>HG993135.1:2500-1252500 GCA_905231865.2 Boloria selene | reverse complement strand
ACTAAAACCCACAATTATCCTATTACCGAAATTTTATATTCGTGCCAGCATTGAAGCCAAAATTTTTGAAGGTTTCACTTCTACTAAGTGTAAATTGCACACATTGTTTTTTATATTTTGTTATAAGCTCTAACATTTAAAAAAAGGGTCGTGTAATTACTTCAAAAATGCCTACATACAATCAGACACACAGACACCGATATGTATACATAATAAATATTAAAAAAATATAACTGGAATTAGTATGTAAATTAAATATTTTTTGGAAACTAGTGAAAAAGTCTTTTATTATTACTATCAATACCGAAGCAAAATATACAGTTTTTAGAATTAATTTGCCTTTCTGTCAGTAGAGAATCACTAAACTGAATTTGATAAAATTTGGTATGATGATGGACCAGAAAATATCTCAATTCATAGCAATATACATAATAATAATAATGTTCTCTCGATTCCGGCCATGGCGGCCAATCTCATTGAGACCAGCCAACTGCGCAGTAGATATTATAGTGTACAAGTGTACGCGCACACACAAGTGCACTCTCTGTTCCTATCACTCTTATACTCTGGTGGGACGACTGCTCGACACGACCAGTCAGAGCTAAGGCGTAGCACCGACGGCTTTACGTGCTTTCCGAGGCACGGGGGTGACTCACCGCCAACTTTCCAACTCCAGGCTGTTACTGAGGTTTACTAAACAGATAGACTCAATAATTAAACTTGTACTCACTTGACTCGAACCTAGGACCTCTCGATGTATGACCGTACATGCAACTACACCACAGAGGCAGTGAAAATACATAATATATAAGTATAATATAAACCTTAAAAACGCATACGAGGTATACGCTACTTATAAATATAAACAAAATTTAATATTCGTAGTCTCATAACCTGGATACATTGATCGATTAGAAATGTGTCCCATATCTTCTCTCGAACGCTTAAATTTACATTTTGAATACATTCACATGCAAATTGTGAACAATCTGTATGTACCTACAACTGTACGCTGTCATATGCATGGACGAAATAAGTTACGAAATAAGTATTTTACCTTCAAAAGCCTGTCAACTCAGTGTTTTCAATTTGTATTACTGACTATTCATTTCTGCCAACTATTTTTGTGAGCTTTTATTTAACCACTAGCATTTACGCGTGCTTTTTCATAAAGCACTAGCTTTTTGTAAGCTCTCATAATAATATGTAGATATACGTCAATGTACGACAAATTAGTATCGATATAAAAATTACGCTTATTTCTATGGGTCAAAATAATCACTACATAGTATAAAATAGACAACAAATTTGTAAGAAGTACAATTCCTTTTTCGCGTAAACATTTCCAAGCTTCCACTGGGATACCATCAGGTCCTATGGCTTTCTTGTTGGACATCCTTTGTAGAGCTTCCTTCACCTCTCTTGGGTTTATAGGAGGTATAAGGCCCGAATTTTTTTCCATTTCCGGAAGTCTTACGGTATCAGAATTTAGGCTCAGTATCTGTTTATAATGTTGATACCAGGCTGTTTTGATGTCTTGGTCTTTATACAACAATTCACCATTTGAACCTTTGATAGTTTTGCACTTTGTGGGATCTTTTGTATTTTGAGAGCGCTGTTTCGCTAGTTTGTATACTAGTTTTTGGCCTTCTTTAGTGTGCAGAGATTTGTAAAGGTTTTTCTGGGAGTTCGCTTGTGCTATTGCAACTGCTTTCTTAGTATCCCTTTTAGCTTTTTTGTATGTCTCTCGATCTTCAGGTGTTTGAGTATTCTGCCAAGTCTTAAAAGCTATTTTCTTCTTGTTCACTGCCGTTTGCACAGACTCTGTCCACCACCAAGTTTCCCTGTTGTTTTTAGGTCCTCCTTTTGTACGACCAAGAGTCTTATTTGCTACAGTTATGACGGATTGACGCAGATGTTCCCACATGGTATCAATATCTGTGTTAACATCGACCTCGAGATTGTCAAGTAGATCATAGAACTCAGAAACTTTCTCCCCTTTCAAATTCCACCATTTCGTAAGTTCCGGAATGCTTCTCCTTAGTTTTCTTTTTAAACGTCATATCCATCACAAGAAGACGGTGTTGTGTAGTAACACTTTCTCCCGGTATCACCTTACAGTTTGTGACGCGACCAATATGAATTCGGTTTGCTAAGATGTAGTCAATTTGTGAAGATGTTTGACCACTTTTGTACGTGATCTTATGTTCTAGCTTTTTTGAGAAGAAGGAATTGACAATAGCAAGGTCGAATGCTGCTGCTGTTGCTAGTATAACTTTTCCAGTGTCGTTTAGAGTACCACACGCGTGCCCTCCATGTACTCTTGCGAAAGCGTTATTTCTTTCTCCAATGTGGCCATTTAGATCACCCCCTAGTATAGTGTATTCCTTTGTAGGTACCTGTTGGAGTGTATATTCTAGAGTCGTCCAGAAGTGATCTTTTTCCATTTGGCTACATCCCACTTGTGGGGCGTATGAAGATATTATATTAACAATTTCACCTTCTACTAGTACTTTTAAAGACATTAGTCTGTCATTTATACGATTGATTTCAAGTATATTATTTAGATGTTCTTCTTTGACAGCAATTGCTACGCCATTTCTTCTGTCTTTTGAACCTACATACATGAGTTTATAGCCCTCTCCGATGTTACGAGCTTTTGATCCAGTCCATCGAGTTTCTTGTAGACAAATAAAATCCAGTCTCCTACGTTTGAAGAGTGAGGCAAGTTCCTTTGTCTTTCCTGTAAGTGTTCCAACGTTTAATGTCGCGAAGCGGATTTTTAGGTTACTAGCCGGGACTAACGTCGTTAGCCGGGCCCGTCCGTGACCCGGTAGCCCTAGCATACTATTCGCAGATGTAGGGCGATGTATCTGCGCGTCGTTTTGTGGCGACGCCCTAACCGTTGTCCTCAATACTCGGTGTAACCTTCCCATTTTTATAATTTGGCTTTTTGTGTTTGGGTTTATTAACTCTAGTACCGATTGCCATCTGACGTACAAAAACCTGCATACTAGAAACGCAGGGAAACCCCGGATTCGATGTTCAATCCGTATACACTTCTGTGTTTTAAGCATTGTCTGGTTTTCCGCCAGAAGTCGTTGAGATCAACTACAGGTGAAGATGCAAATACACCTGTATACCTTAGTCGCCTCTTACGACACCTCGGTAAGAAAGAGGTAGGTGCTATTCTACTCTGCCGGTCACCTCACGGCTGGGGTCAAAATAATCACTACATAGTATAAAATAAAGTCGCTTCCCACTGTCTGTTTGTCTCTATGTTTGCATAAATCTTTAAAACTACGCAACGGATTATGATGCAGTTTTTTAATAGATAGAATGATTCAAGAGGAAGGTTTATATGTATAATACAATAGTGGAACCCGCGGCTTCGCTCGCGCCTTAAGAATAGTTTAAACAAAATATGTACAGTACAATAATTTTATTGTACAAATATTTTATAATAGGGATTTATATAAATTTCATACTTCTACTGGTAATCGAACTCCCAATTCACGTTGCTTTATAGAATCCTTCAGAACAATATAAAATAAAATACCAAGTGTCATACATTTAAGTTTAAAGTCGGTGATTTAAAGAGAAATCTCAAACCGTGAAAGTATAAAATAACGTCGACCGGCGGTGGAAATGGTTATTGCAGTGATGTACGGGCCCCACAGGAAGTACTGAAAACACGCTTTTTACAAGCCGGTGAATTTTATTTTTTAACCTATACTCTACGTATATTCGCCTTTTACTGCTTTTCATTTTAGGAGAGTGATTTTACAGCATCTTATATGGGAGAGATTTATCAGATTTCACATTATGGTATTTTTATAGTTAGAAATATAATAAAATTCTAACTGAGTCGAATAACGAATTTTTTTTTTGGAAAATCTAATTTAAATTTTCATTGTTATCTATACAGAGTAAAACACTATATGCTTTATATGTATATTTTTTTCAGTTTGTCTATCTGTTTGACTGTGGGGGAACGCACCAGGACACAACTGAACAACTTTTGATCTCATTTCGTAAGATGATAGCTGATTATTCGGGTCAACTATACAATACACTTTACGGCGCAAAAATGTCTTATATCTGACAAATCTATATAAAACGGAAAAATGTACATAAAGTTGCTAATAAGTCATGAATTTTACATTTATTATTACATTTTTAACTACTGTAAAGCATTCGAAACGTCGGGTATCACAAACCAAAAAAGTAAATCCGCGAAAAATCCAAAAAGATCCGAAGAAACAAAACAGATTTCACATACCGTGTGATGTTTTATAGCCGGTTTGTAAGAGTTAGTTGAGATTTCTCAGAAATGAGATATTTTCCCACACTAAAAGTATTCTATGTATTGACCCGAGTAACCAACTAACATCATACCAAATTTTATCTAAATCCATCCAATGGTGTCCACGTGATGCGATCACAGACGGACAGACAGACAGACAAAAATTCTGAAAACAGTACATTTGTCCTTTATATCGATAATAATGTCTATTTCAATTAGATTTTCCAAAAAAAATTATGTACAGATTTGACTCGGTTAGAATTTCAAATCAAATCAAATCAAAATATTTTATTCAGTATAATAATTGTTGCAATTTCTTATTGAACGTCATGGGTCTACCACCAGTTCGGAAAGAAGAAACCTCTGACCTGAGAGGAACTGGCGAAAGAAACTCAGCGGGAATAATAAATTTTAAAATATGTATTTTTAGCAGACAGAAGTGAAATTTGTATAAAAAAAACACTTTATGACCTAATCTTATTTGTCACTTATTTCTTTTCATTTTTGCAATCAATATACAAGTACAACAAGTAATTCATTATTACACATAGAAAACACATAGGAAATGAATCATCAACACTTAGCAGAATTAATACAGAGTAACTTTAACTGCGTCCGCACCGAGCACTGCCAAAGCAACAAAATGTCCGTGCACCGCCCAGTATCGTGCCTTTTATAGATTTACTCGGTATAAAGTATCGCCAGAGTGGGGGTATAACTTATAGTATATATTATGTCAACTATTCTCTTAAAAAGTTAACTTTCTGAATACACTTACCAGAAAGGCCCTCCGCGCTCCAAAATGATTCATCCAGTGTATAGTCGGCGTCTGTAACAAGGAGACAACGGTTTTATGACTTTTTAATAAAACTATCTAGACTAATTTAAATTATGCATAAATCTAAAACCTAGAATATTTCATTTAACATAAGAATCTTTGCGCCGTTAAAAAAGAAATTAAAAAGCCATTTTTGTTGTCCCTCGTTCAGAAAAAATATTTAGAGATTCAATATCATACGTTGACGACACGTTTGGCTCAGTTTGTAGTGAGCATACTTGCTGTGCCAGTGGTCGCGGGTTAGAGTCCCGCTGATGACTACGAATGTTTGTACTCCAGTCATGGGTATTTATATTTATAATATGTAAATAAATATAAATATGTTGGGACATGATAGGGACACACAGCGCCATTTAGTGTCGTGGTAAGCTACGAAGCTTGTGTTACGGATACTAGATAGTTAATATACTACATATATAAGTTTAAATACATACATATTATAAATATAAACACCTATGACTGGAGTACAAACATTCGAGTTTAACAAATAAATCCCCTCAGTGGGAATCGAACCCGCGACCGCTGGCGCAAGAAAGAAGGATCACTACAAACTGCGCCAAGCGTGTCGACGATGTATGTATTTAAAGTTATATATGTGTAGTGTATCAACTATCTGGTGTCCTTAACACGTGCCTCGTAGCTTACCATGGGATATATACTATATAGCCCCATGTATTATAGTATCACAATTTTATATTTAAAGATATGTAAGAGGACACTTTTATCTTCTTACAAGTAATAATCCTAGATTTATTAGAAGATGAGTTGCTAAAGAAAAAAACCTCACCTCCCTCTGTATTCACAATAAAAATATACTGATAAAATCACAAAACACAGATGACTTTTAAGTTAGTACAAAGACTATTACCAAACAATTTAAAGAATCATCATAATCATCAGCCCTTTTTTTAACGTCCCACTGCTGGGCACGGGCCTCCATCAGTACGAGGGGGATCAGGCCTTAGTCCACCGCGCTGACCCAGTGCATGTTGGCGGACTTCACATGTCTTTCGAAAAACTTGCTAGGTTTTTTAAGACACACAGGTTTCCTCACGATGTTTTCCTTCACCGTAAGACAAGTGGTAATCATGATAGAAATGATTCGCACTTGAAAATATCAGAGGTGCTAGACCCCGATTTGAACCCGCATCACTCGGTTATTCAAGCGAGCGCGTTACTACTGTGCTATCACTGCCAATTTTAAGAGTATACACCATCATTTACCCACCAACCCTCAATTAAACACGTTGGGTTAAACTCCCATTAATTTCCTTTTTACATGTTTTATACAACATTTCACATAAACATGATGCCTTTATTCGTCCAACGAATAAATTACTCACAATCTGTGAACTGAAAACAAATCTTTTGTTGACGCCATTCATTTATTGTTTTATTTGGATGAAAACATTCAATGATAAATGGAGCAACAAAAAAGGTTGTATTATCAATTAATTAATTAATATAATGGACGGTTGCGGTTACAAGTTACAACAGCCTTTTAAATCATCTGTATATATACTAATATTATAAAGCTGAAGAGTTTGTTTGTTTGTTTGTTTGGTCGAACGCGCTAATCTCAGAAACTACTGGTCCGAATTGAAAAATTATCTTTGTGTTGGATAGTCCGTTTATCGAGGAAGGCTATAGGCTATATCACATCACGCTACGACCAATAGGAGCGGAACGAAAAATGAAATGAAAAATATGTTGCAAAAACGGGTTGGACGGACGTTAGTTCTGCGAGCCACCATACCGCGCGACTCAGAAGAAACGCGTGCGAAGCCGCGGGAAGTCCTATTTATGACAAGAAAATTACACTTGCTCGGTTTGAATTCGTCCCTAGGTTTGTTTTAACAGTTATATACTAAGTTTCTGAGAGATGACATATTTTCTTGTATTAAATAGTATCCTATAATCCCGGGTCTAGGCCCAGTCTCCTTCCCCCCTCCCTCTTCCCTTCATCCTCCGCCCTCGTTCCCCCCTCCCTCCCACTTCCCTCCCTCTTCCATCCCTCCCTTTCCTGAAAGGCCGGCAACGCATCTGCAAGCCTGGCTTGCAGTTGTCCATGGGCGGAGGTGATCACTTCCCATCAGGTGAGCCTCCTGCCCGATTGCCCCCTTTTTACCATAAAAAAAAATAATCCCGGGTAAACAACTATGGTCATACCAATTTTAATTAAAATCTGTACAGCGGTTGTTTCACAATTTGTTACCAGACAAACAGACAAACATATAAACAAAAACGGTCAGAAATTGTAATAACTATAGATTTAGCCTCCGTATAAAATAATGACTATTTCAATAAGTTAGTCTCTTTAGGGAGTTGCCATAAAATTAATTTTAAATATAACATTATTATTATTATTTTATTATTTTGAATAACTTGAAATATTAATGAAATAAAAAAAATAAGGTTTCTATCTTTTGAATCAAAAGATCTAAAGATATAAGTCCCTCTATAATTCTTTGAAACGGCTGAAGTTATATAACCATTGCCATCTATGTATAAAGGTTGTCAAAATTAAATCAATTTTAATTTTCTTTGAATTTACCGAAGGCCTCGAAACCTTTTTGCGAACCGGCATTGACATCAAAAGCGTTTAAAAGCCCTACATGTTTTTTTTTTTTTTTTTTAATCTTTATTTTTAAAGAGAGTTTGTTCAACAATTGAACATGCCACTCTCATTGGAGCCACCACACAAAATTCAGCGACGCATTACAGCTATTTTATAAAGTTTATATAATATTCTAGCTTCATTTGAATCAGGATATCCTAAGATACTGTTGCAAGTTCCTAACTCAAATAAATTAATACTGCTCATTAATTGTAATCTTTCGAATTCGTTTCGGACACATTCCACTAGGACATGATAAACATCTTCGACAATGTCACACTCTGAGCAATTAGGAGATGAGACTTTACGTACCAAGTATGCAAAGTTATTCAATGGAATGTGTCCGGAACGAAGTCTGAATGCTGTTACAAGTTCATATCTACCTAAATTAACACCAACAAACCACGGAGACCGAGACAGAGATGGTTGTATGGTTTTGTACCAAATTCCTTTTGTAACTGATCTAGCGTCAAAGTGTTCCTTCCACATATGAAAACATTTTTCTTTTATTAAATAAACTAAATCACTAAAGTAAGGTAAGCCATTAAACACTAAGTCAGAAACTACTGCTGATTTTGCAAGACGATCAACTTTTTCATTACCATGCAATCCTATGTGAGAAGGAACCCATTGAAGTTTTAAGTTGAATCCCTTATTCGTAAGTTTTTGGATGGATTTTAAAATATCGTACGCTATTGGCACCCCGCGAAAAGTACTACATTTATATAAATGCTGAAGAGCACTTTTGGAATCGGAAAAGATTACATAGTTTCCTGGATTAAAGGATTCGATATAACTAATAGCCTCCGCTATAGCGACTAATTCGATGTGCATAATAGACATACTTTTATTAGTCTGCAACTGTATTGATGTACTATTTTGCACATCTAAAAAAGCAACACCAGCTCCATCACGGTCTTTACATCCATCCGTATAAATACAATAAAAATTGACATATTTTTCTTTAAAGTAGTTCAAACAAATGTCCTTAAGCACAGTAGGATTGTAATATTTTTTTGATTTATTGATATCCTGTATATGACAGTTAACAATATTAGACAAATCCACATTGCTTGTCCATGTATCCAAAGAGAAACATTCCAAATTATTATTCTTATAAAAAGGAATCATTTTAAATTGATTATGAATTACAACTAGAAGTGGCTTGTTCTTGCGTCTCCAAAAACTATTCCTACATAGGTCACTTAAAATATCCAATATATTGGCTAAATCATTAAGAGAGTTACTCATGGCTTTAAACCAAAATTTACCTGCAAGATAAAACCGTCGCACACATAGAGGCTGGAGGTGGAGTTCTGATTCCATAACATGAATTGATGTGCTTCTAATAAAACCCCCAATAATTCGCATAAATAAATTTTGTACTTTGTCAAGTTTACCTAAATTTGTTTTAGAGCTATTGGCAAATAGAAAACTAGCATAATCCAATCGACTACGTACTACAGAAATATATAGTTTCCTTAAATGTTTCGGATGGATACCCCATCCTGAGCCTGCTAGTACTTTAAAAACATTAAAAACCTTAAGACATTTCATTTTAACTTCTTCGATATGCTTCCCCCAGCGTAAGCCACGATCTAACCACACACCCAAATATTTTACTTTATCTACTACCTGTAGTGTACCATTATTAATTGTAAATTTGACTGACGCATTTCTATACCTACTACTAAATACGCATACTTTACTCTTTGATGAAGAAGTTTGTAAACCTATAGCTGAAGCAGACTCTACAAAATTATTAATCTCAGCTTGTAAAATTTGTACTCCATTCTCTATATTTTTACAGGTAATATATAACACGAAGTCGTCGGCGTACTGAGATAGCATTACGTTATTCATATTTATATTTTTACACAAGCCTATAGTGGCAATATTGAAAAGTAACGGGGAAAATGGATCTCCCTGAGCTAAACCTCTGCAAGTAGACCTACATATCAATGAATAATCCGTGTTAATTTTTAAATTTCTATAACTTAAAAAGTTCCATAAATACAAACACAACTTACATCCAACATCTAAATTATCTAATATTTGTAAAAGAGCTGAAATATCAATATTATTATAAGCATCTTCTAAATCTATGAAGCATCCTATTGTAAATAGTTTTTTAGATAAATTTATTTGAATTCTTGATACTAATGTAGCTAAATTATCCAAAGTAGAGCGGCCCTTCCGAAAACCAGTTGTTATAGGTAGAAAGATATTATTCTTTTCCATGTACCATTCTAATCTCTTAATTAGAATAGCATGAAAAGTTTTACAGACACACGAGATCATAGAAATGGGTCTTAGTGATGAAGAACAATCAGAATTCCTCCCGGGTTTCGGGATAGGAATCACGGTTATATCTTTCCACGTGTTTGGTACATTTCCAGTTATAAATACTAAATTATAAATTTTTAATAATATACATTTCCCGTTATACGGTAAGTTTTTTAACATAGAGTACGATATATTATCACTACCAGGGCAAGTGTCTTTATTTTTTAAGGAATTATTTAGTTCGTGTAAAGTTATTTCATTTTCCAATATTGTGTTCCTCGATGAAAATGTAGGTTTGTCACAGGATACATAATCAGGTGAGAGTCTTTCCAAAAGTTTAATACAATGTTCCTTATTGACATGATTTTTTGGTACTACCCGCCCTTTGAACCATCTCATTTTGTGCCAAACTTCTCTTTCATCGGAAGTTTCATCCATAGATGTGCAAAATTCCTGCCACGATTTAGACTCAGCCTTACGTATCTCTCTTTGAGACTCACGTATTTTTTTGTACAGGGTTTCTAAATTACACGGCACAGGATTGCGTCTAAATTTTGACAAAGCTAATCGACGCTCTGCAACACATCTAGAAAGGTTAGGATTCCAATATGGTTTTGGAGAAAATTTGCTTGACGGATTATGATTAATTTTAATATAGGGAATGTGCATATTAGCCGCTATATTTAAGAGATTAATAAAGTTATCATAACTAGCCTGTATATCATCCGAGAAAATGAAATCTTTAAACTGTATCTCTAACATATTTTTGTAACTAGTCCAATCAGCTCTCTTATAATTACGTCGGGGTATACTAGGAGAGCCGTAAAACTCAGTTGAAATTTTTATCATTAAATGATCGCTTCCTAACGATTCCTTTAAAGTTGTCCAATTAAAATCTAAAAATATATCAGTGGCAACTATAGAAATATCTGGACTTGTTTGTCTAAGATGACCATTAACTAAACTTATACGAGTAGGACTACCATCGTTTAACAAAGCCAAAGAATGTTCTTCGAGAGCGTCTAATATTTGAAGCCCTCTGGTATCAGTCTTATAAGACCAATTTGTATGGTGGCCATTAAAATCGCCTAAAATAAGTGAATTTTCCTTAAATCGAGAAAATAAATCATCCCAATCCCTTTGTGATGTGCGAGCTGATGGTGGACAATAAACAGAAACAATGAATTTTAACGTATTGCAATTAAATAATTGTATTGCAACGACCTGAATTGCTGCGTTATTAACCTCCACCTGAACCTGAACTGCTTTAACTGACCTATGTATGAACAAAGCCACTCCTCCATAAGAATCTGATCTATCGTTACGAATAATATTATAATCTTTTACCTTTAATTCAATGTTTGAGTCGAGCCAGGTTTCACTAAGTGCAGCAATGTGAATTTTATCTTGTAAAAGGACATTTTGAAACAACTTTAATTTAGACTTAATACTTTGAGCGTTCCATTGCAATATATTCAATTTTATTCTTTTAACTTCCTGATCCATTATTATTAAAAAAGAAATCTATTATTTTTTTAATTAGCATCCCATCTGGTAATAATTCTGTCAATAGTAAAGCTGCCCACTCTAAACAACATTTAACAATATTGTAAGCTTTTGTTTGAACTGAAATACCTCTTAAAAATATGATATCCTTTAGTTTGCTTACAAGTTCACTAAAAGACATTGACCTTCCTTCCTCCTCCCTCCTCTCTTCGTCATTTGATTCAATCGTGACTTCCTCCTCCATTAAAATATCTTCTCTGTCATATTTCCGCCTCTTTCGTTTCTCTTTTGAAGGTATAGGTTCGCTAGTCGATGTTCCCTGAGATCTATTTGCATAATCTTGTGTGTATCTACCAACTTTAGTTATTTCAGCATACGATACTTCCTCTATAGATGCCGTAGTCTTGTCCTGGTTTGACGGTTTTTTAGCTGTAATATTCATTAGCAAATTAGGCAACGACGATTCTATCTGTATATGAGGCGACTCAGTTGGGACATACATAGTTAAGGCACGTCTGTACGAGCAATTATACTCAGCCATAAGCTCCCTAATCTTTTTTTCCTTTAAGTAGGCTGGACATTTTTTATACATTGCCCAGTGGTTACCCCCACAGTTCACGCATTTGAAGGTTGACGTATCACAGTTTGCATGTTTTTCACCACATTTAGGACAAGTAATCTTTGTTGCTGGGCATCGTTTGACGTGATGACCCAATCTCCAACATCTCGAACATTGGGAGACGGGAAAGACATACTGGTCAACATTAATTTTTAGGCCATCTACTGATACATAAGGCGGTAAATAAGCACCTTTGAAACTAATCCGGACACATCCACTAGGCGTCCACCCGCTGCCATCAGTACTACGACGTTTCAGCCGGGATACTGAAATTATTTCCACATGGTTCGGGCATGTTATCCGACGAAAAATTTCATCATTCGACAGTTCTAAGTCTACGTCCCTTATTAAGCCATAAGAAATATCTTTCTCAAATGCTCTGTAAATTCTCCATCCTTTTGTAAGAAACTCCTCACAATTTTCCAATTGATCTGCACAAATTTCACTACTGAAGTCCAATCGGATTTTGTATGGGTTAACATATTTGAGCCTGTCAATATCCAAAATTCCGTTATTTTTAAGTAACTTTGCCATAGCAAACTGTTTAGGTAATATTTCTGTACTTGTAATATAAATTTCTATTTTATTATCCACAGGCTTAGTTTTTTTTCCTTTACCTACTACCGTCCATTCACCTTCATCTTCTGGTCTCATTCTCTTTTCTGCTCTCAATTTCTCATCCATAATGCCATCAGACATATTAATATTCTCCTCTTGGTATTGGAACTCATCAGTTGCTAAATCTCCACCATCGGTTATCGGAGTACAACATTCCGTTAAAACATTCTCAATAATATCTTTCTCCATTGTACTACACAATTTATTTATATTATAAAACCGGCCGCGGGTAGTTTGCGGCCGGTAAGCCACGCGTCAGCGATAACGCAATAAAATAATGTTGAACTATACACTACTACGTCGTACGAGTGCCGTAGCGAGACTGAGCCCTACATGTTAAATTTAATTAAGTAACATTATCGAAAATATTAGTTAATTATATTTGTTACTTAGTGTTGACAAGAACAAAGCAAAAAAAAGTTTCATTACTCCTTTAATTAAGAAATTAAAGCTTTAAGCTTAAAAAGATATATAAATATATTAATAAATAAATAAATTGGGACGTTAACAGTTAACACACAACGCCATCTAGTTCCGTGGTAAGCTACGAGGCTTGTGTTACGGTTACCAGGTAGTTGATTCACTACACGTATATAACTATAAATACATACATATTATAAAATTAATATGACGTCAACATACAAAAGAGCAAACGTCATACACAGTATATTTTCTTAAATCGAAATGTATTTTCCAGTGCACTTCCGTCGTCAATTTAATACGGAATTTTGCTTTTAGCGATCGGATGTTGCCAGGTCTGAATATTGCTGATGTATTGCATATTCTCCATATATTTAAAGACTAGTGCTTCTCCCTGGCTATGTTAGGGACCAGTAGGGTGCTTTTTAGGTATATAACATTACTAATTATTAATTAATTATTATTAGCAATGATTAGTATAGACTATATTGTATTAGTATGCTATTAATTGAGAAATTATTAATTTTGCATGTACATTTTTATTCCCATTTTCACCTCTTAAAGGGATGATTTTCAGGATGATAACTAAATTATATTTTAACTACCTATATTATTTAGCGTCCTCCATTTTGGAAGACAGTTATAAATAAAAAGATTGTTTCATAGAAACTCACAGTGACAAGTGCTTTTTATTTAATAACATAATATTAAATTACTATTCAATATAAATCATATTAAAAACATTCCTAAAGATGGAATAATTTAACACTTACTCGTATAGAAGTCGATGTCATTTTTTGTTAAAAATAATTTTACTTTCATTTTTTACCTGCACACCGGAATCGAACCCACGTCAACATACCCACTACACAAAAAAACCGACTTCTCAAAGAGAATTCTTAATTATATTACTGACGATGACCCAAACACCTAATTTGTAAATCAAACAGAAAAACATCTTCAAAGAAACGTTACAAAATACATATTTAATTTAGAATTCAATTTGGAGTACATTTCAAAAGATAATGATGATGAAGAATATATAACGTAAACATTTTTTTGTTAAATCTTGTTACATTTAAATCTTGTTTGTACAAAATAAACAACTGTTAATATTATTTCTACGAAAGTTAATTACGTTAATTAGATGTAAGAAAACAGCCGGAAGCTATTCATTAGCAAATAAAAATAATAATGAAACCCTTTATAGTACAAAAAATAAAGATTCAAGTTAATATTTACATTATTTGACAAAAATTTGACCTTAAAGATAAAAGATACATTATATTATATACTAGCGACTCGCCCTCGCTTCGCTCGAGGTCATCCCTAGATCAAGCGCGAGCGAAGCCGTGGGTTCCGCCAGCGTATTATACATATAAACTTTCCATCAATTCTGTGTCAAACGTTAAAGGTTACATTAAAAAAGTTTATATTGTCTAAAGCGCGGTTAGATTTTAAAGAATTGTATATTGTATTTGGTTAATTATTGTTGAATTTTCTAATTCTCCGCGCAATTTTCCTAATTTTTTCTTTCATAAGAACCTACTCCTGACAATAACAAACACAACAAAAAAAGAATTAGCGAAATCAGTTCAGCCATTCACGCGTGATGACGTGACCAATGGAAATAGGGATTCATTTTTATATTTATAAGGATACATCATACTTTAAAAAATTGTAACTTAGTTTAATCTGTACATTGAATATTTTTTGTAAAATCGAAGTTCGAAAGCCAAATCTTAATTTTTTTAGTCTGTGACTGAAACGTACCATGACCATTTTGATGAAACTTAAACATATACATCATAGTAAAAGAATACATAGTACGGCATCTTCATACAAACGCACCGCGCGCGTCATTGTATCTTTACGTTGCCGCACGCACACTCAAAAAATATCTCGAACCGTATATCAGTGCGCCAGTCTAGGCTGACGCCGCACATGTTTCGCGCGTCACGGTTTTTCACTATATGAAAAATGTGTGACATTCGTAGAAGAACTTATAGCTGTGTGTTTGGGTGTCTAAATTCTTCATCGATTCCAGAGTTGTGTTTGTTCAGATTACCTACTGAACAGAAAAGGTAAACAAATCACTTATAGCTATAGTTTGTCCATTTTGTTAATGGTTTTTTGACATCTCGTCGACTGACAAGCTATAGTGACAATATATAGTCAAAAGAACGTAATAATCGATATCTCTTATTTTTTAAATATAAAATAATATTTATTTTTATATTTATTAATATGAAAATAAATATTACTATCGTAAAAATCAAGTATGGTGGAGAGAACTAAGAGAATCATAATGTCTGATTTGGACCGTGACATTGCATTTGATAATTTATGCACACAAGAGTTAATAATTAATATAACTGAAGACTCCTCATCGGACAAATCTAAATCTAATATAAATGATGATTGTGACGAATCATGTTAATAAAAGGAATTAAACTGATTAGTTGTTTTATTTGTATGATTATAATAAGAAGAAAGTAAAACTTTACATAATGTTAATTTTGTTGTCTTCCTGATTAAATAACATATTACACCTTATTTAAATATTAAAATTGATTTTTTCCGATTATTTGTAATCTGTGGCACAATCGTAGTAATCGTTATGTGTGGCACAGCAGTAAGGGGGCGGTGCCCGTGGATGGGCAGGATGTGATATGATTTTATTAATATACTTTTTGTAAACGCAAGAAATTAAAGGATTTATTTTATTTATTTACACAAATACATTTCGAGATAAATCTAACAAACAAACATTTTTAATACTATTTTCTACTGATATATAATTTAAGCAAGTAACTACAGGCCTAATAAAAATAATCATAAACATGTAGAAACAAAATGCTTTACATTCTTAAATGTATATAAATAATAAATATTTTTTAATAACACACTTCCCGGCCCAATGCCAATTTCTGAGCACTGAATTAAAATTTAGCTACAGTGACAACCCTGTGATAGGCAACTATGGTAACTATGACAGGTAATTATGTCGCGGATTGGGCCGAAGATGCCCTACTTTGTTCTCTTTATACTTTGTATACATAGTATACTTTTCATATAAATCACATCTCTGAAAAATCTTCAAATTTCATTAAACTCTATCGAATCCTATTAGACCCGCTGAGTTTCTTTTGCCAGTTGTTCTCAGGTCAGAGGTTTCTTCGTTCATAACTGGTAGTAGACACATGACGTTCAGTAATTGTAACAATTTTTATGCTGAATAAAATATTTTGATTAGATTCGAATAGCTTTCTCGTAAGCCTTCCCAGAAGTCACTGTACGAAATGAAACGTACAGACAATATTTGCATGAAAAAATACGAATTCAATGACACGAAAAACTTTTTTCTCAATTTAAAAAGTAGGTGACGGAATCATAGCGCGTCTTTTTAAATCTTGAAACTGAAAATATCTGTAGTAAATTAGTAATTAACATAAAAAATAAAAATTCATCGCAGAACTCGCTTCCAATTTTTGGTTTTAATTAAAAATGTCGCGGCAGAATACAGTTTTGCTATTTTTTTATTTTTTATAAATCGAGAGAGCTTTTGCGATACTATTTTTCATCATTATCTTTATGTGTATTGATATCTGAGCTAAAGTTGGAGTATTTGTTTCTACGCTTAAGGTCGCTGGTTCGAGTCTCTTTTAGAGCTTAAAATCAATTTAATGCTATGATGTCTTTTCATTTTAAGTTATTTTTTTAAAGGGACAAGCTAAATACCTACAGCGGTATCTATTATACATGCGTACACCTCGCCCCATAAATAACGACGACGAGGCGAGACGAAATATAGGTGTTACCAGTTTATCCTTATTTCTAGTATTAATTTCGGGTTTGTCACTATGTCTTAAATAGGTGTGCCTTTACAGTTATATAATAAGACTCAATAAAACTTTTCTTGTATGGAATTTATCTTACTAATACTACTAAACAGAATGACTCAATAACTAAGCTTGACCCGACCCGGAACTCGAACCTGGAACCTCCGGATGTGCAGAACTACATGCTAGCCACAACATCTCCGAGACAGATATAATTATAAGATGAAAGCTTCTATTCAAATTGTGTGTAAAAGTAGACATTTAAGCTTTTTATAGAGCTTTCCAGGCTTACAAGCTTCGTTGCCCGCAATCGAATAACCGCTACGTTTTAAATATCGGACATGTTAGAGAAAATCAAATTACGATGCCGTCGGCCATTTCGTATGGACACTGTTAAATCTATAATGTGATAAATTAGCATGTTTCTCAACCAAATACTTTCCGAGTAACATTCTGTCATAAATTGGTAGAAATACAAATAAGGTTTGTGTGTTTGGATGTTTGAAGTAAACTCCTGTTGATGAAGTTTTGTTTGAATATGGTGGTATTCTTATTCTCGTTGCCATTTTAGGTAAATTTTACATATATTATAATTATAAATATATACATAATATTATAAACAGCCATGGCTGAAGTACACATATTCTTGCTTATTACACAAACGAATGCGCTCAGGACTCGAACTCGCGACCGCTAGAATAACAAATACTACTACTAATAAAAATATTGCTAAGAAGACCGAAGAAAAACTAGGGGATTAGCGTTACTTTAACAGAGACAGTATTTTAATAAACGTAATTAAAACAAAACTTGTGGAAGCGATACTCCTGATTCAAAAAGTAAAGTTTTAAAAACACTAGTTTTAAATTCTAAAATGACATTAAGACGCACTATTATATTCTACTTTTGCACGTAAAGTATAATTAATAAGCACATTAATGGTCATAAGAGAACCTTTTTGTTATTTTCCATCAGCAACAATCAGCAGTTTTAGTAATTCACACAGGAAGGCTCTAGTTATGGAATTTAGCTTATATTGCAAATGCCTTCTTTAATAATTTTTATATAATTTAAAACCAGTTAGACTAAAAACGCGGTCGCGGCAACATAAGTATATTTGGGGAAAAGCTTAATATACATACATCGGTAGTGTAGGTTTTTCAAATATATATAGTAGTGTAGGTTCTATTAAATAAAGTTATTGTGCTGAAAAAATAGTTGTTAAAAACACAAGGGGTGCGCCGCCTAACAGTACCTAGGGACTAATTTAAACAGAGTATAGTCGAGTCGCTAGTAGAGAAATAAATAGGGGAAAAACGCTTTTTCGTACAAAACAGTTCGTGATAAATAAATAAAATTAGTTATAAATTTTGGCTGACAAAAATTCACCTGCGCAACTCAGGTAATCCTCCGGGGGTTACCCTGAAATTGTAGAATTTCCATCGAAGGTCTACTTAAGCCTGTAATTATGTCGCCAACGTCGAAAGGACCAAGAGTGTAAGGGCGAAGACACAGTTAAAGGTACGCGATATGCGATATATCTTTGGGTTGGACAAGTTTGTAGTGACCCTACTTGATGCGCTAGCGGTCGTGGGTTCGAGTCCCGAGGGGGGCATACATTGTAGCACGAATGTTTCTACTCCAGCCATGGGTGTTTATATTTATATTATGTATTTTTTTTAAAGTAATATATGTAAATATATGTAGTATATCAACTATCTGGTATCCGTAACACAAGCTTCGTAGCTTAATAAGGAACCAGATAGAGCTGTGTGTGATAATTTCTTAACATATTTATTATTTATAATAAGAAAATATTAGCTATACAGGCTATATAGCTTTCCCCTCAATGTAGAATGTACCTGGATATAAATTGTCAAATGACATATCTTGCGGCGGCGGGGAATCCCCAGACCCCGTCTCTACGTCAATATTACAGAACAGATTTTTGTTATAAATGAGCCACTCCCGTATTTTACGTGTAGGGAATTTAATTTTACATATTATAATTGTTAGCTTTGTTTGTTTCTTAAATTACGAATATTTTTAATAAAGCTTCAACGAAAGCTTTGTAATAAGTTCTAAAAAGTATAGTGAATACGTTTTTATCATAATTTGTAGAGCTTAAATAAAAATAACACAAGGCAACTAACAAAAAGGACATTACAAGAATTTTTTATGTTTAATTTTTAAGTGTAAGACGTATTACTTTCTTAGGTTTACTATCTTTTCGGATTTTGTCGCGGATTTATTTGGATTTTTGGTACCCGACGTTTCGTTTATAATTTTATAAGGTACTTTGATGCCATTTTTAATTTTTGTAAATTGTGGGTAGGCACTGTCTGTAACAAGTATATAACCCCCTGAAACGTCAAATACCTTAGTCTCTCCCGTGACCATGATTGCTGTAAAGCATTCGAAACGAGTGTCAAGGATGTTTATATTTATAATACGAATATATACATATGTATTTAAGGTTATGTACATATTATGCGTCGTGTATACACTATTTGGTGTCATAACACAAGCCTCAAGCTTAAAGTTACTCTCATAAGTGATATGACAACCAATTGACAGGGTCCAACGATATGAAGCTTAATATTATTATTACGGCCAGAAAATGTTACAGGAAAAACCCATGATTATTTTTGATCGAATGAAATAATCTTAAAAGGAAATCATGGAACAAGAAACTAACCATCAAATCCAAACAATAGTCTCAATCACAATTGCTTCAAAAAAGCTCAAAAAATCTATCAAAAGAAAAGAATACAAGCTGAAATAGGCAAATCGACCAAAAATAATTAGAACAGCCAAAATATCTTCCTGAAAAAACAAAAGACTGGTGAATGCCCTTTATTCTACAGAATTGAAACAATAGCACCGAAATCGATAGATCTTTATATCAAAACTCCGATTAATTGCTATGGACGCCGACCAGTATAATTAGGGTTCCTCGGCCCAATGATTACCACCTAAGTAACTGCCACTTCAATTTAGAATTACAACGAATTTAGTTGAGAATTATAGAGTCTGTCTCGTTATGCTGGGTTTCGTCTCTAATATAATGTTAATATTTTAATTTATTGATTTCAACCTTAACATTTTCTTGTCTTCCTGATTAAATAACATATTACACCTTATTTACATATTAGCATTTATTTCTATCGATTATTTGTAATCTGTGGCACATTCGTAGTAATCGTTATGTGTGGCACATAAATAAGGGGGTACGGGTTCGGTACCCGTCCATGAAGTACAATATTATCTGTATGAAATTTTAACTTAACGGTTAACCATTAAATACGAAAGTTTATGAGCGTGAGCTGTCAAAAAACTACTAATAAAATGGACAAACTATTATAGATGTCTAATAGCTGATTGTCCATCTGCGTATTGAACTTCAGCCAAATTCATCAAGACTATTCGTACTTTCACATATTATTCCAATGTTAAATATTATTTTCGTATCTAATTCAGTTTTTGACGTGATCACATCGATATTTGATTAATAATAATCTATAATATAAAATAATTAATATTAGGGGTTAGGGAGGGTTTTACCTAAATATATAGGGGTTAAAGAGTACTTCTTATTTTAAAATATATTAAGTACTTAATATAAACGCTTAATCTTTATTTGATTATGAATGTTCATTTAATCAAATTTTCACTTATTTGTCATGTTTTAAATTTTTGTTCACAAACTCTCCTCCCATAGACTTATAGCTTTAAATAAAATACATAGCGTTTTACTCAATGGAATTAGATTTCCGGGTCTGTATATGACGTGTGACGTCATCATCTACATGATAAGGGTATGCTACAAAGATAACAGATAGCATACAACTGTGAGGGCTTAAATTAAATTATTATAAGTCCTGGCCGCATTCTAAATATATTTATTACAATAATTCGTAGCGTAGTATGTCAACATTTAGGTGACAATTTTTGGTAAAATGACAAAGGTATACCTGAGGGCTTGAACCGTAAAGAAGTTTTCTGTTGCAAGTTAATTTATTCACTTTATGAATGAATATAAGTCAAAATTGCTACCCTTTTTTACTAATGTAATTAATATTCTTGTCAAAATTTGTCGATGTCTGCTTTTGATTGAATGTTTTAAGCGTAAAAAGACAAACAGACGAACTACACCCAATTATTATATTAGTATGGATTGAATACTACCAAACCATTTAATGACTTCACATAAAATTTTTTGATAGACGAATTTTCCAGTAAAATATCTTTGATTGTCAGCAGCAATCACGAGTTCTACGATATTGTCAATTTAATTGTATCCAACTCCTAAAAACCACTAAACAAATTATATGACGTTCTTAAGATTGGAAACCTAATTCGTAGATTTTATGTTATTGGAGAATTTTAACTGTTAGCATAGATTTGTCATAAATGTCATATTTTCACGCAGTAAGAAGTATCCCATATATTGACCTTTGAAAGTAGCTATCGTCATACTAAATTTAATCAAAATCCGTCCAGTGTTTTTTTCGCGATACATTCTTAGACAGACAGAAAAAAAATCTAAATTCTATATATTCGGCTTCTGTTTCTATAATAATGGCTATTTCAATTATGTACATATTCCATTAAGTTAAAATTTAATTATATGAATAGATTGAATAATAAAAAAATAATACATAGTAATAAAAGTCTTGTTAGCATTAAGTTTAATATCTCCTTTATTAAAATCGGTAAAACGAACTAAATGGATTTTTTATAACATCTTCGATAAAACTTTTAAGTAAAATGAAAACGGTGATCAAGCCGGTTAGTTATTTGGATAACTTCCCCTAGAAAGTACTAGATTTATCGCCCGTCAAATAAATCAACCAGTTCCTTTTTTGTTGAAAAACCGCAGCAAATGTTTGAGACTTAAACTTTTTATTAATTTAGATTCAATATCTAGAAAGATCGTGCCATTTTTCATTTTTTACATAGCAAAATGGATTTAGTTTAACAAAAGCTTTTCCTTACACAGGTATTACTGTTTTATTGGCACTATTTTTACCGGAAATAATGTATTTTGTACCAGAAAATAGATGACTATTTGTATGGACCCTAGTTATTTATTTATTTACTAACAAATCCTTCTTCAACAAAGTTCTTTAATTTTATAATAAAATAAAAATTGACTAAGATACTCTAATAACATAAGCTATCCACAAGTGAAAGTCCCGTCAAAATCGGCCTAACCGTTTTAGAGATTAGTCGGAACAAGCAGATAGACAGATAGACAGACATCAGTGATGTAAGTACCAAATATACTTTCATACTCCTTTAGTGATCTGTTAATTTGAAATTAAAAACAACTCAATTTAATTTATATGTACTGATTTCAACTAAATGCTTAACGCAAGTTGCTAAAGTACAAAAATACCTAGCCTTATTAACTAATCCGCAAGAAATATGGTGGAAAATGGTAATATTTAAAGAAAAAAAATATATTACAAAAAGCAACTTAGTTCTTAAAGTTGTGAGTAAATATGTATGTGAAATTCAATAATTGGGTACTATAGACCTAATGACTACTATTTATTTCTTCAATTTAAGCTCAATTCATTCGTTTTGATGAGTGTAATGAAATATAACACTCCCAAAAGCTTTTTAAGCTTTTATATTAACTACAAAGCTTAACTTATATACGTAATCTTTTTACAATGATTTATGTAGTAAGAACGGCGCAGTAATCATTGAAATAGAATTGATGCATCCCACATTAACTTAATGTGGTTACCGACAGTTTTAGTTCGAAAACATTGCCCTACAGGCCATTCTCTACTTTATGCGTGTAACCTGAGGTGTATTTTTGACTGTAACTCTGATTTGGGTCACTTGTTATCATAGAAAGTGCTATATTAAAATAGGGGATGAATTCATCGATCGTAAGCAATATCTAAATTACTAAAGCTAAGTAGCGAAGTGGAATATTCAGGATATTATTATTATAATGGAATAAGAGCAAAAAGCATCCCCTACGCTATATAGGGGTGTGTTTATTGAATCAGTTATGTTTAAATCGCGATTCGAGGGTAGTTTCTTATTAAAGAAATATAACAAGATATTGCAGTCCTAACAGTAGTCTTGCCCGATGTTCTTTGGGCCAAACAAACTAATTTTTGGAAACCAGAGCCCAGACGGAGAATTTGAGATGAGTTGGACGCCTTTCAGGGAATCTGGTTATTAATGGCAAAAGATAGTGGCCAGTGGAAGAAGGGTAAGGCGACCTTTGCCCTGCAGTGGGACACTACTCTACGGCCTCATAATAATAATAAAATAATAAGAGTAGAGGATTTTCCATTGCGCTTTACTTAAAGGTATTAAACATAAATTTTTTTTTTCAAATAATAATAAATACTTTTCTTTAAATGAAAGAGAGGATTGACATTTGTGCTAGAGAGTGTTTTGAGATACTTTTTCAATTACTTTTGTAACTAGTTTTCACACATCGAAAGAAAGATGACCATAATTATTATTGAAAATTTGAGAAAAATTCGTGGACAAATAATAAAAGCATATACAATTTTTATATATTCTTGTGAACAGTGTAACAATTACTTAAAACATCATATTATGCAACTTAAATGTAATATTAAAAATATTAGAAAGTCAGTAAAAAAGATACTTAATTATTTAAATAGATTAGTTCGCTTCTATTATATATGTATGTAGTTCTATATAATTTATTTATGACAAATTAATTCTCTTTTTTTTTCTAAAAGTTTTACAACCTTAATTAATTATAATTTGCTGAGCTGAAAGTAAGATAACAGTATGGGTAATGGTTATTCACTTATACACCTTTTGTATTGAAGTGGTTTGTCTTATTCTATTTACATTTACATAATATGTATAAACGATACTAAAAAATAATTATATAATAACATTAAATTTTAGTAAGTTGAAATCAGTTAAGGTCTAGAGGGAATCGAGATAGCGTATCACTTATTTATTTTTGTGCGCGTATTTCATTCAACGCACTAAAGAGATTGAAGACAGTGATAGCTCAGTGGTAACGCGCTCGCTTAGATATCCGAGTGATGTGAGTTCAAATCTGAGTCTCGCACCTCTGATATTGTCATGTGCGAATCATTTCTAACATGATCACCACTTGTCTTACGGTGAAGGAAAATATCGTGAGGAAACCTGCATGTCTGAAAGATCCTAGCACGTCTTCGAAAGACGTGTGAAGTCCGCCAACCCGCACTTGGCCAGCGCGGTGGACTATGGCCTGATCCCCCTCGTATTGAAGGAAGGCCGTGCCCAGCAGTGGGACGTTAAAAAGGGTGATTACAATATTTTAATGTGCGAATCATTTTTAATGATTACCACTTGTTTTACGCAGGAAAACATTGAGAAAACCTACATGCTTGAAAGAAATTAACAAGTTTTCGAAAGACATGTGCTGTCCGTCAACTCTGGACTATGGCAAGATCCCTTCGTATGTCCTGTGCCCAGCAGTGGGACATTAAAAAGGGCAAAATACATCGAATGCTAAAGCTATTAAGCCATCTTTAATTTTTTGACGACACGTTTGGCGCAGTTTGTAATGACCCTACTTTCTTGCCCAAGCGGTTGTGGGTTCGAGTCCCGCTGGGGACATTCATTTGTTAAACTCCGATGTTTGTACTCCAGTCATGGGTGTTTATATTTATAATATGTATGCATTTAAACTTATACGTGTAGTATACCAAGTATCTAGTATCCGTAAAACAAGATTCCTTCGTAGCTTACCACGGAACTAGATGGTGCTGTGTAATAATGTCCCAACATATTTTAATCCAACAGTAAAATAGTATACTTGATACTAGACAAAGTCAATATTTTCTTGTACAATATTATATATCTAAAATGAATTAACAAGAAATAAATTTATTACTGAATGAAAGGTTCTATTTAAGCTTAGAAAAAGAACAAGTTATTTTAGCTCTGACACAGAGCAAATCGTAATTAGCAAGTTCAATTATCCTAATTACGGCAGAGAGTATGGTGGCTGCGATCTTTTGTACGGTTTCAGTGATGAAGTTACTTTGAACGAGCTGTAGTGTCTACGTTTAAAATATAGTTTTTGCGAAGTAGCGAAAATGGTTGTTTTAATTTATTTTCTTGTACAATATTCTTAGTAAATGGTATTTAAAAATATCGTTTGTATAAAATTTTCTTAGGTTTACGCGAACATTTGACATTATAAATGAAACTATCTTTTTGGATTTTGTCGCGGGTTTATTTCGATTTTTGGTTCCCACTCTCTTCCGTGACCATGATTGCGTAAAGCATTCGAAACATCAAGATCTGATAATGCACATTTTTTGTTACGCGCTTTCTTTGACAATTTCAAACAGATTTTCATTATTTACATAGTATTTTTATTACTACAATTATTCTAGTATAAAAAATGAAGATATGATCTGTGAATTTTCAGAACTTAGAATATTTCTGTACCAAAATTGCGAACAAAACAAACACGCTGTCACGCGATGGCGTGATGTTCGCGATTTGCTTCATAACGAGACACCCTCACGCGATTTAACACCTGTGGTTGAATAGATACTTTATTAATAATTAACTACGTAATTACCTATGAGAATATATTTGCAAATGGAACAACAGAAAAAGCTAAAAATCCTTTTAATTATAAATAATAATTGATAATAATTAAAAGTAATAATGTTATATCATTTCCAATATGACGATCACTTGTCTTACGGTGAAGGAAAATGCATGAAGAAACCTACAAGTATCTATATATAAATATTTTTTGAAAAATCTTGAGATAGTAACTTTTATCAGTCTGACAGTCTGTCTGTCTGTCACTGCATAAAAAAAATGATTTTTATATTATACTGTTATTTTTTTTTTATGGTAAAAAGGGGACAAACGGGCAGGAGGCTCATCTGATGGGAAGTGATCACCTCCGCCCATGGACATCTGCAAGCCTGGCTTGCAGATGCGTTGCCGGCCTTTCAGGAAAGGGAGGGATGAAGGGAAGAGGGAGGGGGGAAGGAGAGTGGGCCTCCCGGACTCTCACTCACCGGACGAAACGCGACAGCATAGCTGCCACTTCACGCCGGTCTTCTGTGAGAGAGTGGTACTAATGAACTATACGGGGCGTGCCGGCCCATTCGGTTGCTACCCGAAGGTAACAAGCATGGCACTACCACTTTAAAAAGTGTTATATACTAACTAACTGTTATATAATATATTCATTAATTTTTATACAATTACAACAATTTTTAAGGTACCGATACATTCCTTTTAGTACCAGAACCTTCAAGAGTACTAAAAATGTTTTATTAACCATAAAATTTTGAACTTTAGTTAATTTTTAACGTATAAATGCTGACCGTTTACAAGCTGTACACGATCAGTAAAACTTTATTACTTTCTAGTCGCTTATTGACTACGCTTTCAAAGCTAGCATCTACAAATGTACACGAATCGAATGTAGAATTAACAGTTTATAGGGTTGATGCTCTGTAATATTGAAGAGTATTAGTACATACACACTGCTATACTGCTTACTCGTACCTACTTAGTTGCTATTTATTATTAATTATTTATGGATTTTTTGTGGAATTATTGTATTTGGCTTAAAAAATTGTAAAAAAGGTAAGATTTAAAACTAGCGTACGTTTTTTTTTTGGACTAAATCCTTATTCTTTTTCTAAATTATATTATATTTTAACATCCAGGGATCTGACAGTGAAAGTCCCATCAAAATCCGTCTAGCATTTTCGTAGATAAGCAGGAAGAAACAGACAGACAATGTTAGAGACAGTGTTTTTTTATATAAGTACATAATGTAAAATAAATTAATTATGTTTCTCTACATTCAGTAAAAACCTGATATTATGTTTATTTAGCGAACAGACACTTTAATTTTATTGATATGTTTTATACAAAAAAATATCAATAAATAAACAGATATTTTATTCCCTTACATATTGAGAAGCCATCATCACTACATAGTATAAAACAAAGTCGCTTTCTCTGTCCCTATATCCCTATGTATGCTTAAATCTTTAAAACTACGCAACGTATTTTGATGCGGTTTTTTTAATAGATAGAGTGATTCAAGAGGAAGGTTTATGCATAACTAGCGGATCCCGCGGCTTTGCCTGTGCTAAATCTATGGAACAGCCCGAGCGAAGCGAGGGCGAGTCGCTAGTTTTAGATAAAAAATAAACCCAAAAAGCTTCAACTTTATTTAAAAATAAAAATAAAATATTGAAATCCCTTTTTTTCTCAATAACATAATAATAAAAATCTTTTTAAAAACCATAGCGTTACAGTTTAGTAAAAATTTTATATAACACTTTTATACTTTACATTTTTTGTAGAAATAAATAAATATGTTGGGACATTATTACACACGGCTCCATCTAGTTCCGTGGAAAGCTACGAAGGAAGCTTGTGCTACGGATACCTGATAGATGATATACTACATAATTAAGGTATATAAGTTTAAATACATACATATTATAAATATGTAAAACTAGTTTTTATTCAAACATTTTATTACTATTAACATTATTTATAAAAAACTAGAAATGTCTTTCTATACACATCTAGATATCAATATGTATATATTGGTTGCCTTCTACTCTACTTGCGTAGATATTAGTTTAAATTTCAATTTAACTCAAACTTCTATGCCTTTGCAGCGTAAAAAAGTAACAAACATACATACGTAAATTTTCCAGTGATCATACATATTATGTACTAGCGACTCATCCTCGCTTCGCTTTTCAGTCCGTTCCTAAGTTTAGCGTCAGCGAAGCCACGGGTTCCGCTAGTTAAATTAAAGAAAATCCTACCTCCTTCTTTTTGAAGTTGGTTAATAACTTATGCTTTATAACATTAGCTATCTGTAAGTGAAAGTGCTGTCAAAATCAGTCCAGCCGATTCGGAGATTAGCCGGAACAAACAGACAGACAAAAATTATTAAAAAAAGTTTTTATAGCTACACTTCAATTTTACTTATATATATAGATGTATAGATACATAGATAATATCTCAAGTTGCTATTTTTATTTTCTTCTAGATTAAGCGCGAGCAAATCCCGGTTTCCGCTAGTTATACATATAAACCTTCCTCTTGAATCACTCCATCTATTATATAAACCGCATCAAAATCTGTTATCTTTTTCTTTTATCTAAGCATATTCCTACAAAGGGACAGACAGACAGCGGGAAGCAACTTTCTTTTCTACTATGTAGTGATAAAATAAATTGGTTCAATGAATTTTTACACACAAACATCAAAATTTAATGAAGTGGCAACCCTATGCGACAGCGAAGAGTGTGTTTTACGCGATTCCCGCTGTTTCATGTACGATTATTATTTTTTACTTTTTCATGAAACATGGCGCTTTTCGTGAAAACATGGCGGTTTATTTTGATCTCTTTTAGCTTTTTAATTTTACATAAGAACGCTTCTGGATATTACATTTGGACGTTATTTATATTTTCGTTCTATTTTTTATTTCATTCCTATATTTCATCCATATTTCGGAATATAAATATGTAATATTAATAAATCTCGTCTCACAGTGTTTGTTATCGAATTCCTCCGAAATGGCTTGATTCTTTTTCATTAATCTCGTTAAATAGGTTATTTTAATTTATTTATTATTTTAATTTAAGTAATTGATTTAACATGAACGTGTTGTTTACACACAAAATTTTTCAAGTTTTCATCCAAGCTAGTCGGAGTGCTAATGCTAAATATTATTTAAACAGCTGCTATGACATATGGTACTATAAGAGGTTTGTGAAACAAAAACGTAGTAGTCTAATATTTCCCCTGATCAGAAATCGAATACGTAACCCCAAAATAACAACACAATTTAATCAAAAAGTTAAATAAATGCAAATAATAACGAAAACTTAACTGAATTCCGTAACAATGCTTTACGTAACAATGGATGGCGACGCAATCGCAATTCCTTCACACTTCAGTCTTAACGGAACGCTTAGTACAATGCTGAGTACATTTAAAGTAGTGCCAGATGCTCTTGTACGAAAAATAAAATAAACACCTCAGAAGGTATGAGTTTTTTTATTATTTATACGTGTAGCAATATGACGTTTACTGAAAACGTTTGACATAATTAAAATTTTTACATATTTCGTACTAGTGACAAACTCTTTGATCCCTTGGATCTTCCCATCCATGGTAGCCCTTGATAATTTTTTACTTTCTAGGCATCATCTCGAAATTCTTCTTCTAATCATAACGTATAATATATTATTTCAGATCTTAGTTTATGTGTTTTACACACACACACACACACACACACACACACACACACACACACACACACACACACACACACGCGCACACACACACACACACACACACACGCACACACGCACGCACGTGTGTATGCACACATACAATAGTATTTTGGTAAGTTATTACGGATTAACATAAAACTTCATTGCTTCTTGAGCTTTATACCTTCAGACTTCAAACCTATCAATAGGTAGCATATACAAATGACAGTAATTTAGTAATATTAAAGGTATTAGGTTTGCATAATGGGTGTATTATATTAAATCTTTATTTATTAAGTTATTATGAACTTTTTAACCGACTTCCGCAGGAGAGGAGGTTATTAGTTTTTGTAGTCGGTTTTTAAAGGTAGTTTACTTATTTTTTACGCTGATAATATTTCAGCAAGAATTAATTGACAATTTACATAACAGCCAAAAATAAATCCAGGTGAACTTTAATAGGACCTCATTTTACTATCTTAAATAAAGGCCCAAAATATGTTTATTACGCTCCTTGTTATATCATATATCAAAGTCTATCCAGGTTCTTATTAATAACACAAAGAACAAAATTGAGTAACATGATATTCCTAGATAATAAAACTTGGTCCTATTTATAGTTGATTAATGGATGGCTGATATGACCTAACATGTCGTAAGTCGTCAGTTCGATTTTTTAAGAATGCTATTTACGAATCATAATCAGATATATTTTTGATTCTGGAAATTACCCTGTAATAGATTGCACATCACTTTAAAATGAGTAGATTCTATCTCTAGCTCGTATTATTTCTATGACAAGTTAATATAATCTATACTAATATTATAAAGCTGAAGAGTTTGTTTGTTTTGGTTGAACGCGCTAATCTCACGAACTAATGGTTCGAATTGAAAAAATCTTTTTGTGTTGGATAGTTCGTTTATCGACGAAGGCTATAGGCTATATTATATCACGCTACGAGTAATAGGAGCGAAGCATCAATGAAAAATGTTGCAAAAACGGGAAGGGCGGGTGTTAGTTCTGCAAAGTATCATACCGCGCGACTCAAGAAGAATTTGGTTTCCGATCTTTAGAACGCGCGCGAACACGCGGGAAATGCTAGTCTATACATATTATTATAATGAAACTTAAATGAAAAAGTAACTTTGCGAAATCAATGTACGCTTTTCACGCATAAACTACTAAACCAAATATAACTAAATTTAAAATTATGGATATCTTTTACTATTGGGATAATATTTCATTTTCACAGGATAACACAATAACTATTTTTGTCAAGTCGTCGTTAGACAATGGGAGTGAAAGTTTAGACGCGATTAGTAATTAGATATGTTTAGAAGATTAAGGATAATCCAAAAGTCATTCAAATACAGTACGTAGCCAAAGCTTTTTATCACTAAAGTTACCTTTAGTAAGTTTCTTAGCTTTCGTAAGATATATGAAGGAAAACATTATTTTTTCTTAATTTTATTACTAGTAAAACTTGTAGACGAGAAAAACAAGATGCCTACGTGTCCTACATTTGTTTGCAACTACAAATGCAAAACTGGAAGGCAGCCAGTTTCACAGACGTGATCTTGCGAAGGCCCTACTATCAAGATATTCGATTTAATTCAAACGAGTTTATTTAGTTGCCAAAATGTAATCTCAAGCATTTATCATTTACTCGAACTATTTTTCTATTATGTAATAGTAATGATCAACTTATTTATGGGTCTCAACATTATATAAATAAATAAATTAAAATATTTTTTTCTATGATTAATTAACAAGCTGAAGTGGCAGTGGGTTCCATTTATCGCAGTACCGATAATAGATGTAGTAAAAGGGTTCTAGAGTGGAGACCACGGCAAACTTAATGTAGGAAGTCTTTCAGACTATATCGTAAGGTGGCTGGCAGCGGGTTGGATGCGTAGAACTAAAGATAGAGCTCAGTGGCGTCCCATAGGAGAGACCTATGTCCAGGAGTGGACGAATACAGGCTGAATATGATAATGATGATGATAATGATGATAATCCCATCCACGCCATCTGACGCAGTTTATATAAACACCTCTTAGCTACCATTAATTCAAGAAGACGATGACCTCTGCTCTATGTCTTAGTTATGTAAGTGATAGAAATAAAACTAATTGTTGAATTTTATTATCAATAATTATGTACTTATTTTTTGCTTTTGTAAATTCCATAAATAAACTCCTTTTAAAGTTTAAAAATTATTTAATATGCGAATGAAAATTTTTAAAATATTCAAAATGAATCTTTATTATCTTCTTACAAGTATTTTTGTATACATTTAATTTTTTACAAAAACAAATAATATATACCAACTTTATATATAACTTTATATAATATATAAATTTATATGAAATAAAGTTTATAATAGAGATGTCATGTCGACTGAGAAAACTATATAAAATCCCTCTACTCTACATTTCAATCTTATTCCGTATGACTTTAGAATATTCCCTCCCCTATTTCCCCCCTTCCAAGACCTGCCCCTGAAGAATTCTAAATAAGTTGTGTAAAAGTACGTGAATGTCTCCGTTTTGGCGTTCGTGTTTCTTTACTTTTCTCGACGTCAGTTTTACTCATTGTTTAAACTATATGTAGATTTTATACCAATTTTTAAGTAGGGTGGTTTTAGTATTCACTTTTGTAATTCGTATAACCAGTTTTCTTGAGGAGAATACCTATAAATTTACGAGCACAGTGTTTACTTCATCATCATCATCAGCCCTTTTTAAAGTCCCACTGCTGGGTATGGGCTTCCCTCAGTACGAAGGGGATCAGGCCATAGTCCATCGCGCTGGCCTAGTGCGTGTTTGCGGACTTCACATGTCTTTCGAAAACTTGCTAGGTTTTCTCAGACATGCAGGTTTCCTCACGATGTTTTCCTTCACCGTAAGACAAGTGATAATCATGATAGAAATGATTCGCAGATAAAAATATCAGAGCTGCGAGACCCGGATTTGAACCCACTTCACTCGGTTATCCAAGCGAGCGCGTTACCGCTGGGCTACCACTGTCTCACTGTGTTTACTTATGTATATAAAGAAAATTAGTTTCTAACATTTTAATTAAAATATAAAAGATAAAAGAGGATATCTTTTGAAAACGGAGGAGAAGAAAAAGAAAAGGAAAAGATACTGAAATGTTTATCTTTTTCTCTATTTAAAAGTAGAAGTATCTATATATACATACGAGTACGAGAATGGATTATACTGATATGAAACCACACAATTACACACTTTAGTAGCTAGCTATTAACGAACTTTAAAAAAAAGATAACAAAAAAATAAAAGTACGTGTGAACAAAGTACACATGTCAGAAGTAAAACTTGAATTTAAATTAAGGCTAACTCTTCCCCGTCTCTGAGCGCCTGGTACTATGGACTTATTTTTTCGTTTCATCGAGTTTGAAATCACATCGATTCTAAAGAAGTTTCACTTCAATATAGAAAAAATATTGCACGAATATTTGTACTTTAAATATCGACCGCTGAGTAAACAGTAGCAACTAATTAGGTATAAGGAATCATTTAATCTTTATATATATGTGAGTGTGTATGTCACTGAACTCCTTCTAAACGGCTGGACCGATTTTGATGAAATGTTTTGTGCGTGTTCGAGTGTATTCGAGAATGGTTTAGATTCACAATTCAGTCCACTTCAAAATGTATTTTTTAAATGAATCAGTTTTTTACAGTTGCACAATAAATGACATATACAATAATAAATAAGTCGTTGCTAGGCAACGTTGTTTTGCGCATGCATACTGAAACATTTCAAGCAAAAGTTTATAAAATCACTACATAGTATAAAACAAAGTCGCCTTTTCTATCCCTATATCCCTATATCCCTATGTGCGCTTAAATCTTTAAAACTACGCAACGGATTTTGATGCGGTTTTTTCCAATAGATAGAGTGATTCAAGAGGAAGGTTTATATGGATAACTAGGCGATCCCGCGGCTTTGCCTGTGCTAATTTTTGTCCTTTTTTCTATATTATGTACAGGACAACGTCTGTCGGGTCCGCTAGTATCATATACGAATAAAAAATTAAACACAATTGAAAGCAGAGACTTTTTCATAATTTGTTCTACAAATAATCAAGTAAACACAATATGTGAAAGCGGAGTTTCATTTCTCAATTTATTCCACAAATGGCAAATCTTATGAAGTCTCCTAGTGAATTCAAAATTATTACTTCAGTGAATCCGACATCTCCAATGGTTATTGGCATCATTACGGTATGTAACAAATAAAAGTCCTTCTGGTGAAATAAGTCGAACTAAAATACTAGTTATACAGCGAAGTAAAGTGAAAATTTCAAATTGATAGAAGCTGGCGTAGTTCCAAGCATAGAGTGCGCTTTTGTCAGCCCGCAACGTGCTTACGCTTCTTCAAGCGATGAAAGCCCACCTACTTTTAAGCTATATATACGATATAATAAAAAAAGCTCTTGTTAGAATATCATATGCACATCGATAGTATAGTACTCGAGTCCAGGGTCGATAGCATCGACATAGTTAGCCATCGATATTGAATCGATTTGTGTCCTTATGTCGCAATTGTGAATGAAAATGATATTCACATCATTCATAATTACGATGACTAATAGACTGCCGGCCAAGGTAAATTTTAAAATCATTTTTCACTACATAAAACTTTTTTTTGCCTAAATATAAGTAAGTATATGTGAATATAATGTAAGATTGACGTCACGTTTTACGTAGTTTTTAGTCTATTTGCTGCACAAGCTATTTAAACTTATGTATGTAGTATATCAACTATCTGGTATCCGTAACACAAACCTCCTAGCTTACCACGGAACTAGATGGCGCTGTGTGTAATAATGTCCCAACATCTGTCCCTAAGACAAGGCCTCATCCCCCTCGCACTGAGGGAGGCCCGTGCCCAGCAGTGGGACGTTAAAAAGCGCTGATGATGATGATGATGATGATATTCTGTCCCTAGGGGATGAAAATGAAAGCGAGGGTGAGTCGCTAGTTAACTAATCAAATTAGAATTATCATTCATTTGGTATGTATCAGTGATTCAATATTAACTATTGAGAGTAATTTATACCTACGCCATTGTTATGTAAATTGGTTTATAATAGACACAGTAGAGTTAATGGACATCTAATTATTCCATCCATAATATCTCGCGTGTTCTTTTATTGTTGACATTTATTTTCAAATTAAATTTTCTTTCATTATACGTTACATTATATGCTAATATTATGAAGAGGAAAGATTTCCATTTTTGTATGTAGCGAATATACTCAAAAACTACTGGATCGATTTCAAAAATTCTTTTGCCATTAGAAACCCTACATTATTTACCGAGTAACAGGCTACATTTATTACTAGCGGAACCCGTGGTTTCGCTCGCGCTAGATCTCGGTACGAACAAGAGCGAAGCGAGGCTAAGTCGCTAGTCAGTTTATATTATAACGCCTAAAAAGACCTAACACGTAAAATTTTAAAGTTTTATTCTGATGATCTTAGGCACTTAAATTGATAGTATTTGAAGTTGAAATATTAGGCTATAGCTACTTTTGTGGTACATCATCTTCCCTATTGAAGACGGATGGGTACCATCACCGTGGGATCCTGTAATTAAAACCAAATAACAAAAATAAACAAAACAGACCGTTCGATGTACTCGTAGCTAGTTTATACGGCGTAGATAAAAATAACTGAGACTAATAATTTTTCCGTAAAGGTTCTCTTACGATGTTTTCCTGAAGAAATTGGTAATCACGTTGTAAATGATTCGTAAATAAAATAAGCAAGACCTGGGAATTGAACCCGCTTCGGTTTTCCAAGCAAACGCGCTACCACTGTACTGCCAGTGCCATTATAAATAATATACACGCAAAATTTACCCAAACAAAGCATATCAGCCCACCTATTGATTCAATTTCGCATTACACACTCTCCATTACCGTTTAATAGACGCTATATTTCCCTTGATTTTGTTTGCTATTCATATCGCGCTTATTTTTTATCCAATATCATTGTTCAATGGAAAAGGGATCGTAAGATCAATTACTTAAGGTACAATCTCTTTTATCAATTTCCCAACCACATTTATGTATTCATTAGGTATTTTCGCTTCTGATGTAACGTTGAGCTTAAATGAGGCAACACAAATATGTGGCGAGCTTTTAAGGTCGAATTTTCCGTAAAAAAATATAAGTATAGTTTACCAATACGTAATACGGTATATTGTAGTTTGAGCAAGCTGAAATCACTTTTATGACAACACGGTTTATAAAATCCGCGGATAATCATGGATGAGATAAATAGAACGCAATATAACGACTCCACGAATCTATGACTTAGAAATAATTTGCCAGTATTATATCATAAGATATGGAACTATATCACTATATAGTATAAAACAAGATCGTTTCCCGCTGTCTGTCTGTCCCTATGTATGCTTAGATCTTTAGAACTACTCAGCGGATTTTGATGCGTTTTTTTAATAGATAAAGCAATTTAAGGGGAAGGTTTATATGTATAACTAGCGGAACCCGCTGCTTCACTCGCGCTAAAACTAGGGACAAGCCCGCTAGAAGTGAGGACAACTCGCTAGTAGTAATATAAAATACGTAGAAACACTGAGAATTAAAAAACTAGCACTCAAAAGGGGCTTATCTTTTCCTGATGGTTCTGATAGTAATATTATCAAAGGAAGATCAGATAGAGACCAAACGATTCGCATAGTGTTCAAAACACTTAATATTAAATAATTAAAACCCAAAGTAAGTCAAACTATAAAAATCCTAAATTAATACCTACTGTGCTCTTAAGATTTTGTCAGAAACACCCATATTAGGTCTGAACTGAGAATTGAATAACGGGCCTTTATAGAATTTACTTATCACAGTCCTTCATCATTATTAATACTGTATAAAGAGAAATGATTTAAAGAGGAAAACTAAAATCAAAAGACTATTTAGGCAAAGTTGATATTTTCCAACAAGTTTTTGAAATGAAAGTAAAATTATTAAAGCAGTTTCGCTTAGAATCTAAACAAAAGTCTATTAGAGAAACAGCACAGACCTAAAATAAACAATTTCTGCCATTGTGAATTTGTTTTGGAGATACTAGACTGTAGAGGAAGGCAAACAAACTTCAGTAATATTTTGGGTTTGAAGTAAATTCTCACCGTCAAACGCTGGATTTCTGCCAGTCGCAATCAAGTGATAGACTTCGTTTAAATTGTCAACTTATCTTACCTAGCACTTTTGAGGTCTTTCGTTTTAAAAACTGACAACCCAATATATTTGGATAGGATAAGGTCGCTAGGGTATTCTGCCTATTAAACTTTGTCAAAGGCTTCCCGAATTTGCTCTAATGAACCTACATAGTTTAGCTTAACTGGTAAATGTATATTAGAAACAATAACAACAATAAAACAAATATGCCTTTGTATATATAGTTAAGTTTACTTGTAATTTCCTTTATTGTAAATACATAATATTTATTATTGCTTCTAAAAGTTATATATAAAAAGAATTTCGTATTATTTACTTAACAATATATATAAATATATTTTTAGCTATAGAGCAATGGTAAAATTCCGAATATGTTGTGTTGGTGTTTGTGTAAAGCACAATTAAAAAAGGCTCAGCCATTTAAACAGATTCACACTCAGGATACACATTCTAAAGCCGCTGGTTTCGCTATAATTAGCTGTATAGTGGTAAGAGACTAAAATGCAGTTCGCCAGAAATTCTTATTACGAAACGTATCCAGTTTTTCGTTACTTTTTTTGTAAAGAGGTCGCTATTCTGTGCTAGCGCATTGTACTTTCTACAAAAAGCGTAGAAGTGTATGCGGAATACTTAATTTTGTAGCTTCAAACTGGTCAAGTTTATGTTTTTCGCTTATAAATTCTTGTGTTAAAGAAATCTTACTATTATTTTTGTATGTACAAAAACTGAGGTAAAATATATGTTTGCCGCTTCATTTTTCTTTGGGTTTAATCTAATGATGGTGTCATTTAGTTTGGTATCTTTCTTGTGGCTTCACTTTGTTGAAGAGCTTTTATAAAAAGCTTAACCCAGATAGCTTCTTATCAAATAATGTTCGTACAAGTATTCAAGTATATATATGTATAGACATTATAAAATATAATAATTTTTTAAACGCATTATTATGAATATGTTATCACTAGCAATTTCCGCGGCTCCGCCCGCGTTTTTAAAATCGGAAATATATAGCCAATGGCTTTCTTCGATTTAATTTTTCAATTCGAACTAGTAGTTTCTGAAATCACATACATACATTCAACGAAACAAGCTATTTCTTCGGCTTTCTGAGACTAGCGCAAGCAAACTATTCAGCTTCATAATATTAACTTATAGATTTAATAAGTAAGTGGCAATTAAGTTTATCAAGAATAGTTTGCGCCATTTTGTTCTAAATCTTTATATATTCGAGTGCACTTTGTTGCCATTTTATTAGAAGATAATATATACTGTTCTGGCCCTTTGCCAGAGCTTCCTATTGATATGTTAATGATACTTACGCGATATCGATCAGACACTTTTCTCAAACACGCTTTAGGTAATCTTTCATCGCCTTAAAAAGTTCTGATGTAAAATTGCTATATTCATATTAGAAGGGTTAGTGAAAATTATATAAATACTGATAATACCCGCGGCTTTTCCCGCGTTTTAATCACTATTAAAAACATTAGGGCTATAAGTATTTTGCCAAATCATAAAAAACAGAGATTAAAAATTTGGTCTGAAATAAAAATTCTGGAGAGGACCCCCTTTTCACCTAGGGGAATAAAAAATAGACTACTACTAGACATATTCTCAGACCTACTAAATATACACAAAAAATCATAAATATCGGAGGCAAGAACCGAACCTACTACCTACTTACCGGACTCCTCCGAGAAAGGAGTTCGGTAACAAACACTCTGACAAGAGATTTTATATGTATGATTTAATTTGTTAGTTTACAGTGTATGTAAACATAATTGTAAAAAAATAACCTTTTACGTATTCTAAAACTTTCTTTTAACCGTTCAAATTACGACGAAAAGGCGAAACTGCAACGACATAGGATCAAGGCAGAGTTAGCTCTAAGTGCAATTTGATAATAATTAATGGCTTAAAAATATAACAAATACAAAATAAGTTATGAAGCTACAAACAAACATACGGTTTCTATGACACACTGTTTACAGTTATATAAGTCGATAGAATTTAACAATTTTTACGTACTAGCGTACTATCATCTACCGCGAGTGAAGCCGCGGATTGCGCTAGTATATTATACATCCACCACTCTATCTATTAAAAACCGCATCAAAATCCGTTGTGTAGTTTGCAAGATTTAAGCATACATAGGGACAGACAGCCACGGGAAGCGACTTTGTTTTATACTATATAGTGATTATAAAGCAAAATAAATTCCTTCTCCATCAAAATTGTTCCCGTAATCGTCACACAGCTTTATTTTACAATTGTTGGTGAATTGTACGTCAAATATAATCTTCTCTGATTGAGAGATCACCGGATTTTAGTGATGATAAACCGAATATCCGATATTATTTTTGAAATGCCGATTTTCGAATGTATTGCTTTGTTGCATGGATTTAACGATGCAACTGTATTAACTCGCTTTTCACATTCAATTTATGGTGCTTTAACCAGAGTTATTTTTTTAAAATAGTATTTTTTCATGGTTTTTATCGAATACGGATATAATATAGGTACATCGAACCTAGCATATAATATATTCCTTTTTTCCCAGCAGTCGTCCCACCGGAGTAAGAGATAGAGAGTGCTTAGAAATAAAAAGTGCACTTGTGTCTGCGTATACAATAATATCTCCAGAGCAGATGGCTAGTCTTAATAAGATTGGCCGCCCTGGAAGTAATCGATGGGGAAGACATCATCATGTTCCTTTTACATAGACATATTTTTTATACGTTTGTAACGCAACATCAATAATATTTCACGAAAGATTCCAGCCCTGAATCATTAAATAAAGACGAACTATACAATTTTAGTTTTAAAGTTTATAGTTTTTACAATAACAAAGTACAATCTTACCCTCCATCTTTCTGACTAATATTTACTTGATATTTATAAAATTATATGTAAAATACAACTTAAGATTGCACAGATCTTAAATGAATATCATGTTATTTATTGTTTAATTAATTTTAACACAATAAAACTCTATTTAACACTTATTGTATTTTCTCTTCACACTCGATATCTTTCGTACACCCTTCTTTTCATTTTAGAATCTTTGCCAGTTACTTAAAAAAAATCAAATATTATAAATGAAACTATTTTTTCGGGAGAGAGTCTCTCCCGTGACCATGATTGCTGTAAAGCATTCGAAACGTCGGGAACCAAAAAACATAATAAATCCGCGACAAAATCCGAAAAGATAGTTTCATTTATAATGTCAAACATTCGCGTAAACCTAAGAAAGTATAATATGTATGTATTTAAACTTATATAATATGTAGTATATCAACTATCTGGTATCCGTAACACAAGCTTCGTAGCTTACCACGGAACTAGATGGCGATGTGTATAATAATGTCCCAACATATTTATTTTTAAATTTACGATCAACTCTATATATGTATATAAATCTATATAAATAAAAATGAATGTTGGTAAGCGTATAACTCGAGAATGGCTCCACCAATTCGCCCGATCTTTTTTTGTATGTTCCTGAAGGCCCACGGGATGTTTTTATAATAAAAAAAAATAAAAAAATTTGAAAAAAAAATTAAAAAATTCTAAGTTTGTAAAAACTTATACAATAGGGGGTACCTAGTAAATAAATAATTATGCAGGGACTAATGTCGTGTAATAATGTACAACAGTACCATCTAGTTCCGTGGTAAGCTACGAGGCTTGTATTACGGATCCAAGATAGTTGAAATAGACATTATAAATATAAACACCAATGACTGGAGTGCAAACATCCATGCTTAACAAATAAATACCCCCAGAGAGACTCGAACCCGCGACCGCTGGCGCAGAAAGTAGAGTCACTACCAACTGATATAAACGTGTTTTAACATACTCTGTATACATAGATTCCCGTAACCACAAGTAAAATAAACAAAAAATATTATTTCATTTACTTAAAACACTTTAGGTAGTGGTAACCTAGTGGTGAAACGGTTGCTTAAAAAACCGGGTTCGAATCCCGTGTCTTAAGTGAATCATTCTAACATGATTTCCACTTGTCTTACAGTCAGGAAAAACTACACATTTGTTAGAGAACCTAGCAAGTTTTCGAAAGACATGTAGAGTCCACCAACCCGCACTTTGTTAGCGTGATGGACTATGGCCTATTATATATATTGAAGGGAAGCCCAACATTGGGACGTTAAAAAGGTCTAAATACAAACTGGTTATTACAAATAACGTATAGTACATAGAAAAATAAATACAGCCAATTTATAGACAAGGATACAAACAAATATAAGCTAAAATTGTTCATAAAATGTTAAATTACATAAACTTAAATAAACATACTGTATACATAATTACATACTTAAGATACTAATTTTACAATATATTTATATAAACTATATATACATAAACAAACTACATAGTACAGTTACAATTACTTTAAAAGTTAGTTACTTAATATGGCTTTGATGTTTCATTATAAGCATTTTACTTCTAAAATGTCATATTTTCAACTAAAACACATGGCGTGTAAAATAATATTTTTAACGGTCGAGTTGTAAAACAAAAGTGAACAGTTATTTCATGAGTTTTATGTGGCGTCCTAAGGATGGCCGTAACGGGGGCCATAAAGTCTCTTCTTATAACGGGATGTATGACGTCATAACGATACAATGAAACACGCTTAGGAAAAGCACATAATCGTTATGTTTCTTCACTAGCGATGTGACCTTACTTTGCACAGGTTCAAGTTATTATAAGCTTAAAGTGAGGCTTAAACTCAAGTTGGCAAAAGTTAAGTAACACAAAAGAAAGCTATTTATGTGTTGATTCGATCATTTTTTTCTTTATAGTTACACAAACGAACGAAAAAATGAAGAAATATTATGATTTATAACATGTGATTAAACTAGTATACACTAAATTTTGACATCTTTTTTTTAAATGGTCTTTATTGAAAAACTAAACGCATTGGTACAATCTAACACAGCCTTAGGTCCTGAACTAGAAACCTGTGTTTCAGGCGCTAATACCTTCCTATATCAAACAAATTATACTCAATATCAAAAAAAGAGAGGAGAGAGAAAAAAATATGCTAAAAATTAAATTATCAGTATAAATAATTTAATTTCAATGTAATTTTAACAAATTTATGCTTTACGTTAAGTATTTTTTATGTGAAAATGTTAAAGTTTATTTTTATACTGTATACAAGTCTACTGTTATACATATCTAGGCATAAAAATACGTTCAAACCAGTTTAGAATGGACAGACAGATAACAGATAGAGACAAAAAATACTTACCCTCTTTTATATTAAATAATAAAAATAAATCTAATAAAACAATATGACCGAAAGACATTATCATATACAAAGGTACATTTGAAACAATTCAATCAAAGTTTGATTACTTCAATTCCCTTAACAGTGCCAACGTGCGTTATAGCCAGAAGTATCGCTGATAAAACAGCGAACGACTTGAAATAATCGAAAAGGCCTTATGCATTTAAATGAATGGAACTGTGTAGCTTTTGTATGGAGTAATACAAGCTTATAAAATAAATTGGATGTAAAATTAGCGCTCTTTGCTACTATCCTTTTTGTAATATACAATATAATTACATATATAAGTTCAAGAAGATGAATTTAGAATTAGTTTACCTAGAAACTTGATAAAAATATACATTATTTTTTACTCAAAGAAGTTATATAAAGCAAAGAACAGTTTAAATGGAGAAATTTTAGTACCTACCTACTGAAATGTAAAAAACATTTTTATCAGTATTATTCATAAAAGGAAAAGAAAGTTTGGTGTAAGAATTGAAAAACTTTTACAGTTCCTTAAAATCTTATATGTACTATAAGTATGATATATATGTGTATATATTATGTTTTTGTGTGTTTATGTGTTTGTGTATGTGTGTTTGAGTGCGTGTGTGTGTGTATGTGTGTGTGAAGTAAGTGTTAATCGCTAGTTACACATAAATATAGTAAAGAAAGACAATAAAGTACAACAAAATCACTGACTTAAAACTAGCCAATCTTATACATTCAATGGAAAATCGGTAATTGTGTCTTCGGCTTCCACTTCTACACTTGAAGTTTCTAGTTGTAGAAAATCCAGTTATTTTGTTTTAGAATCCAAACGCTTTGCCCAATAACTTGGCAACGGTAAAGCGTAGGAATTCTAAAACAAAAACACTGAGTCCATCCCCAGCATCTTCATCTCGGTGCCAATTAAAATTTCTTTCTTCATTTCCAACTAGATTGCGATCTAGATACTAGTGGAAGGAACACTTTGATTAAATTTTTCTTTCGTTACACAATCAAATGGAAAGGCCGATTTATGTGACGTAAAGTCTAGCTTATAGGCCTTTAGTCGAAGCTGGCAATATTCTAATTTGATACTACAAAGCTGATTATTGCCAATTTCTTACATCCTTAGTATTAAAAACTTTAAAAACAAGTGCTTTTTAATATGTTTTCCCAACAACGTGGTTTACAAATTTTTTACAGGCTCTAATTAATAATATTTATGTATTTGTTGTAGAATAAACCTGCTAGTAAGAAAATTAATTTATATTTACAATTTTTAAGGCTAAAAATCTACTAATGTGTCCGTTTATAATGTTAAAATAACAGCTTTTTGGTAAAATGTATGATAAAATATATATATATAAATGTACACATTTCATAATATAAGAAAATATTTTTTTGAAATTTTGTTTGTCTGTTTGTACCGGCTAATCGTCTGATTTTGACCTGAATTTAGATGGTAGATAGCCGATATTAAGGAGTTACTTTTACTTGATAAAAAATTTAAGGTTTCACTTAAAAAAATTAAAAAAGTCCTGACCCTACTTGCTGCGCCAGCGGTCGCGGGTTCGAGACCCACTGGTGACATTCATTTGTTGAATACGAATGTTTGCACTCCAGTCATGGGTGTTTATATTTATAATACGTATTTAAAGTTGTATATATGTGTAGAGGATTAACTATCTGGTATACGTAACACAAGCCTCATAGCTTACCACGGAACTAGATGGCGCTGTGTGTAATAATGTCCCATCATATTGTCCCAACATTATATATAACTAGAAGTTGCTCTATATTGCATTAACCTATTAAAAAAGAAGTTGACAGCAAAGAATATTAAGTAGGTAGTAGGTACTAAATAAAAAAATAAAATGTAAAAGTTATACAGTAACTTCCTAGTAGACTTTATCAAAACTGTATAACAATTCGGATAAAGATTTGCACTTTCCGAAGTCTATTGTAGCAATATAAAATTATTTTATACGAGGTTGTGGCAAGTTTTCCTTCTCGTATGGCGGTCACGTAAGCAGTGGTTACCTATGGAGACTCAATTCGATCTTATTATCTTACATCATCTGGGTTACTACATTTTACGCGTCTCCTTAATTGAGTGAAGTTTTCGTGATTAAGCTATGAACTTTGTCTTTATTTATGACTGTGTTGTAGTAAAATATCTGAATTTGTACAAATGGACAAGAAAAAGATGATTTCCTCAGATTTTTACCGTAGTTCTTTATGATACTTTAAATACGGTTTCTCCTGTAACCTGTAACCTTTAAAGCTTTCGAATCATCAGGAGCCAAAAATGTATTTAAATCTGTGAAAAAAATCTGAAAAATAGTTTTTTAAACTAGTTATCGTATGTTCCCATAGAATTTTTTTGTAAACGTATAAAGTATCCTCCTTGAAGACTTGTATCTACAAACAGACAGACATACAGTTAAATGACCAAAATTTTTATAACTATTATTTCAAAGTCTATATTTTGTACAAAATATGATACAGTCAATGTTTTTAAAATACATTTCTCGTACAGATTTTGGTAAGTTAGTTTTTTATAATAATAATGTAATATCTCAAAAATACATCTATACATATAATAAAATGAATATAAATAAATTTTACTTTCAAATTAACAGCTTTCACTAAATGCATATGCAAGTATATACATTAATAGCAACAAAAAAAACAATTTTTAAAATTTTTGTCTGCCTATCTGTTTGTTCCCGTAATCTCTGAAACGGCTGGACCGATTGTGACGTGACTTTCACTCCTAAAAAGCTTATGTTATAAGGCGTAACTAAGCTACTTTTTAACTGACTTCAAAAAAAGGAGGAGGTAGAAATTTTATTTGTGTCAACTAATGGAACCCGTCGAACCCGAGCGAAGCGAGGGTGAGTCAGTAATAAATAAAATTAAAAATATGTTCGTGTAATGTAAAAAATCCTTAAAATTTTACATTTTAAAAGTGTATAGTATTCCACTCACCATATACGTTGAAATTGTCCCAATATTAAGGCAAGGAAGGATAGGAAACTATACATATGAAATCTAGTTCAAATATTTCCAATTTGTAGGCTACCATTTGTACCACTTGCTTCCTTTCGAGAGCAACCTTGCTATTAGTGGCGAGGTAGCGGAGCAATATCGAATCAAAGGGGCCTTCGAAGGTTGCAGTGCAATTTAGACGAAATTGCTAAGCCCAAAACCGTTCTCACCTAAGAGGTACTCGTACCTTCACTGTTCATTAATATTTGGAAAAAAATTACAGTATAATTACATTTTTCGTAATAAGCTTATGTTGTCTAGGAAATGAAATTTCTTCTTTTATATAAATATTTGGGTATTTTAGTTACCCTACTTGCTGTGTCAGTGGACGCGGGTTTGAGTCCCGCTCGGGGAATTAATTTGTGTGATGAACATTAGTGTTTGTACTCGAGTCAAATGCCAAAGTCAAATTTATATTTATAATATGTATGTATTTAAAGTCATATTCGTCCTTCCAATATAAGGTTGGTACCTCGTAGTCCAAATACGGCCATGGGTTGACACATGCCTCTTGTAACCTTGCTAGGTGTTCTGTGTTATGAACTTCCCCTTGCGATGTTTTCTGTCACTAGTAAGTTAAGTCGTTATGACGTAATATTGATACTCTTTTATTTTATTATAAAGCACATAATAAATTTGCAGCATACTTATTACAATATATTATATTTTAAATTTTAGTTCGTGCTCTTGCAAAGCTGCAGCTGCAAAGCTCTTGTAAAGCTTCACTCCATAACATATTCAATTTAACATTAACTATGCAAAGTATTTAAAGAACTTAATACGCTTAAAATATAAACAAAAGCTATGGTATTTCAATGGAAACTTGACTCCAACGTGCCATAATAGTCTGGCACATTTGCGATTCTTTACGTAGAACTGAACTGATTTTGCCTCAAGTTGCCAACTTATACGTTGATTATTAGAAAGTCGAATAGGATATACGTGTTAAGGGAAATAAAATTGAACTTTAAAGTTGCTCCGACGTTAACTTAAAAAGTATTGGTGTAGGGGAAACGGTTTGGATTTTATTTTGAATACATTTCGCTTTCGTAGCGCATTTCCCTCATGTTTCAGATTTAGTTTGAAAGTTTATTTAAGTCGCATCTTAAATTTTTAAATTCTATGTACAAGATATATTTTATGATATTTACATCCTAGATATCTTTTATTTATAGATGCGTATTTCAAAGCAAAAGAAGTAATTCAATTCCGTAACACAAGCATTAACATATGGCTTACCACGGAACTAGATAGCGCTGTGTGTATTAATGTCCCAACATATTTATATTTTTTTCTATACATACATATTTCTATCTACTTAATATACATATTTCACTTAGCACAGATACACTATTAATACAAGTAATTCATTCACATTATTGTCTCACTTCAAATATTTTCTCCAGAAATATACAGATTTTATTATCTTTTGTTAATATGTACTAAATTTTATTTAAAAGATTAGTCTAATAATGCTTATGATAAAAAAAAAAACCTCCCATAACAACAGAATTATAAGTAATTAGAGACTCACCCTCTTTTCACTTCGGGTTAATGAAAAAAATTTGTCCTTAATAAAAAAAGGTATCCCATAGGAACTGTACATTAAACAACAAAGTAACGTATATGCTATTTCAGTCTTTTATCTTACTCAGTGACAAATTTCATCAAAATCTCTTTAGCCGTAAATGCGTTACAAACATCCATTCATCTTACATTTATTTGCTTAAAAATAATAATTTATAAAATTATAAATATGTAGGTACATTATGACACTCAGTGCCATCTAGTTCCTTGGTAAGCTATGAGGCTTGAATCACGGATACCAGAAAGCTGAAATACTAAGCATATATAACTTTTTAAATATATATTGTAAATATAAACACCCATGACTGTACAAACATTCGTGCCTAACAAAGAAGTGCCTCTAGCGGGACTCGAACCCGCGACCGCTGGCATTGAAAGTAGGGTTACTACAAATTACTGAGCCAAACGTGCCATTAAGTTTTTTATTTAACAATAAATCACAATTACTAAAATATCTACTAAAAATATTATACTTTATCATAATTATTATTAATAAAAATTCCCAATAACTGACAACAGAATACTTAACAGACAAACGAAATGATCGTTTTTTCTGTTCTAGGCTAAAAACATTGGAGGCAACTTATCCGATATTTCTAACACGTTTTAAATTGTTTTATAATGCCTTGTATCAGAACAGCGGTGCAATTTAAGATTGTAAGTGCCCAGTCGGGACTCTTACTTAATCGATACTGCTTTCCGCCATTTATTTTTCTTAGAACAATAGGATTTAATATGTTTTATTGATAAATTACCTTCTTTCTTGATACTGGACTAATACTTAAACGAAAATAACACCTTAAAATTTTGTCTGTCTGTTTGTCCTAACTAATCTCGGAAATAACTTGACCGATTTTGACAAGACTTTCACTAACAAAAAGGTGTAGGTAATTTACCTTATTTTTAATAAAAAAAATTAAATTATGTAAAATATTGTGCTTTTTTTAATATCGAAGTATATATAGTAGGCTCTCAAGCGAAGCAAGGGAAAAAAATAGAAAAATTTTCTAATAAAGGAAAGTGTAATTTAAACCATAAATGTTTCAGCGTATTTCAGGAGCTTCATTACAAGTTTAAAGTTGTGTCCATATTATATAATGTCTTCAAATGCTTGCAAAGTAGAGCATATAATATTTGCATTCAACGTGACCAATTTCCATCTAAGACCGAGTTTCTCAAGAACGCAGGAATACTGACAGAAGATTTAACGGAATGGAGAGTAAAAGGACAAACTTTATGATAAATCATAAATTACGTTAAAATACATAAGTATAACGGAGACAATCTCAAGTTTATACTGAAGATGTGATTCTGTATTTTAGTATGTTTTTACCCACGACGGAACGGAGACGGTACATGCCCTTAGGATGATAGGATGTTTGTTTGTTTGTTTGTGCAAATTCAAAAAATTGGCAACATCAATTTTTCTCCAAAACTATTAGTCCGATTTTGGTGCATTTTTGATGAAAGAAGCAAAGTAAAAATAATAAAGGGTCACCCAAGTTGTTAAAATAACTTTCATTTCTGACATCTTCGCCTAAATAAAAAAACACAAAAATGAGAAGAAAATAATATTATGAAATTCTATGTAAAGATGTCATTTTATCTCCAGACGATGACTTAAATATTATCATAAAAATACTTATTTCTTCCTTAAAATAGCTTTTTTAAAATTGGATTATATAATTTTCAACCCTTTCTAATGTCCCACTGCTGGGCACGGGCCTCCCTCAGTACGAGGGGGATCAGGCCATAGTCCACCACGCTGGCCTAACGCGTGTTGGCATCTTTAATTATATTATGTATGTGTAATTGGTGTAATAAAAACAATAAAATTACTCAGTTAAGGTATAAGAAAATAACCGCGAATAAAGTGAAAAACATTGGAAATATTATACCTTTGTATAATTCGCGTCATGTAAAAAGAACGCTAGCTGTCAAGTTGCGCAGAGGCGATTTATCGGACAATTTGGTGGTAAGAGAGGGGGAGCGGGGCGGCGAGGCACGCGTCGCATGCTTTTCGGCTCGCTATTGGTTTGTCAGTTTAAAATACCATCACGCACACAAAAGTTATTAATTACGAAATGATTTTATATAAAAAATAGTGAAAAGATATTTTTGACGTATATTGTTTTATAAAGAGAGAGTCTTATAATAATGCAGTTAATAATTTAAAAAAATATATTAAACGAAATAATTTAATTTTTTGTAAGTAGATTAAATATTCTACACTGAATCAAACATATTTTATTAATTATTTGAATTCTATTTAATGACAATCTATCTAATATATTTTCAATGTACGTACCAATAATCAATATACATCGTGAGGAAAAGGCTAGTTCAAAAATAAAAGAATAGGCTTAGGAATTTCGTATGCGAATGTACCGATGCGCAAACACACCCCCCACCACTTTCTTCCAGCGTTCTTTTTACATGACGCGAACTGTAATACTAGGTTTACGCGAATATTAGACATTATAAATGAAACTATCTTTTCGGATTTTATCGCGGATTTATTTTGATCTTTTCGTTCCCGACGATTCATTTGCTTTACAGCAATCATAGTCACGGGAGAGACAGTCTCTTATTATTATTTCTTGTGTTTTAAAGAAGTGTACATCTACGCGTTCGGAACGGTAAAAATATAATTAAAATACGTAATAAACTCTTACATTAAAAGTTAAAAGAAAAACACAAATGAATTTCAAAAATGAACGAACGAATGGATATAATATAGGTATCTAAAAATACAATAAGAAGACATTGAAATAAAAACATCGACTGTTTCGTTCCTATTAAATAAAGTAACGCAAACGTTTTTGTTATTTTCTTTCGCATCGGAAACGGCCATTACTTGAACAAATATTTACTTAGAACATCCAAGATGTCCGAATTTTGTTTATCGCGTGTGAGTCCACAGGATACGATATGGATGGGTCTACAGGGAAGTATTGTTTCAGCTCCCTCATTGGTCCTAACATGTACGACCACTGACAGGAAGGTCCTGGGTTCGAAGCTTGCAAAAATACTAATGCTTACAAAGTTATTTTCTATTTATGGATCAAATAATTATGAAAATAATGACAAAATGTCATAAATTTCAGGTTTAAGATCATTTATTTCTCAAGAAGAATATTACAATTCACTTATATGAGAAATTAACAATTACTAAAGATTAACTAACACTATTGAGTACATCGCAAATTTACAGGCAAGACAATTTTCAATTTGAGGGTAAAACTAAAAAATGTATACACTAGTTTACAGAATAAGCGCAACTGGAAGAGCCATTTTATGTATTATACTATTCTATTATATTATTTATTATTTGAAAAATATTTTATTACATTTTTTTTAGTTAAATATACTTTTTATAATATTTTTACATTGAATTTTGCTAAGATTAGATATTAATTATAATTTATTTTACTACTTTTTAAATAGTTTTTGAGTAATTTTTTGAAAGTTAGTAATGATTTAGCTACTTAATGTCATTTGGTAATTTGTTGTACAGTTGACACCTTCAAACATTATACATTTCTTGCCATAGTTAGTGCGAAAATATTATATTTAATACCCTATAAGATGCTATCTTATTGATTTATACTCAAAGTTCGTAATTTTTTATAAATCTACGATGATATCGATGAAAGTTTACGGTTTTTAATTTAAGTTTGAAAGCATAACGAAAGCATTCCATTTCATTGATCACCCCGGCTCTCAACAAAATTTCCAACATCATAAATTTCGCTGCCTATTTGACTATCCAGCACACATTTTACGGTGACAATGGGCATCCTGACCGGGGGAATTACCCAGAAAATTGGGGAAACCTCAACTTTTAAAAAGTTTCATCTTAAAACAGACGATCTCCGAATTCGTTTCATTCCAAAAATGTCTTAGTTGGTGGTAATAAAGTGCAATTTCGTTAGTCTGAAGTGACAGATGCATTATTTCTTCGAACTGTTGATCGTGGAAGCACCTCACGTAGCACGTTGGGTGGATCACGTCTTACGGCTGCCTCGACGTTTATTATTCAATAGCTAAATGTAATAGAGTTGTTCAAATCATAATGTATTATCATAGTTTGATGCTAAAATTGCAGTTTTTGTACTGATGTCAGATCTTGAATAACGACAAGTTTTTCTAATATTTTTAATAATAATTCCAAGCTATATGGAACATTTTAGTCATATTAAATTGTATTCAGTACGAAATATATTTAACTGGTTTCGTGATTGTTTGCACGGTTATTTATAGAACCCACGGCTTCGCCCGCGCTAGATCTAGTAGTAGTCACTAGTTTTTAATAAAAACTTTTAAATTACAATTTTTTTTAGTTTAGTTAATCGTAGAATAATTGTTATTGTAACATTACATTTTTACAAAGTATCTTTAAATGTTGCGATCAATCCGACTTGAGCAAGAAAATATATTTTCTTCACAGCGGGCGGTAACTTATAGTCAGCAAATAAAGCTGCCAACAGCAGGTCTATACGTTCTAAGAAAACATTAAGATATTTTAGATTTTTGTATGTTCAGCACCTAAATTTTAGCGTAAACAAAGATAAAATTGTAGTTTAAATCTACAAGAAGAATTATTTAAAGCTTTAAACTTAACAACTAGCCTTTTTCTGGCAACAAAAAATATACTAAAAAATTAATATGGAAAGAGACTCAAGCTATAAACCGAATATCAAATCCAATACAAATTGTCACAACTGAGAATCAAAGTCCCACCTAAACTTATACGTATCAGAAGCAGCTTATTTTTGTTCTAGGCAAATAATATTTCCATAGTACCCAATGTTATACCTAAGAAATATTGCGTAATTATGAGTTATTAATCAAAAAGGCTAGTATAATTAATAGCCTACCTAAGCTTAATCGTTTTGACGTTTCATCAATTCTGTAAGGATTTCCGGGAGTCTGGGATAATCGCAGAATTGCACGGGATTCGGCACTCATTTCGTAGGGTCGGGTAATCCCGTGGAATTGGACAACACTTCGTCGAAGATATACAGTGTTATTTTTTCTCGTAATTGTAGCAAATGATGATAGGTATAGTGTGGAATGCGTAAATGTTATAAGTAAAATGATTGTTTCTAAGAAAGGTTATATTTCTTTTAATTAATATTCATTTTATTGAATTTTTATAACGTAATATCCATACTAATATTATAAACGCGAAAGTTTGTAAGTATGGATGTATGGATGTTTGTTACTCTTTCACGTAAAAACTACTGAATGGATTTTAATGAAACTTTACAATAATATAGCTTATACATCAGAATAACACATAGGCTACAGTTTATAAAGATATTGTGTGAATTGTCACAAATGTGACGATAAGTGTCAAGTAAGTAGTAAAAAATCTACCACCTGCGAGCTATTCCGGCGTGCGCTGCCAAAACCGCTAGAGTTACACATATGTAATGTATGATGGAAATGTTTATCTTAAACAAGCGACTCACCCCCACTTCGCTCGGGTTAGTCCCTAGATTTAGCGCGAGCGAAGCCGCGGGTTCCACTAGTAAAGAATAAAGTTGTATTCAGTCAGCAGAAATCATTAGATTTTATATAAATTACAAACTTACAAAAGCTTTGTAAGTATTTTACCAAGTTTAACCATTTAACATGTTATCTATTTATTTTTATATGATCGCAAAAAATTTGGAAATAAACTAACTACTATATATTACATTTTCAACATACGAATTGAAAATGGCAAATGGTTGTATTCCTGCAAGCAATGGTCATTAACATATCTTGCTTATTTTTAGTTGCTTAATTGGCGACTTACTGAACTAAAACTCAGTTATTCAGAATAAATATACATCTATACTTCTATACTAATATTATAAAGAGGAAAGGTTTGTATGTAAGTATGTTTGTAACGAATTGGCTCAAAAAGTACTGGACCGATTTTAAAAAGTCTTTCACCATTCTTTCACCATTATCACTGATTAATATAGGCTTTTTAATTGCAAGAAAAAAAGCTGGAGTAATTTTGGCGAAATTTCAACCCAGCGAGTCATCGAACGTAGTTTAGTAGCGATTAAAAAAATGAACGCGAGCGATGCCGCGCGTATTGCTAACAAATAATATAATATGTTGTATTTATTCAGTTCTTATTGGCGTTATACTGTCCTATAACACAAGGAGGATCAGGTCATACTTGTTGTCATTAGCCTGGCCAAGTATATGTCTTTTGGAAACTAATGACACTCTTTATCCAGGTCATATAGGTTTCCCAATTAAGTTTGTTTCTTTTTAATTACCACGTCATGTGGCAATTAAAAAGCGATGCCACTAAACCTATTCCTTAGCTTTGGCCTATGGTTTTAAACCTATAAACCATGTTTATTACTAAACATAATTGAACAAATTCGAGTAATCTTTGTAATCGTAACGAGAAAAAACAAACACGTATATTTAGTTAAAAAACGCTTCAAAGTTCTTTATGACCCATTTTCTAAATTCAACCAATCTTGTTAATTACCACAGTTGAAATGAGGCATTATTATAAAAGCTAAGTGAATATTTGAGAAAGGTATTCTAACTCGCTACAAAACTGCATTTTTCATTCCATCTAGTTCTTTTGAAATTAAACCTGCGCTAATTAAAGCTGGTCCGCACACAATGATACGATGCAATGCTCTATTGTGCAAGTTGACTTATTCTAAGTAGGTCACAGTATTAACGGGTTTGAGGTATAGAATGTAAGCTATCAAATCAATGGGAGCTATTTCAAGGGGTTTGAAGTGAAAATGTGACGACCTGTTTATTTTAATTGGTTGGGGTAGTGTTTTGGGGTTGTTTATGGCGTAGATTATTGTTTTTACCCTCACCCTATGTGAGATAAGTTCGTGAACTATAAAAGGAATCATAATAATATCATATCATGATATAAATAAAAATATGAATATACAAAGCGGGAATCGAACCAGCAATAACTTCTATATAAACGGAGTATAGTAGAACTATTACTCAAATGTCTAATTATACATAAGCTTATTACAAAAAGATATCTAGAACCGCCTAAGCATAGCAAGGGTTGGTCACTAGTGCAAATTTAAGAACCTCCACCAGAATATTATCCTATAAAATAGCCTTCCAACAAAACATACATATTTGAATTAAACATTCGCTCAGACTTTTGATTTGGATTCATTAAGGACGTAAAATGTAAATGTGCCTCAGAAAAGTAAACGTAAAGCTGTAAAAATAGCAAAGTGTAAAATTTTCTCGTTGTTTTTAGAAGATGCTTGTGTATGTAAATTCTTCGAAACCGGATAAAAGAGAGAGTCGTGTATTTGCATATCATTCTGTACATCTCATAACAAAAGCTTTGTTACGCATTTTCAGTAAAAACATATCAGCATATTCACATTGCGGATCACCTCCGAAACATGTTTTCACCTGTATTTAGAAGATAAGTATTAAAAAAACCATATTATAGACATGTCGTACGTTTGGTGCAGTTTGTAGTGATCCTACTTGTTGCGCCAGTGGTCGCGGGTTCGAGTCCCGCTGGGGGCATTCATTTGTTGAGCACGAATGTTTGTACTCCAGTCATGGGTGTTTATATTTATAATAAGTATTTATTTAAAGTTATATAATATGTGTAGTGTATCAACTATCTGGTATCCGTAACACAAGCCTCATTTACCCCGGAACTAGATGGCGCTGTATGTAATAATGTCCCAACTTATTTATTTAATATACAAACATTTTTAAGCATTCATGAATACTGAATATGGAAGGTCCATTTTCAGTATTCTTAAGTCTACGACTGTGGTTTAAACATTGGACAAAAAAAAGCAAAAGTAACTTAAATTGAAGAAATAATTAATACTGTTTACTCAAAAGTCTTCTTATTCTTTAATATTTTCCATCGTTTTTTCTCAACATTTAAGACCTACTTTGAAGGTATACGATTATTAAATAGAAGCAGTTAAGATAGATATGACGTGAGGTAAATCAGCATAGATGATGAAAATATACATTTTACAATCGGGAATCGAATCCATATTCTTTAGTATTTGTTAGAAGGATGCCTTAACAAATGGTCATCAGGCAAAGAAAATCGTCCAAAAATAGCCTTTTCTTTATGATGATAATTTTTCTACCAAGGACATACGCGTACTACTGATATTAAACACAATATTTCTTATTCGCAACAGAAAACACCACATAAAGATAATTAAATTAAAACATAGTAAAATTGTTGCGCTTAAAATTGTTCAACTTCATTCAAAATTGTTTGTTAATTACTCCAAAGCACCCGGGCCATATCTGTTCTGCTCTAACTTACTCAAAGTATATACGCTTCTCTCTCTCATTTCAGCTAAGAATGAAGGCAGTGAAACACTTGTAAAACTATTAGAAAGAACATTAGTACAAAACGGTACGGAACGAGGCTTAATTGTGTAGGGAAAGTTAAATTTAACTGGTTGTGGTCGACTAACTTATTGGTTAATATTCCTAGATTCAGTATGAGACAAAAGTTAAGCTAGCGAATCGTTTTTGCTATGCCCGACTTAGTCTCTTACATTTTTAAGTTAAGTTTACATTTCTCGGAGATGAGACTTTTTTTGCGGGAAAGTTATATTTTATACTATATGTTGCTCCGGATAACAAGCTATCATCATTTTCATTCATTAAAATCAGTCCAGTGGTTTTCTCTTGATATTTTTACAGACAGACATAGAGTCTAAAATGAACACGATTACATTCGGCCTTCGTATCTATAAACATGACTATTTCAATAAAGTATTCCAAAATATAATTAAGTTAGGATTTTATTATATATGTATGGGTTAATCACGACATTATATAAAAATAAACTATTGACTTCATTTTGTGTGAAAGTCCCTTTAATTTATTATGTTATATTTTTAGAACAAGCTAATTAGCCCACGGGGATTACGTTGTTTACTTTGAACTAATTGGATAGAAAGGTAATAAAAATGAATAAAACATTAACAATCTGTACTAATATTATAAAGTTAAAGGGTTTGTTTGTTTTTTTGTTTGTTTGTTTGTTTGTTTGTTTGTTTGTTTGTTTAAGCGCGCTAATCTCAGGAACTACTGGTCCGAATTGAATTCTTTTTGTGTTGGATAGTCCGTTTATCGAGGAAGGCTATAGGTTATATTTCATCAAGCTACGACCAATAGGCAATCAATGAAAAATGTTCCAAAAAAAGGGGAATGGCGGGCGAGGTACCGTACCGTGCGACTCAGAAAGAATTTGGTTTCCGGTCATTAGAATGCGTGCGAAGCCGCGGGAAATGCTATTATTATATATACAAAATGCGATTTGAGTTGAGCGAGTTGAGTTAAGACATGATCAGCATCATTTCAAGAATATTTCCAAAGATACAACGTACAAATGTAAAATAAGTTCATTTTTATTAAGACTTTGCTAAATCATTAAGCAGATGAAATTTTAATATTGCATGACGTTAAAACAAAGTAAGTGGATGATAAAAATTGGATGCGATCCACTCTGCTATCGGCGCAGAACGCTTGGGAAATCAGTTAGTAGGGCCTCGCATCGTATACCTAGCGACATGCCCTGAAGCATTTGTAATATCCCTTAAAAACCTTTACGCTCAAGTCTCTGACTATAGAAATAGTGTAGCAGAATGTTAAAATCTAATATTATTGCGTGATTTTGCTGATTAAGCTGGTTTTTATAACGTTTGTTTTTATTGTATTTGACGACACGTTTGACTCAGTTGGTAGTGACCCTGCTTTATGCGCTATTCCAGTAATGCTATTCCAGTAATGGGGGTTAATTATTTATAATATGTACCTATGTATTTAAAATTAATATGTGCAGTGTATCCACTATCTGGTATCCGTAACACAAGCCTTGTAGTTTACCACGTAACTAGAGTGCGCTGTTATAATAATGTCCCAACATATTTATTTTATTTATTTATTTTCTATCCTTAAAAAAAATTCCAAATTTTATACTCGTAAATTTTCTTTTTTAACGAGAAAATGTAACATGTAAACTAATACGTTCTTTCTTTAATATTTTTTAGGTATTATTACTATGAAAAAACTAATATCTCAGTATTTTTATAATATATTATTTTAAAATATTAATTATTAGCTTCATGTTTATTTCTAAGATACTCCGTCTATATTATTCGAAGTTTCAAGTTTACAACTTGCGTTGCCTACTTTATCTATTCTCGGATGATTTAAGCCTCAGCAGTGAGCGATGTGCGCGTATTTCTAGACAAAAAGAACTAACATAATAAATCTTATTTTATTTCTGTAGTAATGTTATTTTTATACTATCTTATTCTTGCAAATAACATAAAGAGAAACAATGGTCAAATCTCAGGCTATTTTCTAATAATTACTGTAGTTGAAGCAATTTATATTTTTTTACATTGCCAGTGACGTGACAGTGACAGTGACTTTCTTAGATATTTTCTATTATATTCTCCTTCTTATTTTAATTTCACATAGAAGTATCCGGCTCGAAGGATCTAATGTTAAAGATCTATATTAATATGATCCGTAGCGTATAGGTTCGAATGGTATCTACATTTTGTAAATAAAAACTATAACTACGACAATAAATATTTAGCAAAAAAAGCAGCAATATTTTTAAAAGCTCCCAGATATTTGTAACAATTTGATTTTTTCTGTCTTATACAAAGTGAATTTTAAAAAAAACACAGCAATTTATGTAATATCTTAGTATATGATATCAACAACCAGTTCACCATCTAGTACTTCGATATTCAAATTTTTCATAAATATTCAACGCGTCAAAATTGCTCCATAGCAATCTGTTAGTAAAGGTATTGTTCTAACTAACATCTTGCAGGTAACAAGGTTGTTACAATAACGCGCGCTATGGGAAATCAAGTGAATAGACTTTTCAAATGCTTATAAAATATTTTATCTTTACAAATTTTAATTAAACTAATTACTTAAATACTTTGAATGGGAAAATATAGGTAATGTTGCGTAAATTTTGATATATTTTCTATATTAATGAACGGTTTAAATGAGGTTAAAGGTACTGGTGTGGCTGAAATTATAATTGAACTTCACACGCTTTGACACTTCAAAGTGTAACCGAGGGTATTTTGGTCTTAATAATATATCAAATGTTAAAGGTTACAAATTAACATTAATAAATCACAAGCAAATATAATAATATACTTAAAATATTCATTACTGTTGTTCTAGGACAGTCGTAGAAAGATAAGAATTTATGCTGAAAAAGAAGGTTTCTTAACTTTAAAAAATAATAAATATGACGGGAAGTTAACACTCAGCACCATCTAGTTAAGTGGTAAGCTACGAGGCTTAAGTTATAGATATCGGATACTTGATACACATAAAGTATACGACTTTAAATACAAACATTATAATTCAGAAACATTTCTGATTGTTTCGATGAAGAAACTTAGATTTCGATTACAATACTTTATACATTACAGAAGATAACTTAGAAGCTTTGCATTACTACGCTCCAACATATTATGTAGATCGGCATCGCGCCCCAGGTTATGGTAAGCTAACAAGTTAACAATAGCACGATTAAACAAAAGCTATTTAATTTTAGATCAGAACACAATCCTAATCTATTACGGTTGGTAGCAACTTTAATCACGTCCCCAAAACCAATATTCTACCAAATGGACTCGTTGAATCGTATAGCAAATCGAAGTGGAGACTTCGACAGCGACTCGACTGGCGTGCAGCCAAAATACATTACGTGAATCGCACGTCCAATACACGACCCTTGAAAGACACGAGCATAATGATAGGACTTGCTAGTTAGTGGCTTACAATTTTAATGTCTTACGTCGAATTCAATATGTAAAATGCTATTGATGTACTGGTGAAGTTAACTATTAATCTAGATCACAGTTTTTGGTTAGACCAAATATAAAGCAAGCATTAGGAAAAGGTTAAAAACATTGTAGTCCAATATTCCTAAGACATCATGTTCAGATGATCGTATTTGGTCAGATTTTATCGTATCGTTTAGGTATCCTACGTAAAGGAAAATCTGGACGTTTCAAAATTTTCCTAATTGGGTAAGATGGAAGGAATTGTATCTATTCCATCAATTCAAATCCTAATGGGACACGAAATGAAATTTGTTATACAAGAAGATTGCTGAAGTAGCTAAATTTAGAAGTTGTTAACCATAATAATGATTACACCAATCAAGTTGTATCAACATGTACATCAAACTCAATCGAATCGTGAGATTACTTACGAACTTGCTAACGAGTGTATTTCATATAGCTTTCAAGTTTAAATTGATTTTTGAGATTATTTTGCTCTTTATATAATAAATACTATACATTTGTCAGATTTTAAAAATTGACTGGAAAGAATAGTATTTCTTCTTTAGGTAACACTAGCTACTCATCCTCGCTTGGCTTAGATTCGTCGTTATATTATAATGGTCTCGGACAAATTGTCGAATAAATGAATAAATAACAAATAAATAAATTATAAATAAATGTTTATTTTATCAATTTATATTTTTGGTGTAAAATGCTAATAAATTCAATGGATTTAGAACTAACACTAAGACACTGATATTTTCTAAGATTACTAGAAAAATTTAATTCTTTTAATAGAAGAACCTTTTGGATTTTTCGCACAACGTCTAAAGCTTTAGTGACTCCTGCAATCAGGATTACTGTAAATTACTTGAAAAGTCCTTAAATGGTTACGTATATTAGCAGATATAGAAAAAAATGCCCTTAGCGTGCTAAAATTACAAGTACAAGTAAAAGAAACATTTTTATAACCAGTATATTGACAAAAACATGACTTAAGATTCTAAGATCCTTAGTCCGTCATTTTATCAGGAAACGGGGCAAGCCAACATAAGAGATTATTAGCCGCGGGCGCTGTTCGCGTTTCTTTGAGAGCGACAACCACTTAAACGTCTTCTAAAGAAATCTTTAAAAGAACAACTGATAATAACTAAGAAGTCAAGATTTTTTTGAATAAGTACTGATCATTAAAATCTATCAAATGTATCGACAAGCTTTCGAGTTACACCTACTTTGTATAGGCTTATTATTATAAATTTAACATATCATGTATTCCGCTGTTAAACATCCTACTGCTGGACAAATTGTCTCTCAGTACAAGGAATATGAGGTATGGCCTCATCCATCTCTACCACGCAGCCGCTAACCATTATACATGTATTTTGAAAGCTGAGTAAATTCTCTCAGACATGCAAGTTTGTTTACAATGTTTTCTTACACCGTAAGGCCACTTGTCTTAAATAAGCATGTTGAAAGCGATTCGCACGTGAAAATATTTAACGCGAGATTGGAACTTGCTTCACTTGGTTTCCCGAGTGACCGTTGCTACTGGGAGACACTGTCTTATATTATACAGGTAGGTATATTGTGGGGAAATAAAATAGTGTAATTTTTTCTTAAACTTTTTCCTTTTTAAGTTTTGGGTAATAAACTCAAAAGCTGTTAAAGTTACTCACATGCCTAGTAGTTTTAATCTATTTTTGAATTCATTACAATTTATTATAGACCTGGCAACACCATACAATTTTAATCAATAACCTTGTAAAATACAAATTATATTTTAATGGAAAAATTTAAAAACAGCGACCTCAATCAACCCAGAAAATTAAGCGATGAAATTAACTAATTAAAAGTCGGTTAAATTCTGTTAATTTATAATTAAAAACTGTTTACCCGCAGTGGGCAGGCTCGTTATGAACTTTAAGATGGTGCTGAGTTTTAACACAGGGATAGAAACTTATATATTTACCAAAATTAATTTATTTTCATTAAACTTAAGACCCTTCGATATTTTGGAAATTATGTTCACTACAAAAAAGCTTTTGAAAATTAAATTTGCCTTATTTACTTGAAAATGTCCTCTTGATTTGGTAACAACAGCTATCTCAATTATACTAGATAAGTGTGTGGGATATTATCACAGAAAATACCAATTCGAGATGTTATATATAATGTGTAAAAGATCCAAGAAAAGGACCTAGACATTATCTGAATATTTCAATTTATCTCGTAGTATAATATAATTGCTGAACTTAACTTTTTCATTTAATGTATGATTTGTTCCAACTAAAAAGATAAGATTTTATTACTATTATATAGAGTTTTTATTCCTATAACTTCTATTTTGATTTGACTACACGTTAGGCAAAGTTAGTTAGACCCTAATTTCTAGCGCCAGCGGTCGCGGGTTTGGGTCCCGCTGGGGGCATTCATTTGTTAATCTCGGACGTTTGTACTCCAGTCATGGGTGTTTATATTTATAATATGTATGTATGTATTTACACTTATATATGTAGTACATCAACTATCTGGTATCCGTAACACAAGCTTCCTTCGTAGCTTACCACGGAACTAGATGGTGCTGTATGTAATAATGTATACATATTTATTTACTTATTTTAAGGGAAGAATTAACGGAATTCTGAAGAGGGATTTTGGAGAAAAAGCTTGAGAAACGACTACTCTGAGCTACAAATTCTACCCGCAAACTAAAAAAAGTCTATACGTCTTTATTAAACATCTCGTAGTTGTAGAACAAAAACACTACTTTTAACTCGTGGTTTCACTCGCGTGTAAAGCTGGGTAAGAAAAATATGCATAAAACCAAATTTTTGATGTCAATGAAATTTCCAAAAATTTTTCGAAATCAGTTCAGTGGTTTAAATGTGAAAAAGTAGCATAGTTTTACTTTTACAAATAATAATAATCTAATAATATTTGTATGAACTTGCCATAGAAAATTAAATCGTGCCTATATTACACGCCCTGAGCCTTATAATTTATTTATTATTATTGTATACCCGTCAGACGCTGTCCTGACCTTTCAATAAAGTTTGTGATGTCTGAGTAATAATTTATGAATACAAAAATAAATATTGATAGATGCTTTGAGGCAGAAAATTTGGGATTACATGGTTTTATTTGAGATATCCAAAACACGTATAATACAAATCGTAATTTGTTTTAAATAAATCGGTATCCAATGATACATAGCAAAAATAATTGAGGTAATTTTATAAGTTCTCTCATTCTTTGTATAAAAATTAAATATTGAATAACCGAGTTACGCAGGTTCATATCCAGGTGTCGCACCTCTGATATTTTCATGAGTGAATCATTTCTAACATGATAACTTCTTGTAACAGTAAAGTACAATCGTGAGTCGTGAGAACCTAGCAAGTTTTAGAAAGACGTGTGAAGTCCGCCAACCCGTACTTAGCCAGCGTGGTGGACTATGGCCTGATTCTTCTAGTATCGAAAAAAGTGGGACGTTAAAAAGAGCTGAATACATATTATGTATAAATTTTATTAAAATAATGAGAATGAATACTTCTGTCTTTTAATATATTACGCCGGCGTAATTTGGTACGTCAAAATCTTCTAAAAGGTTTCCAAGCTATATGATAATGTAATAATTAAATTGTAAAGGCACATTTACAGTAATGAAATATATAAGGAAAATATTTTTCGCAATTTTGTACAATTCACTTTTGATACTTTTTTTATAAACCTCGACTATATCTATACAACTATACATAATATAAATAAAATTGGATGGTCTCTTTTTAAATTCAAATCAATAGCGTTTCACTAAATGCATATGAAAGTATACGATACGATACTAGCAACAAAAAACCAATTTTTAAAATTTTTGTCTGTCTGTCTGTCTATTTGTTCCGGCTAATCTCTGAAACGGCTTGACAGATTTTGACGTGACATTCACTCGCAGATAGCTAATGTTATAAGGCGTAACTTAGGCTACTTTTTAACCGACTTCAATAAAGGAAGAGGAAATTTTATTTTTTTTAACTAGTAGAACGCGGAAGCTAAGCCAAGGGACAAACCCAAGCGAAGCGAGGGTCATTTACTACATTTAAATAAAATATATATATAACTTTGTTAAAGAATCTGTAGAGGAAAACTGATAATAGAATTTCATTTTTAAATATAACAAGAAAGATCGATTTTAAATAACATTCTCTCAAATCTCAACGTGGAAAAATGTCGAAGGATTTGTTCAAAATTTTTCGCAATAAGTTCTTACTAGTCAACATTGGTACCAATAATCATTATTTTTTAAGTAAAATACTGGATCCATCATCCTTAAATTCTTTCTCTTGTTATATTAATGGTACTTTATTATACTGGTGTAAATAATCAAAGTATTATTTCGATACTGGTCTAATATTATCAGTTTAATCGAACAAATCAGATGTGTATGGTTGAATCGCTGCTGTTTGTTAATACTATACTACTGTTAAAATTGTTAATCTTTATGAGATTTTGTTATTTCTTCTACATCATCGTCCTCGTGTCTTAGGTCTAGTACAGTCAATAAAGCCGTATTTTTGGTCAACCTCGAAATTTCCGTTTCAATTTTAATTTTTTTTTTAGGTTAAGGGTCACTTACTGATCATAAAATCACAAAATGCTGAGAGATCCGGGTGGAGCTTCGATCGCAATCTCGAAGAAAAGTTTTTGGCCGATATCTCAGAAACTGTGCACTTTAAGGCAAAAGTTATTATTGTAGAGAATAAAATTTCGCATCTTTTATTTCTTGTAAACTTTTTTAAAAAAATTACCGTTTACGATTTATGGCCCATTTAATGAACCCGTTTTTCTATTTCAGCCGACAACTCTCAAAATATTCGATTAATCAATAAAATGCACGTTCTATAAATCGTAAACGGTAATTTTTACAAAAAAGTTTACAGGAAATAAAAGATGCGAAATTTTATTCAATTTTGAATTCTTTATTTACTGGCCTAATCGAATTAAATCGAATTGTATTGTAATAATACATATAACTGAAACTACAGAGCAGATGGATACCCTGACTTAAAGTTAGACAGACAGATAAATATAAAGATACATAACAATCGTAAATACAACACAAGATGTGTGTAATTTTAACTATATCAAAGTTAATCTTGTAATAATATTCCCTACATTTAAAGGAACATGGCACATTCACACTTACATAGAATAATCGTCAGGTGTCTCAAAGAGCGCAGAAACCCAAAAATCAAGATGCAAATAAAATTCTATGCCAAATTATTTACTTACAGAAAGTTTCACAGAAAATAATTAAGGGCGAAATGAGTTTTGAATTAATTTTGATTCGGTATTCAGTCGCAGTGAGTTTTAACGTGTACCTTTGTTACGTTAAGTCATTATAACAGCAACCTCTGTATTGTGTTAATGGAATTACTCTGTTTGGGTCAAGTAAGGAAGTTTATAGCATTAATTTAATTTTTAATAGATTCAGAGAAGACGGTTTTCAAATTTTCATCTGTATTATTCAAGAAACGGAATAAGAAAAACCAATTATATAAATATGTACTCGTATTTACCTTGTTGATATCACCTTAACCCATGCCTTATCGAATAAAATGTCTTAATTTATTAAAGTTGAATGAAAAGATTAAGCTTTATTATTTCTTCAATGGCAAACTCCTATTGATGATTATAGTCACCAAAATAGGCCTGTTATCAGCAGCGACAACAATGAATATTAGTACCTAAAAATAATATTTGTATGAGCAGGAATAGAACACATTACCACTGAATGAACGTCAAAAACAAAAATAAATACGTCTTTTGCAAGAGCTAAGTAATTTTGATCTAGCGAAAACGATTCATTTAGAAGAAAAAACGTTAAAAGTAGATTGCTTTCACTGTATGTAACCTACAATATGTTACAGGTAAAAAACAATGGTGTTTCACTTTAAACTAGAATACGTGTATGAAAGTTCAGAATTTCATACCCCTACCCACTTTGAGGGGTAAATGAAATCTGAAGGGGTTTAGGGGGTCAAGCTTTTCATAACTTGTTTCATCCAGTTGCAGTTCGCTGAAATTATGTTCGGTCTTTTGTTAGCACATAGTTCACTATGAATGCTATCGCTTGGACGTAGATCTATTTCAAGCTTCATATAAATACTTTGGATTACATTTCTGGTCGGTTGCACGTATATACAGCATTTGGAAGGTATTTTTTGATGTGTAACACTGTACAAGTAAGGTTTTTCTAGCTCTAAATTGCAGTGCAACTATAAAAAGAACTCTTTTTTTTAAAACTTATGCTTAAACCGTTTTGTGGCTCTTATATTTCTTTATTATAACTTTGATTTATTTTGAGATACAGATTTTTTATATTACCATAAACTACGTGACGACGAATATAACGAAGTCATTTGATAAGGTCTGCCGCACTATTTATTTGGAAAAAAAAGAAAAAAATCTTATAGTTTCATATAAATTTTAATTAAAAGTATTATTTCTAAATGTCCAGTTGTAAATCTTCATACTCCTCTAAAGAATTGATATGATCTTCCAAAATTTTCTACGCCCCAACATAATTTTTATTCGTCATCCGTAAAGCAAAATAAAATGACTTATAAACTTTCCAGTGCTACCAGAAATGTGATCGTAATTTTTACAACGACCATTAAAAACAATGAGGACGTAAAGGGAAAGTTATTGCACACCTTTTAATATAATCATAACTCTTTTATGGGGCTTGTTGACTGACGATCAAAAAATTTAAAATTAAAATTTAATTGTTTATTGGTCTACTTTCCCTCTTATATAGTTGTATCTATCATATAATTCGCGTCATGTAAAAAGAACGCTGGCTGTCATGTTGCGCAGAGGCGATTTATCGGCCCATTTGGTGGTAAGACGCGGGGCGCGGGACGTCAAGGATCGCGCCGCATGCTTTCCGGCTCGCTATTGGTTTGTCAGTTCAAAATACTATCGCGCACACAAAAGTTATTGACATTCATTTGCGTGAAGACCTCTTCAGTGTTAGTTAATTATGTGTACATCAAGTATGTATTCAAAGTTATATAATATGAATAGTGCATCAACTATCTGGTATTCAGAACAAAAGCAAAGTAACCTACAAAAACCATGGAACTAAAAGGTGCATGTTAATGTCCCAACAATGTATCTTTATTACTGATACATTATTGGGATAGTTATTTCGTTAACAATATTGACTGCCACAGGAAATTAATATTTTTAATTATACACCTTTTAATATAATCTTTCTTATGTAAATTTATGCTATCATTTTTATAACACATTGTATTTTTTCGTTCAAGTTATAATTTTTACATAAATATAAAGCTCTAAATACATTTGTTGCGGTAACTATAAGAAATTCATCGTGATTAAACCTGTTAAATTCGTCTCTGTTAGAAGAACTAATACAAAAAGCTTTCTTTACTTAAACTTTCTAATTAAGTCTATCTACAGTGATAACTAGTTGTTACCACTAGTAAATATAAATAGTAAACAGTAATAGTAAATATAATATTATTTATTTATTTATTTAGGATTGTCAACAGAAAATACATTATAACATGCCTATATAATATGCAAAGGCTACGAATACCATGATTAAACGTTTTTCCAATTACAGACAATCACAGCGTTCACAATAATACTTATTTATTAATAATAATAATTTACCTACCTTTAGAAATTGTAAATTGTGAAGACTTAATTGGTGTATATTTTTTTCGTTTATATGCAACTAAATACTTTTTGCTTTCCGAATAATAAATAAATAAATACAAAAAAAAAGTTAAAATTAAATTGATGATTTTAGTTAGTTACTAGTTAACTCTTTATTATTTATAAAGATAATTGCTAATTTGATATTAATTAAAATTGGTAATTTGAAATTAAATTGAAATTATATGATCTTTAAGACCACAGAAATGAGTACCAAGTGAACTTTCTCTCACTCGTAATTATAATTTGTATTTTAAAGCGTGATGAAAGGTAATACTAATAAGAAACGATCCAGGTCACGCTAACATTAATTAGATGAGGAAATGTATTGAGATTTGTTCCAGGAAAATGGTTTTGATTTTATAATTTAAATGGTATGAATTATATATTATAACTTTGAAGACTTTATTCTGAAGCTGTTCTTAATTTTAAAAATATTATTAATCTAAATGTAGTTTATCTACAAGTATAAATATTATTATTAATAATATTTATTATTATAATTTTAATTTCATTAAGTATATTAATTATAAGTAATTATATGAATCTATTTTAGTTATATTAATAAATATTATTAATCTAAAAACGAAAGGTCACTCACTCACTCACTCACTCACTCACTCACTCACTCACTCACTCATCACAAAATATCGAGAACCACTTGACATATAAATATGAGATTTGGAAGGGTGATAGTTTATAGTTAGATTAGTAGACGTTCGACTATGAGATATAGGTTTTTACAATCACAAATCTAATTTTAGTACCTACTATAATTTACCCATTTACACTCTAATCCCATTTAAACCAGTTTTCTTAGATTTATTTTTTAAATACATTTTAGCATCTGATGGGATACGCAATGTGCAGTAAATCTATACTCTAAATCACAAGAGTCACTTAATTACGCCGATTCGACGATAAAAGACAATCGAACCACCGCAAATGTAACAGTTACAACTGGCGAGAGGCCAATGTGCAATTAGAGATATAACGATCAGAAATGGCGAGCTCCAGTTGTTTAGGAATTACTTGTTCGTTATAAATGGATTAGAAGTCGGTATTTGAATCAACGACCCTCCCCGCACTTCGGTACCCCTTTTCCTAATTTTCTCTGTGGTCTATAGCATATGTGTATATGTAGTGATTTGAGTAGCTTGTTTTCATCAGGCGCATCTAGATTATAGTCTACTTATATATTTAATTGAGAAGAGAAAAAAAGAATGACAAACAACACACACACACACACACACACACACACACACACACACACACACACACACACACACTGTGTGTATTTTGAATTAGTAACGAAAGTCCAATTATTATACCTATATTTTGACTAACAGATGAGACTAAACAGAACAGTAAGAGACCATGATTTTCCAAAATATATCCTGAATATGCCCTTTTCAGTAATTTAGTTTTTTTGCTCTTCGACACAATTCTTACATAATGAGAAGCGTAATAATATTTCTGTAGCTTAATGGGTATGTTACAAAATATCTTCACCAGTGCCTACTGAACGTTATATTGAAGATATTGACGACACGTTAGGCGCAGTTTTTAATGACCCTACTTTCTGAGTCAGCGGTCACGAGTTCGAGTCCCTAAACTTATATATTATTAATACTTATATCAACAACTATCTGGTATCCGTAACTAGATGGCGCTATGTGTTATAATTTCCCAACATATTTATTTATTTTATTATTTATATATTTAACTCGCATTACGTAATTATTTTGAATTAAGAAATAATAGAAAATTAATTCAATACAGCAGCTCAAAGTATTCTCATTGACGATTTTTTTCTAATATATAGCTAGAATTCGTTAAAAGTAGCGAAAACATATGTACATTGTACGTAGGTCTGAATATTCTTATACAAAACCAAAATTATGTAGAATAGAAAATAAGTAGCACAATATCACCAGCTAGTTTCTTAAAAATATTTTACTTCTAAATATGTTATTTTCGTAACGAGAACCTATGATGTTAAATACTCAGTGCTTATTGTATGGAAACACTGAAGTATCTCAAGTTACATCGCTTCCAAAATGTAAAAAGGCCATAAAAGCTACAGGGAAAACTCCGTTGTAACGCCTATTACATAACAAAATAATGAAATTGAGAAAAATATTCACAAAAGCAATTACCCATAAATACCTTACAAATAATTGGAGTACAAAAAATTAATCTTCACGACCAACCCAACACAGTTAGTTGCAAAATTATAACAATGCCCATAGAAATAAGGTCTACATTAATTCATCACAGTATGGTTACAAGCATATTATTTTGCTAATTGAGTTGTACAGAAGCTCCCTGGCGCTCGGCCAGGGGACGGGGCTTTTCACTTCAACGGGATTATACCGATATCGTATCTGAACGGATTGTCTATTGATTTCGGATTACGTTAAGTACGAACAAAAATTATAACAACCTTAACAGTGTTGACAAACTTTTAACGGTTATTTTTATATTGGGAATATGAATATGAAGTAGTCTTTATAAAAATATTTGATGAAATTAAGCAAATCTTATCTAATTTAATGCCATTAAGTCAAATTAATGATCATTATCACTAAAAATATAAGTGCATCCAAGCATCTATTTCCTTAACTATGGGCGGACTACAAGTTAACAAGAACCTGCATTAAACTGAACATTGGCCACCACCACATATTTGGTCGAAATACCACCAATTATTGATAGAGAATATCCTTAAGTATCCTAATTCATTATACGAAAACTAAAACTTAGCTCTATCTTAACTATAACAATATAGGTAAGTCAAAATCACAAAATTATTAAAAATAAAACAATACATTTAAATAACAACAGAAAGAAAAATGAAATATACTTTCAAATATTCGACTTATACGTCTTTATCAAGTACATTTAAGATAAAACTAATAAAAAACAATACATTAAAACCATCAAGTATGTACCAACATACAAGAATTGACCAGCAACCATTCAAAACACAAAGCTATGTGAAAGTCTGATCACACAAAGCCTCTATTCGACAAATCTCAAGAGACAGTGGTCGAAATAGAATAATTTAAATATAAATCCGTGGAACCCAAACTGGAACGCAATAAAACACAGAAAGAAATCCGACCAGAGCTGACGAAGTAATCCCGACGATGTTGAGCCTCGGAAATTTATTTCAAGATCATTCGTTGCATAATACACCGTTAATAACGATCTCTTACTGTGTATCAAGTGCTTAAATTTACTGGCTATTGTTATATTATGGTCATCTACGATCCTATATAAATTATTACTTATAAATAAATATGTTGGGACATTATTGAAACAGCGTCATCTAGTTCCGTCACTCCGTGGTAAGCTACAAGGCTTGTGTTACGGATACCAGATAGTTGATATACTACACAAATACATTTTAAATACAAATCACTACATAGTATAAAACAAAGTCGCTTTCTTAGTCCCTATATCCCTATTCCCTATGTATGCTTAAATCTTTAAAACTACGCAACGGATTTTGATGCGGTTTTTTTTAATAGATAGAGTGATTCAAGAGGAAGGTTTATATGCATAACTAGCAGATTCCGCGGCTTTGCCTGTGCTAAATCCAAGCGAGCGAGGGCGAGTCGCTAGTATATTATAAATATAAACACCCATGACTGCAGTACAAACATTCGCGCTGAACAAATGAATGCCCCCAGCTGGACTCGAACCCACGACCACTGGCGTAGAAAGTAGGATCACTACCAACTGAGTTATAAAAATCTAACCTATTTTATATTATTTTATTACTTGTACCTTATGATGAGAAAACATATAATGCGAAATAATTATTGTTGCCTTTAAAAATAAATGCTTGTTGAGAAAAATTAGTTACATTTATGGCACTTGACGATGACAGGTAACTTTTGTTTCTCATTATTTAATAATATTTATGTAGATTGAAAGGTACTTTGCTGAATATTGATACGGAGATATTTACTTTAAATAAATGGCATTTAATGAGAACTGGATTTGTTTAAAACGAAGAATTTTTGACAGAACCTTTAGTGGCATATAACTAGTGTTATAGTACTTTTCATTTTAGAAGTTTAGAAAAATCTTAAGAAAGCCTAGCTCAAAACATATTCGTATTAATTGAGTAACATCAGAAACAAAATTTTAATTCAAACCTGTTATTAAAGTTGTGAAGCAGTCCTCGAAATATTCTGATTGAAACAAAATATTATATTAGAAAAAAATATATATTAAAATGTGTTATGCGAGTAACTGTAACTTTCAAATCAAAGACAACGATGAATTAGTGTTGAAATTTTCAATACTTTAATTACGTCTGTCTGTCTGTTTGTTTCGGGTAATCTCTGAAACGACTAGACCAAATTTGATGGGACTTTCACTAGCAGATAAGTTATGTTATAAGGCGTAACATAGGCTACTTTTTAACCGACTTCAAAAAGGAGATAGAAATTTTATTTATTATAACTAGCGGAACCTGTGGCTTCGCTGACACTTAACCTAGCGAACCCGAGCGAAGCCAGGGTGAGTCACTAGTCGACAATAAAAAAAGAGGCTCAACATCAATTTCCATATTTCTAACTTCAAATGACGAGCTTTCATATAAACTTTCATCCCTATTGTTTGGGCCAATTTCTAGGAGTCTAATAGTAAGTTATAACCCTTCATCCCTTTACCCACACGATACATATCGCGTGATCAACTCTTTGCACGCTATTTTTTAAATAAAAAAATGAATAATTTTGAATAAAATTGAATAATCTTTAAAAAAATTAACTTAGTAGCAACTCTTCTTAGTCAATACAAATTGCACTCGCTCTAAATACATTTAGTTAAAAGGCTGAGTAAATTTCAATATTAAATAATTATAGTGCAGTTAAACATTAGAGGTTTCATGTTCTCGACCCATATAGAGTATTTGAATGTGGTCCCGCATGCAGTAACCGAGTGCTCTCGTGCAAAATTAGGCCAGTTGTACTAAATTTATTTCATTCACTCGTACATACATAATCGTTACGTGTAAGTTTAGCTTTTATGAAAGTGTTAACTTTTACAAACTAAATCATAATTTTAATAAAACTATTAGTGACCATGATTGCTAAAGCATTCGAAACTGAGGGAACCAAAAATCTAAATAAATCCGCGACAAAATCCGAAAAGATAGTTTCATTTTTAATGTCAAATATTCGCGTGAACCTAAGAAAGTATTATGAAAACTATATTTTCGGATTTTTTCTCGGATTGAAGTTGTTTTTTGGATGCCACGATTTTTTATCATTATTGTTTGTTTGTCTGTTTGTCCTCGCTAATCTCTGAAACTGCTAAATAGATTTTGACAAGACTTTCAATAACGGATAGATGATATTATGTGGAGTAATTTAGATTATTTTTATTACAGAAAAGGAATCAGGGTTCCGCTCAAGAAAATTAAAACTTGCCTATAAAGCCGTACACATAACAGACAATTCTCTAAGAAAATTATTTGTCATCTTTTACAATATTACCCAAAGGGTACACTGCGTTTAACTTCTTCATTCCTTCGTCTAGACAGACCTAATGTTTCAAATAACAATAATCTAACGTTCCCGTCGACATCTTTACGAGAGGAATTGAGCACTTGTTATAATGAAGTCCTTCTGACGTATTTATAAAACGTCAAGTAAGCTGAAACTATTAGTATATGCTGAGTGTGCGTCTACCAAAAGCATTAACTGCTTTAGTACTAGTAACAGAATAAAAATAGGTAAAGTAATTGTTCTTTTACATTTAATTATATAAATAAATAAATAAAATTATATTCTAATTGAAAAAAACTAATAAAAACTTGATTTCTTACTATATTGAAAATAAAAATTAATGTAGGCATTTCTTGGTTTTTGTAGGCTCTTTATTTTAGTGGAGATAGGTAGAGTGTCCCATGTTAAAATATTTATGTAAAAAGTTAGGTAGTTCAAATGCAAAACGAGGTATATTATTCCATAGTAAATATTGTATATAAAATACATAATCAATCAAATACTACTTTATATATCGAAAGTCGCAAAAAATAAATTTTCGTTTTTACCATTGATCACACCCAATTTTACAATTTAAATAAACTATCCAAAATTTTCTTGTCTTTCACGAGAATAGAGCTTTTACTCAAAGGTATAGAAAGTAAAGCCATTTAAATTCCTATTCACTGAGCGTGATGGCTATCAATAGAAATATAAATACTTTTAATATCCTCTAAACCAACAGCGAAGAGTTATAATAAAACATTATAATGACTTGTAAAAAATGAACACCACTAATAAAATTTTTAAAATAAAATGAAAATACTAAGTAAATTATTTTATATTTTTTAAATATTATCTACATATTATACTAGCTACTTACCATCGTTTCGCCCGTTTCGTTATTCCTTAGGTACGCTTTGATCATTATTATATCTACTATATACAAATATTATATACGAGTATAAACCGGATTTCCTGAAGGAATGAGAAAATCTCCCACAAAAAAAGTAGTCTATGTCACTCTCCATTTCTCCAACTATATCCATACAATAAAATATGCCAATCAGTGATTTTATTTTGACGTGAAAGAAGGACAAACAAACAAGTATATTCAGGTTTATAATATTAATGTATAATGTATGGAAATGGATTGGATACATCACTACATAGTATAAAACAAAGTCGCTTTTTCTGTCCCTATATCCATTTGTATGCTTAAATCTTTAAAACTACGCAACGGATTTTGATGCGGTTTTTTTTAATAGATAGAGTGATTCAAGAGAAAGGTTTATATGCATAGCTACCGGATCCCGCGGCTTTGCCTGTGCTCGAAGCGAGGGCGAGTCGCTAGTATTATAATAAAATAGTAGGAAAGTAAAAATTTTGTGTGCGTAAAGATACAAAAACAAGAACATAGTTGTTAAAATCAATCTAAAGTGATTCTAAAATTTAGGTAGGGAGAACTTACTAGTCGAGTCATCATTTAGGATGCCTTTTATTACAGGAAAATCTCTCGTCCCTACAGGACAATAATAACTAGTCCGGACGCGGTATCCTTCAAACAGTTCAATTGGTTTATTATGCGGTACAATAGTAGAGTTAAAACTTAACATATACAATAATTCAGGGCATCTATGTTCCTTATTTAACTTGTTCTAAAAAAGCAAGAGATTTTAATGCGGTTTTTACTGATATTGAAAACGATAGACAGATTGTGTGTATAAATTATAAATATCTTAAGCATAAAGTCTGGAATATAATGGTGTTATGTCATAAAATCTGGTTTTAGACACTTATATAGTTGACACTCCCCAAAGATTCAGGAGTTCATCAAAACAATGTACTAACAAATGTAAGTTTTAAAAGAGCCTACTTAAAAAAAAATATATTTTCTATTTTAGTATGACCTTTACAAAATTTTTGTTATATTTCAAAGACAGCAACAAAATGTTCAAAAGAATCACTGAAGTCACTTTTACTTTCTACCTTATGTTGGCAACATCTCAGTCATTTTCCAAGACTGCATGCAAGCTGAGCTTGTAGAACTGTTGGTGCTATTCTAAACTTTATGTCTTTTGTTTAGTGTTCAATATCGTGTGTTGTTTTATTTCCACGCGTTACTTGACTGTCACAGTCGAGCACGTCAGATTTTGTGTCAAGGATGAAGCGTACCTGCGCTTGTACCGTCAGCAGGTCACATTGAATTATTATGAAACACAATAATGTTGAAATGTGAATAAATTTCTTTTTCATATTACTACTACTTTTTGACAGTGGTAGCCCAGCAGTAACGCGGTCGCTTGGATATCCGAGTGATGCGGGTTCAAATCCGGGTCTCGCTTCTGTAATATTTTCATGTGCGAATCATTTATATCATGATTACCACTTGTCTTACGGTGAAGATAAACATCGTGAGGAAACCTGCATGTCTGAGAAAACCTAACAAGTTTTCGAAAGACATGTGATGTCCGCCAACACGCACTAGGCCAGCGCGGTGGACTATGGCCTGATCCCCTCGTATTGAGGGAGGCCCGTACCCAGCAGTGGGACGTTAATAAGGGCTGATGATGATGATTACTACTTGTAATATTGAATAGGTCTGTCTAGTCTTGTTGTAGTACTATAAATGCGAAAGTGTGTTTTTTTGTTCCTCCTTCACTCTGTTATACCATAGCTGGGTGGATTTGGGTAAAGTTTAAAGTAGCATATTATAGGCTAATCTATTCTATATATTATTATAATATAATCCTTGCTTAGTCGAATCAGTACATTAAATAATTTTGGTAAATCTTATTGGAATAGTTATAATAATAGATAGAAGGCTAAATCTATAGTTTTTACAACTTTTGTATGTATGTTCGTCTGACCGCTTCCCGAGAAACCATTAAATAGACTTTGATAAAATTTGGTATGATGATAACTGGTAATCCGGGTTAACATATAGGATACTATTACTAAAAAAATACAATTTTTGAGAAATTTATACCTTATCGTAGGGACGAACGCAAGAGAAGCGAGAGGAAGAGACTAGAGTTAGTAATACTAATAGAATTTGCTAAAAGGTGGCGTTGTATATACTATTAAAAAATGGCTCCCAAGCGAGGGTAAGTCGCAAGTAAAAAATAAAAAGCTATTTATTAAAGCTAAGCTGGTTCTTGTTGATGTCAATGCAATGGCGAGACGATATTTTTCATTATAGACGTTTCGTTTTTGTCGTGGATTATTGAGAAGTCATTTGCATATCTTGGATTTTTGCTTGAAGTTAGCAAGTAATTTGTATAGAAATAATTTACTTTGTAGATTTGTATATAGAATATTCTTAATACTTTCACGCTTCTTATTTTTTTAATTAATATTCAAAATTATTAGTAAATAAATAAATATGTTTGCACATTATTGCACACAGCGCCATCTAGTTCCATGGTAAGCTACGAAGGAAGCTTGTGTTATGGATACCAGATAGATGATATAGATTATATATACCCATAACTGGAGTACATACATCCGAGTTTAACAAATGAATTAATATTTTTAATTATTTTATTTTTTAACAATTTTGTATTTATTTTTTAACAATTGAATTAACAATTTATTCCTAGCGGGACTGGAACCCGCGACCGTTGGAGCAAGAAAGTAGGGCTGAAGTAGGTTAGATTAAGTTAGAAGGAAGTGTAAAAATGAATCGGAAAATATTTAAAAGTAATAAAAGCATACCTAAAATAAGAGATGAAAATATAATGAACGAAATGAATTATTCATTGGCAAAATCCCGTATAAGGAATGGTTCTTTTGAGGTGCAATTCATAAAGATTAAAAACAACTTTCAATATAAATGAATATATTCAAAAAATGTAAAGTAAATAATGTTTTGAATAAATCTGTTTTAAATTATATCTTAATATGGTAATTTTACCCTTAACAAGCAACTCACCCTAAGTTCGTCCCTACTCTCTTGGGTTCGTCCCTGGCGTACATTTTAGCGGTTTATCATCACATATTAAAAAACAAAGTCCTACGCCGCGTCTGTCTGTTTGTCTGTCTGTTCATGATAAACTCAAAAACTACTGCACTGATTTTCATGTTGTTTAAACCAATGTACAGAGTGGTTCTCGAGGAAGGTTGTAGTACCTATATAATTTGTCAGGTTTTTATATAAATTTATAGCGAGATCCGCGGATTCGCTCGAGCTAAATCTAGGGACAAGCCGCTAGTTCTCATCTATAATAATATTATAAAGCTGAAGAGTTTTTTTCTTTGTTTATTTGGTTGAACACGATATCTCAGGAACTACTGGTCCTAAATAAAAAAAAATGTGTTGGATAGTCCGTTTATCGATGAAGGCTATAGGCTATATAACATCACGCTGCGAACAATAGGAGCGGAACAACAATGAAAACTGTTGCAAAGACGGGAGAAAAGTATTTTTTGATTTTTAGCCTTTAGGACGCGAGCCAAGCCGCGTGAAATGCTAGTATATAATAAACAGTTCTAAATTTTTAGATTTTCCATTTTACTTTAAGAATTATAGATATTTAACACTACTTTTACACAAAAAATAGATAATTTACTAACAAAAACTATATAACCAACCCTTTAAAGCTTTGTTTTACTTTTAGGGTTCATTTTGTTAATATAAAACTAGGGTAATATTATTAGTTTATGAGGACCATTGATATAACCCATGTAAATGAAAATGATTACATGGGTTACAAATGATCATCCATCAGATGTGTTCCATGTCATAGTCACTAAACCTTATCTATTACACAAGATTCCGAGTAGAATTAATACATTAATTTTTTTTAAATTCCTTTAATAATATTTTTATCGATTCAGGCGGGAATTTCTAGCTAGTTTTCAAAATATTTGTTTGTCTGTTTAACTGTTCATCTGTGACCGCATCACAAGAAAATCACGAGACAGATTTTGGTGTTTAGTATGATTATTATGATAGCTGGTTATCTGGCTGGGTCGGTTCACCACAAAGGATACATTTGTTACCGGGAAAATATGTCATATCTTAAAAATACGTAAAACAGAATAATCACTAGTATAAAAACCTAATTAAGTAATGTAATCCTTTTTTTTGAATCATTAATTATTTGACTCTATCATCCCTATATAATAGAAATTACAAAATTTTCCACTAACAAGTTTCTTTTCTTGGCTACTGTACAATGAAGCCACGTCAATTCGCAAGGTTTTTGACGGCCAAGGACTTTTGTAGGTTTTTTTTTCAATGTTAAGGGTAGGACTTTGGGTCAGGAGGTCTTACTTAGAATTTTAAACAAAGGGGCACGAACTAAATTTCATACAATTTTATAAAGACGTGCTGGTGAATAAAGTGTACGTGTTGGTAAAAAGTTATTTAGTGAAGTAACTAAAGTAAATTAAGATAATAATATTTAGTAAATACATAAGTATATAAATTTAATATAAATAAAAATAGAATGATCCTATAACTATCCTGTATAAGTTTCTAATTAATAAAACAATTGTAATGAAACACAATTTTCATACAGAGGTTTGATATTCTAGAAAGGACATAAAATATATCCCTTAAATCATCCCTTAAAGGATTGAACAGACGGATGAGAATTTGTATGGAGATTGGGGAGTCAATCTTGTCTCAAGTCAGTAATACATGCGCTTATAATATATAAAAAAAATACCGAGTAAAAATGTGCCGAGAGACGAACCTAAACAAAGCGAGAGTGAATCACTAGTCAATAATGAGAGCATAAAACCTCTTTTTCATTGATTAAGGAACATCACTAGCGATAGTATGTCTTCATTACGTGTATTAAGTGCGAAGGCTATCCACCGTTATTGCTGCTCCATAGTTAATGAAGTGGTTTCGATGCGGGCTAAGGTTAAAAGAAACTAATAGTTTAATTATGTTATACTACTTTTGTCTCTGGCTTTGCTTGCATAATAAGCGATAAAAAATAGCATATGAGTGCTTAAATTAGTTTTTTTCTTCAAATGTGTATTTTTTTTAATATTTTGTATAAAGGCTGTATTTTATGTACTTTGTACATATAGTAAGAGATACGAGAGTAAGTATTGAATTAACGTTTATTCACGGTTTCGAATTTCATTATGATTCGTAATAAGCGAACGTAGCAAATCCGCTCTAATCTCCGTTTTTTTGGCTTTTACAATAAGTATACTTAAAGTACTGAGTCTCTTTTTTACATATTAGTTACATCCTAATATATTTTCAGATCTGAAGTAAATTAATACAAGTATATGAAATTATGATTTTTTTTATTTTGCATATTAAGACAATCAATACTCTGGGAACGCAGAAATCAAACGAACCCCACGAAAAAACTCGAATCATGATATAAATAAATAAGAATGTAGTATAGCCGATAAGCATTTAATACTAAACATTGTTTCTTAGTACTGAGAACAAAGTTTCAGATGAAAGATAAATACTATTTTTACCAAGTGTGTACAAATAGAATATATTTTTCTTACTTTTTCTTTGACAATACCTAGCATTGATGTAGTCTCGTTGTTTTATTTATAACATAAAAAAGAGTATGTGAACAATTTACTGCTTCTTTTTATATTGTAACTTTATTTGATTCAATTTCTCTATTTAGCGATCTCGTCGTGAGTGTCAATAAATATACTTTCGTTGGAAGACATCTCAAACAAAGACTGCAAATGGCATTTTCAATTTTACTACTATTTATGGAGTGTATAACAAACTTCATAACGTTTCTCTGACATGGGTTGCTATAATTTCTTTTGCATAATAGTAAAATCAGAAAAGTATACTGAAAAAATCACAAATATACTAACTTCATAAATATTTTACACAAGCTTAGCCTGTTAGTGTAAACGATAAAGGGCGTAAAAGGGATCATTTTATTATTTCTATAGCCCTTGCAGTAATCTAATCTCCCCAAAATCTAGTTCGCACATCAAGACCTAAATTCGTATCTTCATTATATAGCACAATTACGCAATCTAGTCTTACGACACAAAGTGGTCCTTTGAGCCGGATAAGTTGAAACTTCTGACAACTAGAACTATAACACCTCAGCGCATTTACGGCAACAAATTTTCTCCAATTAAAATCATGTAGGGCTCTAGACGGTCCCATTAATTAAATGTCTAAGAGTGCCCGCACTCGTGCGTCACTTGAGATAATCGCCGGTCAAAATTATTCACTTTGATTGTCTATGAAATCATGGCGTTCGGCACAATAAGGGGGAAAAGGGCAAAAATATTACGTAAGTGGAATTTTTATACGCTTTCTTTATTTCATATTTATTTAGTATACGTGTATTCATGAAGCGAAATTTTATAATCTTGGAATTTAACTCAAAATTTTTGCTATATGATAGAATATTATAGGGACTACTTTACTCATTTTTCGATAGTTTTTTATTTCCGGTTTCGCCATCCGCATCCACTTTTCAGCACATGTTTATTTATTAAGCCATTCCATTTTAGTAATGCAATTTAAATTCATACAATTTCCATTATAAACTTTTTTGTATTGTTTCACAAGCAGAGAGAGCACGCACGTGGTTCTACGTACTAACTCTATTAACCGGACGTAGGCTGTCGCGGACGGCGCCCGCGTTTCCGTTGCACTTTATCAGTACGCTACACTTGGCCATTTAATTTCTCTGGAATACCGTATATGATTCAGGTTACTTTTAAAAATGTTAGATTTACATACATACTGTTAGTACCATAAATGAAAATCCTAAGGAAATAGTTCTTATTTTTATAAATGTAATCCTAATGTCTTGATGAACTAAGTTATCATAATGCCGATTATTATAGTGAAAAATACCTCCCTCAGTGATCAGTTCTGTTATCAACAGCAAAATATACATATAATAAAAAGGTTTTAATATTAGGTTTCATTAATATAATTTTATTTGCTAGAAAATTCTCTGCGGTTTTTAGAAATCGATCAGGGTTTTGGCAAACATTATTATTATCAGTAGCAAATATGTTATTCCATGTCATATTCTCTGTTCTAAATCTCAATGAAATAACTATTTGTATAAAAAAGCACAAATAAAGTGCAAACTGTGTCAAAAGCGAACCAAAAAAATGATAACAAATTGAGGAAGGAAAATTGTACTATGTATAACACTATACAAGTAGTATAAGACATGTATATATGTATGTATATTAAAATAAAACGGTTCAAACACATAACCCTTTAGAAATCGTTGCAGTCGGGTAAAAAATATGAATAAAGGCAACAAAGAGGCGTATATTTTAAATCATAACTTTATAAATTTATATTTATGACACTCAAAATGTTAATTGAGTTAGTTTCAAACTGTACTCTAACTTCCACCTTGCTTCTAAGTTAAAAGCAGTAAGTTTAACGAGATGCTTTCAATATATAATTTACAGACACAAAGACACTTTTTGTTTATCGTAATTACTTTAAAATAACTATAAAAACACTATTTTATTTTCTAATCTAATATATAAAAAGTTGTGTCATAGTGTTTTATATCGAACTCCTCCGAGACGATTTGACCGATTATTATGTTTTTATATATTTGATAGGTTTGAGGATAAGTGGTAGATTATTTTTTATTCTCTTAGGTGATAAGGGTGGCCCTCATCAGATATTTTTTAAACCAAATTTTTATTTTTTATTTTTTTATGATTCGTCATCAAAAAATATTTATAAACCTAAACTTTCATCTTTCTAGCACCAATACCTTTATTTAATAGTGATAAAAACGCGGGCGAAGCCGCGGGAATTACTACTATGTATAACTATATTAACTAAAACTTGCTGTTTGTTAGTCTCGCGTAAAACTCAAAAGCAGTTGGACCGATTTGAACAGCCCTTTTTCTCTAACACGGCCTATCTATTCTATACTAATCTTTAAAACGTAGCCAAAAAAGAAACCGAGCGAAACAACGATAACTCGCTAGTATATGCATATTTATTGAAAAAGTGAAATGTATATGAAATAACTTTGTTTTTAGTAGCTTTTTACAGTTTCAATTTGAGGCATTTCCTGTTGATAGACTCGATATTTAATTAACATTGTAGCGCTATAGATACTTGTTTCGTTTTAACTGACTAACAAAATGGAGGTTTTTATTTTGAGGCAGTACCTACATCTATACTATAATATTATAAACACGAAAGTTTGTATGGATGGATGGATGTTTGTTACTCTTTAGCGTAAAAACTACTGAATGGATTTTAATAAAACTTTACAATAATATAGTTTATACATCAGCACAACACATAGGCGTGGGCTTAAAATCCCTTTTCGTAATAACATCTTTTTAATTTTACCTTAACTGTTGATGATTATTGTAGTTTGCACATAAAGCCTAGATGAATGCTCTTGCCATCAAAGTGCACATTAAAATAGAATTTAGTAAGGTCGTCAACGAAGTTAGAGCAAGTGGCATAAATAAAGCTGATAATGGCTTTTTCGTTGTCGTGTATGATAATTGGTTTTATAAAAAAAAATTGTACTAAGGCAATGTAGATTCATAAAAAAATTATTTTCTTTCCAGGAAAGTGTTATGACTATGCGAAATCGAAAAATATTATGGTTACTTTTAATTCAAATTTATTCTAAAACTTTTGTTTCGATTTATTATTTTATTGTATAATAAAATTCCACAGTCAATATTGAGCTTGCCTTTGAAGCAATTCAAATCTAAAATTAAAAGTACGTTGTTGAATAAGGCTTATTACACCATCACGGAGAGAGAGTACTTAGTAGAGAGTTGTTTTGTAGGATTAATGTCTGGTTGTGACTCACGTAGGATAAATAGATAAATATTGTAATACAATATTGTTATCAAATATTTTTTTGAAAAGAGCAATTGTTGAGTTTCTCGCCGGTTCTTCTCAGCAGAACAGCTTTCCGAGCCGGTGGTAACTTACTCACAGACTTACAGACTGACATTAATTTTAATAATGTAAAAATGACTATTCAAAAGAGCTTGTAAAAGTCTATTTGAATAAAGTATATTTTGATTTTGATTGAATTATTATGTTTGTCTATTCATCTTTTGTGTGTATTTGTTGACTCTTAATAAAAAAAATTTGAAATTTAACTTACACAGTAACGAATGTAAACAGCGCCTTAGCTGATATTCTTATATTGCTAGTAGGAACTACGCCTTACCTAAATACACTTGTCGTCGACCGCACGTTTTCGCAGCACTTTATCAAAACGCTGCACTTGCACGTATGTACCTGCTATGGTCTAAATTTATTTATTTATTTATTTATTTAAAGCGCCACCAACAGAATCATATATATTACAAACATGATATTATAGTAGCCTTAGGTGCTATATAAACATATAATTCAACTTAAAGGTAGCTACAGCATGCATAGTAATTATTCAAGTCGACGCTAAGTGAAATTAAAAACTACGTAATCTTAAAGTAACCAATAGTACATAAAACAAATAAAAACTAATTAAACATAGGTAACAATAAAAAACACTTACTATATTAATTTAAAAAGAATGATGGAAGAAGCAGTACATTAAATTATAAACAAAATCTGACTAGCCAAGAGTTTTTAGTATTTTATTTTTGAAATTTGGCAGTTTGTCTTTAAATATATCAATTGAGTTATCCTTATCAATAAAATATTTGTATAAATTACTTAATCTGGGTATCAAAGAGTGACGACCAAGATTGGTTCTACAGAATCGGTGGGTGAAGAGTGGAACGGGGTAGCGCGGTGTTCGGATGGGAACCTTTAAAGAGACTTGGCCCAACAACTCTGAGTTGTTCGATGTACCGTTTACGAGCTTGTGCAAAAAGACCATGTCGTGAATTTTACGTCTATCTGACAGTGAGAGCAATTTGAAGGTTTTGATACGAGTACAATAAGGTGATCTTTTATGTTTTCCGATGGAGTAGAATTGGGTAAATCGCCTCTGTATGCTTTCTATACGATCCTTATGTGCCTGATAGCTAGGGTTCCATATCACCGTGCCATACTCAAGTTTGCTTCTTACCAAAGTTGCGAATAGAGTTTTAATGGTGCTGAGTTTTTTGAAAGGCTTAGCATTTCTGAACACGAACCCCAGCATTTTACGTGCTGATCTACAGATGTTTTCGATATGCACATTAAAACGTAATTTTGCATCTATAGTTATCCCCAGATCCCGGACAAATTCAACCCGCTGCAGTGGGCAGTTGTTAATAGTGTATTTTCTTTCTATAACAGAGCGTTTGCGACTAAAACGGATATAAGAACACTTGGAGGGATTTAGATCCATACCATTTAGTTTGCACCAACTAGCAATTCTATCTAGGTCTTCCTGTAGGGAAAGAGCATCGTTAGCTTTTACAATCTGCTTTGCTAGTTTTAGATCATCCGCATAGATTAAACACTTAGAATTAAGTATACAATCTGTGACGTCGTTTATAAAAATGTTAAATAGAAGTGGCCCCAATATAGAACCCTGAGGGACACCTGACGATGCGTTATATAACTGGGAAGAATATCCTTTTATAGCCACATAAGATTTTCTATCGACGAGATACGATGATAGCCACGATAGGAGCGATCCACCGAGTCCAAATGACGATAGTTTTTTTGTTAACAGTTTATGATTAACTCTGTCGAAGGCCTTTGAGAGATCGGTGTAAATAGCATCTACTTCTAGTTTAGAATCCACGGCGGCTGTGACGAAATTTACGAAATTTGATAAATTTGTGACAGTTGATCTAGAACTGATAAAACCATGCTGAGACTCAGAAAGCATATGCAGTACATGGCGTGAGAGTATTGGTTGCACGAGAGACTCAAAAACCTTCGACAGAGCTGACAATATTGAAATTGGCCTGTAGTTGGTAATGTTATCGCGACCACCCTTTTTGTAGATTGGCACTATTCTTGCTAGTTTCCATATGTCCGGAAATGACCCAGTGCGCAATGATTTGTTAAATATCATGCAGACTGGCTTTGATAATGAGATAGCACATTTGTTAATAAGTAATGGGGGGAGCTCGTCTGGGCCAGCCCCCTTGCTCGTATCAAGTCTTTTTAATTTTATAATAACTTCCTTCACGGTGATATTAACATGACAGAGGGAGTTTTCTGAATTGGAAGGTACATACGTGTTGGCATAGGGAGGATCATTAGTATCGTAGACTGAGGCGAAGTAGTCAGCGAACATGTTGCATAGGTTGGGGCCATCAGTAGCGACCTTATCATTATATACCATTCTGGCTGGATACGTGTTAGTTGATTGTTTTAAATTTTTTAAATGTGTCCAGAAATATTTAGGATTTTTTGTCAGATTATTTTCGATTGATTCAATGTAACTATTGTAGCACTCCTTGATTAGGTTATTACATTCGGTTCTTAGGGATTGAAATTTCAATATGTCTAGTGGATTTTTATAAATCTTAACTTTTAATCTATATTTGTTTTTGAGTTTCAACAACGTAGTAAGTTTATTATTATACCATACGGGAAATTTGATGTTTCTGGCTTTTGTCTTCAGTACGTGTTTAGCAATAATTGAGTTTAGTTTATCATAAAATATTGTAAGCATGCCGTTAACACTGTCGCAATTTTGAAATAGATCTAACCATGGCGTGCTGTTCAAATCATTTGAGATTGCATCATAATCGGCTTTATAGAAATTATACTTTTCCACAACTTTTTCAGTAATGTTAGATATCGTACCCAGCTTTAGGCTTATAAGTAAAGGTGGATGGTGATTATCGACTGTGCTGATGGGGTTTGGAGTATTGTTGACTGTAATTTGGGCGTTGTTCGATAAGACCAGATCAAGTATTCTGTTATTAGTGTTAGGTATGGAATTAAATTGTTTCAGATCGTGTTCTTCAATAAAGTCCACGAAGGTTGAATCCATACAACAACTACACGATGGATTTAAGTAGTTTAATTCCGGTAATTTGGACCATGATAGACTACTCATATTGAGATCTCCTATAAGAAGCACGTGTTTGTTGGTGTTGATAATTTTGGAGGTATTTGTAAGGAAATCATTTAGTGTGTCCTTTTTGACGGGTGGTGGCAGATACACAGAGCAAATGGCTAAGTGGCTTGGCTTATTTTGTACGAATAATTCTACTGTCACCCACAGGTCTTCGCATTTACTCTCCCAATGTGATACCCGATTAGATTTAAGTTTGTTATTGACTGCAATCATGACGCCACCTCCATTCTTTAACCTATTAATATCTGTTTGTTCCCTATCTCTCCGATACACATTGTAGCGGCTATCGATAAACTCTCCATCGAAAACCCCATCGTTGAGCCATGTCTCAGTGAATATAAGGATATCATAGTCATTACATAAAATATTAAGTTTTACATCTTGTGTTTTACTCTTGATTCCCCTAACATTTTGGTAATATATTTTTAAATTATCGTATGCTAACAGTATCGTAAAAATAGACTAGACACCAAATAAAATAAAAAATTAAAAAAAGAGAGAAAGAATGCAGCCTCAAGATGTTAACTGTTCCAGCTGTTCGATACTCCTCACAGCGATGTGTTCGGAGTCAACCGATTTCCTCAAAAAGATACGTCCATTCTTTATCCATACAAATTTGTAGTTTAATTTCTTAGCTGTTGATCTGGCGAGTGCGTGTAATTTCTTCAATTCCGGAGTTAAGTGATCAACTACATAAATTGGTCTTTTATCACCTCCTATTCCAACATGACTCGTGTTTAGTTTATCCTCTTTGTTTTTCATGTTAAATTTAATAACTCCGGCTAGAAATGTGTCCCGGATACGTGGACTCGAGAACTTAACAATGACAGATCGCGGACGCGCATTTTCAGGATTCAACTTAGCGATTCTGGTGCATTTGTGAATGTCGGCGTCCATAATGCTGCTGCCGGTTGCTTTGCCGATTTGTTGAATGATGTTTGGGAGGTTTTCGGCTTTATGCTCCGGTAAGCATTGTATCTCCAGATTACACATTCTCGAGTGTTGCTCCATTATACATAGTCTGCTGTTGAGGTCTTTAACTGTAGATTTAAGAGTTTCGTTTTCATTTTTTAATTCTTTAATTTGGGTTAATTTTCCTTGTAGATCGTTTTTTAAGTCTTCGTATTGGTTATTAATAAAATTTACGGAATCTTTTATCTGGTTTATTTCGTTAACCATTTCTTTAGTTTTATCTTCGAGTATTTTTGTCCAGTTGTTTTCCATTTTCAGCAGAAAGATATCCAATTCTTCCTTTATTAGTTGCTTGACGTTTTCGATTGCAATGAGTTCCTGTGTCTTGGATTGAGACGATGCCGATGCTTGCGTGCGCCTCAGCGTGATATTGGCCGATGGACTTGTATCGGAAGGCATACCTGCTGGAGCACGCACAGGCGTATTAGTATTGTCTCCCCTTGGTTGTTTGGGGCGACAGGAAGGACACATCCATTCGGATTTGAACTCATTGGTGAGCTCCTTGAATTTTTTGCTTGGCGCATTGATGCAATCAAAGTGATACTTCAGGCCACATGTAACGCATTTAAGTTGTTCAGCCGTTGAGAGATCGTTTAGACATGCAGCACATTTCTTGGCTTTAGGTATTTTAGTGCTCATTTTGAACTCCTATGATGTTCTTGTAGGCTGATTTTCAGGTGTACAATATTGCCTTAATTTTTTAGCAGGCGCCGTTTTATACTACACGTCCGAGGAAACCTGAAGGCTTGTTTAGACAAATGTGCGCATATACAGTATTGCCTCGATTTTTTTGCAGGCGCCCCGCTCACACTGCAGGCTGGATGAATGTTATTAAGGTTGAGGGTGCACAAAAAAAATTTCTTGCTGGTCACTGTTTATTTGAGTGTTATTGGTAGCCAATTATTTATTTTTGTATTGTTTTAGGAGTGACATTGATGTTAATGCTCTAATTTAAGTTTAATAGTATGCAAAAACAGGGCTTGAGAAGTTCGATATAAGTTTTTGTTGACACTCACTTGCACTGCTATAACTTCGTAATTAAACGTACTTCCCCATAACTTCACACCGAAATAACACTTATACTTAGGCTTTAGAACTATATTAACACTTCACGAACACTGCTTTATTATTTACGCTATGAATTTAATTATAATAACGAAAAAATACGGAAACACTTCGTGCGACTTGACGTTGACGGATCGATGATCGATAAATTACTAGTTACTTTGAATAGACACTAACGTTTCGCTATTTATTTTGTAAAAGCAGACGTCTTTGCTTACTGCTTCCTTCCTTAAGTTATATTATCTCAAGGGTTAACTTATTTCTACTTGTTTAGTTTACAACCTATAAGTTTTATAAATGAAACTGTCTATCCCGTGACCATGATTGTTGTAAAGCATTCGAAACGTCGGGAACCAAAAATCGAAATAAATCCGTGACAAAATCCGAAAAGGTAGTTTCATTTATAATGTCAAATATTCGCGTAAACCTAAGAAAGTATTACCTATGTGAACCTATAAGTATTCTTGTTTCATATTAAAGCGCTATCTATATCACTACATAGTATAAAACAAAGTCGCTTTCTCTGTCCCTATATCCCTATGTATGCTTAAATCTTTAAAACTACGCAACGGATTTTAATGTGGTTTTTTTAATAGATAGAGTGATTCAAGACGAAGGGTTATATGCATAACTAGTGGAACCCGCGGCTTTGTCTGTGCTAAATCTAGGGAAGAGCCCGAGCGAAGCGAGGGCGAGTCGCTAGTAGGTCAATAAATTAAAGTGTCTGTTTGTAATGTAAAAATAACAGTTATTCATACATAGATCTGTCTGTCTATACGTCTGTTAGACTGTTTAACGTAGCTTTTCTATTTTTTCATATAAACCTTATTAATAGGAGATTTTCAAAAAATAATATTCAAAACGGTCCATCCATTTTTTAATGATATGTATGAAACACGAAGACGATGACGATGATGACGACACGATGGCTCAGTTTGTAGTGACCCTACTTGTTGCGCCAGCGGTCGCGGGTTCGAGTGCCGCTGGGGGCATACATTTGTTGAGCACGAATGTTTGTACTCCAGTCATGGGTGTTTATATTTATATTATGTATTTATTTAAACTTATATATGTAGTTTATCAACTATCTGGTATCCGTAACACAAGCTTCTTTGTAGCTTACCACGGAACTAGATAGCGCTGTGTGTAATAATGTCCCAACAAAAAAAAAAAATATCACTTCACGTTACTTTCATATTATGTACATTTATACATATAAAAAGTTAAAGCTAACAAGACTGACGTAAAGGATTACCCAAACTGTACACAGCGAGTTGAAACATAAAAGCCATATATTAATATAATTTAAAATGATAAGGTTTACATTAGAAATTCAAATTTTTGGCTACCCCTTTGCAAATACGAAAGAATATTGTAATTTCGGGCAGCTCATTGTTGTACCCCAACTAGAAATGATTACGTACATAGTTATAGGCCATTATGCAAAACGTTTGACCCTCTCATCCCTCTTTTAATTCTGATCACGACCTGAACTCCATAGAAATTGCTCTTCCAGTATATACGTTTTACCGTACATTTTAACTGTATACACATAATTGGATTGTTTTCTTTACATACATTGTACAAAGTATAAAATAGTAAAGTGATCGTCTGTTCGATTCCAACTCGAAATATTGAGGTGCAAATATGTTATTGTTTTTGGTTCGCAATTTCTTTAATAAAAAACTTGTTCGGCTCACTTTGTAGTGACCCTACTTGCTGTGCCAGCGGCCGCAGGTTCGAGTCTCGCTTGGGACATTCATTTGCGTATACATAAATGCATGTACTTCTATATTTATAATATGTATTTACTTTAAAGTTATATATGTGTAGTATATCAATACTTGATATCTGTAACACAAGGCACGTTCCTTTTCAATACCTTTTCTATAAAACATTTGTAAATCTGCTTCCTATAATGTCACAAAGTGTACAATTTAAAACATTAATAATATAAAAACTTTTATAATAACAACATTATAGCAAAATTCATAAAAGACGGAGAAAAAAGAGGGAGTTTAACAACAAAAGAAGGCACTTATTAAATTTTATCTTTAAAATCCTTAAGACTGTTAAGTTAAGAGTACCGGACGTCCGGCCATCGAAGCCTTCCAAGTTTGCCGCCCAATTTTACAGTTTCGAACAAAAGTGAATTTTTTGCTTAACTCGTTTTAACTTCGGATGGTTTACTTTTTGCTGATAACCTTTTGATTTTTACATCGTTTCCAGAAACTGGTATAGATAAGCTTTGTAAAATTTATTTCCAAGTAACGACTCCACTTTGCTTAGGTTTTTGCGTGCGTTTTAACATTTTTGAGCGGAATTCCAATTTTTTTTTGCTTAAAGTAGCCTTATGACATCATCTATCTGCCAGTGACAGCCTCGTCAGAATTTGTCAAGACACTACAGCAAATAGGCAAAAAGCATCAGATAATTACTGGTTTAAAAGACTCATCAGGGTTAAAATTCCTTAAAATATTTTTATTTTAATACTATATACCCATAGCCCATCACGCTGGCCAAATGCGGTTTCCTGTCACACGGATTATTATAATTCACAATAAATCTCTTACCTTAAGACAGCTTCAATGTGATCACATAATACCTAAATTATGTTATCTTGTATAAATCATTTGTGGTATAATAACTTCTTTAGTTATCATTTTTTTATTTTGCAATAAATAAAGCTATTTTGGATATTTTTTTTTAATTTTTTTTATGGTAAAAAGGGGGCAAACGGGCAGGAGGCTCACCTGATGGGAAGTGATCACCTCCGCCCATGGACATCTGCAAGCCATGCTTGCAGATGCGTTGCCGACCTTTCAGGAAAGGGAGGGATGGAGGGAGGGATGGAGGAGGGAGGAGGGAACGAAGGCGGAGGATGAAGGGAAGAGGGAGGGGGGAAGGAGAGTGGGCCTCCCGGACTCTCACTCACCGGACGAAACGCGACAGCATAGCTGCCACTTCACGCCGGTCTTCTGTGAGAGAGTGGTACTAATGAACTATACGGGGCGTGCCGGCCCATTCGGTTGCTACCCGAAGGTAACAAGCATGGCACTACCACTAAAAAATATTTCAATATTTCATGTATTTATGTTTAAATTTGAAAATATATACTATTAAGTATAAGTTCTTCAAGTGTAAGTGGTTGTCTAAAAATAAATACTAAGGTGAGGATCTGTTAAAAACTAGAAGAAACCAGGCTCAACTCCTAGTATACATAAGAAAACGACACATTTCGAACAACCTATTTAACATCTAGAAATAGCCTCATTCTAACCATTTCATTTCATTGTAGTAAACAATATCTCTAAAACAATGCATGTCATGTCAAAACGAACATTCATTATACTGACAGCCAGCAATTAGGATAAATCAATTTCCCCACATGTTCGAGTGAGACAACTAGGAACAGAACCAATCAAGTGTAAAACAAGATGTTTATCTCATATTTTACCTTGTTTCCATTTTGCTGATGTAGTTTACTGATTTTCATGTAAAAGCGGAATATATTGGGTTCGATTTTAATTAAACGGAATAGATCAGAAAGTTTGACATACGTTTAAGACATTGATAAAGCAAAATCTTTGGGTTAGTTCATAATATTATATATAGTGTTGGACATTATTACACACAGCGCCATCTAGTTCCGTGGTAAGCTACGAAGGAAGCTTATGTTACGGATACCAGACAGTCGATATAGTACATATATAAGTTTAAATACATACATAAATATAAACACCCATGACTGGAGTAAAAACATCCGAGATTAACAAACGAATGCCCCCAGCGGGAGTCGAACCCGCGACCGATGGCGCAAGAAAGTAGAGTCTATACAAACTGCGCCAAATGTGTCGTCGCTATTTTAATATTCTTTTAAGTTTGTTTAAACTTACAAAATAAAATTGTGTTTTAAAAAATTAATACAAGCAAAGATCAGTAAAGCAAAACATAAATCGAACTACCTTGTAAGCCTGACCACTGTACCACATGTCAAAATATCCAATCATATTAAAACCCCGGCATATTTTTTGATCAGCTATTAAAATTTTACGTCGACCCAAAAATTTGGTATGAACAGATTCCTATTGGTGTAAAAGCTTGTCAAAATTCAATTACCTTACCAATAACGTTGTCAAATATCAACATGGACGGTATATTTAGAAAAGAAAAACGATTTATGAAGTTTTCTCTTTAGGAAAGTTTAACGCGGGACGATAATGACGGATTCAAATCAATTAAGTCCCTTCTTTAATAACTTTGTAATTAGTTTGTGTGATTGATTCGTTTAGGATCTGATCATTTGCTTATTGTCACACTGTAATTTATACATCTATATATAAATAAAATTAAAGTGTCTGTTTTTAATTTCAAAGTAACAGTTTTTCTCTAAATGCATATGGAAGTACATATATACGATACTAGCAACAAAAAAACAATGTTTAAAATTTTTGTCTGTCTTCTATTTGTTCCGGCTAACCTCTGAAACGGCTGGACTGATTTTGACGGAACTATTACTCGCAGATAGCTATAGATAGGATTAATTAAGGGGCTTCCCCCTTCGCTTCGCTTAGTTTCGATTCGTCCCTAGATAGGTTTTAAGGGTTAATGTGGATAGGTACCCTAGCTCTCTGAAAAATAAACGCAAATAAACGGAAGACCTATAGTATACCAGACAATATTTTATCTCATAAAAGGTTTTTATTAGTGAAATTAAGTTTAATTGTAACTTAACGTCCATATTGGATATAACGTCCTTTTAATATAATGTGTTAAGTGTTAACTCATGTTTAGTGTAAAAAAGTTCTCCTTACATACTCTTTTTATAAATATCATCGTTATTATTAGCCACTGGGTAAAAGAGTCTTAAAACCTATATTTTCAAAGTTTAAATTGGTCTGGGAACAGTTTGAAGTAAACTTTGCAGTTTTTTCATTTGTCTAGTTTCAAACACGAGCTATAAAAGTAGGGAGTTTGGTGCGATATCTTAAATATTAAGGAACCCAACGCCTATTATACTTTGCTTTGTTTTCGCTATTCCTTATACATATTGAATAGAATTACTTTAGCGCCTTATAAAGTGCGGATAAAGTTTGTAAATAATTAATTCTTAAAATATATCTTCAAAGAAGTTTTATAACAAGAATTATCACGATTTTATGGAAGGAAAAGAAGGAAGAAAAAAAAATAAAATTCTATTATTTTTTAAGAAAGAAATTATACATAACCTCCTCCTCTTGGAAGTCGGTTAAAAATGAATAAATTTTATAATGAACTACCTCTATCACTGAAATGCCCATCAACAGAATCATTTGGGCCGGTAATTCCCCGATCAATCAAACCGCTATAATCAAATATCGATTGTAATATGATCGCTTTTTCACAAAACGTAAAATTTGTATATTCTGATGAACGATGAAATGAATAATGCTTTAAAGGTATAAACGTATTTCTGAATTTTATTGTATGTACCTAATGTCTATTACTCATTCAAATTAAAAGTCTTAATTTTGATAAAATTTAGTAAGCAGATAGACTAAGTTTTGCAAAAAATACTATTACTTATGTATAAGTGTATATAGTAGTGAACGTACTTATTGTGACAGTGGTCGCGGGTTCGAGTCTCGCTAGTGGCATTCATTTCTTGAGCGCGATTGATGGTAGTACTCCTAGTCATAGGTAGTCAATGAAACATATGTATTTAAAGTTATATAAGTGTCATGTATCAACTATCCGATATCCGTAACAAAAGCCTTCGTAGCTTATCATAGAACTAGATGGCCCCACCATATTTATTATTATTTTTTTATAAATCCGAATTTCGAAACAAGTAAGTCGCCAATATTATATAAATAGCCGAATAATAATCCAGGACGTAGGGTGTGGAAAGTCAAAACCTTTATCGCAATTTTTCTCGCCATTAACGTGACGAAACACTTTACTGTATTGGCAGTTACCTTTTCGATTGACAGCCTCAATCGATGCTTTATTTGTTAGCCATTTTGGAAGAAAATTCATACATGTTTTTGAAAAAAATAAAGCAAAGCGATTATTTTTATAGTGTTACATATTTAAGCTGTAAATAATACACATATTATTTCATTTCTAAACTGTAAATCCAGAGTTTTAAAACCCATTTATTCATATAAACTTCATGCCTTCTGTGCCTTTATAAATAATCTCAATAAGGTAATTTATAATATACTGCAAACTAATAACATATAATAATAATGCTTCATCTTCACGATACATTTATTATCGCTTAGAAATATGCGCACCTTGTGCTTTCACTTTGTTTATGTAGGATTTACTGACAATAAAAATCTACAGTGCTCAGCTTGACTCAGGAATCGACCCCAGTATCCTCAGATTGTTATCTTACAGCCGAACGTCCTAAATATTAGACTAAAGAAGGAATTAATTATTTTTTTTTTATTATTTCGCATAGGACATTCTATCGATATTTATGTTGTCTAGAATTCGCTTAGTGCTTGAAATTGGACAATAATCATTGTGCAAATAAAACACACTGTGTTGTTTTGTCTTTCTCTTTTTATAAAAGAAAGCTAAAATTTATTTTAAATCTTAGCATAATAAAAATAGATAAATCAAAACCTATTAAATTATCGAAAAAAGATGTGCAACGTATTGAAACCATTTGTAGGCGCCATCCATCTTAGTATTTAGTATTGAATATGCCAAAATATTCGTCTCCCCGTGGAACACTGCGTTATATACTTTCATTTTCAAAGTTACTGCTTATTGTTTATATTTTATTTAAACCTCGATATTTTACTGTCCTTGTCTATATCTACTATAGTATAATCTATGTCATGTATCTCTTTTTTAGGGATAATCGAAACTCTATTCGAAAAAAAAAACTCTTTTACTAAGACTCCACTGTCCGTCCGTCTGTCTGTCTATCCTTCTGTCACTATATCAGGCTGTATCTCATGAACCATGATAAATATTACGTTAGCTAACTAGACTGTTGAAATTTTCACAGATGTATTTCTGTTTCTTCTAAAACAAAAAATACTAAAAAACGACTTTTTGGGCTCTCATACATGAAACGTGACTCTTTTGCTGTTTTTATTATAGATATAGAATCGCCACACATCGAGTAAGCTATTAGACATATTTTGATGAATTTTGGTATAATGGAAATTATCTTAGTCAACTAAGATACTTTTTACCGTAGAAAAATATCTTATTTCTGAAATCTAAACTAACTGTTAAAACGTATCTAGGGACGGACCTGAGTGGAACAAGGGGGTGACTCTAGTCCATAATATAATATACATCAAAGGTAACTCCATATAAATTTTAAGAAATTATTTCATAAAATTATTCTATAATTTTAAATTAATTTTGAAATTAATTTACGTTTTACTTTACAAACAGTATTTTTCTTGAGTTTATTATTATTAAAAACATGAATAAAATGTAAGATCTTTTTAACAATTATTTACTGCTTTTAACCATTAAGCTTAGACTCTACAACACATCTTAATTGAGATATTACAATATTTTCATTCGAAAATTGAGCAAAAAACGTACAAAATAATCTTAGAAATTGTTATCATAATTGACTTTGCACCGTTTCTGATATAATCCAAGTATTTACGACCAAATTAACTTTTCCTTTCTCTGAATCCAGTACTGCAAAACTTTGCACGGGAAACCATAACTGGTGGAGCAAGTGGACTGTATTTAGGGATGCGGGGGCGTCGTATTATTTCCTGAGAAGGGATTCCCTGCCGGTGATGGACACACCACATGCAAAAACAAAAGTTCCGGGACTCACCTTCTGCTGCAACTCCTATCTCCGCTTCTATGTAAATTAGCACAGAGCACTTAAAGTTTATATAGTATGTACACAATAAATAAAAAGTTTATAAAGCGTGTAGGCGCGGTCAACCTGCGCGCGCGCGGTGCGGGATGATAGTTAATTATGCGGAAGCCGTGTTAATTGCTACACGGTGTAACGACGACTGGGGCGAGTGCATCAGCGCACTCACGCGGCTTATCCCATCACTATTGCATATTGCAAAATGGCGCAACCATCCCCCCGGCCTTTAGGGTTTCCCTAAACAAGAAGAAAAAAGAGGGATGGGATAGGAATATAATAAGAATTAAGGATAGGATAAAAATTATAAATGCGGAATCGAAATGAAGCGGATGAGATGCGACGCGGTGTTAGCGGAATACAATATAAAACGCGGAAATAAGCTATAATGTAACTTAATAACTATGAAGTTAAACTAAATATTTAACGTAAACTAAACTAAATGCGACTAAAACTAAATGAAAATGTATATGAACTTTACTGATTGGGCAAAGGACAAAGTTTTGCCACTGGGCGCACGTAAGTACCGGTTTGCGTGCGCACACGCGCTACCCTGATAACACCATCGGAGCCAGGGTGGACCTCGTCTATGATAGCAAGAGGCCAATTAAGCGGTGAACAATTATCTGATTTTACAATAACAATCAAGCCTTTCCTAACTGGATTGGATGGCATGTTCCATTTTAAACGCGTTTGCAACTCTGAAAGATACTCCTTTCGCCACCGATTCCAGTAACTTTGAACAAGCTTGTCAAGTAATTGTTTGCGATGTAATAAATTAAGATTTGCATTTTCGCATGGAATGGAATGAAACGAAGTCAATGGACCTAACGTTAAAAAATGAGACGGAGTTAACGCGGTTGGTTCGGAAGGATCCGAACTCATGACAGTAAGTGGACGCGAATTGAGCACGCACTCAATTTGTGTAAGCAATGTATACATTTCTTCGTAGGTAAGCAAAGTCTCGCCTACGACGCGTTTGAGATGAAGTTTGACACTACGTATGTTAGTCTCCCATACACCACCAAAATGAGGCGAATTAGGAGGGCTCATACTCCAATTGATGCCGTGAGATACAGCCTCTGCATTAAAAGATTCGCGAAACGATTTAGATTTAAGAAATTTATGTAACTCATCGAAATGCGTCTTGGCGCCAACAAAGTTGGTACCATTGTCAGAAAACAAATTTAAACATTCACCGCGGCGCGAAATGAAACGCTTAAAAGCACGTAGAAATGACGCGGTGCTAAGATCGACAGCAAGCTCCAAATGCACTGCTCTCGTGACGAAACAAGTAAAGAGACAAATATATGCCTTTTCTTTACGTGCCCCTCTGTACCTACTAATAAGAATGTTATAAGGTCCGCCGTAGTCAAAGCCTGTATTCACGAAGGGCTTGGCTTCGTTTACTCGAGGAGCAGGTAGAGACGCCATGAATGGGTTTAACGAACGCGGGTTTGATTTAAAGCATTTATTACAATTCCTAAATCGTTTTCGTACTATGTTACGACCAGACATTATCCAAAATCTCTGTCGCAACAATGATAAGAGAAGATGCGGTCCAGGATGCAAAAACCTGTGATGATAACTATCTATAATTATTTCAGTAATGCGATGATTTTTTGGCAGCAATATTGGATGTTTAGCGTCAAATGACAATGCGGATTTATTTAAACGTCCTCCTACGCGGAGTAAACCGTCTTTATCGATGAACGGCGAGTATGGTAATAAATATTTTGCGATCTTGCGGTCTGACTTGATTGCCAAAATGTCGTCCTTAAATGCATGCGATTGTAAACAACGAAGAATAGTTACCTCAGCAACCTTAACGTGTTCAAACTGTAAAAAGTTGGAGCGCGGAAGTTTACGAGTGAATCTTAAAATATAAACAATGATACGAAGTAGTTTGTCCCACGAGGACACGCGTGATGCGAGTTGAAGAAGAAAATTTTCTTCAGCGACTACGGTTGCGGTGCAGACAATAAGAGATGGATTAATATTCTTATATTCATAAACTTTATCATTTGCGGTGTCATCAAATGTGAACCTATTGAGAGGCCACGACGCGGGGTTGTCACGAGCCCATTGCGGGCCGTGCATCCATAGCGGATGAACTAATAGTTGCGCGGGAGATAAACCTCTAGAGATGCAGTCACTAGGGTTTTGCTTTCCATCAACATGGAAAAAATGACGCGGCGCGAGATACTCTTGTATCTTAGAAATACGATTGGCCACAAAGGTGTCAAATCGGTGCGGAGACGAATGAGTCCAGTGTAAAGCCACGGACGAATCAGTAAAAGCAAACACGTCATCAACTGTACAACGTGCCGCTATTGAGTCGCGGATAAAATTAAGCAGCTGTGCCATGATCAACACAGCGCAGAGTTCTAGCCTGGCCAGCGAGACGGTACGTGTCGGAGCGACGCGACTCTTGGCCATGGCCAGCGTGACGCGGTTTGGTTCTCCTGGAACCACAACACAAATATAAACAACGGCTCCATAGGCTCTCTCACTTGCGTCAGAAAAACCAAGAAGCAAAACGCGGTGTGTATCAGATGTGATACCAAAAAATCGTGGTATTTGAAAATTATGTAAAAGTGGTAACTCATTTATAAAAGTTTTCCACGCGGTGCAAATATGTTCAGACGGCGAGTCGTCCCAGCCGATATTGGCGAGCCATAAAGCTTGAATTAATAATTTCGCATATAAAACTACTGGAGCACAAAAACCGTTGAGATCCCATAGTTTAGCTACGGTAGACAACATGAGACGCTTTGTACACTCAGCCCGCGGGGTAAAATTAATAGCAATACGAAAAATATCTTCGCGGGGACACCAACTTAAACCTAAGATTTTAAGTGAATCATCATTGTCAAACTGAACCTGGCTTGACAAGCGATTTTCAAGCGGGATCGCGCTCAGGACCTCTGTCGAATTACTAACAAATTTAACTAAGTTAAATCCGCCGCATTTAAACAGTTCAATTAAATCCTGTGCCAGGCTAGCGCCTTCTGCAGACGAACGAGTCGAAATACACAAATCGTCCATATATATGTAGTTTGATGCTATATCAGCAGCAAGCGGAAAATTCTGCTGCTGCTCAGAAGCGAGCTGTCGTACAGCGCGCATTGCGAGATAAGGACTGCAGCGCAGGCCGAAGCAAACGCGGTTAAAATTATATAATTTTACGTCGCTTTCATTCGCAAACCTATAAAGAATATTTAAGAAACGACGATCCGATTTGCGAACTATTAAATTTAAAAACATTTGTTTAATATCAGCGGTAAATGCAATTTTAAAAAGTCGAAAATTTAAAATAATAGCGGTGAGATCTGTTTGTAAGTTAGGGCCTGAGTGTAAGCAATCGTTTAAAGACATTCCTGACGTTGTCTTGTGACTAGCGTCTAATACGACACGAAGTTTAGTAGTAAGTTTATCTGAGCGACAAACACCATGATGCGGTATAACGTAATATGGATCCTCCACGTTCAATGGAGGCGCGGGTTCGATAATTCCATTTTTCAAATATTCGCGGAATATCGCGTCGTATTCCTCACGAAGAAGAGGGTTTAAATTAAATTTTCGCTCCAAAATGTTATAGCGACGACGCGCAGAAACTAGAGAATCCCCTAAGCAAGAAGGATCGCGGTTAAACGGTAACGCGGTGATGAAGCGACCAGTGCTATCGCGGGACGTAGTAGAAACAAAGAACTGTTCGCACTGGTGCTCAGCGGGAGATAAATGTTTTTTAGACGGTACCTCCTGTAAAGACCAAAACCTCGTAACTAAATTTTCAATTGAGTCTTCGGTCGAAGTGAAAAACGTATGCGTGGATGTAAAAGTCATAGGAAAATCAACTAAGTTTTCAAGCGAACCTAAAATAATGTATCCAAATGCGGTTTCAAATGCGTCTGGTTTCCCCGGGGGTCCGACCACCTTACCAGGGCGAAGGATCTCGGTAAAGACTTCAGAACCGAGAATTAAATCTACTTGACCGGGTACGTAAAAGTCCGGGTCAGCGAGCGCAATATTATTTAAATAATTAAGTTGTTTCGCGTCTATGTTTGTCGAAGGTAATTTATCTGAAATTTTATTTAAGACGAGCGGCTTAATACGAAGCGTGTAACGCGGGTCGTAATGAGAAGCTAAAGTCAGCTCTGTAAAATTACCTATAGACTGCGTCTCATAATCGCCAATGCCTTTTATTGAGAGAGGATTATTAATAATCTTTGTTTTCATTCCTAAAAATTTACAACATTTTTTCGTTATAAAATGATTTTGAGAACCCGTATCTATTAAAATTCTAATTTGTTTGAATGAGCCATCGCTACAAACAACGTAAGCGCGAGCGGTACCTAACAAAACGTTACTACTATGCGCGGAGGCACACACAGTGTTCGCCATAGCGCATATCACGTCATTAGCTGTATCGGAATTGCTATGAGACGCCGAGAGAGCTTGCGCGGTCGAGTGTACGGGCGATGATAACGCGCCACTGCCGTGCGAGCGAGAGGCGGCGCGTGCGGCGTTGCGTGCGGGTGAGAGCGGGATAGCGTTACCACGGGGCGACCGTGGCGGTGAGGCGTACGCGGCTCGCGCGGGGACGTTTTCCCTTTCAGATTGCGAGCGGCTACCTTTATTTTTGAAATGCGTGTTATCACTAAAATGAAGCATAGTGTGATGCGAATGTGAATTGCAATGTTTACAGGCATTAGACGATTTACAAGTTGATGCGGTATGTCGTAAACTAAGACAGTTTACACATGAATGGTTGCGCTTGACAACCTGATATCGTTCACGCGGATTCATATCGTTAAACTTAGAACAGTTGTAATAATGAGTATGGGTTTTTAAAGAACAAACGGGACATGCGGAATTACTATTTACTAAAAATGACTTTACGACGTTTTTAGAAACAAGCGGTAAATTTGAATGAGGCTTAGACTTAGAATTTAATGAACCATGACGTTGTATGATTTTAATTTGATCGCGGACAAAAGAAAGTAAATCATCGAGTTTTGGAATTCCACAATTTCGGTTTTCCATTTCAAAAGCGCGGGTGGTCTCACAATCGAGTTTTTTGAGAGCTATATATAACAAAATGAAATCGCTTAGATTATCTAATTTTAAATTATTTAACGCGGATACAGAAGATGAAAATCTATCTATAAAATGTTCTAATTGTGACGCGGAAGAAAGTGTTTTATATTCAAATATAGTATCTAAATATGTGGTCGCGAGAAGCCTCTTGTCTTCGTATTTAGAGACGAGGGCGTTAAATATTATTTCGTAGTTGTCAGGTGACGGCGTAATGTCTGCATACACCGACAATGCTTTGCCAGTCAGCTTGCCGATTAAATAATATAACTTATCAGATGATGTCAAAGTAGGGTTGTTATGTATTGTGTCGACAAAACTAGAATAAAATAGCGGCCAGTTACGCGGGTCACCGTCGAACCCTTTCAGTTCTATTGGTGGAAGTCTAGGCTTCGAATATGAGCTTTGACTAGCGGGTTTGTTAGTGAGACATTTAAGTGAAACTTGTCGCTTAATATGACAATACAAGTCTTCGAATGCGTTGAGTTTTTTGAAATCTGGCTTATATTTAGGATTTATCTCCATGTTAAGACGATTTAAATCATATAAGACCTTTTCGAAGCTACTACGAACCGATTCTAAACCCTCAGCACGAGTAACCAATGTCTCGATGTCTACGTCACTATTAAGCCTACATGACAAATCGTAGATACTTTGAATACGTTCAAAGTACGCGGAAAGTTTAGCCTCAAGCATAATAATATTAATTTCTTGCGAAGACGTCATGTTTAAAAAACTATTTAACTGCTTTATATATTATAAATTAGGCGAATGAACGAAATAACTAAATAAAGTGAGTAGGTATGACGGTAGTTGAAAGCGTACGAATATAACGAACAAAATAATGCGGTGTGCTACGTTAGCACAAAATATGTTATGTACGTAGATTTAAATATTTACGTATTACAAAACCTATCTATTTTACAGATAGAAATGGACGCGGGACGAAATATAAATAAATGATATACCTACCTAAAATGTATTCACTTATTTTATAATGCGATGCGATGCGAAATACATATCTTAACTTAGTACATTAAAAATATGTATTTAATATATATTTAATATATAAACGGGATGAAAACAGTTACGAAATGAGTACGTGGATACAAAATAAATAATAACTATTAAGTTATGCGATGTTAAGAAAGGCAAGAAATTACTTTCGCGATGTGTACGCGCAGGTCTATATTAAATTCAAATTAAATGATTAATGATATGTAACAATAAAATATGATGATGAGAATAAATATATAACTTATTGCGGTAGGTACTTGTACTATACACGTTCTAGAACAAAAATGGCGTAGCGCGAGCGATGCGATCGTTTCGAAAGGGAAGCGGGTAGGTATTTGTGGAAATAATTTCAAGAAATTGGAATTAATCCGGTACGAAGTGACCAAACCTTTTATGGTGGAGCAAGTGGACTGTATTTAGGGATGCGGGGGCGTCGTATTATTTCCTGAGAAGGGATTCCCTGCCGGTGATGGACACACCACATGCAAAAACAAAAGTTCCGGGACTCACCTTCTGCTGCAACTCCTATCTCCGCTTCTATGTAAATTAGCACAGAGCACTTAAAGTTTATATAGTATGTACACAATAAATAAAAAGTTTATAAAGCGTGTAGGCGCGGTCAACCTGCGCGCGCGCGGTGCGGGATGATAGTTAATTATGCGGAAGCCGTGTTAATTGCTACACGGTGTAACGACGACTGGGGCGAGTGCATCAGCGCACTCACGCGGCTTATCCCATCACTATTGCATATTGCAAAATGGCGCAACCAATAACCGTATCAATAAATTCAACATTCTATCAGAACAAAGGACTATCTGAACGTAGGCTCAATTTGCCTAACAGAATATTTTTTTAAATATTCACTTTTTACGATACAGTAGTATAGTTACACGGCCTATGCTCGAAACTCGATTAAAAATCTAATTCGTTTTGTTCACTTTTTGTTTAACATAACAATTGGTGATAAAATTCAATTCGAAATAATTGTATTTGGAAATAGAAAATGTAAATTTTTCATTGGATTCTCGATACGTGTCGTGTTTATCGTATTTCGATGGTTATTTCATTATTTTTGATGTAAATCGTAGTTGTAATTTGTTCAAATTTTTTATCAAAAGTATACTGATATGTGTCTGACGACACCTTTTGCTCGATTTGTACTTACACTAATAGCTGTGCCAGGGGTCGCGGGTTCGAGTTGCGTTGAGGGCATTCGTTTGATTTTGAGCACGAATGTATATACTCCAGTCATGGTTATTTTATTAATCATGGGTACTACAGGTATTTTAAATTTATACATATATATGTGTACTTTTAGATAACATTTTTGATTTTAAAGGATCTAAAACGCTTAGTAAATCCATATCAAAGCTGAAAATGTTCGAGTCTTATGTGTCAAACCAACTTACATTTTTTCACTTATCTCCACAACGTGCCTTCAATTTAGTTTAAAACAACAACCTAAAGCATAGCTCTCGTAAAATCTGAATCCAAAAATAGAACATTTACTAAAGTTAGCAAGACAAAGATTATAGGGGGGTATTGTTTAACTTACAAAAAGGCACAGTGATTGATAGTTCCGGCGCGGAATGGAAAGAAAACATCAGCGGTGTTCTGCAGTTTCATAGCGAATTGTTTCTTACATTCATATTAGCTTCCCTAGTTTCCCTCGGGTGCGGCCCTTGACATATTTAATTTCAATTTGCTAAGCCCTAATTCCTATTCTTAAATTAAAGTAGTCTAAGCTACTCCTTATGACATAAGCTATTTAACAGTGTAAGTTCCGTCAAAATCTGTCCAGCCGTTTCTAAGATTGGCCGAAACAAACTAACAGACAGGCCGAAAGACAAAAATGGTAAAAATTGTAAGAATTATGTAGGTTAACTAAACTGCTCATAAATTAGGGATAATATAAAACTAAAATATTTGTAATTACTTAAAACTTTCTATCTCTACCTTCATTATATATAAATAATACGAAACTATTTACTTTTATCATAGCTTTAGAATACCATTTTAAATTGAAATCCTTAGACAGCCGCAAACATAAAATTCTGGCTGATACATCCATTTTCCTATAAATCGGGGCTATAGAAGATGAATCACGTATCTTAGGAAGCCGCTGCACTGCTTTGGTCAGTAGTGTGACCAATTTTTATTTACAACTAGCAACTCATCCTCGCTTCACTCGGAGAGGTTCCTAATATCCCTCCTTTTTTGAAGTCAGTTAAAAAGTAGTCTAAGTTACGCCTTATAATATTAGCTATGTGGAAGTGAAAGTCTCGTCAAAATCGGTCCAGCCATTTCAGAAATTGTCTGTCTGTCTGTCTCTGTTAATAAAAAAATTAAAAATTGATTTTTTATGCTAGTACCTATCGTATAAACTTTAATATTCATTTAGTGAAAAGCTGGTAATTTGAAATTAAAAACAGATTTTTTTTTACTCTTGTCAACATAAAACAACTATTTAAGTCATTTAGCTTAAAACAAAAATATGAGTAAAGTAAAAGTCTGGGCCTGGAAGTACTGGGAAAATTTAATCCAAGAGGGTTTGGTCTTTTCTCGGTAAATTGAAAACGTAAATATAATATTTTTCACTATCACTTTGACGTTTGTCTGTTACTTTGTACGATTAAAATGGTAAACAAATTTTCATAAAATAAAGTATATAGATTGCATATTGAGATCGTCCATTGGCCCCACACCAGAGTAATTAAGCGACTAAAACCGAGGGCAATTACTAGTTCTAAAACATATTTTTTTAATTACTAAGCCAGAAATTTAAATGATTAATTCAAAAATTACCAAGTTCATTTAATTATGTAAATGAGTTTTAAGAAACACGTTAAGTTAAATCCTAAACTGTAAGGGATATGTACTTTGACAAAAGTTATTAAGGTAACACCATTATTAGAGCTTATCGTCGTTCTATGGGACACTGTTTTAATGTATAGGTCTTAAAAAGATAGCTTTATTTTCTATTTGTTCAAGAAAGATAACAAAGTTTAATCAAAACGAGCAAACGAGCATCTTTAATTATTTGAACGCACGCAGATTTTAGTGACCCTATTAACTGCGCCAGCGAACGCAGGTTTGATTCTTGCTAGGGGCATTTATTTTGTTATTTAAAATTATATAAGAGTACCGTGTAGTATATTAACTATCTGGTATCCGTCACAACACAAGTCTCGTAGCTTACCACGGAACTAGATGGCGCTGTGTGTAAAGTATTTTGTATTTTATAAGGCTTTTTCCTGCGACTTCGCTCTTATAGCTTATTTACTTACAATTTTCTAACTTCTATGAGGCGTAGTGAGTAACAAGTATAAGCTATAATAATATAATATAACGTATTAAGTTTCACATAAACGACAACCTAATGCCTATGACTTTGCTTGCATCTAATTTAATTATTAGAATTGCTTTAAAAAAATCTCACTTCTAATGAATAATTCGAAAAAAATTGATTAATAGATATATAATTTGTGTCGACTGTAGAATATTATGTTGTAGAATCGAACAGAAATCTAGGTCCTTCGATACAATTGGTCACCTTACTCGGCGCCATACAGTCCCGAGGAGACACATTTATCATTATTTATTCGAACCACGACCCCTTTACAGCACTATTTAAATTACAATTTCTTGTTTATTTCATGGAAGTTTTTAAACTTTACTTTTGTATAACGCTGCAATTTTATTTCTAATATTTTTTAAACGATTTATTAATTTATATAGCTAGTAAAATTCTACGTCGAATTTGAACATTGAAAGAATATAGTTGGTAAATCTTATTGAACTAATCATTATTCGATATATCGAAACAAAGTTCGAATCTATAGTTTTATAATTTTGAAGTGAAACTTCTTTAGAATCGTTGTGATTTCAAATTCGTGTGACCTTTGCGCCATCTCCCTCTCTCGACGAGCTTAGACGGGGTTCTTTAGTATAAATATAAACGAGATTTAAAAATTAGTTTGCCAAAGAAGTTTTACTTCTGACATGTGTACTTACTTTGTTCACACGCACTTTTTTTTGTCCGTCCGTCTGAAAACCACTGGATAGATTTTGATGAAATTTGATATGACGATAGCTGGTTATTCGAGTCAATATGGGAGATACTTTTTATCGCAGTAAAATGTCATAACTCTGAAAAAGCTTTTCTTTGTTGAGTGAAACAAAAATCTGTTATTTAGTTTATTTAAAAAGTTAGGGCAATATTACGTGGTTGACTCAAAATTTCACTAGTTATTACTGAGCGAAACCGAATTGCAACAAGCTTAAAACGTTGTGGCATATTAAATGATCAGATTAAAAATAATTTATATAATATACAAAGGGATCTGTACTAATATTTTCAATTTTACATAACATAAGAATTACACTAAAATATCGAACACGCTACCCTCGTTTTAATGTTTGACTGCCACTGAGCTTTTCCTATAACCGAAATATAAACTTTTAATAATATCAAGAGAAAATACTTTCTATGACCCAAGTTAGCATTATTCCATATAGCAAGTATGTCACTGGAGAATAATCACCCCAGCTTTAAATAACAGCGCGTGAAAGTATGCGAGCTTTTGTGTTTTACTTTTTTGTTTGAAAAATTTATTCATGAAATGTAATGCAAACAGTTTTAGATAGAAAACTGGTTTAAAATTTTAATAATAATTTTTATTTATTACTTCGATAGACTATATTAATATAAAAATATTAAACGTAAAAATTTTATGTTTTTTAACGCAAACACTACTGAACTTATTTTGAGGAAACTTTACAGTAATATAGCTTAAATATAAGAATATAACAATTTAAATCCATATTGAGCTTGCCTTTGCAGCAATTCAAAACTAAAATTAAAAATATGTTGTTGAATAAGGCTTATTACACCATCACGGAATACTTAGTAGAGTAGATACTTAGTGTGTGGGATTAATGTCTGGTTGTTTTTCACGTAGGATAAATAGATAAATATTGTAATGTAATATTGTTTCCAAATATTAATATATTCTAAAAAGGGCAGCTGTTGAGTTTCTCACCGATTCTTCTCAGCAGAACAGCTTTCCGAGCCAGTGGTAGCTTACTCACAGACTTACAGGCTGACATTTAATTTTAATAATGTAAAAATGACGATTCAAAAGAGCTCGTAAATGTCTATTTAAATAAAGAATATTTGATTTGATTTTCATTTGAAAAAATAAAATATAGGAATTAGTAAATAGTGTGCGTTGATTTTTTACTTACTATAGTTAAGTATCTATGATACTAAAACTAGTTATCTGTTTGTCATTAACTCGTACTATGTACATACCTGAAACAAAATAATACACATTAGAACCATTTTCGTACTAAATAAGCTATATATTTTATAAATAATATTCCTTTCATTACTCACTTAACATAAAAAATGTACGTATTTAAAAAATATATACTTATATTATAAAGCCATAGAGTTTCTTTGTTTGATTAAACGCGCTAAACTAAGGAACTACTGGTTCGAATTGAAAAATTCTTTTTGTGTTAGACATTCTATTTATCAAGGACGGCTATAGGCTATATGATATTACGCTACGACCAATAGAAGCGGAGCATCAATGAAAAATGTTTCAAAATCGGGAAGGGCGGGTGTTAGATCTGCGAGGTATCATACCGCGCGACTCAGAAAGAATTTGGTTTCCGGTCTTTAGAACACGTGCGAATTGCTAGCGGCATGCCCCATTTTTCCCAACTTTTTTCGATTAAATAATCCACAAAACATTATCTGAACTACCAATTTTCACCATATTTCAACATTTATCAGAATCTCAGTTTTATCCAAGCGTCTAGTATAGAAAATAATGAATTACTCAGGTTGGGGGTAGAATTTGTAGGTAGGAAAAAAAATCTCCCTCCGGAATCTCTCTCACGATGAGTCTTAATTTTCCTATTAGAAAAATAACGAGGATAAAAACAATATTGGGACCCAATCACACATTTAGAATCGATAAGATCGATCGAGTTCCATTGATTTTTTGCCTAAACCAAATATGTTTGGTATGACACGTTTTAATTTTGTGCTAGTCTGCATAAATTATTAAAATTATATTTCATAAACGACTTTATTACTGCACTGAGTAGGCAAGCCACGTCTCAGGTCGGGCCGCGACAGGTGCTATATTGAAACAACGTTGGCTTGAAGTTATAATTTAGTGTCACCCTTAACTATACACTTTGCATCCCTTAGAAAAATTATTGCGCTAAAATAAGATTTACGTTATTTATTTATTTATTTATTTATTTATTTATTTATTTATTTATTTAAACACTTTATTACACACAACAATAAAAACGAAACATACAAAACAAATACATTTAGAGAAATGTGCAAAGGCGGCCTTATCACTAAAAGTGATCTCTTACAGGCAACCGCTAGACGTAGGATATAAAAAATAAATAGAAAGCGGAAAGGTGCATAAAGTGTACTCAATTAACTTATTATTAATAAACATACATAAAAATTACATATATAAAATACAATATATACAATAAATATTTTATTGTGTCAATACTTAAACATACATATACTATACTTACATAATAATATAATGAAATTGTAAAAAAACATTCATAAAATATATTATGATATAATGAAATAGTAATAAACATACATAATAATATAATACATGCAACTATAATGACATGTAATATAATTATTGTTCATTCTATAAATTAGTATATATCTAAAATGTCTATATTTTTAACCGACTTCATAAAAGAAAATATCCTCCGAAATTGGTGGTTTTTGTTGAAATTACACGCTGGGTTTGTAATTTGTAATACAAACTTTATAATGATGCTTATAAGTAATAATATGATTGAGTGATACTATTGCAAGTTTATAATACATTTGTTAAACTAGTTGTTAAATTATATATTCACTGCTTCGGTTTCTCGATGACATCTTCTAAAGATAGTTGTAAGTCTTTTATCCATACATTTTCCGTTGATTTTTTAAGTATATTTTATGTTATATGAATAATAATTACTTTTAAATTGCTAAGTTTTATTTATGAGACTATGAGAATGAAAAAAAAGTACAAAAAAATACAAAATAAGTTATGAATAAAACTATGTATTTGGATTTTTTTACAGATTTATTTTGATTTTTGATTTCCGACGTTTCGAATACTTTACAGTAATCATGGTCACAGGAGAGACCATAAAGCATTCGAAACATCGAGAACTGAAAATCAAAATAAATCCGCGACAAAATCCGAAAAGATAGCTTCATTTATAATGTCAAATATTCGCGTAAAAGAAAGTATTATACGTATAGTTAGTTATGTATATTTAGTTAAAATAATATAACTTATCAAGAATTCTCAATATCTGTATGAAAAAGTAATAACATGACGTAAACAAAATATCTCGAAGTACTTCTACAACAATATATTGTAGAAAACATCCCCTAAATTATTCAAGTTATCCTAAAAATCACTACCGTACCCACAATATGGTAAATATTTTAAGAATACATTCCCCCATATTTCAATATCGATGACGAATTCTTGGCATATTACTGAATATTACCGAATGGTTGGGTTTCGTCGGCTCCTCGAATTTGACGTTAATTTGTATGAAATCTAATCATTTCCGACGCTAAGCGGAACCGTTGGATTATTGACAGGGATTACGGACGAGAAAATTGTTTTCCGAGAAGGAAAATAATATGAAATATATAATTATGACGGCTTCTTTGGATTTAGCTAGATAACTTGTTTTCTTAATGGCTTTTAACACGAAAGTGAAATTAAAATGTATATTTCTCATTCTTTTCTAGGGTGAAACATTATTAATTAAAAAATACTTACTTTTTTCAGTTTGTAACTATTATACATATAATTTATTTGTATACATACTACTAAAATATATTTATATATGTGATTCTTAATTATTTTTTCTTATTTTGTGTATATGTTATAGTTATATTTGTATGGTTTATTTATTTAGAACATATGTACTTATATGTATGTGCGTATGTATGTATGTATGTATGTATGTATGTATGTATGTATGTATGTATGTATGTGCGTATGTATGTATGTATGTATGTATGTGCGTATGTATGTATGTATGTATGTATGTATGTATGTATGTGCGTATGTATGTATGTATGTATGTATGTATGTATGTATGTATGTATGTATGTATGTATGTATGTATGTATGTATGTATGTATGTATGTATGTATGTGCGTATGTATGTATGTATGTATGTATGTATGTATGTATGTGCGTATGTATGTATGTATGTATGTATGTATGTATGTATGTATGTATGTATGTATGTATGTATGTATGTATGTATGTATGTATGTTTGTATGTATGTATGTATGTATGTTTGTATGTATGTATGTATGTATGTATGTATGTATGTATGAGCGTATGTATGTATGTATGAGCGTATGTTAGTATATGTATGTATGTTTATATAACTCGCACTTATTTCTCTGATACTATACGTAGTATTTCATCTTTACAATATAACCTTTAGTCGAAAACCTGTACTATATCATCAAAGGATCCCATCTTGCCCACATACCAGCTTCAATTTAACTATGAAACGATTAATCATGTACTGAACTCAAATCCGACGTTCAAAGGCGATGACCGCGATATATAACCTACAGTTATGGTTATGTAAATTGTCGGTGTGACCTAGGTACCTGGTACATAGGCCTTTATTCGATTTAAATAGAACTAGATCTATATAGCGTTTCTAGATCTAGCGCGAGCAAAACCGCGGGTTCAGCTAGTTATACATATAAACCTTCCTCTTGAATCACTCTATTTAATAAAAAATACCGCATCAAAATCCGTTTAGTACTTTTAAAGATCTAAGCATACATAGGGACAGACAGACAGCGGGAAAAGACTTTGTTTCATACTATATACCCACACATGTCGATTTTGTTGGTACTTCTGTAGGTCTACGATATTAATATATAATATTATCATCGGTCCCTGAGATTGACTTGAACTTTGACTATCGATATTGCTGAGGAGATTAGTAAATATATTGAAATGGAAGAATCGAATCAAATTACGTGGCATAGGTTTTCTTTCTATTCTTCGTATTATTTTTTGTGTTCTTAAGCGATCGTGTTTGTAGAAAACCGTCTTCAAAACATGTCAAAACCTAGCAAATTTTCTCTGATGTCAAACTCCAGTCACGTATGTTTAGATTTAGGTGTTTAAAATTATATATGTAGTATATCAACTATCTGGTATCCGTAGCACAAGCTTCCTTTCTAGGTTACCACGGAACTAGATGGCGCTATGTGCAATAATATCCCAACATAATTTTCAAAAGATATCAGAGGTCCGCCAACCTGCATTTCCTTAGCATGGTGGACCATAATGTGATAATCCTCCTCGTATTATAGGTACGTTCGCTTCCAGCAGTAAAATTAATATAGTAATAGATAACGGATAAGTATGATTTCTTTTCCCCCAATTCCTTGAAAATTATAGATTGAATTAAATAGTATAATTGAAATTAAATAGTATAATTGAACCTGACAATTTTCGTCGCTATATCCAGAAGAATGTAATCACGAAATATAATTATTTTATTATATCACTACATAGTATAAAACAAAGTCGCCTTTTCTGTCCCTATATCCCTATATCCCTATGTGCGCTTAAATCTTTAAAACTACGCAACGGATTTTGATGCGGTTTTTTTTAATAGATAGAGTGATTCAAGAGGAAGGTTTATATGCATAACTAGCAGATCCCGCGGCTTTACCTGTGCTAAATCTAGGGAAGAGCCCAAGCGAAGCGAGGGCGAGTCGCTAGTTATTTAATATAATTAATTTTACAAGACGTTGTTTTCCATTTATTCTCACTTTCCCGATAAACAAATAAAAGCCCTCTAAGAATATATTAAAAGTTCCGCAAATATACCTACATCAAAGAAAAATAATAAATTCAAATAAACTTCTTTTCTATATAATATATTAATTATACCGAGAATATTTATTTCTAAATGTAGTACATACTTGTACATATATTAGTCATGTAGGTATACAGTACACTTATTATCTACAGGCGTAGAAGTTAGCGTGTTACTTCTACTGTCTGCCCCTATCCATGCTTAGATCTTTAAAACTACGCAACGGGTTTGATGCGTTTTTTAAATAGATAGAATATTCAAGAAAAAGGTTTTAGTAATTTGTCAAGTTTATGTATACATTCACTAGAGGAACCTGCGGCTTCGCTTGCGCTGAATATAGGAACGACCCCGAGCAAAGCTAGGGTGAGTCGCTAGTATAATATATTTCAATTTCATACAAAAATAATAAATTATTGAAGAGTTTCGCCTTTTTTTTAATTTCACAACATGATAATTTGCTATGATGTAATACTATATTATAATATCTTAGCACACAACTTAATTACAGATGCAATATGAAGTTGAATTTCCATCCCGGAATTTGAGGGAACCGTTTATCTTGGTAAGATGAGACGTGCATATAATATACTAACCGACAAAGTGAAGACGTGATAGTTAGAACTATATAAGAGAATATCTCGCTGAACTCCACTGTCAGTTTGCATAAGTTCAAATATATTCAGTGTAGATGGGAGGTTTGTATAGTAAAGTAGAAATAGAAGTGTCTGATAAGAAACGTTCACTGCAGAGGTCACATCATTGAAGTAAAATTGTGATAAAGAAGATACATTATTTTCAGACAAGCAGTTTCAAAGAATCTATGCATAATTATAGACGCAGACACAAGTGTACTCTCTACTCGAGTCACTCTCATACTCCAGTGGGACGACATGACTAGCAAGAGTTAAAGCTTAGAACTGACGGCTTTACGTTCTGTGCCTTATGAGCATCACCAACTTTCTAACTCCGGGCTGTTGATGATAATGTCGCGACTAAAATATTTGATAGATGAACCTGACCCGGGAGTTAAACTCAGGACCTTAGATTCTGTCACTGAACATGCTATCCACTAAACCCTGTAGCGGTTAAGTATAATACGTTTTTATATGCACAGAAGTACTAAGATGAAATCAATCAACACTTGACTTTGATATAATTTACCTAATGAATGAGCTGGATAGAGCTTAAAGAAGTAGACGAAAATTAAGCATCTTATTTCGAAATACTTATAAAAAAATCTAAATATTTTGTCTGGTTCTCTGTCTGTTCGTTCCAAAACTGCTGTAGTGATTTTGACAGGACTTTGACTGACAGATAGCTGTTTTAAGGTTTAACTGAGTCTTCTTTTGCTTTAAATCAAAAATTATGGTTCCCCACTAAAAAAAATTAAACATATAGGTTAAAATTATACATGAAATGTATTATACACGTCAATCGTTAACGATTACAACAAGCTACTAAATTATGAAAATATTCTTAAGAAGAACTAAATAAACAGTTTTGTCAGATATCACTTCTATAGAAGAGGCAAAAATTCAACCCTCATACCTTTAAGGTGAAAATTCCATTTTCTCCGTACATTCAAATCTACGTGCCGCATATAAACGAAATAGTGAAGTCACTCGCGCAGAAAATCAAGGTCTAAAATTTGACTTGCGATAGCATATTTTACAACTTTCTGTTGTTTTATATCGGAAATTCAATAGGAACCTTTTATAAAGCCTTGTTAGCTTTGGTAATAAAGTGTAGTGGGTTTAAGCCCCGAGTAATACACTACTGAGATTGTGGCATTTCCATTTGAATTTTTAATTATAGTTAGCCTATACCCTGTTTGTAGAAATAAATTAAAATAAAATTGCCTGCAATTCTGAAAGAACCTAAATACTTTCTAAAGCACTATTACTTGTTTTCAAGGGTCATTTTGAGGGGTTCGAACAGTTTTCTATAACCCTACACGCGTCTCCCGCCGTATTACTTCGTTCAAAGTAGTGATCGATCACGCGGATTTTACCTTCGAATATCTCCGAAACGTGACATTTTAAGGCCTTACATGGCTTGTAGTTTTTATTCATGTAAGAACTCCATTTATATATAAAAGTTTTATTGTGTACCGTATGTTAATAAAAATACGGTGGTTATCATTGTTGTATACTAACAAATGAAAATATTTGTTATTTTACTTAATAATTTGCAAAGCTTCAATATTCTTATACAGAAAATTGTGGATGGACCCGAGGAGTAGAGAAGAGACCATGGATTAGCTGGTAAAGCTAATCCATAGTTGAATACGGATAGCTTTATAAAGCTATTTGAAGTCTATTAGTACTTTATTACTAATTTTATTTTTACTGTGTATTAAAAAAGACGTATACATTTCATTGCTTCTTTTCGATCGATCGATATCGATCTTCGAGAATCAATTATTGCTGTTCTGAACTTAAAAACAGCTGGAAAATCGTTATTTTGTAGGATAATCACTTACTTTTAACACTCAGAGATAATACTGAGCAAAGCAAAAATTTTTCGCTTGTATACCTATAAATTCATGATGGTGTTATTTATATGTACTAGATATTATTACTACCTATTTAGTAATAGTTACACTACTAGGTGATTTTTTCGTCAATTTTATGATATTTTAATAGTTGTTCTGCTATTTCCGTTCTTTAGTAAGTTTTGTTTTATATACATTTGTTCTTAAAAAATATTTATTAAATGAAACCCTATAATAACAAACAACTAAGTACATTATTAGATACAAGCTACCAAAGGGTTAGAGTAAAGCTCTATATATGCAAATAACTTCATTTAAATGTTTTGAAAAGTCGAGAAATCGAGTTAAAATCTTAAATATAATACTAAATGTGTATTATTTTAAACAGATGCAAATGTATACAGTTGTGTGAATGTAAGCTCGAACTGAGTACTGAACACGCCCACTAATAAGTCTCAGCGGTACTTTATCAGTGTCACTTAAGCATTACTATTACATAAGCATTACTTCGAAATATTATAATTAGTGATATCACATAATTTTAATTATGTACAACAGTTTTACCCAAGTTCCTCTCGCGTTATCTATTATTATTTTGTTTAATTTCACCGTTTCTAATAACATACTAATATTATGTGTGAAGGAAAGCCACTGAAGAGATTTCGATAACGTTTGGAAAGAATGTAGAATCCAGAAAAAGCAAGTAGGTAATATAATACAAAAAATATCATGAGACCGATAGCGCTTCTAGATGTTAAATAAGCCTTGTCTAGATTAAAATATATCCTATACTATTTCTTAAAAGTAGACTCAGGCCTTTAACATTAGATAAGTTATAAAATCCAAAAGATTTTTTCTTATACATCTAATAGTTCTGTAGATTAGCATGTTGAAACAAACATACTAATAATAGTAGAGGAGACCGTGGAAGATCGACCTTCACCGATCTGATAACCAGATGAGACATATTTTTTATCGAATATAATTTATGAACAAATATGCCTATAATTATTTGCCTATCTGAAAGTGCTCATGGCTATTTTTTCTGGCTGTGCTTTAAGTATGATTTTTTGCAGGCAAGTCTATATGACTGATTTTGTAATAAAATAATCTAAAATTTGATATAACTTTCGATAAGTTAGCAGAACGATGGAGTCACCTATATTGACTTACCTGTTTACATCGGCTTTGGTAGCTATACACAAAAATGAGTAGGCAAGCCTACTGAGGCATATTCTGTGTGTTAAAAACTAACAGTGAAATAAAATTCATTTGGTTATCAAAAGAATGAAAGTGATGAAAAAAAAATCGATTAAAGTTAATTTAATTAAAAATAGCCATGAGCACTTTCAGATAGGCAAGTAATTATAGGCATATTTGTTTATAAATTATATTTAATAAAAAATATGTCTCATCTGGTTATCAGGTCGGTGAAGATCGATCTTCCACCGGCTCTTAGACCATAAGCCCAACAACTAAACAAGAGATTTAAGAGGCATTTTCGCAAATGTCTGAATAATACTTTCTTAGGTTTACGTGAATATTTAAATAAATTACGGGTAGATACTGTATTTTAAGTATGTAAGCCTCTGAGACGTCAAATACCTTAGTCTCTCCCGTGACCATGATTGCTGTAAAGCATTCAAAACGTCAGGAACCAAAAATCAAAATAAATCCGCGAAAAAATCTGAAAATATAGTTTCATTTAAAACGTCTGAATATATACGAGTTAAGTTGATGCCGTACTTAAATCCTGTGCAAAGCATAAGTTTATATTAATAATGTCCTCTTAAGTCATGCTTTGTTCTCCTTTAAGATCTGTCATGATTTAAGGGTCCTTAACATTCGATGGTTATCAGGAAAACGTTTAGTTCTATATCACAATAGTTTTGAAAGGTCTTTGGAATTCTATATTTACATGCCATTTAATAAGAATTATACTGAATTCATGGGTTTTAAAGAAAAGAGGTGGTAAGATATTCTCGTGTAGTGAAAATCAGTAGTAAACTATAACTACGAAGAGCCTAATGTAAGGCATTAAAAATAGGTTACGTAATCCTGCCTTTAGATATGTCACGATTCATTACTGTTAAATAAAACTGAAGTGTCCGTTAGTATTTTCGAAAATATCTTTTTATTAAATACGTAATTATAATAAGAATAACATTTTTTTTTAATTTTTATCTATATGATCGTTTCAACTACTTAGCTTTTAAGCAAGTGTATGGTCAAGCTCGGCGATTCCACACACAACACCTAAGTAATTTACATTGGAGTTTTATAAAATGATATTCTTTCTTTAATTGATGTTGTCAGCCCTTTCTTCATAACATTCCAGACAGACATTACTTTTTTGAACATGTTGTGTAACATGCTCACGATGTTTCCCTTCACCGTAGGATACTCGTAAGTAGTATTGGAAATGATTCGTACATAAAAATATCAGAATTGTAAATCCCGGGACTTAAACCCACTCTACTCGGTTTCCTTAACAAGTGCGTTACTACTGAGCTAGCACGGCCTTTAATTATTACGATATTAAATATTATTTTATAACCTAATTGAAAAGCCTTTAGTACTCGTAAATCAATATAACTCATAACTAATACCTCAATATAGAGCTAAATTATAAGGAAAATTTCACAAAGGCAGACATTTACCTGAAATCTGAAGAGCTCTCAGCAGTGCCTTCAACATCACCAGCCCTTAAAGATAACCCTTTTATTAAGTATACTACATCGGGCTTGTATGAGAGTGCTCGAGAGTTCGCTTGGTTATATGGTTTTCGGACAATTTGATTTATTGTTGATTCTCTGATGAAATGAGGTGAATAAAAGGTGAAAAATCGATTATCTAATGGGTTATTAAGCATGATTTTGTTAGTTTTACCCATGAATGTACTTGTTGAAGTAATCGACCAAAAGATAGATTAATTTACGTTAAAAACATTACTATTTTTGTCCAAGCCAACGGATTTACCCAGGATAATGTAAAAGATAGTGCAAAGTGGAGTTGGTTAAGGTGGAAGACAGACCCTGACAATGACCGGGATTTATCCCATGATGAAGAAGAAGACGATACTAGTTTTGTGTTTTACTAATTGATTTTCACCATTTATTATAATATTTCGCTCATCTGGTCAAAAGTTTCATCTCTCGCTAAGGGTGAAATTTGAAGTAAACGCGGTTTTTAAATTATTTCCTTTATAAAGGGTCCTTCAATATAATATTATTAATTAATGGATTTTGTTATCACTTATCACTCAACTAATATCTAAGCAAAGCGACAGGCTAGTATGTATGTACGAGTATGTATGTATGTATGTATGTATGTATGTACGTATGTATATACATTGCACATATCTCATTATAATCCTTTGGAAATAACCAAATCGCAACGAGCCGCGTTAACCGCTGTAATACTGTTGACCTGTAATAATTCGGCTGCATAATGTTCGCTAATAGGCATTAGGTCGCGGTTTTCATTTCAAAACTATGATTTAACTGCTATTACTATTAACGTTGGTAGATGTATGTATGTGGCTCAATTAACTTGAAGTTGAAAGTGAATTTCTATACTATAGCCGATGTACTTTTTACATTAAATATTTTTTTTATATTTGGATGTGTGCCAAGTATCAAGAATAATACATCTTATGATAGAGCTTGAGCCTCTGGTCTTAGCGTTTATATTTTTTAAGTACCAAAATTTATAGTTTAAAAAAAAATAAATGTATATAGCATTTAGATGTAAAATAACAAACGTTTTATAATCTTCACAAACTTCGCAGCTTACCACGGAACTAAATGGGGCTATGTGTAAAAATGTCCGAACGTAATATTTACCAACATATTAATAACTATCACTGTAACTGCTTAATATAAAAATCAAATTATGTCTAAAACGTGACGTAATTATTTTTACGAGGAAAGTATCTTGTAAAATGATCAATACCACTCCCGAAATAATTTGCCGAGTCAGAAATCGAACACGCGACCTTGGACATAGACGTAGCTAACCCCAATATACTCGTAGCTACTACACCAGATATTAATTACTATTATTCTTTAACATATCTATAGCAATAATAAATCAACCAAAAAAGACCCCAAGAAAGTTATTAAGCTTATCACGGATCGGTTTTCCAGGGAAACGGAAAAAACCACAATTCACGTTCCTAATTCCCTCTTTTGGATAAAAACATTTTCCCATCGGCAAGTCATTTATGTTTTAATTAAGAGGGCGCCTAAGAATAGGCCTTGTCGGATTATTAGAAAGCAAAATTACTCTCCTCTGACCTCCTATTTCATGTTTTCCATTACGTTAGCAGAAAAACAAGGTTTGGGTGCAAAGTTCTTGGTATAACAACTTCGGTTGAGGTCAAATGCAAATTGATTTGGTTCGTTTACTTTGCTTCAGCTATTTTCGGGTTTGATTCTTGACGGAAGTAAAACGTAAAGCAATTTTAGAAAGTTACAGTTCGTTTCGTAAAACAAATAACATAAAGTTTTGAACTTCAACCTAATTTGTATACTGTTTTTATGCAAACAATCCGTCCTTAAAATAACTTTAGAAGGCTAACTCTTACTTAAGCGAAAGTATTGGCTTATAAAGTAGTACAAGAATTGATAAAATTTTGTGTAAATAGAGAAAATGTTTTTCCTCAAATTTTGTGTCATATTTAAAATATAAAATTATAATTTTAAGCAATATTTTTTTAATTAGTAAATTTCATTGACAACATTAAATATTACACAAAATTTTTTTGTGGTAGTGCCATGCTTGTTACCTTCGGGTAGCAGCCGAATGGGCCGGCACGCCCCGTATAGTACCACTCACTCACAGAAGACCGGCGTGAAGTGGCAGCTATGCTGTCGCGTTTCGTCCGGTAAGTGAGAGTCCGGGAGGCCCACTCTCTTCCCTCCTCCCTCTCCCTCCCTCCCTCTTCCCTTCATCCTTCGTCTTCGTTCCCTCTTCCCTCCCCTCCCCTCCCTCCTCCCTCCCTCCCTTTCCTGAAAGGCCGGCAACGCATCTGCAAGCCTGGCTTGCAGATGTCCATGGGCGGAGGTGATCACTTCCCATCAGGTGAGCCTCCTGCCCGTTTGCCCCCTTTTTACTATAAAAATAATACAAAAGGTATCACTTGAATGCGAAATTAGTAGTATAATATAGTAGAAAAGTAAATAGATTCCTTTGGAAATCTGTTTATAATTCAAAGGTTACCATCAAAAGATTTTTTAAATCTTTTTCTATCTTATCTAACATTCTGTAATTTTGATCTAAAATACTTTAGATATTCTCATAGGCAGAATATTTTTGATTATCACTACACTACACTACAGTATAAAACAAAGTCGCTTCCCGCTGTCTGTCTGTCCCTATGTATCCTTAGATCTTTAAAATTACGCAATGGATTTTGATGCGGATTTTTTAATAGATAGAGTGATTCAAGAGGAAGGTTTATATGTATAACTAGTGGAACCCGCGGCTTTGCTTGCGCTATATCTCTCTGACGAACCCGAGCAAAGCGGGGGTGATTCACTAGTAATATTAATAAAATATTATTTTCCTCGTTTAATATTTACTCAATATAAAACAACTCAGTAAAGGGTAAAATATGGTATCTTTGATATTGTATACAAATATTTACTTTTCATCAAGAAAGTCTTTCAGATTTTTTTGTAAACATGAAAAGAAAGATAATGCTTGTATAATAAATAGATGTTTATCTTTCGACAAATATTGTGAAGTGGTTTGGTACTTGGATCGGCATTGTTCCCTACGCCTGGGGCTATAAGCTCGATTTTTCTTAGAGTGAAGTACATTAAAAATTTATATATACTATACAGTATACAGCATATTAATTACTACTATTGAGAGTATTTTAACGTAGTAATAGAATTTAGAATTTTTTCTACTACCTATAAAATATTTATATTACTAACGAAAAGTTACGTTAGTAATATTAGTTAGTTTGGCGCAGTTTATATTGACCCTACTTTCTTACGCCAGCAGTCGCGGGTTCGAGTCCCGCTGGGGGCATTCATTTGTTAAACTCGGATGTTTGTACTCCAGTCATGGGTGTTTATATATGTATGTATTTAAAATTATATATGTAGTATATCGACTATCTGGCATCCGTAACACAAGCCTCCTTCGGAGCTTACCACGGAACTAGATGGCGCTGTGTGTAATAATGTCCCAACATATTTATTTATTTATAATAGATTACCATAGTGGTTATATTTCATGGATCATCCTAAAAATATTCAAAACTTAGTTTTTACTATCTATTAATCCATCGTCACCATCTTCAGCTCTGGGTGAGAAACAAAGAAAGTTATTAATGTTTGTTTCCATTGTTTTCGGTGTGACGTACTTCCAGTGAAACTAGACATCTTGGGGCTAAGCTTTTGTTCTATCGCCTCAAAGAGACGAGGCTCTACCTCTCTGGTTTATACATCTACTAAACTACAGTCTATTGTCCGTCTTGAGAGGATATTCTCGTCGTTTAGTTTGTTTTTCCCAGAATCTTAACGCATCTTTATCAGAAGAACGTCTGATTGACGCTGAGGTAGTGACTAGAAACACATCTAATTATATACTTGACGACTCATCTGGCTTAGTTGGTTGTGAGCCGGCTTTCTGCGCCAGCGCTCGCGGGTTGGAATCCCGCTGAAGCCATTCATTTATTGAGCACGAATGTTTGTACTTTGTTTGTTTGTATTTAAAAGTTTTAAGTAGTATAACAACTATCTGGTATCCGTAACACAAGCTTACCACGGAAATAGATGGTGCTGTTGTAATAATGTCGCAATATATTTAGTTATTTATTTATTATTTATTTTACATTGGATTTTGTGTAGGAAATGTTTGTTTGGATAACCGTGTGATGCGGGTTCAAATCCAGGTCTCGCACCTTTGATATTTTCATGTGCGAATCATTTTCAACATGAAATATTTTCGAAATATGTGAGTCTGCCAACCCGTACTTGGCCAGCGTGGTGAACTGTAGCCTGATCCCTTTCGTATTGAATGGAGGCCCTCGCCCAGCAGTGAGATGATAAAAAGAGTTACACAATAATACATTACAGGCTTCTGGTTTGGCTTCGAAGGTATTTTAACTGACTTTAAAATGAACAAAGATATTAGTTAATGTATAAAAACACATCTACTTTAAAATTCACCATTTTTGAATTCAGTCAAAACTGAAGGAAGCTCTAATGACACCAACTGCTGTTAACTCGACGAGCTCTAAAAAACCAAAGATAAAGAATACTAGTTGCTCTACCGTTTATTTTCACAACATTATTGTTCAACCGTTGGCCGTAAAAGATAATACACGATTCAGGCTAACGAGCGGCGTAAATGTTTGAAGGGTAGCCGCGATAAAACTTGGAAACGAGTAGCTACAGATGGGTCAATGAAGACTAACGGCTACATTGATTGTTAATTGCAAGGGATTTACCAAATGTAAAGGTAAAAATACCAATGAAGAAGGGTTCTTTTGTTTTTGCTGTACTGCTGGTAGGTTCTATTCTGTGTTAACCGACTTAAAAAAGAAGGTATACAATTCGAGTTTTATTGTGTTATGATAGTAATGATATGTTAAGTTAGTTGTTTGGTACTTAGTTATGTTATTTTTCTTATCTGTATCTCTTGAGAAATAATATCTTTATAGAATGAAAAATAAGCTGTGAGGTTTTCACTTTGCTTATTTATACGCCTACGTTAGAGTCGCGTTAAAATTGGAATATTTGAACTAGCAAAAATGACGTACAGAAAGACTGTTAGATCTTATTTATGTTCAAAATAAGCAGAAAGTAATTTTAAATGACTGTATTCTATTACTATGGCTATTCTATAAACTGTGGCAGCTTAGTGGTAGCATGCTGTTTTGAAAAACCAAGTAAAGGGGATTCAGAACCCATGCTTAGCCAGGATAGTGGACTTAACCTGATTTGGCCAAAAGCTACAAGAAAGTAACAGCAACTTCAAGTATCCTAAAACTCAATAAAAAAATACATTGTTGCTAAATACACATAAAAAATGTTTAGCTTACATAAAAAGTCAGTGAATGAGGTATTCTTGCTCTATTTATGATGTACTAAAACATTTTCTTTACCTTCCATCTTTGCAATAATACCCTTTAATTAGTGCGTCGTTAGGTTGATATCCCTTTGATGGTGGAGATAAAAGGGCGTACTATAAATGTAGGACTATCTCGAGTATTTATGTGTTGTTAATAAAACAAGTTTTCTAATCTTATTAACGTATAGTTCTTCTTTTATTACTAAAAGTAACTTAATGGAGCGGTTATAGCCGATGGGAATATTAAAACAGTAATCTCAGGTGCCAGGAACTGATTTCTCTAAAACTTATAGGAGATTACCTTGTTTCTTGCAGGTTTGACAAATTAGTTTCAATTTTAATAAGCTTAAGACTTACAGTTACTATAAAACGTAAATAAATATATCCGACAGCAATTTTTTTATTTTTTTATTTTAGTGTCAATTACTTTTTTAAATCTAAATATATAAATAGAGAAATATCTAAAACATAGAGTTAATAGCATGAAATTTCCTGAAAACATTAAAAACTACCATTAATTGAAGCATGAAGCATGTAGCATACCAATTTCATTGAAGCATACACATTTTAATACTAAGTACGTACGTCATACAACATTTAAAGAGAAGACAGCTGAGAACAAACATGTAAAAAAGAGAAATAAAATCTAAGCACACACGACAACGAACTGATGGAACTGGATTCAAACTGTCCAAAACATTAAAGTAAGTTTCAGGTCTGTGGACAATGGCCGCATTAATAGATACAAATTATTCAAAGTTAATCATCCTAGTTAGAAGTTAACAGCTGAATACAATGAACATTATTTTAAATCAGATATCTTGGATTCAATTTAACTTTCAGGATCGCTTGAAAATTGAAATGTTACTGATTGCTTGGCAACAATTATTCAGCTACTTTTCGACCCAATGTTAGACAGGTTTGACGGAAATGGAGAAGAGCAGGAACAAATGTGGGTGGAACTCTCTTTTGAAAATAATTATGTTTTTCACCTCCATGAGGGGTGAATTCACCACCATATTAGTAAGGGGTGAAATTAATATCGCTTCACATGGTTTTTCTAGCGAACGCGAAACCCATAAGCGACCACAGCTACAATAAGCTTAGGATTCAATCTTTATTCCCTCTTCATTTCCCTTTAGTGTATAGTTTAACATTAAGAATTCACCATTAAAATTACTTCAAAAATTAATTGGTAGATCCAAATAAGCAATTAACAAATTTTGTATAGATAATCAATATTTTTATATAATAATTCCAAATATAAATCCATTACAAAATATATTTGTTATTTTAATCGTAAATAATAACTTCAAGATAAACCAATTGTACCTGTAATTAAAAAAATACTTAGTGGAGTAATCAAATAAGTTAACAATCTACAATATTTCTCTTAACGACAATGAGAAAAACAATTTCTTCCTAAATGGCCCAATCGTTAAATAATTCGAAGCGCCTCGAATACTGAGGTGATCAAAACTTCGAGTTCAGCGAAGTAAAGCACGTGCGCGAAACTTTCCATGTCCATCGGCTCAAACCTTCTCTTGGATGCCACAAACAAGTGTAGGTACTCTAATTGAATTTTAATAACAATGCCTCTGAAAACCCCTGACGATGAAACTTCTTACGAGGCTCGCAATTAATTAATAATTATTGCAAAGGCCGAATTTAATATCAAAATTTAATGTAATATGAAATACGAAAGGAGTGTTCATTTAAGCTAATTTGAATTCCTTCCTAATGTAAGACAATATTAAAGATAACGACTTCATATCTGCGAGAATAATAATTGTTAAATATAAAAGCGAGTGCTTTGATCTTGTGTCTAGATATTATGTATGTTTGTTTGTTTTCCTATAGGGTAGAGAAACAGAGAAAGCAGGAGAGAGAGAGAACTCAGTTACATGCTGTGCTCTTCACTCTCCGTTAGAATTAAGTGCGGAGCTTCAGGCTGCAAATAGTATTTACAAATATTATATGTACAGTGCACACATTATATAAAAATATTATAATCATAGCTTTAAGTCCGATTAACTTTATTTCAATCACCGCTTCTGTAAAGTGTAGTAGTTGGTTGCTACGAATACCAGAAATCGACAGACAAATAAACAAATACAAGGGTTAAACATAAACCTTTTGGGGGGGTTGTTGTACATTTTCGGGGGTAGAAAAGCAACCTTCATCGAACTAACTCGGCCTATTCGGCTATATAAATGGATAGGGGAATAAATTGCATGGATTGAACATTGGTCACCAATAAATGCTTGACATTCGAGCGAAGCACACACAAGTGATATTATTTGTAAGAGATGCTGTAAGTTATTGTTTTTAATTATAGTGTTTTCTTTAAGGTCCCACTTCTAGCACGGGCTTCCTTTCAATTCGAGGGGAATCATAGCCGTAGTCCACCACGATGGCAAAGTGCGGGTTGAAGGTTCTCGTAGACATGCAGGTTTCCTCACGATGTTTTTCTTCACCTTATCCATCCAATTACAATATTTAAACATTTTCTCCAAATTATACGTTGCTATTTTGGAAATAACTAAGCAATTAAAATAAATTTTCGAGCTCAATTTTAACAAGCTTTGACGATTCCAAACCTTTTAAAACCATCTTAATCAGTAAATAATTAATTTAGATTTTAAAACGTTAAATGGGAAATGCTCAAGATTTTCTCAATTATTCAAGTTAACCAATTTTGCTAAAGTGAATTCCTAATGCGATAATGTAAAGTTTTAGAAGTATTGATTAGTTAAACCAAAAGATAAGAACATAAAAGCTCGGTTAATTAATATTAAGAAAATTTCAAAATTTAAAGCTGTTATTAATAATAATGTTAAAAACAGTTAAATCGTAAGTACGCTGTGTTAGTATGAACTGTAAAATTAAATTATTTTGAATATATGCTCTGATACGCGTTTGGCATAGTTTGTAGAAACCCTTTTTTGTGCTATCGGTTGGGGGTTCGAGTCCTGCAGAGGGAATCGTCGTTGTATTCTAGTCATGGGTATTTGCATTTATAATATTTATGTATCAACTATCTTTTCTGTAACACAAGTAAGAAATTTTAGCAAGAATTCTAGCTGAATTCTATCGTTGTATGGCTCATTCGTTGGAGGAATACGGAAAGTTTTCTTATATAATATCTTCCCTTTAGATTTGCTTTCTCCTTATTTTCTTCTTCTTTCAATAAAAAGAAAGTGTTACGCTTTAAAAAAAATGTTACAATATTTCACACTGTTATATTACTTTAAAATACATTTTCAATTGGCAATCTTAAACAAATAACGTTAAACGCACAATTATCTGATAATTTCATAATAGCATGCCAGTTAATTAAATTTTAAGCTTTAATATATGCTCTAATACGTCCATAAAGCCATTACATCGAAGGGACTGTGCTTCCAACTCTTAGATTAACGTTAAACGTGAAATAACTGAAAATTCGGAAGGAAAAATTATGTAAATTGCTCCCAAACGCCGAGGTAGGCGGGATAATGGCACAGGAAGTGAGGATACGGCTTAAAAATAAGGTTTACAGGTAGTGTATGGCGGGAATCTTTTATTTCGAGTCACGAAGGCTTGGATAATTTGTCGAGCCTAGTTTATTGAAGCGTTTATCATATTTGCATAATCCGTTGCAATTTGCCACTTTTGCTATGGCGTTTTAATACTTCAGGGAGGCTTTATTTGTTCATCTACTTTTATTATAAATGTAATTGGGTTGGTTTGTGTTTTGTCCTTTTCTTTCTCAAAGCTTTTGGATAATTATAGTGGAAGACATAAAAATTATGTTAAAACCCGAAATAATTGACCGAAAGTAGTAGTAATAAAAGCGAAGCTTTATGAAAATTATATATTTCAAGTAATTCCAAGTAATTCCTGTACAATAAAAGCCGTTTCAAAAAACATATCTGAGTCGTATCTTTATTCGTACATTTAAATTACTTAAATACGTTTAAAATAAAATTATATTGAATTTCATATTGTTTGGCGGATTTATTTAGATTTTTGCTTTAACAATATGATTGGTAGAAATTATTTTTTTAAATATTTAATATTTGCATAAATTTAAGCCAATATAACTTAATTACAACAAAAAAAATAGTGTGTGTTTAAATTGACGAATGGAACAATTCAATTCCTTTTACTCTTTCATTTGTCAGGCAATTATGTTTTTTTTTTATTTAGTAGCTATACTAATACAAACTTAATTTATCAAAAAAAATTTACAGTGCTTTTTAATATAAAAAGGCCAATATATTCAATACCACTGAGATACGATTATTATTTATGATACAAAGTAAACTTTTTCGGTTAAATTATTTTTAAAAGCTCATAACAAAAGAAAGAAAAATTGCCTCCTCACCTACAGATATAAGTTTCATTATTAACTGCACTTATTTTTAATCACCTTGTGGCTTAATTTAATAGTGGTAATTATAGAGTAGCCTGGTATCAATAGCTTTGGGATTGCTCTCATTTCGTCGTAACGATATGATCTTCGAGTCTGCGTGGACCATTTGTAGGGTAAAAGATTCTAACTTTATTTTACGAGTTAAATATTGTTATTATAATTGTAATTTTTATGAAGTAATTATTATACCATCTGGTGTCGGAAAAGCATCTGGTATTAACAGAAAATTTGCTTTACTCTATTATATAATGTGTTTTATAATTTACTGGCAGTCAAATTAGACCATTTTCATATATTTTTTATGGTAAAAAGGGGGCAAACGGGCAGGAGGCTCACCTGATGGGAAGTGATCACCTCCGCCCATGGACATCTGCAAGCCAAGCTTGCAGATGCGTTGCCGGCCTTTCAGGAAAGGGAGGGATGGAGGAGGGAGGGAAGTGGGAGGGAGGGGGAAACGAAGGCGGAGGATGAAGGGAAGAGGGAGGGGGGAAGGAGAGTGGGCCTCCCGGACTCTCACTCACCAGACGAAACGCGACAGTATAGCTGCCACTTCACGCCGGTCTTCTGTGAGAGAGTGGTACTAATGAACTATACGGGGCGTGCCGGCCCATTCGGTTGCTACCCGAAGGTAACAAGCATGGCACTACCACTTTAAAAGATTTTTCATTCTTAAGAATTGGAAGAAAAACATATGTTTAATAGATTTTATTTATCTATGCATAAATATAGATTAATTTTTGATTATTTATACTAAAACTGAATGAAATCCTACTGGATCTTGGAAAATTTCTTACTTGTCTATAAATTATTATTATTATTACTTTAAGATAGACCAAAATTCAATTTAACATACATTTATTACTATTTTAATATAATATGAATGCACCAACATCATCCTTTTTTCGTCTTAAGAAGGTCTTTATCGTCACAATATTCAGTCGTTGTACCTAATAACTTCATAAAGAATGAAGAAATAAATACGAATTTGAGATTTTTAATCGAATTGATGTGTGAAAATCGAATCGAGTGAAATATTTGATTGACCAGTAAAAGACCATCAGTCGCATCTTAGTCATTTTTTATATCTCCGTGGTAATAAGGCTAAACGTTTAAATAATCTTTATATCTTTACTAACTAGTACATCATTTTAATGCTAACACACACTTTCAATGTGAGAACATGAGTTTCATGTCGCATAATTTATACACGCCCTATTTATTGACAAGGGAAATAAATCGGTGAATATAGGTCATTATTTGCGATCGCTGTTTTGAATAGAATCACGATGAATGAAATATCGCAGGAGTTAGTGACGGTGATTTGAATCCAAAATCGATATTATGAACTCTCATAGTGAAGAAAATTAGCGTACCAGTTTACTTTAGACTATGCATAGCTTAGTGACGTAATTCTAAATCCAACATGGCAGACAAATGTTTAGTATAAAATATATTTGGTGATTGATTCTCTTTTCTCTAGTAACAGTCATCACTGTGTGGTTTAAAAATATTGGTAAATGAATGACTGTTTCTGTTTCTCCTCAAAATTTTCTTTATAGATTTGTGTTTAATTTTGATGATTCTTATCAATGGCTTGATTTACAAATGATTATTAGTAATACATACATATAATTATAGATGAACAATTAATGAGAGTAAATTCGTAGATTTTTTTATTTTTATTTTATTATATCCACTTTTGTGGAGTGTGCAATAGTGGATAGTGCATGACGTTATTACAGTAAAAAAAATGAATAAAAAACACTGAAGCATGCTTTATAAAACGTAAGACATTGTTGTCAAAAACATTAACTGCCAGTTTCTTTAACCTATCTACCGATAGACCGGTAGATACTTTCATAGAATTTAGACAGGTTGTAACTTTTAATGTGTCAAAATAGTATGAAAGTAACTACCGGTCTATCGGTAGATAGGTTATAGAAACTGGCAGTAAGGGAAAAGAATTATCGATTATGAATTAACGTATGTAAGAAGGTAACAAATCATTACTAGAAAAGTTTTAAATGTTCGATCACTAAAATATTTTTCGCAGCTACTAGTAAGTGTAGATTGAGAAGATAATATAATAGAGAAAGGAAAAGTGATGAAAAGTGGCGTAAATTTCCTACGAAATTATTATTAGCGGTCAAAAATAGTGTTCAGAGATCCAATTTAGTATGTTAGTGAATCACAAAAAGTCACTCTCCATCTATACTAATATTATAAACCTGAAGAGTATCTTTGTTTGTTTGGTTGTACGCGCTAATCTCAAGAACTACTGGTTCGATTTGAAAAAATCTTGTTGTGTTGGATAGTTCGTTTATCGAGTAAGGCTATCGGCTATATTATATCCTGCTACGACTAATGGGAGCGGAGCATTGATGAAAAATATTGCTAAAACGGGAATGGCGGGAGTTAGTTCTGGGAGGTATTATCACTTGCGACTCAGAAAGAAATTGTTTTCTGGTATTTAGAACGCGCGCGAAGCCGCGGGTAATGCTATTTATATTATAAAAATGAATTAGAACAACTAGTAGAGCTTTAAACTCCGATCCCAAGTTCAAAGAACATAATAATATTATATTACAAGGCTCGTACCTTATCGTGGAACTAGATATTAGTGCTGTGTGTAAATGTCCCAACATATTTATTTATATTATTTATTATTTATTACACACGTTCTAGTTCCGTGGTTAGCTACGAGGCTTGTGTTACGGATACCAGATACTTGATATACTACACAATATAAATTTTAAATACATATTATAAATTATAAGCACCCATGACTGGAGTACAAACATTCGTACTCAATAAATGAATGCCCCCAGCGGGACTCGAACCCGCTACTGCCGGCACAGGAAGTAGTCTTACTACAAACTGTGCCAAACATGACATAGTATGTATAAATACGTATTGAATATTTAATTTAACTAACCATTAGACTATATTTTGTATCTACATTAAACTGAGTGCGATTTCATTCATTATTCACGAACATTCGCCATCAATACGAACAAAGGTAATGGGAATATATTAATGACATTATTAGGTTTTATTGCTTCACAGATACTACTAATAGTTAAATAATTCCATTTAGAATTCGATTATAAACACAGTGGTGTGAAAGTGATTGGTTTATTATTTCGGTTCTCAAGATTAATATAGATTATCTATACTAATATTATAAAGCTGGTGCTGTTGTATATGATGGTCTTGTAGCAATGTCCCAACATATTTATTAAATCAATTTCTTTCCGAACTAGCGTGAAGTTCTTTTCGAAATTACTATATAAGTAAAAGACATTTCTAAATGGAAGCTTCTACAATGAGTATCTTAAGAAATCTTTAAATCTCTTTACTCTAGTTGTTCTTGAGAAACTAAGCAAAGTGTTGACAAAATGTTTAAATTAATTTTTACGTTTAACGAAAATAATCACTTTATTACTTCGCACTTCGACATTTATTTAGACTTTTCACATTTCTTTCGAAGGCACGTCTTAAAATTTCGCAAAATTTATACATAAATATTGCTTATTTACGCGTAGTTTTTACATTTATCCAAATTGTACATGCTGATTTTTACTTTGAGATAAAATATAACATTAAATTGATGAAACGGTTCCAAGAGAGTTGCTCCGAACCTAGACCGAGTTGAATCTAGTCTCTTAACTTTATGTACACTAAAAGCTTCGCAATGAGTTCAAAGGTCGAAAGCTTGAAATCAAATGAGAGCTTCGAAGAAGTCCAGTTTTTCGCTTTGTAACTTTAGTTTGTTGTTACACTTTTTTAATATAACTTTGAATAAAAAAGAGCACGAGTCAAATTTTACACTATTTTTAAGTAGGTCGTCTTTGACAACCAAACCTCTATATTTTATATTGTAAAAAAAAATAAATAACGTACACTTGAACAATGTCACAGATTATATTTCTTTTTATCCCTTCCTATCTTTTTTTCTGGAAAACTATGCCTTTTTAAAAGTTTTTCTTTGACTTGCAATGATTGAATGTTCGTTCATCTTGCAACAGAATTTTAAAGCAGTTATCCTGAACCAATTGGGCTAAAACTTTGCGTACAAGTTTACTTTATACTATGCATAGCTTAGTGACGTAATTCTAAATCCAACATGGCAGACAAATATTTACTATAAAATATATTTGGTGATTGATCCTCTTGTCTCTATGTTTGTCACTTACTTACTTACTTAATGTGTGTTACATTAGTAATATATAAAATTGTTTACTATTTTAGCCCTAGTTCCTATGGCTTAAGTGATTTTTATGAATACACCGGAGTTGTCTAACACGACTGGCAGTCGTCCAGAGAGGTTCAATATAAAGTGTAGAGCTTATGGGACAGAAGTAACACTTACAAAACAGTTCGATAACTTATTTGTAATCCGAAACGTTGAAATGTGAGTAATGTTAATGTTTCTTAACGCTTTGATAAATTTCCTTTCTCTATATGTTATCACAAAACAGAGCTAAACGAATTTAAATGCATTTTTTTTAAATATAACAACTTTTACATGTATTTTCGTCAACTTACTTTACTGTAGACGCTGGGCAAAGGCATTAGTACAAATAAACAGATATTGTTCTATTTTATGATTCAACTAGCGACTCACCCTGGCTTCGCTTGAGTTCGTTCCTAAATTTAGCGCGAGTGAAGCCGCGGGTTCCGCTAGTTAAACATATATAAAAATCTTCCTCTTGAATCACTCTATCTATAAAAAAACCACATCCGTTGCGTAGTTTTAAAGATCTAAGCATACATAGGGACAGACAGACAGCGGGAAGGGACTTTGTTTTATACTATGTAGTGATTGTGCAAGATTAAAGGCTTTATGTGCCATCCAAGACCGAAGAATGTCATAACAACAACTTTTTAACTCAACTGTTTTAGCGATACTACTCCTTTCACGCAAAAGCATTACACGCACGCAAATTAATAACACTTAAACCAGATCTTCAGGATTCGAACCTATGACCTAACCTCTTATAGAAGTATTACAGCCTATAATATCTTTACACTACAGTTGTCTGTCTCAATATCCTCTTAAGAAGCTTCCAGATTTTAATCTTAGGTTATTTGGTTGGTTTGTTTGTTCTTTTTGGAGCTTTTTCCTTACTCCATTTTCCTTTTCCATGTGAAAGCTTGGAAACGATAATTTTGGATTGCAGGAAGGATCTAAGTGAGGGACTCTGACATATACGTAATTACCCATTCAGAGTTCCCTTCTATTGTTCTACAAAGGTAATACAATTAAGTTTTGTTTTGACGTTTATTTACTTTTATGCGAATACTTCTTTGTTGTGCTAGATTTATTGTTAAACTACGTACATTTAAACGGTTCTTATGCATTTTTTTAAATCATTTTTACCTAATCAGTCTGTGGTCTTCTCGTTATTCGGTCATAGACAAACAGGCAAATATTATTTAATAGTAATGATTCGGCTCCTATATCGATAATAACGAGTACATTCAAAATTAAAAAAGAAACAATATTTTTATTCAGCATAAAATTATTGCTATTTTTTAACCGACTTCAAAAAAGGAGGAGGTTATATGTTCCGTTGTATGAATGTTTTTTTATGTATGTTCACCGATTACTCCGTCGTCTGTGGGCCGATTTCAAAAATTTTTCTTTTGATTGGTAGGGTATAGTTCCGAGGTGGTCCCATTGTCACCAAGTCAGGATCTGATGATGGGATCCCAGGGAAATCGAAGGCAACTCTCAAAATTTACAGGCACCTATTATGTTTTTGATATATTTTCTAAACCCGATAAAGCTTTTACGTATGAAAATCATCATCTCATGTGGATGAGCTGATGATGGAAGGTAAAATTCCTCAACAGTTGTTTTTATGTGTTTTCACCGATTTCTCCGTGCATTAATAAATAAAATAAATAAATATGTTGGGACATTTACACACAGCACTATCTAGTTCCACGGTAAGGTACGAGCCTTGTGTTATGGATACTAGATGGTTGATATACTACACATATATAAGTTTAAATACATACATATTATAAATATAAACACCCATGACTGGAGAACAAACATTCGTGCTTAACAAATGAATGCCCCCAGCGGGACTCGAACCCGCGACCGCTTGCGCAGCAAGTAAAATAATCTTAATACAATTTAATTAATGTATCAATTTGTAAATATAATCAAAGTATCCGTTCGAAAGTTTATTGCAAAGGCAGGATAAAACTGTCCTTCTTGGCTGGCACCGACTCCAACAATAACTAAGTAATTAAAATTATTATTTTTTCTTTTTAGTTTCGATTTGTAGCGTTTTGAAGTCGGTTTTCATTTTTGTTAATTACTGAACTAGTCTAATACCAGTTCGGAAAGGAGCCTCTGACCTTATATTATTATTTATTGGTCTTAATGTTTTTTTTTCTTTTTTATTTTTTTTCTTCTTTTCTTTCTTCAATTAGATTTTTATTCATTACATTTTCCAATTAGTTTTGGTGACAGCTTCGCATGTCCATACCCAGAATGTAATCTATAAACATAAACAAGTATAAGAGTAACTTTCACGCTTATATTATAAATATGGATTGCATTATTAATATTCTATTGATGAACGACTTTTACAAGGATTCCTTTAATTATAACATAATATAAACCTAATTAAGAATTTTAGTTAAATTAACTAGACGAGTTTAACTGAAATATCTCTGTAATAAATCAAAGAAACAATACCGAATCTGGATCTTACATTTAATTACAAGCACTCAAGCATTTGTTTTCGCTGCGTTGAAGCGTTTTAATTCATCCAGCCAACCCAGATGCATTTTGGCCGTATCCGTTGTAACGTGGCTTGCCCCATTCATTTGTCAGAGACAGTACTGTCCACAACATTTATACCGAAGTAAGTGTAGAAACCTTACCATTTAGGTCTACGGTTCTCGAATAGATTTATTGTAGGTATTATAACGATTGTTATTATAGAAAACGTACTAAGAATAGTAAGATAAGAATATAATATAGTATTGTTGTAAACTTATGTTCTTATAAAAAGGGTAGTTTCTGATTAGCTCTTCTCAAATCTCATTTTAACTGCCCTCCTTTATGTTTATATTACATATAAATAGAGAATTAAAAGTCCATTTGAATAAAGTGTATTTTGATTTTAACAGTGTGTCTGACACTAGTTTTTAATATAAAGTTTTTTCTGAGTAATATATATAAAGCAAAATAAAGGGATCTCAAATCATGTGTGCAAGCAACAGCAAAAAGAAAGAATTCATTGAAATATTTCGTTCATCTTCTTTATATCAACTTAAATATGCATTAATTAAGTGAAAAGTAATGTTTTAGCTCGTTTTATTTATCTGTCTCATTCACGCTACTGTCCTCGTACTTCGTAGGCTTATCCCTAAAATTGTTTGATTGGATAACCTCCAATTTTCGATAGCTTCTCCTTTTAACGTTGTCATTGAATAGTTTATTGCTGAAAAACGCTCAATTAACTTCAAACTTTTTTGCCCATTACACCAGTAAATGGATTCAGTTTATTAACGGTCAGTTTAAAAACAATTTAGCACATTCTCACTTTCACACGATGTAAGCTCGATATATAGAGAAGTATTAGGTTTTATCGCTATTCATTTACATAGAATCTCAATAACCGATTTGTGACTTTCTTTGCTACGTAAAGGAATTCCACTTAACTTATATAAAGCTAATGTAAATTTAACCCCTAGTAAGGAAAATATCATAATCCTATAGTTTATTGAGAGCTGCCGTTAGTTATAAATATATTAGCCATTAAACAAAAGAAAGGATATAATGTGAAAAAACATAATCTAAACTAAACCAACTTAATTTTATCGATGTATAATAATTTTGAATTAAAGTGCAAGCAAGTCCGACTAAGGTTCTTGTTGTTACTTTTAAATGTTCTTGTATCGTTGTAATATACCTTTGAAAGCTTTGAGAAATTTAGATTTTAAAAATTGAAGGCATTTAGTTAAGATTAGGTTTGAATTTTGTTTTGTGTTTGTTTCTGTTTTAGTTTTAGTTTTTGTTTTCTTTAAGTACTTATCCTTTTTTTTCGTTTTTACTGTTGAAATTACTAGTTACCTTTAAATGTTAAGCATTTTATGTTTTTTTTGTATTGCTGTATTTTTGTTTTTTATTTTAAGTGCATTAACAATTGTGTGTCCTTATATAAATAAATAAATACCTTATTTACCTTATTTATATACAATTGGGAGGATTTCTATTAATATTATGTTGTTTAAAATATTTACAGTACATTCACTAATTATTCTTGAAATAATTATAATTAGCGAAGGTGTACTATAATTAACAAAGATTCTTCTATTTTTGGGTATTTTTTCTTCTTCTTTTTGATTGATTTATGTAATGAGAGCCCGTTTATTTGGGAAGGCACAGGCTGGCAAGGTACAGGCTGTATATCATCATGCTACTACCCAAGAGAGCGAAGCTGTCATCATAAATATCAAGAAAATATATATAGTTTATTATATACTAACCGTTAAAACCCACCTAAAGACAAACATAAGCAAAGCGAAGATGAAAGTCAGATATAAAAATTATAAAACGTTTTAATATTTATTTAAAGTCGGTCGCGATGTCATTTTGATTTTTCCCCCGACGTTTTGAATGCTTGACAGGAAGCATATATATACTATGGACGCCTATACAAAATTATCTAAGTTTATGGTTGACTACCTGTTCAATCGCGCATCGCTTGAGTATTATTTGATACGTCTTTTTCCAAGCGGTTGAATCGATCTGGTTTTACTTGCTACCTTGAGCTACTCCTTCTCCGATATAAGCTGAAGTTGATCGGTCACCAAATGACAGTTCAATTCAGTTCAATTCTCATGCTAACTGCTTTAAAGCCTATTGATTATAGATAACGTCATCAGAATCGGTTGGAATAGAAAGAGAGACAGAGAGAGATAGAGAAAGAAGAGAGAGAAGAAAGAGATCACTCGTGAAAATAATAGAAGTTATTACGCAATCAAAACCACTGATTGAAGTTAAAAGGATAAAAGGCTGTTACAAATATTATTCACTTTAACTAGTACATATCTAATCCTAACTTCCCAACTAAATCCAAATGGACATAATTAATTAAATCTTCTCCTGCATTCTACGAGGATCCTGCCATTAATCTAACCAAGAAGCGAGCGGTTACCCGACATTACACAAGTGGGCTTTCATTTACGCTTACGTTTTATTAATCTTTACTAATATTATAAAGCTAATTAGTTTGCTCGTTTGTTTGTTTGGTTGAACGCGCTAATCTCAGGAACTACTGGGTCGATTTGAAAAATTCTTTTTGTGTTGGATAGTTCCTTAATTGAGGAAGGCTATAGGCTATATTACATCATGGTACGACCAATAGGAGCGGAGCATCAATGAAAAATGTTGCAAAAACGGGAAAGGCGGGCGCTAGTAAAATACACATACATATAAATAAAATATAAATATATCTATATAAATGAAATGATAGAGGTCTGCAGTTGTGCGCGCATCACGGAAAAACTATTAGATAGATTTCAATGAAACTTTCTAACTTTCTTATAAAAAAAATGATTGCGATATCTTCATTTAATAAAACGTTATTAAAGTTTCAAGAAACAACGATTTGTATATGCACTGTGTGTTCAGTGGTGTATGTTTCCTTCTCGCAGAGTAGTGGGGCAAGCGGCGTAGCGTACATGCGTAGGAGAGGGGAAGTCTCTTCTCCCTCTGCCTCATGATAACTTTGTTAATATTTCAAACAACGCGGACGAAGTCGCGAGTATCAGCTAGTATAAAATATACATATAAATATATGTGTGTATGTGTACTGTTTCGCCAACACTTGATGTTGGGGTTTTGAAGAAAAAACAAAATACTTTTCCCCACCCTTTAATGTATAAACTGGTAAAGAAATTCAACCCTCAATAACTAGTTAAAGTTTTGTGTCGCTACGAGACTTAATCAGAGACTGCCTTTTATTACAATGGTCAAACAATTTATAATGTATTAAAAAGCTTAAGTCAGCATTGCGCCATAGAAATATAGGGTTATAACAGTACGTACCTCCGGACGCGGCGAGTAGGCCGTGCGCGAGCAGCAACGCCAGCAGCAGCGGGCGGCGCCGCATGCCTCGCGACACACCGCCCGCGCCCGCGCACTGCCGCCTGCCCCCGGGCTCGCCTTCACCTGCCATACAAAAACCATCAATATCCATACTAATATTATAAATATAAAAGCGTGTTTGTTTATCATTATTTTACAACTAAACATAGAATTTCAGATTTTTGAAATGAAACTTCTTTAGAATCGTTGTGATTCAAACTCGATGAAACGAAAAAATAAGTCCAAAGGCCAAAGAAGTTTTACTTCTGACATGTGTACTTTGTACACACGCACTTTTAATTTTTTTTGTGTAGGCGTCATTGACTTTTAATAGAGGGAGATTATCTTCTTCTCACAGGATATCACATTATAATACAACCCAAAACAATTTATCAGCAGCTAAGTATATATAATATAATTTTTTTTTATTCCATACTAAGGGTTACATATTAACCGTTTATACGACGTTTTTAATTACAGACTAAGGTCTTGAATAATCAAAATAATTTATTATTTAATTTTAACATCAATTAGGATGCTGGGTATGGGCCTTCACTTATGAGGAGAGACTCAGGCCATAGTCTCCCGCGCTGGCTAAGTGCGGGTTAGTGGTTTGAGCAATGAGCACGTCTTTCATAAGCTTGTTAAGTTTATGTAGCATTTGAAAATATATGAAAAAGGTAATAAAATTTGAGAGTTGCCCTCGATTTCCCTGGGATCCCATTATCAGATCCTGACTTGGTGACCATGGGACCGCCTCGGAACTATACCCTACCGAACAAAAGAATTTTTTTTAAAATCGGCCCACAATTGGCGGAGTAATCAGTGAACATACGTAAAAATGCAGTCAGTAAAAAAGAAAAAAATGTTCATACAATAAAAACTACTAGACCAAACTATTTTAAATTTTTATAGGACCAAATAACAGCTATTGCCCTTCAAACAGAAGAAGAATCACGTAAATCAGATCAAAACTCACAGAGTAATCGATGTACATACATAAAAAAATATACCGATCGAATTGATAACCTCCTCCTCCTGAGGAAGTCTGTTAAAAATGACCAAATGTCATGACTAAACCTTTTAAATAGTATGTATTTTAAATAGTATGTACAAGACCTATTGGTTGAATCGACCTGGACTAGCTCCCATCAAATATCTAACTCAAATACTTGAGCAATTGTCACCATACAACGTGACATATTTTTATAAAAAAGGATTTATTTCTTGTATTATGTTTTCGTGTGTACGTACTTATGTTACACAATACCTCTGTATATTGAACAGCATGTTTACAACCGAATGACTGAAACTCGAAAAGTGAACACTATGTTTAGTTGTACTTTCTCTAGACAAGATAACTAATTCGATACTACCAGTTAAGAAAAAAATCTATTTGTTACAAAGGAAAAAATATTTTTCTTATTGATGATATCTCACAATTTCATTTGATGAGCGTTTTCTTCGCAATATTTCTTGTTTATATAAAAGCTGATGTAAGAAATGTAATCGTGCCTCTATATCGCTTAGACGGAAACGCATTGTCTTCTGTGAAATGTGTCCATGAGCAACGTACTGATAAGAATACAGATAAGAATTTTCACATTTTTTGCAATTTTACTCCCAACAAATGCTTTATAAACACAATATTTGTATCTCACTTAAGTTGTCGAATTGAAGACGGCTTAGAAAAGTTTCATTGTATTTTCAAGGGTCACAAGATTCAATATTACTTGGGTTTTTTTTAAATTTAAGTGATATTTTTTTAATATAAGTAATAAAATGTTGTATTTTAGAATGTTAGTTACATAAATATGTATTAAGTGAATATAAGTAATATACGTAGGCACGTACTAATTAAAATAGGATTATTGAGTTATATGAGTAATATAACAATATATACTAATATTATAAAGCTAAAGAGCTTATTACTTTTTAGATTTACGCGATTTTTTTTATCAAAGTGTCTTTTGACATCTATACCTGCATATGGTAATTGGAATAAGCCCTTTGTTTTTAACGTCCCTCCCTCGAATACGAGGGATCAGGCCATAGTCCATCGCGCTGGCCTAGTGCGTGTTGGCGGGCTGAGCATGTCTTACGAAAACTTGCTACGGAGAAGGATGTTTTCCTTCACAGTAAGACAAGTGGTAATCATGTTAGTAAAAATTCGCACATGAAAATATCAGAGGTGCGAGACCCGAAAATAATCAAAGAAATGATGAAGAAAAATTTAATAAATCCTCTACATAGGCTTATTTTAATCAAACAATACTAATAATCAACATATTATAAATACATTTAATAATCTATTTACTTTCATGAAAGTTATTCAACTTCGAAACAGAAGATAATTGAAAATCAACTTGTTTTCGAACACAAACATCAATCGTTTAGAAAACAAAATATTACAGCCCACTCTCTACTCTGTAATATCGTTTATGAATACTACAAGTAGACGTTTGAATAATAACTTATAATTGATTTAGATTTTTATTCATGTTAGAAATTAAAAAGAAATTAAAAAATTAGGGCTATAAAATCAAAATTATTTTTTAAAGATGCTTTCTACCTAACACTTTTGTTTTTAATTAAAAAAAAATTGAGAACAACTATTTTAACGCTTAGTATAGGTTTCTTGATTTATTATAAAGTATGTATTTATTATATTTTTGTTTTTTTTAGGTTCAAGATTATCTGTGGAAATTTGATTGGGTTTTGGTTTACTTCAATATGTTTTATTTTATATTTATTAATTGTTCTTTATGTTTCCCTTAAAAATTCAAATAAATAAATCGATCCAAAAAACCGCTGTCATCATAGCAAATATCTATCCAATAGTTTTCTTGTGTTGCGTTCAGTTTGACAGACAGACAAAAATTCTAATCACTTTCTCAGTCTCTGTATCTATAATGATAAGTATTTATTTAGGATTTTCCAAAAAAAAATTAAGTACAAGTTCACCTTTTGACTCAGTAAGATTTTTATTGTGTGTTTAGACTTCATCTAATTATATAGTATCTTTTTTACTGACTTTCTAATATTTTTAATATTACATTTAAGTTGCATAATATGGTGTTTTAAGTAATTGTTACACTGTTCACAAGAACATATAAAAATGTATATGCTTTTATAACTAGTGTAAACAATTGTTGGTAAACATCAAATAAATAAATAAATAAATAAATAAATAAAATATAAAACAATACTATCTTCATGAAAATTAGTAATTATAGAGAAACTCTGCGAATCCTGATAAATTTAGATGTTTAACAGCAAAATTGAGCGCTTAAAATATCAATTGTTCAACGTCTCGACCAGTCTCTATCGAAGCGAAGTGTCACCGCCAGGCAACAGAGGTCGCACTATTCATTAGAGGACAATAGTCCTTCGACTGTCTACCTAATGGTATACCTAGTAATACGTATATCTTTAGAATTTGATACTTTCTTAGATTAACGCGAATGTTTGCCATATTAAATGAAACTATTTCGGATTATGAGAACACATTGGCTCAGTTTGTGGTGACTTTACTTGCTGCGCCAGCAGTAACGGGTTCGAGTCCTGCTGGGGCATTTGTTGAGCACGAATATTTGTACTCCAGTTATGGGTGTTTATATTTATAATATGTACATATTTAAGGTTATAAATGTATGGTACGAGTGTATCAACTATCTGGTACCCGTAACACAAGCCTCGTAGCTTACCACGATTAGATGGTGCTGTTGTAATAATGTCTCAAAAAATTGTAGGTCAATATTTCATATTTTCATTCAGGTTTCTGTTTTGTTGACACACCCATGCAAGCAAAGTGAACTTTATAATTTAATTGAATTGAATTGAAGTTCTTGAATCTGTAGATTATGTACTGTAGTTATAAATAGCATAAAATTAATTGAATTTTAAAATATTTGCTATGTTACTTAAAGATTAAAGATTTACTTGCTTAAATATTATCAGTAAGAATATTCGTTTCCTTGTTAAAAAAAATATCGGCAGCATTTCACTATGACGTTAGATAATTTTGATAGAGAATAACGCTCAAGGCTCAAGAGGAGAGACATGCTGCGAAAGAAAATAACACCAAAAGGTAAAAGAGATAGAGGGAAGAGAATATACGTATGTAGTATCACACTAGTTAAACTTCCCGACTTTCACAAAACAAGTTATAACGATATCGCAAATAAAAATCTAAAATAATAACTTGTAATTAATTTGATCACATGGCACTTGACATTGACATTTCCATACATTTGCTACTATCTATAAAAAAAGCGTTAGTACTTTCTATGTTGTTACATTTTATTAGAACTAGTCTCACCCTCACTTCGCTCGGGTTTGTCCCTAGATCAGGCGTGGGCAAAGCCGTGGGTTTCGCTAGTTAAAATAAGTAGTCTAAGTAACTCCTTATAACATTAGCGATCTGCGAGTGAAAGTCCCATCAAAATTGGTTAACCGGAACAAACAGACAGACAGACAAAAATTTTAAAAATTGATTTTTTTATTCAAGTAGGTACCGTATATTATTCCACACATTACATATATTCTTCCATACATTCACACACTTAGTGAAAAGTTATGAAAATGAAATGAAAAACAGACACTTCTATTTTATTTATATGTACTGATTTCCATACATTTGCTACTATCTATAAAAAATCGTTTATCGTTTCTATCTTGTTATATCTTATAAGAAAAGCGTGCACTTTTATTGCTAGTGTTTGTTTAATTATATTGTATACAACTTTACCTTTGTTTCGTATAAATAATACTAAGTGCAAATTTATGTTCGCTCAGTCTCAAAGAGCTGTATAAACATAGCAGATGACATTTTAGTACTTACGCCAAACCTAATGTAATTGTGAATGTATTGCTCAGTAAACTATGGAATTAATTTGAACATTACTGTCATAATAAAGATCGAATACACTATGGGTTTGGATGTAAAGAAGGCATTCATTTAGTTGATTTATTTATTGACATGTTTGGTCAACTTCGTAAAAATTCTCGTAAATTAATCTAAATAATAAAGCAAAGTGGTAGCCCAACGGTAACGCGGTCGCTTGGATATCCGAGTGATGCGGATTCAAATCTGGGTCTCGCACTTCTGATTTTTGCATGTGCGAATCATTTTCTATCATGATTACCACTTGTCTTACGTTGAAGGAAAACATTGTGAGTAAACCTGCAAGTCTGAGAAAAACCTAACAAGTTTTCGAAAGACATGTGAAGTACGCCAACACGCACTAGGCCAGCGCGGTGGACTATGGCCTGATCCCCCTCGTACTGGAGGCCCGTGCCCAGCAGTGGGACGTTGAAAAGGGCTGATGATGATGAATAAAATCTGTATATTTTAAGGGTACTCTACAGTACATAGTGCATTCATCTTGTAGTGGGCAGGCTTATTATAAGGCTATAGACTAGCCATGCGTGAAGACAAAAAATGCGAAAAGCGTGAAGCAACGGGGAGACTAGTGTGTTCTGCTTCGGCAGACCTAGTATCGAGGTATCATAGAGACCTGGGAGTTTCTGCTGGATTAAAATGAGTATTAGTAGCTTTTCTGGCTGTTGTGACCTGTATAAGTAGGCATGCTGGTAGTATGCGTTAATGCATTTCCAAAGACGAATTAAGACATACAAATAGGACAAACAAAATCTAAAAAAAATACGATCTAAAAAAAATAACCAAAAAATTTTAACAATAAAACACAAACGTTTGAATTTTAACAACCAATTTTCGAGTAACAAAAAGTAATATCTGATTGCGACGATAAAAATGAGCAAAGAGGCAAAGGCTTTGAATCTCCGAGCCAAATATCGATACTTTTGTACTTAACTTTTTATATGAAAGTGCTATTTTATAATTTTCCTACAAGTTTCAAAGTGGTTATAAATGAAAAATAATATGACCTTATAATAAACATAAAGCGAAAAATTTTATAAAACAAAAAAAAAATTTAAACAACCAGAAATCTACTTCGTTATTATTATTATCTCTATACTAATATACTCTATAATGTTAAGACGTTTTTGTTTGTTCACTCTAACTGCGAATTGGCTTTACATAGATTTACTATTTTATAGGATAGATGAAGTGATAAAGGTTTTAGTATATTGTAAAATAAAAGAGACTTTGTTTCCGGTCTTTAGTCTCTCGTCTGACAAACGAAGAAGAAAACTAAACGATTTTGTCTTTGACTATTTATATATAGAAGTACACTAGCATTAAAAAAATAAACTGTTAAAGGATATCGTTCAATAAAAACTTTAAAGTGGCAAACGATGTTACTCGAACTTCGTATTGGTTTCAATCGTCAGTATAATATTAAACTGGACTTTATATAGCAATGAGTGTTTTAAATCACTACTACATAGTATATAAAACAAAGTCGATTTCCGCTGTCTGTCCGTCCCTATGTATGCTTAGATCTTTAAAACTACGCAAGGTATTCAAGAGGAAGTTTATATATATAATACACTAGCGGACCGCGGCTTCGCTCACTCTAAATCCAGGGACGAGCCCGAGCGAAGCAAGGGCGAATCGCTAGTAAAAGTATATTTTCGGAATTTTTCGTGAATTTATTTTGAATTTTTTTTAATATGTTGGTAATAATGTATTACACACAGCGTCATCTAGTTCCGTGGTAAGCTACGAAGGAAGCTTATGTTACGGATACCAGATAATTGATGTACTACATAATAAGTTTAAATACATACATATTATAAATATAAACACCCATGACTGGAGTACAAGCATCCGAGTTTAACAAATGAATGCTCCCAGCGGGATTCGAACCCGCGATCGCTGGCGCAAGAAAGTAGGGTCACTACAAACTGCGCGGACATAACGAATGTTTTACAAAAATATATATTAAAAAAGCTTTATTTAAAATAACAAATGTTTAGAAAAGGTAGCTTTATAAGTATTAGTTTTCGCGCAGTGATTCAATTTTGACCATAATCTAAATTACTAGATAATATATGGATGGATGTTGCACTCCTAAACAAAATTTGGCACAGAGACAGTTTTGAATTAGCATAATATGTAGGCAATTTAGAATAGATTTCTTTAAAATAGATTTCTTTAAAAAATATATATAAAAAAAACAAATCTACGAAATCTGTTGATAAAATTACCATTTCAATTGCAAGCAACACAAAAAGGGCATAGTTGCGATAAAACTGATTGCAAAGTGACGACGATCTTGCGTCCATCTGAATCTGGTATCGGGTGGACCATTGTAATACATTCCTTCCCTTTCTCTATCCTAACGTTAAATAGCAGCTAGAAAAAGGACAGTTTTTTTAGTTTTACTCGAATAATATTTTTTTGATGTACACAAAAAATAAACTAAGGTTTTTCGTGATTTCGTGTAGGTTTTTACTCGTAATTCTTGACATTTTGAATAGTTTACAACTTCACTTTTTATTTTATATACACAATAAACCTATATTTTTTATTATCAGCACTACTGTAGAATGTTATTTCTGTACATATAGATTTGGAAGTATGCGTGCACAATATCTGAACTTTTCTTCCACAGAACCTGCTTATTAGTGTGTTAAATATTATTTATTTATACTTCTATATTTTCATCAAGCAAAAATATTCTTAAAGAAAATATCGTTACAGCCAAAAATACAATTTTCATCATCAGTACTTGAGAACCCTAACCGCTAATAATTTCGGCAAAATCCTTCAAACTAAACGTAAATCCAAAATCAATATCACATAAAAGAGATCTGAAACTTCGCTAATTATTCCGTCAAACACTCGAAAGTCCAGAAACGATAAAAAGACCGGATAATCACTATTATTAGCAAAGTTATAACTTTTGTAATCGCAGTCCCGACCCGGGATCAAATGTCCAATTGAAATATGAACAAACGATACCGAAGATGATTGATGAAAATCATTAACTAGCTTTTGTCTACGGCTTTACGTGGTATTTTTAACGATTTATTATTATATCATATAAATTATACAGCCAGGATTGTGTAAAAGCGGATTTATAGGATAGGAGGATAGGGTTAAGGGTGAAGAAGAAATCGTAGTTTCAACCATAATATTATGGATTTTATTTTTGGTTTCGTAAAAATTAAAAGCTGTGGAATTTAACCGATTTAAACCTTTAATGTTAGGCTAGGTTTCCACTCTATATCGCTAATCAAAGGGGAATCAGCCCACACGTCCAGGCTAGCCAATTGTGTTATAACGGACATATCACTTTTTTCGAAAACCAGTCAAGTTCCCTAAAAATACTTGTTTAATCCGAATATTTTTACTCTCTGTAAACCTATGTTATTAAAATAATAACATTTATTATATACATTGTAAAGAATTTCATAAAATAAGTGTACATCTATATAAATAAAAATGAATGTTGGTAAACGCATAACTCGACATTGGCTGGACCAATTCGGATATTTTTTTGTATGTTCCTTAAGGCCCACAGAATGTTTTCATAATAAAAAAAAATTATAAAATTCAAAGTTTTTAAAAAACTTATACTATAAAGGCTAGTTTCATATAATAATATGATAATTACATAATACAAATTCGAGGTCAATATTTCTTATCGTCGTATAAATTTATTCTTTTTGCTAACGCACTCATGCAAGAAAAGTCATCATCATCATCAGCCCTTTTTAACGTCCCACTGCTGGGCACGGGCCTCCCTCAGTACGAGGGGGATCAGGCCATAGTCCACCGCGCTGCCCTAGTGCGTGTTGGCGGACTTCACATGCCTTTCGAAAAACTTGTTAGGTTTTCTCAGACATGTAGGTTTCCTCACGATGTTTTCCTTCACCGTAAGACAAGTGGTAATCATGATATAAATGATTCACACATGAAAATATCAGAGGTGCGAGACCCGGATTTGAACCCGCATCACTCGGTTATCCAAGCGACGCGTTACCGCTGGGCTACCACAGTCGTGTGTGCAAGAAAAGTGATCTTTATAAATTCTTATCTAATGTATCTTTTAGATACTGAGAGCTGATTAGCAGATTAGCTTTTGTCATCGCTCAAATCACGGAAATACGTACACAATATGTAGATGAAGCTACATGAATAATGTGATCAAGCTATCGTATTGATAATATACTACAAAATGCTATATACTAGGGACTATATGTTAACAAAAATAATAAGAACTTATTAAATCCAAGTTTCATCGGATATTGATAATGTCTAAAGATTAAAATATAATATCTAAAGATGAGATATAACGACACGTTTGGCGCAGCGGTCGCGGGTTCGAGTCCCGCTGGGGGCATTCATTTGTTAAACTCGTATATTTTTACTCCAGTCATGGTTGTTTATTTTTATAATAATATGTATGTATTCAAACTTATATATTTAGTATATCAACTATCTGGTATGCATAACACAAGCCTCGTAACTTATCACGGATCTAGATGGCGCTGTAGTAATGTCCCAATATATTTATTATTTATAAAAAAATGCGCAACAGTCATTACATGGATATATGGGCACACTTATATATGGGTAACATTAGTTGAATTGTTGATGTTATGTATTTTAATGTTATTTAAACACGTAATTTTTGTTTAAATTATAAACTTTTAAATTCAATATCGTTTGAGTAATGTATGTATTTATATGTGTATGAATGTATATATGAATTATATATATTCTAATGCTGGGCCTTCCTTCAACGATTAATAGAATTAGTTATTTAACTCCCCCTCGTAATGAATAATAACATCAAATTTTGAATAATTCAAGACTACTTATAGTATTATTTTAAAATATGAAAAATATATTTTATATAGGGCTAAAATCAATAGTAAATAACCATAGTAAATACCTATATTACAGCATAAATCTATAGCGAATGCAAGTAATCATTTGATTTTCATTGCGCATTTTAGATGCATTAACAAATTCACCGTCATCAGTCTGATCAATCTGTATCTATTCGTAGTGTATCGGTAGTAAAGTGACCCAATCGGCTAATGGTCGTTGAATAATGCAGCTTTGTGTTCTGTATCGAAGCTTCTAATTAGCAGAGCTTTTGCTTCAAAGTATGTAGATTTTCATTTGAAATTGTTCATTGCTATGTTCGCATTGTAATAATTCAACTCGGACTTTTTTGTTTTGGATCGATATGCACTCAATGACTGGAGAAGGTTAGATTAATCGAGTTTTTTAAATATATCTTAGACTAGCATTTCCCGCGGCTTCGCACGCGTTCTAAAGACCGGAAACCAAATTCTTTCTGAGTCGCGCGGTATAATACCTCGCAAAACTAACGCCCGCCGTTCCCGTTTTTGCAACATTTTTCATTGATGCTCCGCCTATCCTATTGGTCGTAGCGTGATATAATATAGCCTATAGTCTTCCTCAATAAACGGAATATCCAACACAAAACCAGTAGTTCCTGAGATTAGCGCGTTCAACCAAACAAACAAACTCTTCAGTTTTATAATATTAGTATAGATTAGTGGACGTCAAACTACTTGTAAACTAGGTAAGGTTTCTCATACGTGTACATTTCCTATTATTTTTTTTATCGTAATTAGTAAGCTATGTGATTTGGAAATATAAATCCCAAAGGCACTGAGTCCGAGCTCTCGGACTGCTTAAAATTTATTTTCGTGTTCTTGCTTACAGTCGTTGATTAAGTTGATTAATTGACGCTAAATTTTATCTCGATAAAAATGACTATAATAACAATATATTACACAAGCGATTGCGTATAACTGGTACACTTTCTTTTCACATATCTTAACCTTCTTATCAGTGATTAGGAATGGCAACTTTCAATTCTGCCTAAAATAAAAGGTTATATTCAACAGATTTAAATAAAAATCAATAACTGTTTTAACGTGACTCGGAAAATCGAACGCATTATACTTACGAGTAGAAACATAGTTTAACGGTCTAAAATTGCATTAAATTAAAACGTTAATATTATTTAACAACTATAAATTTAAAGAAAAACTATAAACATGCAAGTCTTTTTCGCTTCAACATGTCATTTTACACACAATTTCCGAAGTTAACTAACCGAAGCTAACTTTTCTTTGATACTTTACGTAGTGAAACTCACACGACAGTATTAAATATGTTAGAGATATTAAAAAGACTCGAAGTTTAATAACAACATGAAAGATATTTCTGATCTCTACATCTCGCATTGCATGAAAGCATTCCATATTTATCACATCAATTCGCTTTATTGGATCGCTTGATCAATCCCCTGGAGATTTTAGTCAAAGAAAAAATATGTAATTTAATACATACATAATAAAAAGATCTTTATTGGATAAACTCAATTTATAGTATACAAGAAAATCTGAATGGCTAAAGGGCAAAATACATACATATGTATGTACATAAGTACCCATTTCTTGACCTTATTTCGAAAGGGGAATTACTTAACTTATATATATTTTCGTACAAGTGTTTTCTCGCGGCTGCTCTTGTGTGGTACATGTACATCCATACATACATCCATCCGTCCCCTGGGTGCAATATATATCTGTACAAAATTTTATCAAAATCTGCTCAGCACTTTTAACGTGCAATTTTGTTTATTTTTTTTTTTATAATTTTGCATATTAGATTTTGCAAGTTATATTATTTGCTTACGACAATTACCGTCTACGACACGTCTTAAAATAAAATTCGTATTTTCTTTAAGTTTCATCTAAGTAGAGCTTACAACAAAATATGTAAATATTTTTATTAGATTCATCATCATCCATCAAATAGTGAATTTTGTAATAATTAAACTTAAATATTTTAAATTGACAAATTAATAGAAAATTGTTGAGAACTGTCCACATTATGCTAGTACAATATCATAAAATGCTACCAAAGAGTACCAAAAATTTTAACGTTACTTGGATCTCCTAGAAATATTATTATGACCGACCGTAAAAAGTTTTCATTATTTTGATGAGACGTAATCCTACCTAAGTAGACCTCATGCCACAATCCCACAATGGTATGGAGTATCACTAACAATCCCTCCAGTAATTGAAAAGATTAACCTCAATATATTTATATATACATACAAATTGGAGGTCAATTAGATGAGTTCAATACGTGTTACATTTTTCTATCTGAAACGCTCTTGGTATAAAATTTTATAAATAAAATTTTATACCAAGAGCTGTTTGTTTAGTATTTTTCATTCCAAATCTTTGTAAATAACTATAATTTTATTTATGTTACTACATGCATATTTAATACCAGCATTTCCCGTGAGATTTCTCAGACCTCTACTTAGAAAGGGGTTTTTCGTTGGAAAAAAGTAGAAGTTACACCCCATAGGGGTGAAAAAGGAGAGAAAGTTTATAAAAAATCCGTTATTAAAAACTACGTAGTGGAGCCGCCGTTAAATATTAGTTTTATATCAATTCAAAATAGCTGGTAAAAGTTGTAAAATAGAGTATACTTTGATCGATTGCATCGAATACAGGTTGTTTTTTATTGTTATACGAGTAACAAGTAGTTTCCGTATCGTGGATGTTACAAGAGCATTTTGAAATTTACTATTGAATCGACAGAGCTGTTCAGAAGTAATATTGCCTTCACATACAATTACTTGTGATAAGGTAGTAGATACATAAAACGTGTTCTGTAGAAAATATATATGTTTTCGTGTAATAAAACCTCATGAAATAGTGTTTAGATCACTTAGAAAATAGACTAAGTTGTAGACGTACTATTTGGTCTAAACACTAAGTAAAAAACCATAGTGAATTTTATATTTTTTTATGTGTTGGTAAATTATTACACACAGTACCATCTAGTTCCGTGGTAAGCTACGAGGCTTGTGTTACAAATTTCTGATAGTTGATACACTACACACACAACTTTAAATACGTACATATTATAAATATAAATACCCAGGACTGGTGTACAAACACTCGTGATCAACAAATGAATGCCTCAAGCAGAGCAAGACTCGAAGCCACCACCAATGGCGCAGAGAGTAGGGTCACTACAAACTGAGCCAAAATTTTTAACATTTCTTTAATAAAAATCGCGAAGCAATAAATGTAATACTAAAAGCGTGTTTCATGCAAAAAAGTAACGAAATAGAAGCATGCCCCCGGCGGAACCACAACGATTGATGGTCCGTTTTATTTAGAATTCCTTCGTAGAACACCTGTGGATAATTAATGCGGCGCTAGACGTTTATTGATAGCGGTTGAGTGGCACCTTAGTAATAATACTGTAATTTCTTAAAATCATTTAAGACTTGCTTTAAACCGCTATTTTGAATACGTGTTATGTAGGATAGGATGTACGGCTTCAGATCCGAAGGTCCTAGGTTCGGGTCCGGGATGTTACAAATATTTTTATTGAGTAACACATTTTCAGTAAGAACCCCAAGTTGGCATGATGACGGAGTTTCACCCCCATAAGTAGGAAAGTAAGGAGAACTGTCGGGCTTGCCTTAGTTTAAATGAAGAGTATAGAGGACATTTGTATATGTGCGTTAAAACTGAACTATAAGCACTATCTTCTGCAAAGTGTTTTCTTTATCAAAATAGAATAAACCTAACTTATTTTCATTGAAAAATCATTAACCAGTTCTGATATGCAAAATTTTTTCCCGATTTATTTATACTTATTTTTTGATACAAATTGCTTGAAGCATATTATCGCATACATTTTTAAACTAAATGTATTTCCTCAAGTTGCCACTGCCATTTTGGGGTAAACGTGTAATGCGGTCATCAGAAATCAGCGTTGAACCTAAAGGTCAATGTGTCCTGTTTCAATAAAGACGCCTTTCCTATTTGTAACTGTTATAAAGACATAACTTTCTATTTTAATTATTATATTCTTTTAATTTAAAGACACGTTTAGCTCAGTTTATAGTGTACTACTTGCTGTGCAATCGGTCACTGGTTAGAGTCCCACTGGGGGCATTCATTTGTGTAAGTACGAATGTTTTTTCTAGTTATTTTTATTTGTAAATAATAATATGCATGTATTTTAAGTTTTATAATATGTGTAGTGTTTAAATTATTTGGTCCATCACATAAAGTTCGTGCTTTACTTTGAAACTAGATTTTTTTCTGAATGTAGAGTACTGTTGGCCCTACTGGCCTTTACAGCGTCACTTGGTGAGGAGGCGGACTGAAGGGCCTAAAAATGGAGCATGAAACTGAAGGGATTTAGTTTTGTAAGGGCACCTACTCCGAGGTTCGGACCACGGCTAACGAAATTATCGAATGGAGGACTTACCGTATTGGAGACGGCTTAGGGGAGAAGAAACTAGATGGTGATCGACATGAAGTCTATCTAATAAACAAATATGTTGATTGTTAGGATATAGGATATCCTAAAAATCAACATATTTATTTATTTATGTACGTTTTAATAATTATTATTATTTCTTTAAAAGGTATTAAGTAATTTTATACAAAAGGAAAGTCATGATAGATGTTGTAAATATAAAATAAAACTAGATATATTACTAACTATTATTTTGACTGAAATTGAGTGTACCGATAGTTTACGACCCGAAGCGACACTAAAGCTGTACGGTACTTAGAGACGAACTCGAGCTAAGCGAATAAAGTTGCTAGTATGAAAAATTTTATTTCCTTAGTTCTTATTAGACTGAATTCATGTGATAAAACGCGACATACTGTTGTGACATGATGTTCGCGTACATTGTAATGAATGTTACTGAAATACTCTGAAATGAACTCGATACAGTGTTTCATGCAATTCACTATGTAATAAAGGTGAAAATGAAGTGCGTGCTCGATAGACCGGTAAGGAATTTGTACCAATGTTCAGTAGGAACAATGTATTGTTAGGGATCATCCAAACATGTAGTTGGTCGGAATGACTTTGTGTAAAGCACGCTTTATAGACGTGCAAGTAGTTTAGATTCACAAAACGTGATCTATTGGATAGAGAAAAGAAAATTAGATTAGTACAAACGAAATATTATTCTATAATAATAATAATTAATTGTTAAACGTGAGAAATTTATATAATATATGTACATTTGTCAATGATTCTCTTTTCTTTGCTTGGTAAATAGCTTTGGACGAGCTTTAAGTTTATATTATAATAAATTATTATAGTCAAATTTTGACCACTATGTAGACACTAGTTTTAATATTGCTGAAAAGAATATATATAATATAAATAAAATTTCAATACCCATGCCATGTATATAATTATGTATTTTTTATATAATCGCTTACGAGGTATATCATGTTATATTAAAAAACTATTATTAATATTCACTTATGTATGTATACTAGCAAAAAGCTAAGTTGCGCGTTTGTTACTTTTTTTAAATAGTAATAAAATTATATATTTTTAAACAGATAACACATCTAGATGTGAAGTCAAATTACTATGTTAAAGCACAAATCTATAGGTGTGATAGTTTTTCAGTAAAGTGTGCCACAAAATTGTGATTGTGGGATATTGTTAGGTTAATTATAGTTTATAGAAATTCTAAAAAACTAAAATTCTACTTCTGTATAGATATTAATATTAAATGCAATGACTACTCAATTTTTTTCTAATTTTAGATTAAAATACTCTCGGTTAAAACACACCAGTTTATCGGTATGAAAATGGTTGCAGGACGTATGCACTATTTAATGTACAAACGTATCAGTTTGAACTAGTATCGATTTTCATGGCATATTCTGAGTTACCTACAACATAGAGCAAACAAAGCGGATCGAAAACAGAAATGAATGGGTATTTCACCTATAGATATTTGTTAGGTCAACGCCGTGTTGGTACAAGAATTATTAATCTATACTAATATTATAAAGCTGAAGAGTTTGTTTGTTTGGTTGAACGCGCTAATCTCAATAACTACTGGTTCGATTTGAAAAATTCTTTTTGTGTTGAATAGTCCGTTTATCAAGGAAGGCTATAGGTTATATATCATCACGCTAATAGGAGCAGAGCATCAATGAAAAATGTTGCAAAATAGGGAAGGGCGGGCGTTAGTTCTGCGAGGTAGGTGCGACTCAGAAAGAATTTGGTTTCCGGTCTTTAGAACGTGTGCAAAGCCGCGGGAAATGCTAGTATTTGATAAAATTATTTAAATATTTTTTAATAATACCATGCATATATACGTACGATACAAAAAAATCATACATTTAGTTCATACAAGCAACTAAAAAAACAAGATCGTTACAATTCCTGTTACTCTTGTTTGTATTTTTTTCATAAAACTATTCAGGATTTTATCGCGGATTTATTTAGACTTTTTGTTCCTGGCGTTTCGAATGCTTTACAGCAATCATGGCTACGGGAGATAAGCTTTTTTATTCAACCCCGTTGAAATACAGCTAGCATATTTGCCACAACGCAGAGATGACTTGATCAGTAATAATTAAATGGACATTTGTTTTAAATGTAAGAGTTAAAAATTTTTTGGGATTTTTGTGTTTTTTTCAGTAAATATTGAAAAGTTACTTTTTTGTTTCAATAGTACAAGCAAAATAAAAACGAGTTAGCTTCACATCATTAAATGACGATAACGCCATTCTACGTGAAAGACGAATTCATCCAAAACGATTTCGCACTTATAATATTAGAAATATTCAAAATACAAAGTTCTGATGCTTCAATTTTAAAGGGCTAAATCAAAATAGAACAATTAAATCAATATCGGATTCCGGCCCGTCCTTCGCGATTGGGCCTGACGTGACTGAGGGTCTTAATCGCTTTCATTCAAACAAATAATTATTCAAATTTTTTGATTGTTTTTGTTTCTTTACCGACTTCAAAGAGAAAATATGTTGTATTTGTTACGAGGTTTTTTTTTCTTATATGAAAATAGATGTTTTCTTGTGTTTTGTGTGGAACTAAAGACTTACAAATTTCCATACTGTTCTAGCTATAGCCTGGTCCATTATAAGGGTCTACGATCTTTCTATAGGCTTTAATAGCTTGTCCAGTTCAACCCCTCCTATCTCCTTCTCTTGGTAATATACCGGATTCTTTACTAATAGATATAGAAACCTATTAGTAATAATTGTACTTAAAGTTGTTCATTGTGTTGTTTTTGATTACTAAATTGCTTATTAAAATGTTACTGCATTATTATTGATCCAAATCTAGAAATAAGTAAGACTACAGAATCAACAATATTACATAACAATTATCTAAAACATAGAAAAAGTATAAATGAATATATTTTCAAGCAAAGCCGTATACAAAAACTAGTGTGATATAAAAGTTAAAAACATTTTTTAAGACTTCAATACATCGACGTAGTCATTATTATCGTTGAAAAGGGTCTTTTTATTTGGGTCGCTTCAAATCCTGACAACGGGCAATATTTTCAATTTTGTTCTTCATTTAAGATAAAAAGGTTTCATTTCCTTCTACCTTTTCTTTTTATTTTAATTCTTTCTGTCTTATTGCGATATTGGCATGAAATTGTATATTATTATGAATATAGAAATAGGTTTTGCTTTTTTGCAAGTGATGTGAGTGGAATAGCTCTTTCGGCAAAACATGAACTTAATCTATACATATATATACATATAAATAAATAAAAAGTGTCTGTTTTAAATACATACGAAAGTACATAAGGAAAGTACTGTGAACAAAAAGCTATTTTTTAAATTTTTGTTTGTCTGCCTGTCTGTTGCGGATAATCTCTAAAACGTCTAGACCAATTTTGACGGGACTTTCACTTGCATATAGCTAATGTTACAAGGCGTATCTTAGGCTACTTTTAACCGACTTGATTGGCACATGAGAATATCAGAGGCGCGAAATTCAAAAAACCTGCCATTGGGCTACCACTGCCTTCTTATTTTACTTATAAGGACTATTCCTTATACCATTGCACTCGTATGCAAGAAAATTTAAAACTAAATTTTGTAGGTAATAAATGATTATGCATTTATTACCAACTTAATTTAAATTCGATACCCTTATTTAGTTAAATGTCATTACACTAAAAATGTACGCCATTTTCATCCTTCTGGGATACTCGAAAAGTCTGTAACTCAATTTAAAATAAATAGAACAAAAGCAGTTTTAGCTATTATTTATAAGGTCAAGGGTTAAAAGGAAAGTCTCAAAACATTTATTCCAAGTAAATATAGAAAGTCTTTCCAAAGTTTGTTGTTCGACCATTATTTTAACAAGATCCTTAAATTTGTTAATTAAATGTAACTTAAATTGAGAAGATATACAAAATATTCGAAGTTATTTTGTAACAAACATAAAAGATTTGCAAAAAATCCGAAGAGATAATTGAAATTGTTTATGATATTATAAACTAAAATAATATTGTTAATAAATAATATTTATTATATTCTTTATTGCACATAGAAATATAAACAGTAATACAAGTACAAATTTAGTTTGCAACGGTGATTTAATCATTACTTAAAAAAATATGTAGTCGAATTATTAAAATTTACATCAAAAAAACATAACTAAAGCTACGTTTCGTGATATGTATGTTTGTGTCATTTTGGTCCGCATATTTATAATGAATTGTAATTCACTCTCGTCCCAGTAAGAAATGCATTGCAACAACGTAACCTATACAAGTTTTAGTACGTCCCAAGAAAATGTAGACGCTTATTATATCTATCTTATCTTCTAAGCAAATAGTTATGTAATTTTTAAAATATATAATTTTGTAAATAAATTATAACAATCTATACTAATATTATAAAGCTGAATGTTTGTTTGGATGAACGCGCTAATCTCAGAAACTTCTGGCCCGAATTGTAAAATTATTTTTGTGTTGGGTAGTCCGTTTATCGAGGAAGGCTATAGGCTAACATCACGTTACGACCAATAGGAGCGGAGCATCAATGAAAAAAATGTTGCAAAACGGGAAAGACGGGCGTTAGTTCGACGCAGAAAGAATTTTGTTTCCGGTCTTTAGAACGCGTGCGAAGCCGCGGGAAATGCTAGTAATATAATAATCAAAATAGCTTCTGTATACCACTGCCCAATCTATGTTTCTGAAACCTGTAATCACTTGTGCTCTCGACACACCGTCTAAGCTGACATTGACTGCTAGTGACAATGCTATTAATGTGGTAAGTCTGGCCTGAGATATCTCACTAATATGATAATGATAAGAGATAAGGGCTATCATTAACTAAGTATGTGCAATAAAATTGACTGAGTAGAAGAAGGAGACAGTATTTGCGTATGCTTGAATCTGTATTCTCTCGTAACTACTAAACAGTTGAATTTTTCATAATAATATGAGTGTAATAAAAATGAATTTTTGGAGATACTATCCGAACTACGCCAGACGAAACCGAACGTCTCGTAACGCTTTTTCTTTATGTTATCGCACCCCCTATCGCAATCTACGTGAAGCAACTGCATTCTAATTGGTTTAGTACTTTCTTAGGTTTACGCAAATATTTGACATTATAAATTAAACTATCTTTACGGATTTAGTCGCGGATTTATTATGATTTTTGGTGCCCGACGTTTCGAATGCTTTACATCATTTTTGTAAATTGTGGGTAGGCACTGTCTGTAACAAGTATATAAGCCCCTGAGACGTCAAACACCTTAGTCTCTCCCGTGACCATGATTGCTGTAAAGCATTCGAAACGTCTGGAACCAAATATCATAATAAATCCGCGACAAAATCCGAAAAGATAGTTCCATTTATAAGGTTTAGGACTATAAATAGCATAATTAAACTCAAACTATACCAAACTGTAAGTAAATAAAGAAACATATCACAAAACAAAAGCACGTCTTTGTAAAAAAACTTTAAAAAGCAGGTGAACTCAATAAATAATTAATAGTATTTATTGTTGTTCGTTAAACGTTGTGATATCTCACCGGTCTCAAATTATTGTCCTACAAAAATTTGAGAGTGGATGAAGTGGAGAGTACTCGTAGTACGAGTGTGAGCGTGCATGCACTGGCCTGTTATATCTCCTGCATATCTGGATAGCTTCAATGAGATAGCTGCTATGGCCGAAATCAGTCATGAAGATTATTTTTATATGTATATAAAACAATACCTTTTAAAGGTTCTTAAGCAAATGTATCTTTTTGTAATTTAATACCTAACAAAAACGGTTTTTATTTTTAATATTTTTTAATCATAACTTTACATTTTTACCTTTTATAGTAAGTACGTTTACCTCAGTAATTTCAAATACCTGATAATAAAAGCTCAAAAAATGTTACGCCTTAACACCTATGAATATATGTATGGAGAAGTATCTATGAAATATAGGAACCATATAGAAAGCTATTGATATTCAACAATAAGAACTCTAGTATAGAATAGAATGGAAATCTAGAGCTTTCCCACGTAGAACTAAACCAAGTAATGAGTTCAAACAGAAAGAATAATCTTAGATGCTTGCCAATATTTTCATTCAACTTTTGAATACCTTGTATACGTAACTATATTGTGAAGACATATATTGAGACATTATTACACACAGCGCCATCTACTTCCGTGGTAAGCGAGGCTTGTGTTACGGGTACCAGATAGTTGATACACTACATAAATATTATAAATATTAATATAAACCCACGACTAACAAACATACGTATAATACGTACTACGAAAGATGAGACTTGACGAGCGTCATTAGCGAGGGATTTTCGCACTTAAGTCGTGTTAGTAAGAGTTATGTATAATTAATTACAAGTCTCATTTTTCGTGGTGCGGACTGTACTCAACACATGAGTGCCCCAACGGGACTCGAACCCACAACAAGCTGCGCCAAAGAGTCGTCATATATTAAGTAAAAACGTTCAACTTTTGAATATGTTATACGTAACTACATATATTAAGTGAAAGCATCTTTGTTTTATCACCAATTGTTACAGTTACAGTGAGCTTAATACATCGAATGAGTCGTTTGACATAGAGACATAAAAATAACCACATCATGTAAATCACGTATAAATATACCAAGGGATTACAAGCTTTATTACTTTACTTTACCGTTGAGATTCCCGTGTACGATATTTCAAAGCGCCTCTAATGAATTCTGTGCCGTTGTAAATGCAAAACGCGGAACAACAAGCTTGTGTTCTTAAAATTCAGTACAAACACAATCAACTGTCGACTCCGTGGTACGAGTGATGGGCATACGTCGATTTGAAATCTTATTTAGTGCCGTTTTCTTATAATAATTATTCAAGCACTTTAAATTATTTGGTTTAATACAAAAAGAATTGTATGACGCTGCGGTGTGAGGTAGCAATACTTTTCGGCAAATTCGGTATAGATTTCTCAGAGAAATGAAATTATAAAAAGTATCAGATATCACTACATAGTATAAAACAAAGTCGCTTTCTCTGACCCTATATCCCTATGTATGCTTAAATCTTTAAAACTACGCAACGGATTTTGATGCGGGTTTTTTTAATAGATAGAGTGATTCAAAAGGAAAGTTTATATGCATAACTAGCGGATCCCGCGGCTTTGCCTGTGCTAAATATAGGAAAAAGCCCAAGCGAAGCGAGGGCGAGTCGCTATTATATAATATATAAACACGAAAATACCAAATTTCATTCGAACCTGGCTAGTAGTTTTATCGTCCGGTCACAGGCATACAGACAAACAGACAGAAATTCTAAAAACTGTAGATACTGCCTTTGTAATAATGAATTGTGTCACTAAGATTTCCAAAAAAATATTTAATGTAGATATATTTTAATATATATACTAATAATTTAAAGCTAAAGAGTTTATTTGTTTGTTTGGTTGGTTGAACGCGCTAATCCTGAGATTAGTTCCTGAGAACTACTGGTCCGAATTGAAAAATTATTTTTGTATTGGATAGATGTTTATGGAGGAAGGCTATAGGCCTATATATTATATCACGCTACGACCAACAGGAGCGGAGCATCAATAAAAATGTTACAGAAACGGGAAGGGCGGGCGTTAATTCTGCGAGGTACCAATACCATACCTTGCGATTCACAAAGCATTTGGTTTCCGGCGTGCTATTAGCCACGACAAATGCTAGTAACTAATAAGAATAAATGAAGAAAATAAAAAAAATTAAGAAGAACTAACTATTTTCACATCTTGGGACGGATTTAAAAGAAAAAAACCTGGGAACAATTACTATACAACAGCGTTTAAACAAATTCAATCCCAAAACTAAAGAAAAAAAAATTTAGTGCACCAGATCACCTGGGTCTCCTAGTATTAGTAAGTATAACTTTTAATATAAATAAAACACAGTATCATCGCTGTCGTTCCTCCCTTATAAATCTCACGTTTAATTGCTCTGCCTGGACCCCATCAAGTGCAGTCTGTAGTGTAAACAAGCATTACTATTGCAATAAAGATCCTTTTACAAGTGAATAACTTTTGTATACTCGTTTTACACTCAGAACAACTTGTACATTATAATTAAAAAAACCATATTTGTTGCTAATCTTTGAAAGCGCTGGATCGATATTGCCAGAGCTTACAGTGGGAGATAGCTGTTATAATAAGGTGTAATTTAAGTTACTTTAATTTTACGCGCCTAATTAGGGATTTGATTTGATTTGATATAAATACATTTTCACTATGCCTTTTCAGCATTATTATTATCTCAGTATGAAAATATACTAAAAATATTTAAGAAAAGTGACATTTTCGTAAAGAAAAAGAATATTATTAATTTAGTCCACATTAAACTTCTAGTTATCACGCCACCGTTGGAACTGAACAAAAAAGAAATCACAAAAACCTGGCTTGCATTTCAAACGAATTCATTGATACACAAAGCACTAGGCCATCTCAATCCCATCCATATTTTAATACAATAGCTAGATTAAAAATGTTTCTCAAAGACGGTCCTTCTTCAATATTAAAATGTATGAAAAGAATAATGGAAACAGACTCTCAATGAAATCGATACAAAACGTATACTGTATAATATTACATCTATTATTGTGCATATTATTTAGATTGTTACTCTTTGTACGATGTGATTGAAAACTATTCGTATTGATGCTAACTCATCCCCATTAGAAATAGCTAGCTTTGAAAAAACTTTTGACGTCGCAGAAATTGGAAAACGTATGCTATTTTATTAGAGATTCCAGTAAAATGGCAAGAAAAATGATTATGTATATAATATACTATGTCTATATATTGCACTAGTGATTCAGCCTCGCTCCGCTCGGGTTCTAACGGTTAGTATAGATTAGACATGATATCAAATTTTATTAAAATTCATCCAGAGATTTTCTCGTGGTGTGTTCCCAGATAGACAAATAGTTAGACCAAAATTCTAATAAACTATACTATTCGGCCTCTGTCACAATAAAAATCATTATTTTAATAAGATTTCCTAATAAATATCTAAATTTACATATTCAAATCTGTTAAAATTTTATTATATGTATATACTTTCGGTGTGAGTGCTGTCGTTATTCTTTAACTAAACGTAATGATATATTTTAATATTTTTTTTTTACTTATGTAACTTACCTTACTTACCTAAATGGTTTTCAACTGCAAGTTAATGCTATATATTTTTTTATTACTAAGAGTCAACTTAGAAAAATATTATAGGACGTATGCGTTGATTATTTTCTAGCACAAAATATAAATTACTTGCTTTTCTAAATTACATGCCATACCTTCCAAACTCAGCCTAATCAAAATAGTGCTTATTTGTCCTCTTCCATTTTTTTATAGATTTTTATACATGAGTGGGAATCAAACCTGTGATCCCCAGTAGACCGACATGTTAGTGATAATGGTAGCCTGATATTTCTTTAACAATTTTTATTCGTAAAGCTTGCTGGATAAATTAAATTAATTCCACACACGGTTTTTACCTTTAATAAACTAGCGACTACGTGTAGTCGTCGCAAATCATTTTTGCAATATATCGTCGCATAAAATTTGGATACATTACAAATATATGAGATTGGAGCTTTTTGCCATAAATTCATTATTTCGCAGAAAATCGTTTACTTTTTTATTCGAAAAAATAATACACATATATTACTTTTATACTGTATCTTTACATTTTTATAAAAAACAAATTAGTTTATTTAACAAATTAATTTATTAAAATTCAATCTTTTTATTCAGCATTAAATTATAACCTTTTACTGAACGTCATGAGTACTAGTACTACAACTAGGTAAAATGAGTGCGAAAAAAGTATTCAAATTAAAAAAATATCATTTTTTTAATTAAAATATTAATATAAAAAATATATGCTTACTACTTTTTTATAGTTTCTACCTACATATTACTTAGAAATAAACAGATACCTATATAAACATTATAAAGCAGAAAATTTGTATGTTTGTTTGTTTGTTTAGTTGAACGCGCTAATCTCAGGAACTAATGATCCGATTTGAAATTATTGTTGTGTTGGATAGTCCGTTTATCGACCAAGAGGAGCGGAGCATCAATGAAAAATGTTGCAAGAAGGGAAGGGCGGGCGTTACTTCTGCGACGTATCATATCACGCGACTCAGAAATAATTTGGTTTCCGGTCTTTAGAACGCATGCGAATCCGCGGGAAATGCTAGTTTTTATAAGGCAGGAGGAACCTTTGTATTCGTATGCAGAACAAATCAACAAAATTTTTAGAAATATCGGATGAATCATTGAAGCATGTATAGATGAATATATGTACAAAAAGACACTCACTATGTATGTAGGTAATAATTGTTTATCACTGTTCGATAGTAAATGCAGTTAGTACATATCGTTTTAAATCGATCCCACCAACAAGTGGCGTGTGTCATGCGATAAGGCTAATATAATTTCGTGTTTTGCCCATTCCAACCTTTATATGTGTACTAGCACACGTCACTATGCTCTATCCGGAACATGAAATAACTATGACAGAGCCATTTAAATATGTTGGGACAATATTACAACAGAACCATCTAGTTCTGTGGCTTGTGTTACGGATACCAGATAGTTGATATATTTCACATATAAATTTTAAATACATAAATATTAAAGAGAAACACCCATAACTAGAGTACAGACAGTCGTGCTCAACAAATTAATGCACTCAGCCAGACTCGAATCCGCGACCAATGGCGCAGAAAGTACGGTCACTTTCAACAGAGCCAAATGTGTTGTTAAAATACTTTAGTTTAAAACTATACAAAAATATTTACAGCTTGTAGTACGATTCGAATCAAATTTTGTAGTTAAATAACCTTTCGATATTTAAAGCTCAGGTACAACAATAATATTTATTATAAAAATATACTTTAAATTACCTGGTTATTAATAAACATAAACATCTCCTTTATGTATTAAAAAACGCCTGCTGATTCCTTAGAAATGTATGAAAAGATGTTTAGAAATGAAGCTCTTAATGTTAAAGGGGATGCAAGACTACCTACTTAATATTTTATTTCAATAACAAATTGAAATAAAATAAATATATTATTCTACTAAAATCTTTATAAAAGCTCAGATCAATTGCTATGCAAAGCTTCTAAGAATAGCTTCTATTCTCCAATAATGAGTAAAGATACAATAGAGCACAGTCCGAGTTAGTTCATTTATATTAAACAATAACTTTTTCCAACAATATCATGATATTATCGTAGTAGGTAACGGAAAAAGGAGGCAAATTGACTTTTGAATGGTTTTAATATAACAATTTCTTTCAGAAAATGTACTGTCTTATCGTGGAGATAATTAAAAAAAATAAGTCAGAATATAAATTAAAATAATAATTTTAATTTCAAATCACTCAATACCGAGCGTCCATTCAAACTTTCCCATATAAAATATCAATAGAATCGAAAGCTGGAATCAAAACAAGGGTATTATATATCCGCAATTTACGAGTGGGATTAGCGGCTGTAAAGTTTAACGAGCGCATAATATTATTGCCAAGAATACTTTCCCCGGAGCTTTCAATCGCTGAATTGAACAAAGTTCAATTTATTTTCACACAAATGCATTTTAATAAATTTTGACTGTGACTGTACTAAAATGTATTGTGAAGTTCTTATTTTATATTTTTAATATTCGTATAGTCAAGTTAAAAAGTGATAGACGGATTTTTTATCAAGAAGTGTGCTTTTAAGCCCTCAGAATCTCGTAAATGTAGCTTAAAACAAAATATTGGATCTGAAGCCAAGTATAAGCCAAGTATATTTCCTAATATTAGGGTTTATATTTATGCTTAAACAGTATTGAAAATGATTTGATTTTTAAGCTTATTAATAAAAATAGGAAAGTTAGTAAATTTCATTCATGTTTTTTTTTATGGTAAAAAGGGGGCAAACGGGCAGGAGGCTCACCTGATGGGAAGTGATCACCTCCGCCCATGGACATCTGCAAGCCAGGTTTGCAGATGCGTTGCCGGCCTTTCAGGAAAGGGAGGGATGGAGGAGGGAGGGGGGAACGAAGGCGGAGGATGAAGGGAAGAGGGAGGGGGGAAGGAGAGTGGGCCTCCCGGACTCTCACTCACCGGACGAAACGCGACAGCATAGCTGCCACTTCACGCCGGTCTTCTGTGAGAGAGTGGTACTAATGAACTATACGGGGCGTGCCGGCCCATTCGGTTGCTACCCGAAGGTAACAAGCATGGCACTACAACTTAAATCATTCATGATATTTCTCATAATCAAATATTTTATTTTGCATTTAATAAAACGTTTTTCCAATAAATAAAAATTTTCATAGCCTAATTCATAAAAACACTAGATTTTTACGTGCGCTATGAACTTTATTAAAAAACCATTTACGAATTAATAGCGCTATAACCACTTGCAAACCAAACGCCGATTTAATATCCGTAGCGATATGGTGCTACGGTGCTACGGTGCTACGTATCTCTACATAACAGCTACGAACCGTAACCTAAATACTTGTTTGCATCTGCTTATTAGAAACAAGCACATGCATAAATCGACTCTAGACTGAATGTGATGGATTAAAACTGAAAAACTACAGTGTTTACTAAATCTTTGAGTACCTAATATCAAGTCTTAATTATATAATAATCTTAAATTTTATGTCGTCGAAATAAATATTTTTTCTTTCCATCAAGTAAGAGTATATGGCAAAATATATGCGTATTGAAGTAATCAATTTATAGTAATAAAAATATTTCTGATTCCGTTATAAATGTAAAAGAAACCTTGTAGCGTTTAGTTCGAAATATGAGAACGCTTGAATATTATATCCAGAATAATTAACCAATATGTTAAATGTGTATCATTATTAAAGTGTATTGAAATTACAAATTCTGCAAATAGTATATAAATTTCCATAATTATAAATTAATGATTATGAATCTCGTTTTTTAGCTAGCAATAACTGCTTTGCCACTGACAACCACTACGTAATTGAGAACAAACCGCTTAAATTAAATTAACATAAATTAAATTCGAAATGTTTTCAATATATGAAATTTGCACAAATAATTTATGTTCGTACCGTACAAATGATGGTGACGTGCGTCATTCGAATTTTGCTTTATGGCATTATTCATTCAAATAAACATGTATTAACTTTGAACATAATATTTATATTAAAATTAATTGTATCACGTGAAAGTTAAACCTCCTGATGAAAATTTACAATTTAATTTCAAAGTTTATTAAACGATGTCATCATATAAAGCTTATATGATGCTTATATGTCACCGTAAAAATGTAAAGTACGGTAACATTATGTATAATTAGATAATAATATATAACTAATAACGCTTTAAATTGTGAGCTTTTACGACGTATACCTATTTTCATTAGGCATTTGTCATTCGATATCGTAAAAAATGCAACCCACTAAAATCGTCAATCTGACATTAACCATCTACCCGCGTCCACTATCATTCAACGTTCGAGCTTCGGCCCGAATTTAGTGCCGTCGCGGTTGGATTTACACAATATAAAATACTATGCCTAAATAAGTTACGAGTAGCATAGATTTGTACAATCTTTATAAATTTATGACATATAAAATGAATATTTTAGAATTTTATTAGATATTTCGTAGAAGTAAATTCGCTTTCGCATTGCAAGATGATGTGTTTAAAAATCTCCTTATCAAAACACAAAGTTAACATCCTTTTGCTTTTGAGGAAAAACTAAGTGTTATAATAAATTCAAAATGAATAATTCTGTTGTCGTATACTATGCTAAAGGTTGGTATTCGATTTTCACAATTATACCTTATATATTCCTACTTTGCAACTTATTATATGTTATTAATATATAATGTAAAGTTATAAATAAAAACATAAATATATATCAACAATAATTACTAGTTTTCTAAGGTGATTTTACTTTGAACTAAAATTTACTTCATTATGCTACGTAACTTTCTAAATAGTAAAGAGTTATAATTAGTTCAGTTTCAGAAAATATTCCGTACATACAAACAAATAAATAGATTTTTATAATATAATAAGTGTGAGAAATAAATTAAATTGATTTTAACGGTTGTAGAGAAACTTAGAATTGTTTCTATCCAATTTTGGATAAGAAAATTTTTGCCCAGCGATATTTTTAGACTCCCTAAAATTTTTTGCGCTATCATAAAACATAATGAAGTAACACTATTATGTAAATTAACGTTTTAACCAACATTTTAACACACAAAGTACACTACAAAGGGCAACACTAAATTATTCTCATTTCTTTCTGAGCGCTGACAATTATGTAACACACGAGCTACGACTATGCTACGTCGTAGCGCTAATTGCTACGCAACTCGTAGAGACTCTAGGTTCCCGGTAAAGACCTGGGGTTAATTGTTACTGCCTTTGCTTCCTGTTAATAAAGTTCGTAACAATTTTAATATCAGATTTCTTCGTTAAAATTTTCTGAAGTGGTTTTACGTCAATTTTAAACATTGTTTAAAATTTAATGACGATTTTAAAAAAAATATATAATTATTAAATATTTAATTGCATATTTTTAGATATGGATAAGAATAAGTTACTAATAATATTGATAAATTTAGTTTACTTATCGTTCACTAATTAATATGGATATATATTATAATTTTTAAGAATAAAGCAACAAACAAGGTAAAACACCTTTTATTATATATGTATATAATATTGCAATATCTAATGTCACTTGTTAAAAAGCTAAAATATATATAATGCTACAATTTAATAATTCACTTAGTACTAAATAAAAACTTGCTTACACTGTATTAAAATACACCAAGCTCAGCTCTTCGTAAAGTTTTTCTAACCGCCGTCGGAGCGTTAGCGCTACGAACTTTTGTCGAACAAACATAAAAGAAATGTAGACGAGCTTATGGTTGAAGCGCGATTTTATATTTTTATTTCTCAACGTTAAATTAAATATTAAATTTAAACCAAAATTCAGTTTTAATGCCATAAAATATAAATTAGAAATCTATATCGTAAAATTTTCTTTTAGTACTTACCAATGATTACTATAAAATCATAAACACATTAAACATGCTCACAGTGGAACAGCTGTTTATAATCACTCACTTATTCAACCGACCCATCACATATAAACTCAAGTTTGCGGGTATCAGACATTTCGCGCGTCTGTCATGACCGCATACCGCACATCCGACTCGAGCCGCAGTCGGCAGCCGACTAACGCGGGGCCGCCGTGTTGCCGCTCACCCCCACCTACCCCCCCACAAAACCTACCCCATTACGTAACTATAACTGCTATAATAGTTCTTCAAAATAAAAATTATAATTGCAAATGTCCAATTAATATTAAATTCTGAAAAAACGGTATGACGTAAATGAAAGTCGTCACGGTTATCGATATACAAATAATGCTAAAGTCCATATAGCTACTGGTATCTATAAAATTATTATAATCAAATCAATATGGATGTACTGAGTTATTATCGAAGGCCTATTTTTCATGATTGTCCCTGGAATTCTGGGAAGTTGTGGCGCGTATAGAAATGGCTGACGCATGCGCGCGGCGACCCCGCCCTTCCCGGGGCGAGCTCCGCTTGATATTTTAAACTTATCGGGACAAGTCGGGAGAAATTGTAAGATAATTGCTTGACACATCTACATCTTTAAATTATAGCTGAGAGAAGATATTTTACTTTCATCAAAATCAAAGTCAGTTAAAGTATATTATTAGATTTCGAAATATTTTGTATCAGTTGTTATTTATTAATTAACTATTTAATACAACCATTTTTAATGAAATTACAGAAGGTAACTTTTAACCGACATCCAAAAACCTCTTGTTTTTAATCTTAATAAATCGGTATAAAGAAAATCGGACCCAATTAGTGTAGAAAATTAACATATACAAAATTTTAAGCCCACACTAAAGAAGGATGTATAAAACTTCATCCCCTATCGGATTAAATATTGGATGAAAGTTGTATATAAGTCCGTTATTTTAGAATTTCATAACTTTGAGATTTACGTTAAACTTAATTACTCGTACTAAGGATATTATTCGATTAATGATTTTTTAGAAGACAGTACGCCTTGGGAATGATGTGATCTCCGCCAGGCTATTTCAACATATAGAATTGTCGTTAATTTTCATTTTAATTTGAAAAAAAAACATTAAGATAAATAAATAATATTGGTCCCGCTGAGTTTCTTTCGCCAGTTCTTCTCAGGTCACAGATTTCTTCTTTCCAAACTGGTAGTAAAATCATGACGTTCAGTAAGAAATTGTTACAATTTTTATGCTGAATGTATGTTATATAATATTTCCAATGAACAAGAATGCATTTGATAAATGCAAATATAAAAAATTAAATATTAAAATGAGAACAATGGTTGAAACTATATATTTACAATCGGTATAAATCCGTTGAGTGTTCGTGATGGCTGACAGAATAATGGATTGACAGTCAGCGCTCCGCATCTGTCATCCATGTTGGCCCCACAGAGCATTGACAATGTACAAGGTGCAAAAAATGTTTCAATTTATACTAATTCTATCAATTAGAAATTAAACTAGGGGTTGTAAGACCGACTAATGATATAAAAATGAAATTTTACTTAGTTTTTAAATATTTTTAAAATTTAATTCTGACTGATTTATCCTCTCTTGGTCGTTAGATTTTGTTATATTAATTACTAGGGACTCGACCTCGCTTCACTTGGGTTCGTCTCAAAAAGCCGCGCTAGTTTATATACTAAAACCTTCCTCGAGAACCAATCTATCAATTGGCGCAAACAGCATGAAAATCGGTGCAGTAGTTTTTGTGTTTATCGCGAACAGACAGACAGACAGAAGTGGCGGAGGACTTTGTTTTATAATATGTAGTGAAATATATTTATTACTATATATGTATATGAAACTAACAATCAAAGGTCATAGATAGGTTGAGGCACGTTCAAAAAGATAATACTAAGTATATTCTTGCATTCACAGTTGCGACGGTTTTGACTTGAGTGTTGATTGTTTCACTGCGTTTTTTTCAATAGGATAATATTTATTTTTTTTTAATTTAAGCCTATATGTTACTCTTATATATAAACTATACTACTCTATAGTTTAATTAAAATCCGTTTAGTAATTTGCGAATGAATAACAAAAATACATTTATACATCCATCCATCCTAACTTTTGCGATAATAGTACCACATACATAAGTAATAAGGTCCAAGTTGTTGAAGAAAATAAAGTTGTAGGGAACATATTAGACTGGAAATTCCAAATATTTTCTTTATTAAAACTGTATAAAAGTATGAAGAGGTAAACTAAAGGGAAACCGAGTTTGAGTGAAATCTACTTAGTTTATGTCGCTAACAATTTATTATACTTAATTTTGTAAGTATATTCGGTTCTTAAAAAAATCATTTTTGTCTGTCTGTTCGTTTTCGTTAATATCTAAAGAAGCTGGACAGATTTTGACGGGATTTCTACTATTGATTGATTGATTGATATAATACACATATATAAATACATACATAATGTGGGCTATTTGTTTGATTAATTGTTAACTACTAATTAGTTTCATATACTAATAATAATATTTTATTAAAAATATTTTTTTTTCACTTTATATTCGCTATAATTTTAAAATACGCCTTCGTTCGCTAGTACCAAGCGAAAGCCTATATAAAAATATTATTGCAATAGATTAATTAAATTGCAATCTACTTGTATGTGTAAACTTTACCCAAATTGGTGCAACCATTTTAGCATAAAAAAGTAACAAAGTAGACAAACTAATAGTACATTTACCTATCACTGGAATCGAACTGGGTATATTTGTCGTTCTAGATTGAGATATTTGATAACACGACACAAAATTATATTGAAAATTATTTTTAAACTTACAAACTGAATTAAGACGCTTCATAACAATTATAATTTAAAAACGATCCAACCGACAACAATACTGAAAGTATGAAAGCTACAAACTGCTAAAAGCTTCATAAATTTAAACGTCGCGTTGTCAAGAGATATTGTACTATTTAATAATTTGTATTTCTCAACCTACTTTTTTCGGGTTCTGAATAGAGTTTCACGAGAGAGAAGGTTTTAATATATTTTAGAATTTAGTACAGATAGACGAATTAAACAAGACCTTTTATAACACCGGGGATTGTGAGTTCGATTCCCGTAATCTCTAGGGACAAATGTCTTTTGATCTTGACCTTTAATCATAACTTTAGTACAGTAAATGTATTTTTTAATGTTATATTCGAATACTTTAAATTAAAATTTGTTTGAAAAAAGCAAGCACAGTGTTTTTTTTTACCTTACCTATTAATTAAGTAAGAAGAAAATACAGAAGTTATTAGCATGATGAAATATATGCAAAATTTATTACACACGTATGTTTATTATAGATACAGTTATTATTCGTACTTTGATAAGCAGCTAGCAATGTACCTTTTTTTATAAAACCTCCTCTTAATAGAGCTTCATAGGATCGCTTACGCATTCAACTGCGAGACCCCGATGGCCCGGCAGGTGTGCCGAAGCAGAGCACACAGCCAGAAGTTTTTCCATAGTCTTCTTTCTTATCAGACAAGTACCAGGAGCAAACTGCATGACAACCTTTCACCGAAGTGTGCCCTTCCTGAGCATTTCTTGGCTTTACGTCCGGCTGGGTTGCCGGACGTTACTTAGTTATTTGACCCCCCCCCCCCATTACGACAAAGAGAACGCACGTTTTTGAGATATGCCCGAATGCAGCAATCAGTCGAGTCGCTTATATCCAAATAAAAATGTGGCCTACGTATTTAATTCATTAATATAATATTACATATTTTGTAACTTTATATAATATAAAAAATGTAAATACATATTACACAAATAGCAGTTATGATCATGACCTACTTTTTAATGTATCAGAAACATGAATGATTTACGAAAATAGGTCGATTTCAATAATGTCCCTTGACAATTATTTTAAAAACTTTGCTCATCGCTTGACTCAGCTGGTGTAACAGATACCTAATAGCCATATACACTACACTGTTCTGTAACTAATTGTATGTACAATATTGAAATTTTCCTCAAATTTTGATGTTTACAATTAGACACATATGAAAAAAATAACCGTTTGGAAAATATAAAATAATATAGTAAATTTTTTTGAATTTTTATATGAAATTTTCATTAACATTTTCTTTTCCAAGAGGCACTTCTCTATGTTTAATATAAAGCAATCATAATGTCAGGAACCAAAGACCCTGAACGTAAAAATAGTACTCGTATTATTTACATTTCATATCTGAGAAATCCATACTAAGTTAAACCGTGCCTAGGGATTAACACGAGCGGAGCAAGATTGATTCGCTAGTATAGAATAAAATCAAGGGTAAACTTTGGCCACTAAGCAAACTAGTTGTGATAAATAGCCTTTTACCAAACAAGAGTGGGTTACGGTTTAAAATCGAGTACACAATATTGTAAGTCCATAAAATCGTAAGGCGGAACCATTTCAAATTAATAAACTGAGTTACAATACTACTCCACTAAAGCAATAAAGAATGGGCGAAAAGTGCAGTGAATCAATTCAACGACATTTAATGGCATGTAAAGTTTTATGGTCATACTACGTAGCAAGTTATCGGTAACGGTTATCAGACATTTGGTTTTTATTAAACTTTATTTTCGCATCTATGTCTTTTTTTGAAAAAAACAACTGTTGAGTTTCTCGCCGGCTCTCAGCAGATCAGCATTCCAAGTTGTAGCTTACTCACAGACATACAGACTGACATTTAATTTAAAGTTTAATAATGTAAAAATGACGATTCAAAAGTGCTTGTAAAAGTCTATTTGAATAAAGAATATTTTGACTGATTGACTGATTGATAATAATTGAATCGTAACAGAGTCGAATTCGTATATTAAATATATTTTTAAATGTTATTGAAATAGTCATTATTATCAATATAGAAGAGGATTTAATTTTTCAGATTTTTTAACTGTCTGTCACATCGCGATTAAATCACTGGGTTGATCACGATTAATATATTTTCAACCGACTTCAAAAATGAGGAAGCTCTCAATTCGTCTGTATTTTTTTAATGTTTTTTACCTTAGAACTTTTGACTGGGAAAACGGATTTTGATGATTCTATTTTTCTTATATATATTAGTTTATTATTAGGTTATAGATGAGATTATAGATGCTTGTGCCGAACGCGCGATTTGACGTGGCGGGAGCTGTTAAGCAGATATGGTTGGCTTACACCGACTCCAAAAATAACAATATTATTATAATAAATTAAAATGCAATTATTTTTTAATTTTTATTGCATATTAATTTGTTTTGGAATAGTATTTTTGAGGACGGTTTTTTTTGTTAAAATATTTGTATTTTCTATTTTTGGTGTAGAAAATATGTCATTTTTGCTAAAACTACACTAACCATTAAACGGGACACACCCGAGCGAGCGAGGGTGATTCGTTTGTTTGTTTATATATTTCTTATGTCACTCTGTTTAAAATAGCTACCTTATCTTGCAGGTCTGGTACCTGGTACATGTATTTTAGACATTATTTATGAATACTGGTGACTTACCCTAGTTTCGCTTAAACACGTCCCTAGGTGCCCAACTGTAGACAAATTGCTACTTCAGGCCATATTTTATCTGTTATATATCTATTTTAGCGCGTAAAAGTACCAAACATACAAACTTTTACATCGTATATACGTAAGTATGTACGCATTTTTAACCAGAGTGAGTCAGTTTAATAGCAAGTTATTATAAAAACTGCCTCGGTGGTGTAGTGGTTAGCAAATACGGTCATACGTCGAGAGGGTCTGGGTTCGAGTCCCGAGTCGGGCCAAGTTTAGTTATTATTAATTTGATGATTCTTTCTGTTTAGTAAGTCCAGTAACCGTCCAGAGTTGGGAAGTTGACGGTGTGTCACCCCCGTGCCTCGGAGAACACGTAAAGCCGTAGGCCCTGCACCTTAGCTCTCACTGATCGTGTCGAACAGTCGTCCCACCAGAGTATGAGAGTAATAGGACTAGAGACTTGTGTCTGCGCGTACACTTATGCATTGTAATATCTCCTGCGCAGTCGGCCAGTTTCAATGATTGATGATTGGCCATCGTGGCCGGAATTGGTCGGAGAATATTACGAAAAAACCTATTAATACAAAGTATTCTCACTAAATTTTAGTAAAGTACTGCAAAAACATAACACAGCATATAGTATTTAAAAAAGGTTCAAATAATTAACCCGACGCTACAAGCATGTTAGGTCTCGTTAGGACTCGCTCTTACCCATCTATTTACCCCCAGAGGTCATCTATGCGCCCTCAAACGACAATATAAGCTCTAATTCATGCAGAATTCTGCTTTTTAGAGTTTCCTAATGAAAGGAAGTAAGGTTTTATTGTTGAATAAAAGTACATTCATCTATCAGAGTTTTTAAAGCTTTTTTACTTGTAAACTAAATTAATTACTAAGTTACAGCTAAAATTTATAATTTTATTATTAAATCTTGATACTTTTTTTTCAGTTATATACTAGGCTTTTTATTGTGTAAGTTGATAAAAACAAATGCAAGAGAAATTTCTGTTCCTTTCAATTTCTTTGTCCGGTAAAACGACATTTCGATACGAGTGGAGGGACCGACGGCTTTACGTGCTCTTCTATGGGGGTGTAACACAACCAACTTTACAACTTCGAGCCTATTCATACGTATACAATATATTATGTATATACTACAAATACAATTTATTAGGCTATGGGATGAAAATAAAAGTCATTCATATTAGGTAGTATAGGTATATATTATTTAAGAAAAAAATTTTGGGATTGGTTTACGCGAATATTTGATATTATAAATGAAACTATCTTTTAGGATTTTGATTGTATCTCGTTGTTTCGAATGCTTTACAGTAATCATGGTCACGCGAAAGACTTTTTTTTCTTAAAAAGGACACTAGTGGCACCAATATCATAAACTAGTAATAAATGAGAATAAACTTCACTTTGTTTTTAAAAAAAAAATATTATTAAAATTAAAAGTCTTATTTTTTGAACGACTTTTAGGTTAGACGAACACATTTAACTACCTTTATTTTATACATAATTCTTAAACAGAGGAGTTCTTTTTGTTTATTATCTGTTATATAAAACTTGTTTTTAGATCAGAATAAGAAATACTCGAAATGAAACATAATATGTCATCGCAATCATCCCCCAAATAAAAATGTTTAACTTCACCCTCGTCACAATTTAATTATATTGATACATTCGTAACATTTCTTTGTAATATAAAAAATATTATTTTTTTATTATATACGGAATCCTCTAAGAAATACTTTCGTTTGTCATTTTTTATGAAGCTCTCATGTCTCATTTTATTATGACGCCCGCTTCACTCATATGACGTGTACAAAGTACGACGTTTTTTTTTTCAAAAAATCTTAGCCTTTACTGAAAATTCAATATCCAGACTTCATAATTCTCGCCATTATACATTCAAGTATGTTTTAAACTGAAAGAATTAGAGCGAGCAAAAATATTTTTTAAACCAATAAGTAAAGTCATATACGTACCTACTTAATTTTTTTACTTATAACAGTGAAAGTAGCCTCACAAGACTTGCAGAAAGAGTGATTCTCTTTTAAAAGTAAAGCTATGGATAACTTTTTCTTTCACTTTTTACTCGACTGCTCCAGAAGGAGGGTTATGTTTTTCGAGAGTATGTATGTATGTATAATTGCTTGGCACGCTCTGCGGCCTGAACGGCTCTGTGGATTTTAGCTTGAAAGGAGTCGTTAGATTCGTATTTACTGTGAGAGTGACACTGGGTATAACTATTAAACAAAAAAAAACAAAATGGCGGATTTTTGGTGCCAAACTCAAATGTTTGGAACATTTTGCAGCCTGAATAGCTTGCTGGATTTTAGCTACAAAAGTGTCGTTAGATTCGTGTGAATTGTGAAAGTGACACCGGGAATAAATATTGTATCAAAACACAACATATTTCAGGATTATTTAAAATTCAAATTACACTGAAACGCAGTCGGTTTTTTTAGTTTTTCTGTTACACTGACTTGTTTAAAAGTAAGATCACAGATAGCGTGGTTAGGCATATTTATTTATTCATCATATGAACACAAATTGGCTTTAAATTGCGAATGTACGAACGTTTACAAAGTTGTAAGTGTTTCGTGTCGGGGTCAGATGTCTATGCCGACTTAAATTTCCGGTCTATTGCAGCCTGAATACACCCCTCTTCAATTCATAGTTGGAAATTATTATTTTTATACATATTAGAGAGTCGCCCTTCCGTGCGTCTCTAGCTGCCTAATTGAATATATTATATGTTTATCTATAAAATTATATGATAATAAATATTGTAGTCTAAGAATTTCGTCTATGCATACAAAATAGAAACAACTATAGATACTACAAATATATAAATAAAAAATATAAATATAAATATTTAGGGACATTATTTCAACAGCGCCATCTAGCTCCGTGGTAAGCTACAAGGCTTGTGTTACGGATACCAGATAGTTGATATACTAAACAATATATATAAATTTTAAATACATACATATTATAAATATGAACACCCATGACTAGAGTACAAACATTCGTGCTCAACAAATAAATGCCCCCAGCGGGACTCGAACCCGCGACCGCTGGCGCAGAAAGCAGGGTCACTACCAACTGAGCCAAACGTGTCACCATATATGCCGATTACTATTCGTTTTTGGTATGAAATCGGCCTGTTTAAGTAGTCATGGGTGTTTATTTATATGTACCTATATCATAAGCGTGCGTGCATGCGTGCGTGTGTGCGGGTGTGCGTGCGTGCATGTGTGCGTGCGTGTCGTAAAGTATTTAATACAAGAAATGCTTCATCCAATCCATCTAGGTTTTTCACTAACTGACCACTTCTTTTAGTCGATAAAAAGTCTAAAATCCCTTATAGTCCTTTATAAGCTACAACTACTTCCAATTTCATGCAAATCAGTTAAGCTTTTAGCAAAGAGAAGTAATAAGCACATACTAACTTGTATTTACAATCTCAATAATATTAGTTTGAATAAAATAAGATTTCAATATTGTATCATTCGAATTTACAATAGTATTATATTCAGAACAGAGATTTTCTTTGAATTATACAACTTAGAGCTTAAAGCTACTACTACTCTACTTTTGGGTAAGTATTACTTCCAATATATAACATTACAAGTGACTTATCCTCGTTTTGTTCGCGTTCATCTAGCATATAGAGGTCATAATATAGCAGCTTTGAAGGTGAAGGGGAAAAGCTTACGCACACACATAAGTACAATTCGCATTTAGATTCTAATAATTGGAAATATTATTAGTGAATAATAGTAACTATTAAAAATTTGATGAAGCCATATATTTAAAATAATTAAATAAATTATATGTTGGGACATTATAATACAAAGCGCCATTTAGTTCGTAGCGCTATCGTAGTAACTATGAGGCTTGTGTTATGGATACCTGATAGTTGTTACACTTCACATAATATAATAATAATAATAAGCCTTTTATTTCATGCAAAAAGTAAGATACATTCAAAGTTTATAGAATAAAAGACAAAAGAGAGAGTACAAAAAGTGATGTAGTTTACACGTATTTCATGTTTTTTTTTAATATAAGTTAATTAATAACAAATAATAAATTAATATTAATATTTTAGTTTAGTTTAGTTTACACTTCACATATATAACCTAAAATACATTACATATTATAAAAATATAAATATAAACAAAACCCTGACTGTAATATAAACATTCGTGCTTTTATTTTATATTAGGCAGGATTCGAACCCGCGACCGCTGCCTCAGCAAATAAAGTCACTCACTACAAAGTGACCCAAACGTTTCGTCACTGAATTTAACTATATGTACAGGAGTGTATATGGACAAAGGAGAAAAAGGACTGGCTTTTTTTCTTAACCTAGATATAAATAAATAATTTATATTATAAATGAAACTATCTTTGCGGATTTTGTCGCGGATTTATTTGGATTTTCGGTTCCCGACGTTTCGAATGCTTTACAGCAATCATGGTCAGGGAGAGACTTTATAGAGAGATAATTTATATACATAAGTAAGCGAAGCTCGGGTAGAAAGCTAGTACTGTATTTTATATGTAACACTCTCAACCCAGCATTGAAGCACGTGAGGGGAATTCACTAGAAACGTAGCACATACAAAAGCACGAATGACTCGCCGAGGCCAGATGTCCACGATTTCCATTTCCGTTCTCTCTCACCTAATAGACTAAAATCACTGTAATTTTAAATAAACACGTGCTTGCTCAATTTAACGCGAAATACAAAAAGATTTATTTATTTTTAAATATAAGTACCTATAATATTTATTATTAAAAAAACTACGGTTTGCCTTGATGGTATGCCTATGCGTAAATACACTTCGCAACCTTAAAATAAGCTACTATTATACTCGCAATTCCACGATCAAAACATAGTACTGTTATATCGCTAACATCAAGATCGTTCCTTGGACTTTTAACGGTTGTACTGATTTCTCAGAAATAAGATATTTTTCAGCAAGTAAAAAGTATCCCATATGTGATTGTTTTCTTTTTTTATTTTCTCTTGATGCGACAAGCAGACCTAAATTCTAAAATCTGTAGATTCAATTGTATCGATAATAATGGCTATTTCAATATGATTTTCCACATACATTTAATGTACACATTCAACGGCAGTGTAGGCCAGCGGTAACGTACTCGCTTTGATAACCGAGTGATACGGGTTCAAATCCGGGTCTCGCACCTCTGATATTTTCATGTGCGAATAATTTCTACCATGATTACCACTTGTCTTATGGTGAAGGAAAACATCGTGAAGAAACCTGCATGTCTGAGAAAACCTAGCAAGTTTTCGAAAGACATGTGAAGACCGCCAACACGCACTAGGCCAGCGCGGAGGACTATGGCCTAATCCCCTTTGTACTGAGGAAGGACCGAGCCCATCAGTGGGACATTAAAAAGAGCTGAGGACATTTGACTAAGTTAAAATTTAACTATGTGTATAGATGATGTCATATAACTTTTATAGGTTATTACCATTTAATTACAGTAACGGATTAAAAGGTAATTCCTGAAACTAGTAATAAATAAAATAATGACAAATGCATCTATAACATTCACTAAACCGCAACATTCACCTTTTACGACAGCTTTAGCTATAAAACACGTATATATTATTACGACCCTCATTGCGGTGTAAAATCGAAACAATATTAACGAAAAAATAGGCTTTTTGATGGTGCTATACTAATATTATAAAGCTGAAGAGTTTGTTTGTTTGTTTGGTTGAATGCGCTAATCTCAGGAACTACTAGTCCAATTTAAAAAAATCCTTTTGTGTTGGATAGTCCGTTTATCAAGGTGAATATTACATTCAGCATTTAGAATGCGAGCGGAGCCGCGGGAAAGGCTAGTTTATAACTTGACACGATATTTTATTGGAAAATCTCTGTAATGTCATACTTATGATTTTGTGACATCATAGTAGTATGTATGTAATATGTATATAATATGTATATAATATGTATATAATATGTATATAATATGTATATAATATGTATATATGTATTTAGCCCTTTTTAACGTCCCACTACTGGGCACGGGCCTCCCTCAATACGAGGGGGTCAGGCCATAGTCCTCCACGCAGGCCTAGTGTGGGTTGGCGGACTTCATATGTCTTTCGAAAACTTGCTAGGTTCTCTTAGATATGCAGGTTTTCTCACAATGTTTTCCTACACAATAAAACAAGTGGTAATTTTATTTTAAATGATTCAAACTTAAAAAAAAATCAGAGCTGCTAGACCCGTTTATCCGTTACAAACTAACATAAAAAGAGATTTTTTTTTCTCTTTAAAATTTTAGTGCAGATATTTCTAAGACTTTATTCAGACAGACTTTTAATAAAAACAAACTTCTTATTTAAAGATTTTTGCTTTCAAATGTACTAATTAGAAAATAAAATGCTTCCTTTGTTTTATTTCTCTGATTCAAACAACAAATTATTAATAATTTCTTTTTAGCTCCTTTCTAATTAATGCAATCTCAAGTTTGCTTCTATAATAAAAAAACACCGTCAGATTTAGTAGTTGAGAAGTAAAATGAACCAGGAAATACACCAGAACTTATCATTATAAGAGTTTATTATTTACTTTATTTAACGCAAATAATATTTTCCATAATGAACAGTATGGTTTTACTAAAGGCAGATCTACAGCCGATGCGGGGATTGCGCTTCTTGTACATATTTATGACGCTTGGGAAAAATCACAGAATGCAATTGGAGTTTTCTGTGATTTGTCTAAAGCTTTTGATTGTGTGAAACATGAAACTCTTTTGCTTAAATTTGCTCATAACGGTGTTCGTGGTATTGCTCTCGATCTACTTGCTTCTTATCTTACTGATAGAGTTCAGAAGGTCGCAGTAAATAACGTCAACTCTTCTGGTTCTCCTCTTAGAATGGGTGTTCCGCAAGGATCTATCCTAATGATCTCCCGTTCTATGCCGATAAATTGTGTGATATTGTACTCTTTGCGGATGATACCTCCTTAATTTTTAAAGTTGATAGAAAGTCAAATAATTACGACGAAGTAAACAGTGCATTATCGCATATGCTTCACTGGTTTAACATTAATAATCTGGCTTTAAATGCCAAGAAGACAAAATATATGCAGTTTTTATTACCTAATGTAAAAAGACAGAATTTGAATTTGTATCTCAATAACGACACATTGAATACGGTGGATTCCACGGTCTTCTTGGGATTGACATTAGATTCGGGTCTGCAATGGGGTCCCCATCTCTCGTCTCTTGCGAGTAGACTGAGCTCAGCTGTTTTCGCTGTTAGAAAAGTCAAGCAGCTAACGGACATTGATACTGCCAGACTTGTTTACTTCAGTTATTTCCATAGCATTTTATCTTATGGTATTTTGTTGTGGGGTAATGCAGCGGACATTAAATCGATTTTTATTCTACAAAAAAGGGCCATTCGGGCTATTTATAACATAAGCGCTCGTGATACTCTCCGCGGACTTTTTAAAGAAATAGGAATTCTTACGGTTGCTTCGCAATATATATATTGTAACATTATGTTTGTTCGGCAAAATATTAATTGCTATTCAAAGCACAGCGACAAACACAGTATAAATACAAGAAATAAGGATAAACTTGTAACACCCAGTTTTCGCCTACATAAGGTAAACAGATCGTTTATGGGGCAAGGTGTACGCATGTATAATAAAATTCCACAGTCCATATTGAACTTGCCTTTGAGGCAATTTAAATCAAAAATTAAAAGTACGTTGTTGAATAAAGCTTATTACACTATAGCGGAATACCTGGTGGATGTAAATGTGTGGGATTAGCGACTGGTTGTGTCTCACGTAGGATAAATAGATAAATTGTAATACAATATTGTTACCAAATATTTTTTTGAAAAGAGCAACTGTTGAGTTTCTCGCCGGTTTTTCTCAGCAGAAAAGCTTTCCGAGCCGGTGGTAGTTTACTCACAGACTTACAGACTGACTTTTAATTTTGATAATGTAAAAATGACGATTCAAAAGAGCTTGTAAAAGTCTATTTGAATAAAGAATATTTTGATTTGATTTGATTGATTTGATTTGACTGAATATCGTATCGTTATATTTTATACTAGCGATAAGTTAAGATAAGAGACATTTTCCCGTAGTAAAAAATACCCTATAAATTGAACCGAATGACCAGCTGTCATCATGACAAATTTCATCAAAATCTGCCCAGTGGTCTTCTCGCTATGCGGTCATAGACAAACACACAGACATACAGACAAAAATCTAAATAACTATATTATATACTGCCTCTTTATTGGAATATAATGGACTATACTTTTTAGAATATAGGAAATACTCCACCCGCGCTAAAGACCGGAAACAAAATAGATTTTAAATACCGTGTGATATTTTATAACCGGTTTGTAACGGTTAATTGAAATTTCTCAGAAATTGAATATTTTCTCGCAATAAAAAGTGTCCTACGTATTATACCCGGGTAACCAGCTATCATCATACTAAATTTAATCCCAATCCGTCCAGTGGGTGTCCCATAATGCGGTAACAGACAGACAGACAAAAATTCTAAAAATAATAGATTTGGCCTCTATATCGCTAATAATGTCTATTTCAAAAAATATTTAAACTACAAATTTGCCTCTGTTATAATTTTATATAAGTATAGATGTATAGATAGATGAACGGTCACAGGAAATAAATAAATTGCGCTGAAAATACCAGCTTTTTCAAAGCTTTGATTGAATTCGTAAAAATGTAGCCATTTGCTAGAATACAGGACGTTCGTAAAGGAATTTTCAACATCGAGGGACAAAGTGATTAAACCCAGAAAGCAATACCACAGTAATAGTAGGATTTTTCATCATACAAGGTTTTTTTTGGAATTATCACTGACAAAATCTTCAAAAGGACATTCTTTATTATATTTCATTTATGATATTCATTTCCGGTACTTTGCACCTTTAGGTCGAATCAAAATTGATATATTTCTAGTAGTATAGTTTAAAATACTGTTACTAACTTATATTCCAATATTTGTCGGTGGTGTTGTATGTTTTTTATATACTGAATTTATATAAAACTAATAGTACATAATATTATAGAAAAAATATAGGTATTAGTAACTCTTTCAATATTCTACACAAGTATAAATATACAAGTAAATTTCAAATTAATTCATGTCTCCCAAACTTATTATCATAATTCACTGAATAACATGTCAACATGTCTCATACGATTTGCAAAAGCCTCAGCCCTGAAATGAACTTGCGATAGAAATATTTCGTACGTGTAACATCCCACAATCTCCTGCTTGGCATCACCATTCATCAGCCTTATATAGATTTTATTCTTGATCTTTTATGTAAGTTTCCTCGCGATATTTTCTTTCATTATATGACACTGGTAACGCGCTCGTTTGAATAACCGAGTGATGCAGGTTCTAATTCAAGTCTGGCACCTCTGATATTTTCATTGGCGAATCATTTCTAACACGATTACTAGTTGTCTTACAGTATAGGAAAACTACCTATAAATCTGCATATTTTAAAAAACATGTTAAATGCGCCTACGGCTAGCGTGATGGACTATGGCCTAATCGCCCACATATTGAAGGGAAGCCCAGCAGTGGGATGTTATAGTGCTGAGGCTGAGTAATAAGCTCTATTACAGATAATCATATCGAGAATGATTATCACATTAAAATATCAGAATCAGAAGTGATTTGAACCCGCACATGGTTTTACAAACACTAGGCTACCACAGCCTAGCAACATAACTTAAGAAAAACAATCCAGTTGACCTTAACCATGTTATAATGAGGTTAATTTTTATACTAGGGTCATAATAGAGGCGGTGATGCCTACAGAGCAGATGATTTAGCGAGCCGTCACGTGGAAACTACGTCCGGCATAGCACAAAGGGGTGAGATTGACGATAAATTGGACTGAAAGCATCCAGCGTTCAAGCATAATTATGGATTTAAATAAATATTTATAAGCTACTAGTATTCGGCACTGGCTTTGCTTAGATCTTTACATCTAAATAAACATATAAGCAATAAGAACAATAAAAATTTAGGAAACCTTTTTTTATAAAGATTTTCCTAAAATGTTGTTGAAACTATGATTTTGGTAAAATTATGAGCGTAGCCAGCTATTTTAAAAAGAAAAGCAAAGGAAGGCGAAAAAAGAGCTGTAACGGGTTGAAAAAGGGGATGAAAGTTTTTATGGAAATTACGTCATTTTTAAAGCTGGAAGCTTGAAACTTATTTTTTAAGGTTTTTGTACATAGTAACAAATAAGCAAAGTAACTATCTATTCTTACTAGTAACTTATCTATTAAACTATCTAAAACATATTTTAGATGCAACCAAGCATTTCTTCTATGAATAGTTCTATCAGAGCTATTTCGACACGGTTGCGGTTTGTGTAGGAATGTAATAAGCTCTAGGACCATGGCACATTACGTGCAAGTGGCAGTAGCTGTCGATCGATGTGTAATATGACTATGAAACTCCTTCTCGTAATGCCCTAAAATTGATATTGGATCATAGTAAAGCAATATATTTCGTACGTCACTAGTTGTCAAAGGATTCTCATATTTCAAAAGTACTTGAGTAAATTTAGTATATTTGAAGAAATTGCTATATTATATAAAATTGAACTAGCTATGATTTTAGGTTTATTTGTAGTTAACGCTTTATAAATTTGAATTACTACGTTATTTTGCTTCGCGATCTTAATTTTTTTTAATGTTTGTGCAAATTTATAATAATTATGATGTACCTACTCTACTAATTTTAACAGGGCTTTGTCAATAGTAAGAAAAGAAAACGTAGCATAGGCGTTTTTTTCTTCGCCGTAGTATAATAATAAGATTAATAAATAAGACGTTATCAACGTAAGATTACAATTTTTTATTTATAAATATAGCAAAATTCTAACAGAGTCTAATCTGTATATCAAAGATGTATTGGAAAATTTCATTATTATCGAAAAAGAGGTGAAACCTAGTAATAACTCGCTGTATGTCTGTAACGCATCACAAAAAAGCTCCTTGACAGGTGTTTATGAATATTTGTTTTATTTGTATGATAATAGATGATTATCCGGGTCAACAAACAGGATAAGTTTTACTATGGGAAGATTTTTCATATCTGAGAAATCTATACTACCGTTAAATCTATAAACGAAACCGAGTGAAGCAAGGGTTAAATACTAGTTGATATTTATAATATAACCAATGATAATCGTGACATATCTGAACAAGTAGGTTATTCGGGGTGACTTTACAAGAATTAACATAATTGTTGCTTGAGGTGAAGAACAATTTCACTTTAGCATAAAATTAAATCCATATTTCCGATAGATTGATCTTGACTTTGAAGGAACCTCTACTAATATAACAACATTAATGTGCTTACGCTTTCGTCTTTTTTTCTTTATTATCTTGTCTCAGATCTAGCGCGAGCGAAGCCGTATAATTTATATTGTCTTAAGCGCTAAGGTTACATTAAAAATAATTTTATATGGTTGTTAAGTAATTATTTAATTACGAGCATTTTCATATTTATTCATCTTTTAAACCTTCTTTGGACTTCCACAAATAATTCAAGATCAAAATTAGCCAAATCGGTCCAGGCGTTCTCGAGTTTTAGCGAGACTAATGAACATCAATTCACTTTTATATATATAGATTTTATAGTATGTATTCAGCTCTTACTACTGCACTCTTACTGCCTCAGTGGTGTAATGGTTAGCATGTACGGTCATACATCGAGAGGTCCTTGGTTCGAGTCCCGTGTAGGGCCCAGATTAGTTAGTTAGTTAGTTTAGTAAGCCTCAGTAACTGCCCGGAGCTGGGAAGCTGGCCGTCGGTTGTGCGCCTTAACTCTCACTGGTCGTGTCGAACAGTCGTCCCACCAGAGTACTAGAGTGATAGGAATAGAAAGTGCACTTGTGTCTGCGCGTACACTTGGGCACTATAATATCTCCTACGTAGTTGGCTAGTCTCAATGAGTTTGGACGCCGTGGTCGGAGAACATTATTAATATTATTACCAGCTCTTTTAAGCCCACAGCTGGGGTGGGTCTCGCTTTATATGAGAGGGATCAGTTCATACTCCACGCTGGCCAAGTATAAAACATACTTAGAACTTGTTAGTTTCTCTCAGACATGCAGGTTTTCTTACGATGTTTTCCTTCACCGTTAGACAAGTGGTAATCAAATTTGAAATGATTCGCACATAAAAATATCAGAGCGAGACCCCGATTTGAATCCGTTTCACTCGGTTACACAAGCAAGCGCTTAACCAATGGGCGTCCACCGTCTCAATTTTATAATGATACAATATCATACTTGAGTATTATATACTCGTAAATAAATAATTAAATAAATATAAACACACATACTATCTAGTTCCATATAGACTTATGTTATGGATATCAAATGGTAGATACATTACTTATTACTACTATGGATAGAAAACTTTGAAAATAAAACTTGGAAACAGCTTGAGTCATGCACCATCCTAGCAGAAATCGAACCAGCGACCATTTTCACCAGCACTTCAAGTAGGATCACTACAAATATATATCTTATATATCAAATATCTTCTTAAATAAAGCTTACTATTTAAAATAAACTAAACGTAAAACAAGAAACAAAACTGCTATTAGTGCACTAAAATTTGTTAAGTGAGATTTCTTCGTCAGTTGAAAATGAAATTGTAGTTAGGGATAAGTCAGCAGTTATATTTTGAAACTTGATTTAGTTAGGTTGTTATTATTGAAGGAAAATAATCTTGTATTCTCGAGAATTTAGATTTTTAGATAAATGTTAATATTTTTCAAGTTAAGAATAGTCGATCAAAAATTAAGGCCATTTACATATTTTCACGGTCACTGAACACTATTTTCAATACAAATTTTCCTATCACTTTCGCAAAACGGGGTAAAGCTTAGTGGTACTATAGATCCTTCCTATACTTATCCTTATTAATATTATAAATGCGAAAGTAACTCTTTCTGTCTGTTCGTCGCGCTTTCAAGCCGAAATTACTGAACTGATTTTAATAATGTTTGGTATACACATCTAAAGCCTGAGAAAGGACAAAATTTACTTTTCAAGGTAAAAAAGTGTTGTAAAGGGTTAAAATAGGAAATTTGTATGGAAATTACGTCATTTTAGAGTTCGAAGCTTGAAACTTATTTTTTAAGCTTTTGGTTAGATATAAATAAGACATTCAAAGTTTCCACTGTCGTTACACTTACTGTCACAGAAAACCAACTTATAAATGCTTCAAACAGTTTCCCAATTCAGTGATTCCGTCTATACCATACGACTTTAAACATATTATTGTACGCTTCTAGTTAAGGTCCCTATGGGAAGTAACATTACACGGGGCAGTAAAATTAGCGTGGCTTGTGACGAGCTGTGAAGTATATTTAGTAAAATATTATTCATGTCTTGGGAACTGAAGTAAAGTGCCCAAAATGTATATATTATTTAAATTTTATGTTATTACGTAGTTTTGCTGCTAAAATATTTCGATAAAAAAATCTGGATGTACTCTCACTTATAACAACCACTCACAGCTCCTATTGGTAGCGTATTGTAATATAGCCTATAGCTTTCCTCGATAAACGTACTATCCAACCCAAAAAGAAATTTTCAATTGGGACCAGTAGTTCCTGAGATTAGCGCGTTCAACCAAACAAAGAAACAAACAAACAAACTCTTCAGCTTTATAATATTAGTACAGATTTCATTATTTAGCCTTCAAAGCCAGCCAAGTATAAGTCCATCTATGATACTATTTTGAACGAAACTCGTATACTTTAGCGCATATATATTTCATATATGAAATAATATTAAATATATAGTAGGGTCCTTAGGATATTCGCGTTGCGCTGCAATCAACTCGAAATTCTGAATTTTCTCGAAAAGCCCGGGCGCGCTCGTCTGTGAACTCGCAAACATTTAAACCTTCATTAAGTGTTTACTTGGCTTATAAAAATTTTCTGTATGTTATTTTTCAAGAAAATACCTTAATGCTGTTTGATTTTTCCTCAGCAGCGTTTGTTATTTTCGAATATTCGATGTAATTAAATAAATGTGTACAACTTCTACCTTCGACTTTGCCTGTTTTCAATTTTTAATGTTAAAAACTAAGATTAAGATTAATATAGGTATGCTACTCACGATAAAACTATGAGATGAGACTTGATATTGAGATTGTGAATAGATAAGGACTTCACTAAAAATGTCGACGGAGTAGAAAAATTAACACGGTTAGAACGTAAATTAGTCAATTTCTCTTTTAGGCGAAGGAATTCAAAATATAATAACACTGGTCAAAAATACGCAATAGTAGATTGCACACGAGATAATTAATAATAAAAATAATGTTCTCCGACCGATTCTGGTCAAGGCAGCCAATCTCTTTAAGACTGGCCAACTGCGCAGGAGATATTATAGTGCACAAGTGTACGCGCAAACACAATTGCACTCTCTATTCTTATCACTCTCATACTCCGGTGGGATGACTGTTCAACACGACCAGTGAGAGTTAAGGCGCAGGACCGACTGCTTTACGTGCTCTCCGAGTCATGGGGGTGACTCACCGCCAACTTCCCAACTCCAGGCGGTTACTGAGGCTTACTAAACAGAAGGACTCAATAACTAAACTTGGCCCGACCCGGGACTCGAACCCAGGACTTTTCGATATATGACCGTACATGCTAGCCACAACACCACCGAGGCAGTCACACGAGATAAATAGTATCTATTTAGTTTGTTTGTAGAAAAATAAAGTTATAGACAGTACAAAATAAAAATTACGAATCGAACTGATCTGTTTAATCTTGTACAGTTCCACAGGCTGTTATATGAAAACCGATGACGGCTGTCATTAAATATTTTAAGCGATTGTAAACGTGACTTATTGGTAAATGGCTTTAAGCGGTCTCTAGCTGCTACATGATTTTATGAATTTAAGAAATAAAATACTTGTTCGTGTTTAAGAATTTTATATAACTGCAAAGAGGTAATATAAAAACAAATATCACTCGAACATTGACTGGTTGTTGACTGACTGACTCAGATAGAACAAATAAAATATAGTTAAGATATAGCCGCAGAACAATGGAATCCGAGTGAAATGGGTTTGAATCCCGAGTCTTACATTTCTGATACTTACATCACTAAATCATTTTAGAGATTACTACCCGTCTTATAGTAAACAACAACATAGCGACGAAACCTGCATGCCTGGGCGAAATTGAGTACAAAAATTTGTTTATTAAAAATAACGATACAACTTTTCAATTTTCACGAAATTCCATTTATAAACAGGGAAGGAGAAGTGTCGAGCATTTTATTTTTTAATTATTAAGTAAAAATGTGTTACGTCTTCTCAAACAAAGCTTCCTAATAATTTAAAAGAAAAATTATAATACTTATATATACACAATTTATATGCTACAGTACTCACGTGTAATGGGTAACATAGCCTGTGGATGCAGCGCAAGACATGAATCTGAAAAGAAAAGTTTTCAATTATTGTAAATTCGAATCAAATATAAAAATATAAGTCTTTATTTTATTTGTGACTGCTTTTCGTTTCATGGGTTCGATTCCTGCACAATACAACAGGCATACCTAAGTGTGTTATTGAATTAATTTTGTATAACCACAAAAAAATCGTATGAACATATTATGAGGTATTAAAATATAGCTTCGAAACGTCTGGAACCAAAAATCATAATAAATCCGCAACAAATATTTCGATAGTTTCATTTAAAAATATAGCTGTTTGTAGAGGCTGTGGTAGAGGTTACAGAGGTCATTGAAAATATAAATAACTTAAACGTCTATACAGGTAAATAGTGATTGTTTAGTAATATCGATATAACATCTTTTTACTAAGCGCAAATTAAATTACGGTACGTATTTAAAATTTTTTTTACAGTTTAGTCCGTCTGTCTGTCACTGACAGACGTCTGCGGAGATGCTACTTTTATGATAAAAGATAAGAGGCTACTTTTATATTAAAAAGAACTCGAACGAAGCAAGGGTGAGTCGCTATATATATTAACTAAAACTAATGTCAAAAAATTAACGATTTTTTAGGAGACAGTACGCCTTGAAAATGATGTGATCGCCGCCAGGCTATTTCAACACTATAGAATTATTGTTAATTAGCAATTTATTTTGAAAAAGAGAGATTAAGATAAAAAATTATATTAGTCCCGCTTAGTTTCTTTCGCCAGTTCTTCTCAGGACATAGGTATCTTCTTTCCGAACTAGTGGTAGACTCATGAAGTTCAGTAAGAAATTCTTACAATTTTTATGCTGAATAAAATATTTCGATTTTGATTTTTTTTTTGACAAAACTGACTTAAAGTAAAAATAAAATATTTTTATGTATAGTCTATAAAAACTAGAAATATCCGTCTAATAGATGCTACTGGTAAGATGTAAACAACATTCCTCCAGGAGTCTGGCGCATTCCCGGGACGCTTCAGATCTCTGGGCTTTTTTGCTTCCATTTCTGTAGATTTTCAATACGTGCTATTTGAATAAGGGACGATAGAAATGTTAAGGATTTTGTTACATCCTGATACTTAAATTTTTATTTGAGAAAACATTTTATAATCAACTAGCGAGAGCGAAGCCGCGGGTTCCGATAGTAAATTTGTACGATTAACTTCAATTATAGTCAGTATATAGTTTTAAACTTCGAGAACCACTCTATCCATTGGGGAAAACAGCATTAAAATCGGTGAAAGTTTTTGATATTATTACGAACAGACAGACGCGGCGGAGGACTTTGTTTTATATAATGTAGTGATACCTGTTATCTATACAAATAATAAATTTCTTAGACCAGTCTGTACATTAAATACTAATCATTAAAATTTTCGTAGAGGTAAAGCATAGCGGAGCAAGGGTGATATAGTCTATATTTATAGTGTCTAGTATATATATATATTTAAAGTGATCTATAGATTTAAGATTTTTTATTTATAAATAAATAACTACACTCGACTTGCCACAATTTTGTTTACGCAGAAAATTGTAATGAACGAACGAAGTGTACCTAAATTAGTTAATAACGTTACAATATCTAAATTTCTGCCACTATAATACTTTCTTATGTTTACGCGAATATTTGACAATATAAATGAAACTATCTTTTCGGATTTTATCGCGGATTTATTTGGATTTTTGGTCCCAGACCTTTCGAATGCTTTACAGCAATCATGGTCACATGTCTCTCCCGTAATCAGAAAAGATAGTTTCATTTATAATTTCTGCCACCATTTAGATTAGTGCAAATTCTAAAAGTCAAAAAGGACAAAAAATCCAATAATCCTTAATTCAATTAATTTATTAATACCCAAGTAATTATAAAAATAGATAATATTAAGGAAATAGTCCTAGTTCCACGGAGCCGCGATAAGAGATGCTCATCTTTTCCCCATGAAAGCATGGAATACTCATGACGGTAATCGAAGGTAACACCCTTAAAAAACCTGCTCCTTTATCAATACTCAAATGTATCCTTTGTGTGATCGGGTGTCAACCCTTAACTTGGAATAACAAGTTAGGGGTATGTCGTGTCATCCCTAATCAGAAGTTTTCCGTGTCATTTCTAATAAGATGGCTTAAGAATTTCTAATGAGAAGGATTAAGAAGTAAAAAAATCTTATTGAATGAGTGAATATGAATAAATGTAGTGTACTCACTAAATATTATTGACTGCAGGCACGTGTAGAAAGATAAATAAAACCGGAGTTAAATATAAAAAGCGTTATTTTAAATAAAAAAAATATTTTTCTTTCATCAAATAAAATATACTAACAGATTAAAAACTCTAATTGTATACATAAAATAGGTTCATTCGCTAGCTTTCACATTCAGTCGGTTTATAATTTACTTCATAAATAACTTTTATCTGATAATTGAAAAATCAGCCCTAAACGTCAATGTTATAAATAAATATGTTGCCAAATTATTACACTCAGCGCCATCTAGTTCGGTGGTAAGCTACGAGGCTTGTGTTACGGATACCAGATAGTTGATACACTACACTATATTTACACAATAATTACTTTAAACTTGTAGTACATTATTATAAATATAAACACACATGATTGGAGTACAAACATTCGTGCTCAACAAATGAATGTCCCCAGACGGACTCGAACCCGCGACCATGCTGCCACAGCTAATATCACTACAAACTAAGCTAAACGAGGCGTCATTTCAAAATGACATTATATCAGTACCGTACTTAAACGTCATTTTTCCATAAATAACGAAGTACAATAATTAATATTTACGCGTATGAATAAATTATTATCATGTAAACAGAGTGCCATTTTTGCGAATTACGCAGTATATTCGGAAAGGGGACGTCAAAATCTGGGAACGGTGATGATATACAGCCTCATTTTGAGATTTCATATAATTTAGTATCTAGTATTAAACATTTATCACTAAATGTGGTAAATTATACCTACTTATTGTCTTTTTAAGATGTTATCGAGTTTTAATATGTTTTAATTAACAATGAGAAAGCACTAGTTAAATTAGTTCGTTTAGGAATGTAGAGTCCTTCGAATATTATAAGATAAATGGTAATTATGTTTAAAAATATCAGAAGTTCGCCAAACAGGGTTTGAACCCACTTTATTTGATTTGAGAAAATTGAGAAGTTACTAGGCTACTTACTTACTGATATAATTAACGAACAATAGACGAAACATTACTTACAACATCAGTATATTTTTATAAAGTAGACATCAAAATCATGATTATACGAGTAGTTATCCTGCACCAAACTTACCCATAAATTATAGTAATCTAATAAAAGTCAATCCAACGTAGCAACATTTACAATGAGATATGAAATATGAAAACAAATTTGTGGGCAAAATAGGACTTCTTATAATTTTCCGTGAGAGTGGCTGCTTCAAAGGAAAAGGTACTTTTATCTCACTCATATTGTAAGTCAAGAGGCAATTCTCTAAAATTGTATTTGTATATAAAATCAAATATTGGCTTTTGTGCCTTCGGAAAATGCGGAAATGGTTGGTTTCTAAATTAAACTCGCTTTATACCTTTCTAGTTCTGAATGTAAACTTTGAATTAAATGAAAGGAAAAGTAATTATGCAAATATAATATAATATAATGTAATTATTATAACTATAAAATTTAACTGAATCAAATAAGTACATTGGAAAATCTTATTTAAATATTCATTATAATTGATACAGAAGCCCAATCTTTTATTTTTAGATTTTTTGTCAGACTATCTCTAACAAATAGACAGACATAAAGTCTAAAATTTTGATGAAATTAGGTAATATGTACGGTGAAGGAAAACATCGTGCGAAACCTGCATGTCTGAGAGAACCTAGCAAGTTCTCCAAAGACATTTGCAAACCGCCAACCCGGACTAGACCAGCGTGGTCTAGTCTGATCTGACTATGGTCTGATTGCATTTGTTGGAAAGGAGGCACTTAAAAAAAGTGGGACATTAAAAAAGCTAAATACATTATTAAGATGAAAATTATCATCATGTATGATAATTTTAACTGCATCTCTTCTTTGAAAAATCTAAAATAACCGTTAAATCTTACGTAAGGCACGATCCCGAGCAGAGAAACGTCTATCAATGTTTATAAAATCACATTTCTCGACGTTATAATTCATCAACTCCAGGCTTAACCGCTGGAACTAGAGGGCTTCAAAACCAACGTATTTATTAGACTGTCACAATTAACTAAGAATTAATCTGTGAATTTACACCCAAAATAAAGCGTTTCATTTTTGTAAAAGTTATTTTAAGTAAAGTTTTTGCTCAAAATTATTTAATACTTAGTATTTTTGCTCTTAAAGATAAAATAAACTAAACTAGATATAAACTAAATAAATAAAATACAATTAAAAAAAGATGTTTAAAAGGACACGTTTTGGTATTTTTTTGTTTATATCAAAAAATGTACCGATGAATCTGGAAGAGATTACTCATATCATATCAAGCAGGAGAATCTAAATTCTTTCAATGTTTTCCATATTCTAAAGGCATTTTACGCTAACTTCCATACGCTGTCTCATGGGGACCCTTGTTTTCCAAGAATTTATGATGTATGTACGAGTATGTGTAATGTATATATACTATAACTGTAACTTGACGATCAGTATATAAATTATTTTTTTAATTATTATTTTATTTTATGGTAAACTTTATGTCTGTTATGTGTATGTCAAATACTGAACCTATTTTAACGCAACTTTGCAAAGAGTGATGACGTATACTACTCAGGTCTACATTAAGGATAATTTTTACTACAGGGAAATCTTTCATTCCCCCAGAGTAAACACCGTTATTAAAAGAAAATAATACCTCTTTAGAAACTTATTTAGCTAACGCTGGCTAAACTCTAAGAGATAAACCTAGAACCAACCTAGTTTACTGAAAAATTTGCAATATTAAATAAAAGTATATTTCTGTAAAGCGTACCTAGGTACGCACCCCAGTGGAGAGAGGGTAAGTCGCAAGTCATATTGTAAAATATTATATCGATCGCAGCATAAATTAATAGTCATAAGCTTACAGCATATATTTAATATTTTTTTGTTTAGGTTACTTTAAATTTTCAGTTACATAACTGCCTCAGTGGTGTAGTAGCTAGCATGAATATATACTCTACATGAGGCCCTGGGTTCGAGTCCCTGATCGATTGCGCTCGTGTTTTTACGTACACTTGTACAATTCCTCCTACAAAGATAGTTTAAAAAATACCAATTCAATGACATTCAGGTCAGGTAGCATATTTTATTCAAGGTAGGCAAGACCATGTTAAAATTTTAATATTTGTGTAAGCACGCCATTATTAATATCGAAAACAATGTAATATTGATTTTCAATTGATAATGTAGGTATGTAAATATAATACAAATTTTCAATCTAATCACAAACTGAATGGCCGCCACGAGACTCGAACCCGCAACCCCACAGCAAGTACAGTCACTACATATTGAGCCTAACGTGCAGTAGTCAATACACAAAAATACTAAATCCATATGGATAGTTATTACACCGTAGGCCCCGACCCGTAACTTCGTAATTCTTGGGTTCACTCAATAGCTTTATGGGTTAGCGAATTTGCTTGCGAACTACAAAATTACGAATGCCACGGTACACGGACCAATCGATCCGAAAGATCCTCGCGGAATAGTCAAATATGATTTATATTCTGTATTTCTTTTGATACACGGCATTTTTATTCTACAAAGGGTCAACCCATGTCTCACCCAGTACTTTATTTAAATTTTAATATTAATCTATAATATACACTATAAACAACAAAATTGTTTTCTATCTACGAGTATTATCGTTATTGACAAACCCCCAAACCAGGTTTTATTTGAAAATTAACAGTAATAGATGGTATTAAGCTATTAATTGCGCTCTAATAACATGGAGTTAATTTTCAAAGATACTTTTTACTCCGAGAAAATATTTCATCTGTGAGAAATATATACTAGCCGTTTTTAACATATACCTTCTAGATATAGACTTTTTTCTGTTTCACTTACATTTTACATTTCATGCAAAATCGCGGACAAAAACTAGTATGAGATGAACTAATAAATATTCAAACGTTCATTGAACATGACGCCTAAACATTATCAAGGACGGATTCTGTTTGACAGATATGACAAAAATAATGCATACAGGTGTCAAGGCCTAAAGAAAATACGTTCATGAATTATTTAAAAAAAAAAACAATGATTGTAGCATATTGTGTACAGAATGTGACCATGTACATGAGGCCCTGGGTTCGAGTCCCGGGTCGATTGCACTCGCGTTTGTGCGAACATTGTTACACTACAATATCTCCTACACTGGCTAGTCTCAATAAAATTCGGAGCATTTTGTTTGTAGAATAAAATACCAAAGTTGATAGTATATTTTACATAACTAGACTCGAACGAATACCATGACAACCTGAACCAAACGTCTCGTCAATATACAAAAATCCTAAATGCATAAATGGATAGTTCTTAGACCCCAAAATAGTAATAGTTATCATTTTTGTCTGTTTGTCAGGCTATACGAATACAATTCTCTCAATTTCACACTAACGATATTTATTCTTTTAAGATTTAGGGATATACCTAAGCGAATTAACGTAAGTAACTAGTAATATATAAAGTATTTTATTCGCATTTACAAGTCAAAAGATTGGAGATTGCAACCAGAAAGCAACTTTTAGTATTGAAAGTATGCATTTAAATCGAATATTATATTTTTACACTTGGTGCCTACTGAATCATGTCTTCTCTCCCCATTCTCAAATATCGTGTTTTGGGTAAGAGTACTCAACACTGTACAGTAACCATGTTATCTAGTTATTTAACTATATAGCCGTTGCTGGATCCATTTTAAATATGGATGACTTAAAACAGCATGTAAGCTTTTAACGAAATTAACAGGCTGATTCACTCTAAAAAATCATCAGAGGACACGAAAAAAGATATATGAAATAAATAAATTTTCTTAGTGCTTAGCGCGATCGCTGACACAGCAAGTACGATAGGGTATATACAAACTACGCCAAACATCTATTGATTTAGAGATCATCAAAAATATTGGAATCATATATTCTATTATATTATGGAATTATGTATTCTTATCATATTTCCTTCCGATTAATAATTACGGTTAAATTAAAAACACTAAACGAACAAATATTTCGTGAGAGAAACTTGGATCAGTAACTAGTAAATGCAATCTAACAACTCACTAACATCTAGTATATTTTAATAAAATTTCGTAAAGCATTTTAAAATTATAACACGACTTAAATTGCAATTTTAAAATCTAAACTCCACCTAGCAACGAATGCATTCTTTCAAACAAAAAAGCTTCAAGGTCGTTTTCTTAGCGCCCAGGTCAAGGCCTGTTAAATAAAAATAGACCGTTAGTTTCACGTGAGGAAAAGTTTATAATTAAATGAAAAGTAAAATAAAGTACCTACTCGTAGATAATAGTGCTTGCACTAGATTTTTCTACGTTTTTGCGTAGTTTTTTGTATATAGTCAGACTTCTTTTACGTCTTACTGCTGTCATGGGTCTTCCTTCAATTATAAGGTAGTATTATAAATAAAACTATAATTTCGGATTTTGTCGCGGATTTATTATGATTTTTGGTTCCCGACGTTTCGAATGCTTTACAGCAATCATGGTCACGGGAGAGACTAAGGTATTAGACGTCTCAGGGGGTTATATACTTGTTACAGACAGTGCCTACCCACAATTTACAAAAATTTCAAGATTTCAAGTACCTTAAAATTATACATTTTAATTCTAAACATTAAAAATTTTAAAATTTTTAATTGTATTATAAATATGGCAATATTATTACTTATTTTTAGCTACTATAATTATAATTATTATATGTGTTTCCATACAAACTAGACTCACATAATAATGTGAAAAAGAAGATTCGGAAGAAAAATTTAACGGTTTTTAATTTGTATTATGAATGTTTGTGTAAAGTGAAGAATATTATTCGATTTATCCAGCCGGAAGATATGCAGGCAGACATTTATATGCAAGTCATTTTGAAACGTATTAAATTCTGTAATGCTATTCTGCAAGAACTGTTATGTAACTCGATAGCCGCATTCGAATATACGTCATACCGTTGATGAAGTAAAGTTGCGGTTTCAGATGTCATCTATGTAGATAAATAAAATTGAAGTGTGTGTTTTAATGTCAAAATAACTGATTTGTATTAAATACATACGGAATTATATAAAAACGCAATTTTCAAAATGTTAGACAGGCGTCTATTTATTTTTGCTAATGTACCTACCGGTTGGTTTCATTTTGAAGGGAATTTCAGTGGCAGATAGCTAATGGTATAAAAAGTAACTTGGCTATCTTAAATTTAGCAAAAGAATTAGGTTTCTACTTTCTGTTATAATAATTAAAAGGCAAAAAATGTACATCTTCACATGATATTCTTCGAAATATTTATAAAAACTATCTAAAAATAACTGTGATTTGCGTAATAACATAGATATTAATGGAAGCAATTCAGAACATTTATTTTAAATATTCCCCATTTGTCAAAGATATTATAAGAAATGGGTGTTAGAGCTGGATTTTTCCATAAGTGAGGTATAAATTACATAATAAACAGATGTCGGGGGCACGAATGTTAGAAGTTTTTACTTAATCGGACTCGAGCGAGGCGAGCATTAGATATAATGCTTCAGAAGACGGCGTGAATAGTGCGTTAAGTGCCGTTTTGTCTGTTATGGAATGTGGACTTTTAGAATTGCTCTACTATTCGAATTCAATCATTTCTATTTATTTTCATTCAAAACTGCAATTCATGTAGAATAGAAAGAGAATCATTTTTTATTTAAAAATATTTTGTCAGTGGAACGATTTCAATGATTCTCAGTCATGTACAAATGTTGTAAAACATTTTGTGAAAGCCCATCAGACTTCAGTTTTATTAAAATTTATGGAACGGCCAAATTGAGATTGTCAACATCCATGGTTGAGAAACCCCATACATAGGATTATTATTGATCAACTGCAGGAAGCTACTCAATTCGAGGAGTTATTCTTTTGTATTTTACACAGTATTTTTACGTATTTATTAATCGATTTTAGTAGCTTTTTTCGTATTTGAAAAGGCTTTAACCCAAGCCATATAAATTTGGAAAATAAAATTGGTGAAACGAGAGCTACCACTGAAGAATTTTTTTTGTGTATATTACAATGAATGGCAATTGAAACTCATATCGTTAGTTTAATCCACTAGTAGTTTTTATTTGTACTATATTTTGGAATTTCTATTTTAATCACACAAAACTCAACTTTATAAAATTGGATGGAATTTATGTCATAAGCATTATTTAATTATCCGGTATGGTTGTTTTTCCCTGTCTAATTGCGACAATATAGTATGATAAGCACATATTTTATACTTATGATTTTTCTAGAAAAAAAGGAATATTTTGAAGCAATAAAACCAACATTAATAGTATTACGATTTCTCAATATTTCCATCTAAAGTACCATTATCAGAATATATGACCAGTATAATATAGTAGCAGTCCAAAAATATTTAGTAAACTTATCTGGCTGATGATTCTTTTCTATCGAGATTCATATTGAAATAAAACGCTTACGTCTGAATCGCACATATTCATATAACTAGTACCAACAATTATTACCCTAACTGCACAATTACTTGAATTACACACAGCTTGCTCACAAAACTTTGTGAAGGATTATGCGCATAATACCGTCGTATCTCGTTTCATCGCAGATTTGCCAACTTTCTAACAAGTTTCTGGAATCGAGTTAAATTTGACTCACTTAGTATAGGACAAACATATTCGTAATCATGCGAATACGTTACGAGGTTATTCAGGATTTGTTGGCATGCTTTTGTTTGCTAAAAGATTTACATCTAGGGAGACTCTTTATTACTCAGATAACGTTCACTTTTTAAGAGCATAGTAGTGAATGCTCGCACTAATAATAATGTTATCCTTACTTTACTCTGCTTACTAAATAGAAAGACTCAATAACTAAACTTGGCCCACCTGGGACTCGAACCCAGGACCTCTCGATGTATGACCGTACATGTTAGCCACTACACCACCGAGGCAGTTACCTCACACTACCCTACCTATCCAACCTCTGGAACATTTTTTTAAATTGATCGTGAAGAATGTAGACTAAGGTTTTTCAGAGTAGTTTAAAGAGAATCCGTATATTGAAATTGTTATTTTTGAATATAGGATGCTAAACTTTGACCGATTTAATAACTAAAAAGTTATTTGATACTTAAAATAATCAAGTTAAACTATTCAATATTTATTATTTATACTAATTAATAAACCAGCTCAAGAATACTCTACTGATCAAAAAATTTAATCCCATAAATTGTAAAACTAATCTAATGCGCCAAAAATGGAGGTAGTGAGGAAATTCTTACTTTCTGGTGCCTTCAACAGGTCGATCCGATGGCTTTCGTTATCTGATTATAATATTAACAATCTTAATCTTGATAACATTTAAATCAATACGATAATTAAGATTGATATAGCGATATGGCCGTCTATTGTGTTATTTTTTATGTTGGTGATTTTATTTTCTTTGCTATGTATAATTTTAAGTTTGAAGTTTACAAATGGCTGATAATTAATATACTTCCACATTAGTATTTAATCATTTCCGGAATATGTGAAGATAATTTGAATTTTGTTCACCACAAAATTTCTCAAATTGAATTTAAAATATGCACAGCAAAGTTAACGAAAGCTTTTAATGTGAAGTAAACTTTTGCTTACTACTGTCTCTTGGTTAGGCGTATTAGCGGCACGCTGTCGCTTCGCTCAGCCAGCACTTCATCGCGTGTTCTTTCTGAACTTTATAAAGAATGTCGTGCAATTAACTAAAAAACACCCTAATTTTTAAATTTAGGTGAATATTTGATGTTTTAAATATAACCATTTCTTCATTTTTTGCTTTTTTATCCTAAGTCTACCTTAGTAAAGTTTAAAAAGTATATACCATAAGCTTATTACATAAATATAAAAATTATTTTATGTTTTTAAGTGTTCACCATTAAAACAACAATAACTATTGAAGGTTTAAATAAATTTATTCTTCTATATTGTTTATAATCGAATTACTATTTTGTTTTAAATATTGAATTACTGTTCCTATATTTCTTATTGATAAAACTAACGCTATTCAATAACTACTATACAAATCAGTTGATAAAAGGAAGAAAAAAGTGCTGAAGTTTTTTTTGTTGCTTTTTTATATATAGACTCGACGGAAAAGGTATAAGACTTACTCTAAACGGACTCACCACTAATAATACTAAGTAGCCCTAAATGTATAGTTCTCATAGTTTATCTAAAGGGATAGGTTTGAATCAAAATTAATTAAATACCAGTCGCTTTAAAGCCTGTCTAAAACTATCTAAAACAAAATGCTAGCTAAAAGTTTTGCATGAATAATTGTGGTCACCGTTTGTGCAATGGAAAATTTAAAGCGGGAATGAAAGGTTATATTGTTATAAAGACATATGTGTGAAGTGCCTATACGATGGTTTTAATCTAAAATGTATTGAATTAATGCTTTATATAGTCCCACTGATGGGCATGGGCCTTCCGTCAATATGAGGAGGATCAGGCCATAGTCCACCAAAATGAGCAAATGAAGGTCAAGAGCGGAATGAACTTCGTCTTTCAAAAACTTGATAGGTTCTCTCTCACATGCAGGTTTTCTCACTATATTTTCCTTCACCGTAACACAATATATGGTTATTATATTGCAAATGAGTACTTGAAAATATAAGAAGTACAAGAGCCGGGATCTGAACCCGCTTACTCGGTTTCATAAGCATGAATCCCCATATTAAATAAAAAGAGTATGTATTAAACTACTATAATGAGAATTTGAAAATAATACTAGTAGTATATTATAATGAGATATCAAAGTTTGGTGTTACCCATAAAATATAAACTCAAACATTTTAACCATGAATCCCTAAGCAATCACACATCGATGAGTCGCTTAAGACGACGCCGTTACTAAAAGCCCCGGGAGCCCCACCACAGCGTTAATCGATAGTTTAATTACTGTTGAAACCTTATAGTTATCAGATTCAAAACGTTTTAGAATTAATAATATGTTATGATATCAAACATTTTTAAAAAATAGTGTTAGTCTTGCTATATTAATATTAATAAGATAAAAAGAAAAAATATTTTTTATCTATACTAATATTATAAAGCTAAAGAGTTTGTTTGTTTGGTTGAACGCGCTAATGGTCTGAATTTAAAAATTCTTTTTGTATTGGTCAGTCCGTTTAATGAGGAAGACTATATATGCTATATTACATCGAACTACGACTAATAGGAGCGGAGCATCAATGAAAAATATTGCAAAAAAACGGGAGAAAAATATTTCTATTGATTTTGAGTCTTTTGAACGCGAGCGGAGCCGCGGGAAAGGTAGTAATATAATAAAAAGAAAAAAAATTTCTTTGAATTGGCTAAGCAAAAAATTTGCTAAACTCATTTTCATGTAATTTGTTATGATGATAGGTTGAAATGCTGGAAAGGTAGGATATATATTTTATCTTGAAAATCATCTCTTGAGGGGTTAAAAAGGGGGAGGAAAATTTGTATGGGGAAAGGGGATATACTAATATAACATTATAGTCTATTTTATATCATACTTACTGCCTGTTAAAATACACCTAAGCATGAATCCAAGTAGTGTGAGTCGACTAGTGTTACTGTTTTATACTGACAAAATATTGTACACAGTGAAGTAAAGAAAACCTTTAACAATCAATATTAAGAATGCTCCAATTCATTTCTCTATAATGGAAAAGCCATTGAAAAATTCTTCTACGATTTGTATTCTTTGAATTTTTATATATTTGTTTCAGAATATTTTAAGATATACTTTTTTGAAAGAAACAAAATGAATCTATCGAATTAATGTAATATCTTAACTTGCTATTTTTATTAATATATTTTTATACGTCGTATGACGAATTTTACAATATTTTATTTATGAATGAAACTATCTTTTTGGATTTTGTCGCGGATTTATTTGGATTTTTGGTTCCCGAGCGACGTTTCGAATGGTATACAGCAATCATGGTCATGGGAGAGACATTCTCGTAAACCTAAGAAAGTATTATAATATTTTAATTATTCTCGAATTAATTTTCAACGTTGTGTGCTATGTCATATATCAAATTTTGGTCTCTCTACTATTTACTGGAGATTGGGTGAAGATAACTAATGAAAAAGAAACAAACATATCCGTCTATAAATAAGAAACAGTTATATTAAAACTTTCGTAAAAGTATCAGAATAATACATAAATTATTAGCTTTGTTTTTATGGAGATATTGATATTTATATTATGTACATATTAAACTAGCGACTCAACCTAACTTTTTCTGGTTAAAAATAAAATAAAGTAAGGTGGATCGGTACACGCCTGTTTTCGAGTTTTAGCGAGACTAACAAACAACTAACGACTCGTTTGGCTCAGTTAGTAGTGACCCTGCTTTCTACGCCAGCGGTCGCGGGTTCGAGTCCCGCTGGGAGCATTCATTTGTTAAGCACGAATGTTTGTTCTCCAGTCATGGGTGTTTATATTTATAACATGTATGTAGTTAAAACTTATATATGTAGTATATCAACTATCTGGTATCCGTAACGCAAGCATCGTAGCTTACCACGGAACTGGATGGCGCTGTTGTAAGAATGTCCTAAAATATTATTTTTATTAAAATATACGAGATATTTACAAGAACATTAATTATAAAACAAAAACTTACTTATTTTTTAATTAATAAATTTATTCCATTAGAAATAGAATTTAAAAAAATCACATCTGACAGTGAATTACTATAAAATACTGTTAAAAATTGGATTCAAAGACAAATACAACATTTTAGCCCAATTCTGTGATAGCAAATAAACAATCTGGTATTAGAATCAGCTATCCGTCTTGTGGTGGTGCTGTGTTGGGACCATTCGTCATCTCTAATGTTTGTATATCAGGGTAGTACATTACTGCACGCTTTTATGAAATACGTGCTTGTTCTGACGTGTAAAGTATTGTTACTGCTTCTGTTTGTACTATTAACTCAGCTTATTTTTAACAGTAGTAATAATTTGACTACAGCATATATTATGTAGATTATATTTATTTTTACCTAAATTAAAGGTATAAAATAAAAAAATTACTTAAAATACGATATCCAACGAATTACATACGGTTAAATTATATAAAAAATATAAATTTATGTATCACTAGCTGATACCCGCGACTTCGTCCGCGTTGTTTGAAATATTAACAAAGTTTTCCGCATGCGCGCTACGCCGCTTGCCCCACTACTTGCGAGAAGAAAACATACATCACTGAACACGCAGTGCATACACAAATCGTTGTTTCTTGAAACTTTAATAACTTTTTATTAAATGTAGATATCGCAATCCAAGTGTCTAAGAAATAAAACTTAGAAAGTTTCATTGAAATCTATCCAGTAGTTTTTCCGTGATGCGCGCACAACTGCAGACCTCTATCATTTTATTTACATAGATTAGCAAAAAGCTGAGTTTTTTGAGGGCTCGTCTAGTTTTTTCAAAGTGTAATAATTTTTAAACTTGGAATTTGGAAATAGTTATGGAATAGTTTTAGAGTTCACTTTGCTCTCCCCAATTACATCCCTTTAAAGGATTTTTGCGATAAAAACTACCATATGTCCTTCTCAGAATATTACACTATCTTTATACTTTTCATTTTAATACGCTCAGCCTATTTTTGGTTCACAAACGAACATACATCGTTTTATAATGTTTTTTATTACTATATATATTTTTTATAAATAAAATTCGCATGTTTAAAACATTGTAACCCCAAAACAGTCTCGCACAGACCGATTTCATGAAATGTGTGACGTTATAAAATTAATAATCGATATCTGTCCGTAGTAAATCGGACGTGGAGAATTGAGTCATTCATCATACCAGCGTTGGTGTTCACATAGACATTACTACGCTTTTATGATTTACGTGGTCTAGTATAATATACCTATAGAATATACAGAAATACGCTACCTGAGCTATTTCAATGGGTTTCTCTTTGCAGTAATGTTAGAATACTATGTAATTTAGGTGTTAAATCATTTTTTTTATACTGAAGGATATATTTCTATTAAAAAAATATTTATATATAATATAGTTTTTTTAATAGAAATACTCAATAGCTAAACTTGACTCGACCCGAAACTCGAACCCAGGACCGGATCTGTAGCTGAAAGCTACTATAAACGAGACCTTCAGATATCTATACTAATATTGTAATATTGTAAAGCTAAAGAATTTGTTTGTTTAGTTGAAGACATTTATGTAAAATCTAAGCTTGTCTTCGGTCTTTAGTACGCGGGCGGAGCCACGGTAAATGCTAGTTAATTATATTATTATGGATTATTAAAATTACTATCAAATGCTTATAACAAAGTATAAATTCCCAAAAGTTGACAAACAGAAGGTAACATAATATATCGTTAAAATTGAAATTCTTCGAACTACATATATGCAGTAGTAGCTTCTAATGAGTAAAATTTCATTTAAACGTATGTTATAATACGTTTTAACGCTAGAAATTCAATTTTTCTCAGAAAATTTAATGTCCCAAATATCATATCATGAATATTTCAATATATATTATAACATTGAATTGTATACGCAGAAACAAGTTTAACTCTATATTCCTTTGACTATCACATTTCTTGGAAAGACACGATCGGTAAGAGATAAGTATTTAGTGAAAATGTGACCCGACTCAGGACTCAAACTCGGGAACACTTGATCTGTACACCAACGATATACTTGCATAATAAAAACCATATAAAAACTATTTGTTATTTTTTGTTCTCTTTCTCTTAATGCTTAGATCACTGAACAGATTGCGACAAAATTTGCCAAAAATATACTACATAGCATCCAGGGTAATAATCGAGTCAAATTGGATTAAAACGGTAAGTGAACAATTCCGTTTGCTAACCGTAAAAACGTACAAAAAGTCGAAGCTGATACGATCTAGGCTAAATCGTTATACTAGTTATACATATATAATACTAGCCTTTCCCGCGGCTCCGCTCGCGTTCTAAAGGCTGAAAATATCAAAGTAAATATTTTTCTCCCGTTTTTGCAACATTTTTTCCTTGATGCTCCGCTCCTATTGGTCGTAACGTGATGTAACATAGCCTTTCTCGATAAACGGACTATCCAGCAGAAAAAAATTCAATTCGGACCAGTAGTTCTTGAGATTAGCGCGTTCAACCAAACAAACAAATAAACTCTTCAGCTTTATAATATTAGTATAGATACTATACAAATAGTATAAATAAATCTAAAAAGTAAAATGTATTTTTCATCACATTTAGTTTTTCCGCTTCCGATCTAGTTTTTCAGTGATTTGTAAATACTGAAAACAATTCAGGTGATTCATCCGCGCTTGAAGAAAGCGTATCTACAATTTACATCCTTTATGACTGTCGATTCACAGTATAGAGCGTCGAAATATTAGAAATTTAGAGATATTATGACATAGGTTTAACTTTTAATAATACTCTCTCGTTTATTTCCTTCATTACGATTTAGATCATATCTTAGTCTACTTACGTTGTTCAAGTGCGGGTTGACTTTCAGGCTTTTAATATATATTTTTTTAATAATCGGACATTATTAAACACAGAGCTATCTAGTTCCGTGGTAAGCTACGGTTGTGTTATGGATACCAGATAGTTGATATACTACATATATAACTTTTAAATAAATGCATAATATAAATATAAACATTAAACACCCATGACTGGAGTAGAAACATTCGTACTTAACAAATGAATGCCCCCAGCGGGACTCGAACCCGCGACCGCTGGCGCAGAAAGTAGGGCCACTACCAACTGATCGAAACGTGTCAAAAGTGTATACCGAACTATAAATATTATCAAATGTTTACATTTATTTTTATTTATTAACGACGGAAAATTATATATTATAAAATACACATGAAGTTGGTTCCAGGCATTTAGGTTTCGTCACGATATTTGCTTTCACCATAAGTGGTTATCATGTCATCATCATAAGAAATTACACGCACATAAAAATAACAGAGTTGTAAGACCTGGGATTAGAACCTGCTTCACTCGGTTACCTAAGCGACTGTATTACCACTGGTTTTTAAAATATCTATACATTTTTCTGGCCTTATTCCAAAAGATAATAACCTGAACTACACGGTAGGAAAATTGAGGCTGCCTGTGTTTGTATTATGCAAAAATTCAATTAGTTTCACCTTTTTGGAAATGGAGTTTGGCACAGATATCGCATCTGATTTTTATGCCAGGCCTTCGCAAATCTTTTCTTGTTTTGAACAAATTTCGAATTCATTGCAGAGAGCATAAATTTAATTTTAGAATACAGTAGTGGTAACACTTTTTAACCAAATAAGAGCTAAAATAAAACCGAAAAAGAATTTCATTTTGTTTCTAGAGCTGCGCATCTTTTAACGAGTTTAAAATAGATGAAACATTACAAATTCCAATAGTCGAGATGATGATCTTGTTACTAATGTAGAACATAGAAAATGAAATGATCAATAAACTGATAGAAAAAGTATTTTTTGTTAAATGTACATAATAAGTAATTTTGGCGTTCAAATTTTATTTTATTTAATCAGCAACAATAACAAAGTAATTTTATCTTGAATATGCCATCAATTCTCAACAGGATACAAGAGCCTTGTAGAAACCAAATGTTGACAGTCCAGTCTCTGAAGGACAGAAGCTCACTGAGGTAGAAAATTAGTTGAATATCGAAATAGACGCACAGCCTCATATACATCTATCTAAAGCACTTCTTAAATTTTTTAAGGCGATACATATAGTACAAGTATTATAAGAAAATTTTTTTGATAAAACTATATTGGAAACTCTGGCTTCACTTATATGAGAAATTAACTTTTACTAAAGTTTAACTAACACTATTCGGTACATGACAAATTATATTTTGAAGAATATATATATTTGCCCAATAGAAAAATTTTCTGAAAGAAGAAAGAAAGGCACATGTTAAAATCATAAATAATTTTAAATAAAATTAATGAAATAATAATAATAATAATAATTTTAATAAACTGATCTTAATTGCGAGTTTTTCAAATCTCAATGAGACAATGATTATAACGAACAAATCTATATAAATAAAAATGAATGTTGCTAAGCGCAAAACTCGAGAACGGCTCGACCAATTCAGCTTCTTTTGTATGTTCCTTAAGGCACACGAATTTAAAAATAAAAAAAAAATGTAAAAAAAATATACTAAAGGGGGTACCTATATCAATATAATATTTAGTTTGAACTTACATTTCAATAATTGGCAAATACCTAAAATATTCTTTCTACCAATATGAAGCTAGTTCAAAATTGACTTCAAAAACTACAAACTTGCAAATATTTTGGTTCCTATAACTAATAATGGTCTCGCCGATTGACCCTTTCTATCGCAGTAGATAATAACAGTAATAATATTAAATGATAGCCCTTTCTCTACGAAGCTGAAGGGATAATGACATATCCTTTACTAGCCTACTTTGGTATCTTAAGATTACATGCGCGCTAACTTGCTAAGTTGTCAAAGCTTCTGTATTTATAGGCTCACAAGCTTTATTCTGACTTCAAATTTAATAATCCTTAAGAAGCTTTTCTAGTAAAAATAAATAAATATGTTTGTTACACACAGCGCCATCTAGTTCCGTGGTAAGCTACGGAACTTGTGTTACACGATACCAGATAGTTTATTCACTGCTACTACATACATTCGTACTCAACAAATGAATGCCCCAGCGAGACTCGGATACGCAACTGCTGGCGCAGCGAGTAGGGTCACTACAAACTGAGACGACGTGTCGAAAGTGTATACCGAACTATAAATATTATCAAATCTCTTACATATGTTTTATTTATTCACGACGGAAAATATGATTAAGTTAAGCCAAAAGTAATACCTGTTGTAAAAAAACACATGAAGCAAATACTCTTGCGCGATTTCTTTCAATCTAAAAGTCCGATGGGACAACAATTTGATATGACGTCACATCAAGAGCAAGATCTACTTCTTAAGTCCGAATTGCTGCTGAGAACTTCTCTAACTGGCAGTCTTTTCTAGTTTATCCAAACGGGCGCGTTACTACTGCATTTTTCTACTAACTACATAACTAATATGGAGCTTTAAATATATCAAATTCAGAAAGTCATAAGTTTCCGTAACAATACGTTCACAAGAAATTGACGTGAAGTGAAATAATTTCAAACCTTGTAAAACCAAGCTTCGTCTAAAATTCATAATGTTATCGGCCTATTCCGTAAGTGATCGATCACAACGCCTCCATATTCTCAATCTGAAGTCCCCATTGAGCTCAGCTCGTTAAAATTAATGTTTGTTCAAAGATAAGCTGTTCCTAGCGGAACAATATCATACGCCTTGCCGAGTGAATTATGCACCTTTCCAAGTTCTACGACTTGATTAATGTTACATCTGTAGAATCTGTTTTAGAAATCAATCAGTTTTGTAAGGGGATGGCGTGAAAAATAGTTTACCTGGGTCAATTTTAAACTAGCTTTATCATAGACTAATAATAATATCTAGAGGTAGTAAGAATTTAAATTAAAGAGGTAATTTCTGAAACTTCTGATAATAAAAAAATCCCTATAAAATACACCTGGCTAGCTATAAGAAGGAAGTGAAGCACATCTATAACTCCAGAACATTCGTCCAAAGTGATAGATACTTTCAGTAGATACCTGTAATGAATAAGTATAATATACGTGTATATATTTCACACTTAGACAAAGTCATGGGAGGTCGCTAGATTTATATAACCATACTCAGCATTAGAAAATAACTAAATAGTGAGGATCTAGGGACATGTTGTCTCCTAACTTATCAAAGGGCTTATGTTAGGGTCGTGAACTCGTAAACCAATTCCCATATATTTTAAGGGCAATAAAACTATTAAATTCTACCCTACATTATGGTCAATGGGCTTATAATATATTTATATATTATAATGATTAAGTATAGTGTAATTTTGGCATGCAGAAGAAATAAAAATTCAGCAAGTGCGAATCTAACTCACACGCCAAGGGTTCAGTAGAATGAAAAATTACGAACGATATTTCTTTACTATTTTTATTTAGAAATATAACTCTTAAATGACTGTAACAGGGGATATGAAAACAACTAGGTGTCTATAGGCAGGCGGATGAACATGATAAAATTATATAAGGTTTCGTTTTTGCATTTTGCCAACGGAACCATAAAAAAGTTTATTCATAATATATACAGGTTAAAAATGATCACGGAAACGAACATTCTTTTTCGGCGGGGAAGAAAAACTTTTGTACGGTAGTAAAAAATAAATGGGACGCTTACAGGCTATGCGTAACATATTAGTTTTTGACAGTTGCCGGCTTTTTTGTATTCAATGAAAAATACGTAAAGTATTATGGTTGTATTATTATATACCACTTCTTGACTGATGTCGAAAAAGAAGGTACATTTTTTTTTCTTTTCTGTTGAGAAATTCTCAGTAACAACCCGTTAGTTAATTTTGACTAAATCGAGGTGTCACCTCACCAAAATTTGGGAGTTTTCTGGTCCCTCTGAGATGGACCTTAGCCTAAATCAATCAGGAGGACATGACATTATAAATATTTTGGCATGATTGAAACAGTGAAATACATATATTAAAAACTAGCAATATGCGCGGCTTCGCCCTCGTTCATTTTTTTCTCTTCTATTATTGTAGTTTTAGTAGGGATATTTTTTTTGTTCTTGCAATTAAAATAACCTATCTTAATAAGTGATAATGTAGCATTCAAATGGAGAAAGATTTTTTAAAATCGGTCCAGTACTTTTTGAGCCAATTCGTTACAAACATGCTTACATACAAACCTTTCCTCTTTATAATATTAGTATAGATATAGATAATAATATCATTAACTATAATAATAGTGAAATTACAAACTCATTTCTTCATGCAAATAAGCTTGTGAATAAATCGAACACCGCTGACAATACGTAGTTATTAGAATATATTGCTCCAGAGTTATAAATATCTGACTCTCGCCACGTTATTAAGCGAGTGTAACTAATAGTTTAACAATGTTGTAAATTCTTAGTAACAATTACTTGGTGCGTTAATTGTTGGATTACGACTATCAGCAGATTGTCTTATATCTATACAATATTGAATTGTACAAATCTCATAAGTCCTTTATACGTATGTATATAAAATATATAGATAGGAAACACAATTTTTTCGGACGTGTTTATGAATTTTTTGAGATTTGCTGTTCCTGATATTAATAAAATGTAAAATTATATTCGATAAAGCAATCAAGGAGTACTTTTTCTGCCAACTCGACTCCAATCATATTATACCTAAATATTAATGGATTGTAACACCTAAAGGTGTTACAATCCATCAATATTTAGGTGTACATAAGTTATGGATAATTTTAAACACACAAAAATGTTTTTAAGCAAATGAAGATTATCCCAAAATCCGCATCCTGTTCAGCGGTTCTTGATGTTCTTGATGACTTACAAAAAACGTCGGTATAATTTATATAATAAATGTTGTTAAAAATATACAATTTTACTGAAATATTGGCCTAAAATAGGGTTTTTTTTCTATCATTAAGCATTTGCCCATTAGCATGTAACACCTTACACTTTCGGTAAGCATTGTTCACTCATAAAGAGAGAGTGTCTCAAACAAAAGGACACAGTGACGCGAGATGTTGTCTTAATTACTTCTATTCTTTATTCTGTTTGATAGGGGTTCTAAAAATAAATAATTATATAATGAGATGGTCCGTATATGTAGTCATTAACTATCTTCAAAAAAAGAAGGTTTTATAAATGAAACTATCTTTTCGGATTTTGTCGCGGATTTATTTTGATTTTGGTTCCGACGTTTCGAATGCTTTACAGTGATCATGGTCACGAGAGAGACTAAGTAAGAAAAGATAGTTTCATTTATAATGTTAAATATTCACCTAAATCTAAGAAAGTATTAAAAAGAAGGTTATCAATTCAAATTATAATATGTAGGTAGTAAGGGCTTCACAAACAAATAAACATAGGCATATATAATATTTCTTTTTTTTTCAAAAAATATTTTTTTTACATTTGAAATATTTTCGAAATCAGTCAAGCTTCTTGAATTACTTTTTAGTATTTTCCTAAAACTAATATAAATAAGTCATTGAGTCTTATATTTTTTATTACTCCTGTTTATTTAAATTTTCATTTACTTTCTCTTAACTTTGCAAAGCCTCCCTCGCATAGATTTAGAGACCAATCACAGTCCACCAGGTCAAGGCTAAGTGTGGGCGGTCAAAATCATATTGTATATGTTTCGATAACTTCCTAAGTTCTTTTAGACATTCAGATTTTCTCACGATACTTTCTTTCACCTTAAACGAAGTGTCATGATAAAAAATATCGAAGGTACTAGACCTGAAATATGTACCCGATTTATGTCGATTTGTTCTATTTTATAATTACTCGCCTTTTGTATATTGTAAAAATAAAATGGGAAAAATAAAAATTTATATATAGCTAAAGCTCTTATTCAGTAATGGGGTCACGATTAACCGAAAAATCCCAATCCAACAAGATGCCAGCGGCAACGCAAAATGTTACTGACGTCGTATTTTAAATCTGTCAGATCACAGATGTGTTTTACAAGGCAATTTTAATTTAAAAACTAAATCTGTGAAAGGTAACTCAGCAGTTCGTGGAATTGTAATCGCAAGTAAAAAATATTGTAAACAATGTACAGCCAAAAATAAAAGTAAAAGTAATACAAAAATCTCGCACTAAGTACTTTCTGATACGCGAATATTTGACATTTTAATTATCAGATTTATACCAATTTTTGGTTCCTGTAATTTTTAATTTTTTACAGCAATTTTAGTTTGTTGGCTATTGAGTGACGGAAGAGGTAATAGAGCCTTTTTAAACCTTAGGAAATATATTGACGCTACTGGAAAAAGCCATGGGAACATATCCCGTCTTAATTGAACGTCAATGAATCGAATACGCACTGAACCATGACGCCCCACACCTACCTACCGATGCAGAACACAACAACGAAGTGTTTTTGGGATTCACTATGCTATAAGAAAAGCACCAGACTCCCAAGGTCCATCGATGTGAACCACCTCCTAAATATCTTCCCTTTATTGTATTGGCTGGATTGCCAAAGGGATGCTACATATGAAGTACATCATGTCATTCGAAGAGCAGTATAAGTATTAATTAATAAAATATAAGAACTTACATTGTAATATATATTTTTTTAGTACGACGAAATTAGTCGATATTAAGTGATATGCTTAATTGCGAAGATATTTTTTGTATAATTGTTTTCCAATTATTTTTGTAGAGTGCTAATTATTTATATGTGAGACAAAATCTCATAAATTTCGGTATGATGGATAGGCTGTATGAAGCAGTAGTAAACATAGTGAAGTGAGATCACTAGTGCTTTATGAAAATCTCTAAATTTTGGTGTCAGTGGACCACACAATAGATGGCATAGCTTTAAAGCTTTCCTGCTAATAAAAGTGTAACTAGCTCTGGAAGCTCGTTTCATTCATAGCGACTATGTTATAATAACATGGTTAATGCATAAATTTCAACTTCAGATTAAGGCATATTAGACTGCAGCTTAGAGGTTCAAGTTAGGTGAGACCAAGTTTGGTTACTCTGGCTTAGGATTTTGCCTGCGATCTGACGAGCTTGTTAATTCGTGAAGTACACTAAGTATAGCGAAAACGCAAATTATTAGGGAGTTAAGTAGAATTAACGCCGAGGCATTATGGTATAATATGGGAAAGATACTAGTTTGTACTACAATGTCTATCGAAATTGATATTAATTCCGCCAATAAGACAACCTGCCATAACTTTTATATAAAAGTAGCCTAAGTTACTCCTTATAACAATAGCTATCTGCGAGTAAAAGTCCCGTCAAAATCGGTCAAAAACAGACACTTCAATTTTATCTATATATTTATATATATATATATATATATATATATATATCCATTATAATTTTTAAAATGTATTTATAACTTGAGGCTCAATTTTGCATTACGTGAGTGAATCTATAGGTTGTATTTTGCACAATCGATTAATAATATTGAATTTTTGCCTCAAAAAGTAGTATAGTGTAAGAAGAGTAGAAAATTCTTGCATCTCTCAAACAATCTTACATAAGAACACACACCTTCCTATCACTCCTTCTCAACGTTGCAAAAAAATATTACACATTTATAATATTAAGTTTGGATTACAGTTTCATATACCACTTTTAAATCAGAGATTGCAAACAAAGTGGAAACCAAATTATTCAAATCGCAGAAGCACTGGTTTCTAGAATACGTATTTTTCTCGTTTAAATGTATACCGTCTGTATCTAGCGACTTAATTTTCCATTGCAATAAAACTACGACGCTTTCAAGAAAGGGTAGAAACAGTGTCGATGAGTTTTAGTTTTTATTCATCTAGATCTAGATTTTATCAAATAATGCCTATTTGACACAAAGTTTTTGTTAAACTAGTTTCGAATTCTGTTCATTACTGAAGGGAATTATTTGTATTTCCTTTTGTACTTCAACATTATCTATATAATACTTTTTAATCTATCCTGTCTGTCTGTAAAAAATTATTTACTATTCCGCTCAAACAAATTAAAACCTAGGGAGGACCCATATGCTTTCCGTAAAATGCTGTTATTTGACATTACAAACAGAAACTTCAATTTAATTCATTTGTATAGATGTAGAAAATTAAGTAATAAAAACATGTAACACATAAGTTAACTAGCATTTTGTACAATTTTCCTTGGATTTTCCATAAAATACCTTGGATTTATAATTTTAAAAGCTGTAAGATCAATCCTAAGTTCAGTGAGAGAATAAGGCTTTTGATAAGCTAATAAGCTTTGAACTTTCAAAAGTAAATTGCAGCATAAAGGAAAATAATATTACAAGTACCTACCTACTTTCTCTACTTTGTGGTGTAGAGTATGAACGCTGATCGTTACGGCTGCAGTGGCAGTCAACGCTGTATTTTAAAATGAATAATTAATACTAGGGGTTGCTCTGTGGTCGCGATTAAATCACAATCATTATTTAAAATTTAAAGAATTCATAAATATATCACTATAAGAGCTTTCAAAAATCTTATCGATAACACTTAATAACTATTGATAGTTATTAAACAAAAAAAATGATTAAGAAATAAATCAGAAAACTTATTCAAATTACAAAATTCTTATTTTTTTGCCTTTCATATATAGACTAACGACTGCTAGTCCCTAGATTAAGTGCGAGCGAAGCCGCGGGTTCCTTTAGTATAAATATAAACCTTCCCCTTGAATCACTCTATCTATTAAAAAAAACCGCATCAAAATCCGTTGAGTAGTTTTAAAGATCTAAGCATACATAGGGACAGACAGACAGCGGAAAGTAACTTTGTTTTAAACTAAGTAGTGGATAGTACTTTAATTTTTAGTATATAGGTCTAAGAGAGATATTTACCTGCAATAAAATACTCTATACATTAACCCTACCCGGGTTACCAACATACCAAATTTCATCAAAATCCATCTCCATCCATCCATCCATCAATCCATCCATCCAATGGTTTCCTATAGACAGACAGACATAATTTCTGAAAACTATAGAATTGGCCTCTGTATATATATAGTATAAGCATTATTTATTTAAAGTGACTAAACAAACAATATTCAAGTTAAAATCCAATATAAAAGTAATGTTTTTGAGGTAACTTGAAGCATTTTCTTCTAAACATATAGGAATATGTCACAAACAGTTGCTTTAGAGATAGTTGTGACTTTGCTTTGATGCCTGACATTTTTCTCGATGTAATCTTGTTTGCTAAGCTACCTTTTATTTATTTATTTATTGTATGCAACGGAAATTTCATGGAAGTTTCCAGAATAATCTTTTGAAAAATAACACTAGATAATATCTGACTTTTCCTAGTAAATATGACCAAAGCCAGTTTTAGTGGAGGGATGTTACATATAGCGACCACATCATTAGGAACTTCAGATTAAAGATCTAGGTGTTTCATATAGTATTCTAACTTACTCCTTTCAATTAGACAGCGATTAATCTTAATTGTATCGAAATTGGTGTGTGGTTTAGCTTGAAAGGGTGATAAATAGAAAGAGTGACTTTCACATCCTACTAATATTTTAACAGAGTTTGACTGGTGGTTTATTACTCAATCACGTCGGAACGGATGAACAAATATGGATGAAGCTTAACACAAAAATAGATTTAGTCTGAAACAGTTACTCTTATATCGGAAAAAATCCCGGAACCCGACCGCGAAGGTCATTCTCCAGTTTATAGTATAGGTATGAACGACTAATAATCAGGTATATACATAGCACAGCCATAACCATTAAATATGCGGTCCAAAATACCATCGAACTTAATGATATGGAAAGAATATTTTGTCATAGTCAGCTATTCAAGTGAACATGATCATTTGAGAATATTACTAACACTAACTTTAGTCCTCTCATTACAACATTAATCTAATACATGTATTTTTTTATAAATAAACTTAAATAAGGTTCCCCGCGATTTATCTCTAGCGTAAGACAAGTTGTAATCACGTTGGAAATGATTCGGAAATGAAAATATCAGAGGTGCGAGACTCGGACTTGAACCCGCTTCACACATTTACCCGAGCGAGCGCTTCACTACGACGAGTATAATCTAATATGATTAGATATTTACTTTATTACTTGTCAACAGTGCTATAAAGTTGTAAAAAGATTCACAGATACATTCGTTTTAGGGATTGGAGATACCAGAAATATATTTGGTAAAAGCAAAATATGAATGTACCAACAAACAAAGACTACAATTCGCCTTGTTGCTACTGTTTCTAGAAGTAATTATGCTTAATTTTATAAGAAATATCTCTTATGTTCTAATATAATAATTTTTGCCTTAGTTTATGTGGAGCAAAAAAATAATAATTGACAGTAAGATAATGGCCTTTCAGGTCACGTGTCAAATCGAGGGCTACCTACAAACACGCCTTTGTCTTTAATCAAGGTTCCAAACATATTCTAAGCGTTACTTTTAACCATTAAACCCGAAATTTGATACCATAATTAGGTGGTCTCAATGTCACATATCCTCAGACCTGACATCTTTGTCTGAAAGCCACATTCATGTTTACTGTAAGGCTAAGTAATGTGTGGGATGAATAAAAGAAAGTCTCTGTTAAAATTCCATTTCATACATAAATAGTTGGAACAATAACAGGTGGTATTTGAGCTTATTATAACAAAAGAGAATATAAAAGAGGTCATCTCTGACGCCATAGTTCATGCGACATAGTTAAAGAGTTTATAATCAATACACATATTTTCCATTATTTAGAATATTCCACATGTTTAGAAGTGATTAATAAAAGGTGAGGCGAACTTTAAGGCTAACTATCCCAGAGTCATGAAATTGACGTTACAGCGTCCCCGTACCATGAGCATGTCGAACCCTCGACACTGCACTTCACACGTGTACTATTGAAATACTGTTATCAATATGAACTATAAGGAGCGGGTTTTTTTATTTCGTTGCCTTTTTATTTACACTTATCTACTGATATAGGGATTATCTTGTAAAATACCGCGCTACGAGCAAAAGCTAGTTTTAAAGTACTTACTTATAAGTAAGTTTTAAAAGGTATCTAAAGGCTAAACCCAAATATACTATTCATTACCAATACTCTTATGATACATAATATATAAGCGTAAGGAGCAATAGTAATATTAATGGCGATGTTAAATGACCCTACGTGAAAGCTATCAGAAGTCCCAGCCACGTCTGTTTTCATACGTGTTGTTATTGATTTCATTCGTAATTCTATCGACTATTATAACTAATTGATACGAACAACTTGTCCATTACAGAACAAAGTTCCACACCACGTATGTTTGTCTATCGTAAATAAACTCAAAAACTACTAAACGCATTTTCATAATGTTTTCATGAATAGATAGACTGATTTATAATGGAGGTTTTGGTATAATTCATCAACGTTTTGTGTTAATTCACTGGAATATGAAGATGATTAAAGCTGTCGGAAAATCAAGCCTTGGAGATTCAATGATGTGCGAGCGTCTTATAGAGTAATATAAAAAATATTGTTTTAAACTGTAGCAATGCTATGTGCACGTACACAGAGACAAACCCGAGCAAAGTTATGGCTAATCACTAGTAAATTTACAATTTAGGAAATATTAACTGTTCATGTTTAGAAAAAAAAGCCTGTTTAAAGCGTTTATTTAAATATCATGTACACGCGCCATATTGAGCCGGAAAGGCAGGTTCGAAAAAAAATTGCCTATCACATATTAAAATCTGGTAATGCATTAAACAAATCAAACGAAAACTCGTATTTTGTTTACCAAAATTTAATATAAACCTAACAGAATACATAAACCAAATTATTTCTAACAAGTTTTATATTGGATTCGTAAAATTTTATCAACTATCGTTAAAGATTAAAGGATAAAACGATAGATGAATCAAGAGTAATAAATTTCTACAATGTGACCATCTACATAACAGGACCTTTTAGATTACGATGTACGACTATGTATGCTTTAGTATTGTACATACCTACTATTTTATTCCTCCACAAGTCACTGCTACCACTATATCACAAATAACCATAGACTTTCACACGAACACTTACGACTGACTAAAGTATTAAGTAAATTCAATATTCCTTATATACAACCTAACAGAACCAAACCATAGCGCGATGTAATCAACTACTAACGCCATCTATTATCATGGGACAAGAAACTTTTTAACGTAGTATTACATTCTCATTAGAGACACTTAATACACTCGCTTGGAGAACCGAGTGATGCGGGTTCAAGTCCGGCTCTTGCAACTCTGATATTTTCATGTGCGAAACCGAACCGAAAACGAACCGAAACCGTGCGAAAATGATTAGCGCTGGTCTTACTGTGATGGAAAACAACGTGAGGAAACCTACATGTATGAGAAAACCTAGCAGTTTTTGAAAGTATAGTAGAGTCCGCCACACTAGGCCAGCATGGTGGACTATGGCCTGATCACCCTCATAATGAAGGGAGGCCAGTGCCCAGCAGTGGGACGACAAAATGGACTGAATGCAATACATTGCATTTTAAAACAAATAAAGATTTATTTACGTATGATTTATTTACGTATATAAATATATTTAAATATGTTGGGACATTTTACACACAGCACTATCTAGTTCCCCGGTAAGGTACGAGCCTTGTGTTATGGATACTAGATGGTTGATATACTACATATATATAAGTTTTAAATACATACATATTATAAATATAAACATCCATGACTGGAGTACAAACATTCGTGCTCAACAAATGTATCCCCTCAGCGGGACTCGAACCTGCGACCGCTTGCGCAGCAAGTAGGGTCACTACAAATTTTCATAAAATATTCCGGATAGTGGTGCTACCTATACTCTAAATTTTATTACTAGCAATGTATACTGTTTGGTTGTTTGTAGCGCTTTAAAGACTTAAACGTACACGCCACGCACATTAACTAAAATATGCAGAAGATCATGGGTTACGGCTATTACTTCTTTTTATCTCGGGTTAGATAAATATTCCCGTAGGATATATATATCTTTAAAAAAACTGTGAAAAAGGAAAAGAATATTAAATTGTAAGGGATTTTAATTTCTTTAAACAATTAAAATTATTTACTATACAAAATAGCTAGCATTGAACTTGTTTACATAATATCGACGTTTAAGATAAGGTTCATGACGATAATGATTAAAAATGGCTACTTTAGTTTGAATCTTATCTATGTCTAATTATGCAATATGTAGATACTAGAGTGATATCTTTTACTATCTTATAAATCTGCTCTGTACATACCATGGAGTCTACATATGAAATGTATTACGCTTATTATATTTATAGTATACTAGACTCAGCCTCACTCAGACCGAACTCGTCCCTGGATACGATTTAATGGTTACTATACATTTCTAAGATTTTTTCCCGCAGTACAAAATGTATCCTATATGTTAACCCGGATAACTAGCTATTATCATATTAAATTTCATCAAAATCTTTGCAGGGATTTTCGCGCAATACGGTCACAGACAGACATACATACAAAAACTTCCAAATCTCTGTCGATTCGATAATCTATAATGACTATTCAAATAGGGACTTCCAAAAAATATTCAATATGGATTCAACTTATTTATAAATTTATTATATTAATAAGAAAAGAAAATGCACAGCATCAATCTATCTGAGGAATTTAAATATCCACACTTTTACGCGAACTTATCTAAAACCGCCGCTTGTCATTTTCCTGATAAGAGTGCGCGGGATGCGATGGCCTCAGATAGCGATAATACCTATCGCTAGTATTATTTTAGCCACTATGAACAACGTTGCCGTCGTTGTGGGAGCGGGCAGTAATTTAGGTTATCATATCCTAAAAAAATTAACCAAAGTTTACAAAGGAAAAATATACTTTACTACAGAAGATGACTCAATGGGATACAGTATCAGTGAAACGTTTAAAAAAAATGGTGCCAACATCGAATATTTTAGGATGGACGTGACATATACTAAGAGTATTATCAACTTCCGCCACCACATGCATGATTTGGATGAACGAATAGAATTATTGATAAACAACACGGATTATACACCAGAAAAGAATATATCTCACATAGAAAAGGTGAGGCGAACTTTGAGCGTCAATTTTTACGGATACATTAATTTCGGCAAACTTATTTATCCCTTGTTAACGGAAAATGCACGAGTCGTTAACGTTTCGGGGCCGGCTGGCCTTTTAGCGACTATTGAAAATGAAAAGATAAGATCAAAGATTAGTGATCCGACACTCAATGAAGAGGAGTTAGTAGCTATTTTACAGGAGTACGAGGAGGCGGCCAGACAAGGCATTGAGAGGACTGAGGGTTGGGGTGCGAATGTTCATGCTGTTAGTAAAGTTGCTTTAAGTGCTGTCACATTTCTTCAGCATAGAGAGTGGTCAGATAAGGGTATTGTAATAAATTGTGTGAACCCAGGAAACGTATCTAGTCGAGAAGAACGAAGAAGTACAAAAGTATTTGAAGAAGGAGCTAAAGCTATACTATATTTAGCATTAGAAGCACCTTTGACGTTGAAAGGAAATTTTATTTGGAGCAACTATAATGTGATCGAATGGAATAGTGATCCTTTTGTTGAAGTTACTACTGTATAGACGTTAAGATAATTTATTTATTTATTTTTTGAGTAGTATTAATTGTCTATTGTTTAGTTTTGTGCTAATTTTGATAATTATTACTGGCCAATATTTATTCATTAAGATACACATCTTCCCAATACATAGAAGCATATAGTATATAATTATGAATTATAAATATTATAAAATCGTAGAGTTTGTTTGTTTGGTTAAACGCTCTAATCTCAGGAACTACTGATTCGAATTAAAAAAGACTTTGAGTTCGATAGATTTATTATAATGGTTCAGTACTGATCGATGTAGCATATAACCGACTAATATATTAATAATAAAGGTTTTTTACAGCACGTGGTATAATAATATGTTAAATCTAAGAATTTTTGTTTCCAGAACCGCAGAATACTAGTTTATTATAAATGCCATATCTCTTAGTGTATAACAAAAAACATGTATAAATAAATATGTTCACTCTCATTCATACATTGAAAGCATAATAAACGAAAATATTCATATTTCAACCAAATATTAATAATGACATTATAACTAAGATTAGAAAAATACAATGACATGGAACCTGCTTTATTTATTTTCCATATTTTTCCCCCGTCAAAAGTAATACTATAGACTAGATCATTTTATTTTTTACTACTAGCTGCTTTCTGAAGTTTTGCTTACATTTTCTGACTGTATATCGTCATCGTCATCAGCCCTTTATAACGTCCCACTGCTGGGCACGGGCCTCCCTCAGTACGAGGGTAATCAGGCCACCTCGCTGGCGTAGTGCGTGTTGGCGGACTTCACATGTCTTACGAAAACTTGCTAGGTTTTCTCAGACGTGCAAGTTTCCTCACGATGTTTTCCTTCACCGTAAGACAAGTGGTAATCATGATAAAAATGATTCGCACATGAAAATATCAGAGGTGCGAGACCCGGATTTGAACCCGCATCACTCGGTTATCCAAGCGAGCGCGTTATCGCTGGGCTACCACTGTCTGTATATAACCCCGCTTTATCAACCCCCTCTTATTCTCACCACCCTAGTCTCCCAAGAGGGCGTCTATCAAGAAGCTGAATCTGTATTTGTTTGAACCTAACCAATTGAAATGTAAATTAACTATTATTATCGCAGGATGAACTTCAGTTCAACCACACTTTGGAATAATTTGTTTATTATTCTTATTTAGTAATACACGATGAATAATAAATAAATATGTTAGGACTTTCTTACAACAGCGCCCTCCTTCCGTGGTTAGCTACGATGCTTGTGTTATGGATACCAGATAGTTAATCAACTACATATAACTTTTTAAATACATACATATTATAAATATAAACACCAATGACTGGAGAACAAACATTGGTGCTTAACAAATGAATGCCCCCAGCGGGACTCGAACCTGCGACCGCTGGCGCAGAAAGCAGGGTCACTACCAACTGAGCCAAACGAGTCATCATAATGTTTCTTGCTCTAAGATTTTTCGCCATCTCTCACTACTTGTTAAGTCGGTAATCTATTAATACCTTTAATTAGCTTTATTTTTAAGTAATTAAATCATGGAAGTCAAATTTCACCTACTTTGTATAGTCGTATCGAATTAAATGTTGGCATATATAATATAATAAAAAATTTTATAGTATGTACAAATTCGTGTGATAAATTCAGCTAATATGATCCTTTAATACAAGATGGATCACGCGATAGTCCACCACGCTGGCGAAGTTAAGATTGGCGGACTACACTTGTCTTTCAAAAACTAGCAAGATTTTTCTACACCTTAAGGCGCCTACCTCGCCCGATGACCTTGAGGATTTGATGTCTGTACTAGTATTTGTTATTTTAACGCCATCTACCGACCAACGACCGTACTACAATAAAACGAAGTGAAGATTAAGCAAGAACACAGATGTGTCGCGTTGTCATCATTTTTTGCCTATTTGATTCGATCTCTGAGAAATCTCATTTTGTTCCTTTCCTCTAGTTTTTGTAGTCTTGTACGAGTATCTGCCTACATCATAATTTATATTATTTATATTAAACTACACAATGCACTATGCCTGCTGACATAGCTTTCATTTTACTAAATGTTATATGGTGAAGGTCTGCTGATGACCAGGTAGGTAAGTAGGTAAACGGTTCTCAGTAACGGTAATAGTTAGGATGACTTAGGTTCCAACATTTACAAATGGCTTACCTTCTTTAAACGCCCCTATTCTTTATTTGTAATATCATTAAGATGTAGGTATTGGTATATTTGTATGTGAGCAATAAACAATAACTGTCTATAAAGTGTGAACAAAATATTAAAAAATGCCTTAGTTATTCTTATATATTTTAGGCATTAGGCATATTTAGGCACATTATATTCTGGCTTACTCTATGATAGGTTCAAAAAACAAACCGAAATTACAAACCGTTTTACATATACTTACAAACTTAAATTCTGTTTTTGTTTTACGAAATATTTATATTTGTACTATTTAAAATATGGTTTAATTCAAAAATCATTCAAAACGAGAAGTTTTAGGTATTAATTGGAAAAAATAACGCGCGTGTAGTCCACTCGTCACAAGAGTCATCGAGACACTGTTATATCGCATTCCGAGTACGCATCACAGGCCGTAGCGGGGGTGCGTCAGCGGGGTACTGGTTATGTTTCGGGTTTTTATTTATTATTTAAGAATATTAGAATAAATAAAAAAAAAAACCAATATCAATTGTGAAATACGTCATTATATATTTTTTGGTAGAAAATTCACGCCAAACTATTCAGCCGTTACAGAGAGAATTTACAATTTACATTGAAAAAGGCCCTATTTAATAAATTTTTTTTACAAATTTGGGAGAGTTTATTTAAATTTAAAACAATATCATGTATTTATGATAACCTTAAGTAAACCATATATTTTTTATATAGAAATCGCACGAGAAGATTCATCTACAATCTTCTTTAAACTTATAGTGTTTTTGAGATTTGAGCGAGGTAATCCCCTTAAGACAAGTGGTAATCGAATCAGTAATATCAGAGGTAAGCCAGCGCGTCACCACTGGGCTATCAATCTATATAAATAAAATGATAGAGGTCTGCGGGTGTGCGCGCATCACGGAAAAACTACTGGATAGATTTCAATGAAACTTTCTAAGTTTTATTTCTTAGATACTTGGCCCTTATCAAAAAAAAGTGATTGCGATATCTTCATTTAGTAAAAAGTTATTAAAGTTTCAAGAAACAACAATTTGTACACTACATGCACTGCGTGCAAGCGGCGTAGCGCGCATGCGGAAAACTTTGTTCATATTTCAAGCAACGCGGACGAAGTCGCGGGTATCAGCTAGTTCTATATAAAATTCGTGTAAAAAATATTGGAATTTATTACTATTACTCTGAGACACTATGAGGGACTTACGAATGTGTCAATTCAAACATTAAAGTTCAATAAAGTTTATTTTTTAGACTGTAGGTTGTTATTTATTATTTACTTACGGCTTACCGTCGGGTCCGTCCCTAGGTGCGTTTTAGCGATTAATGTGGGTCAGATAAACCAAATAATAAATAAATAAATATGTAGTAAAATTAACACATTCGTGTTGATCACATAAATGAATGCCCCCAGCTGGACTCGAACCCGTGACCGCTGGTACAGTAAATAGGGTCACTACAAACGCCGATCGTGTCTTTAAAAGTATGTACATAATTATGTTTCTTTTCATTTATTCATCTAAATCTAATTAAAAATTAATAATTTAATTTTATACTAATATTAAAAAAAACTACTTTTTGTAACTTAAATATAAAAGTTAGACATATGCTGTCGTTGACTTTTTTGTAGGCATTTTCAAGCTCCAGATCTTTTCTCTAGAACTCAAAAATGTATCTTTCATAGTTAAGGCAGCGTTCGTAAGAAACGCTTTCATTCGACCGTTTTTTCTCCGATTCACTTTGCAAAACGGTCTACCACGTAAAAGCCTTTTTATTTTTCGGTTTTTTATATAAGCTATGACACTCAGCAATAATGTGGCTTTCTATTGGTGAAAGAATTTTTAAAATCGGTTCACACAAACTTTACTTCTTTATAATATTATATAGTAATAGTAATAGTAATATAGTAATATAGTAATATAGTAATATAGTAATATAGTAATAGTTTATAGTATAGATAGTAAAGATATAGAAGTATAGATTTAGAATCTGAACGTATCTCTTCACGTTGTTGTCGAGACAGATAATAAGCCTAGTAGTTACTAACATTTCAAGTTCTTCGACCCAAATTACTCAACCCTCGTCTTATAGGCCACGTGATTATAAATGAAGACTCTTACAAAATAACCATTCAATATACGAAAATCTTGTTTGTTGGTAGAGAAGCAAAGATTTAATTCTATTCAATATTTTGTTTAATGGCTGCTATTTTGCTACGTGATATTAAAAAAAACAAGAATAATTGAAAGGCTAGTCAATGTATTTTTTTTTCGTAGTGCCTTAGAATTAAAGCATAATTATAAAATAGTAGAAGGAGTAGAAAAAAGAATCTGTTTTTTTTTTCGGAATTCCCTGGATTTTTTCCCCTATTTTTCTTAGAGCTTCAATGAATATTTGAAAAAAAATAGACCAAATGCAATACATTTTATTTTATTTTGATGAGATAAGAAAAAATACTGTTCTACAAATATTTAAAAGCCCTTAACAATTTATATCGATTTTAACAAAATCACATACTTTTTTTCAATAATGGAGTTAAGTCTATTTAAGTATAAGGTACCTACATTAAGACATAACCTATTTACAAAAAAATATTAACCTTTTCAACTGTTAAAGATCCTCGTATGAGGTTTACCTGATTTTAATCAGCATCTCTAAAATTATAGACCTAGTAAATTAGGACAGTTTTCTGAATACTCATCGTTCGATCTAATGACGAAATATAATAGGGACCATAATGTCCCCATGGAAACTAGAATTTACCCCCTGTAGTATAATAACCTTTTGATTTGGTTAGATTTTGGACTAACAATAAGTTTATTCGTACAAATACAAGTAATAAATTAAGGATGTCATGTTTGTGATCCTAATTACAGTGCCAGTAGTCGCGGGTTGGATTCCCGCTGGGGGCATTTGTGTGATGATTACAAATGTTTTTACTCCAGTCATGGGTTTTATATGTATATTTAAGTATATATTCAACATTATATATAAGTAGTAAAATGTGTGGGATTAGTGACTGGTTATGTCTCACGTAGGATAAATAGATAAATTGTAATACAATATTGTTACCAAATATTTTTTTGAAAAGAGCAACTGTTGAGTTTCTCGCCGGTTCTTCTCAGCAAAACAGCTTTCCGAGCCGGTGGTAGTTTATACACAGACTCACAGACTGATTTTTAATTTTGATAATGTAAAAATGACGATTCAAAAGTGCTTGTAAAAGTCTATTTGAATAAAGAATATTTTGATTTGATTTGATTTGTAACTCTTAATGGAAATAAATGGTGTTGTATTTTAATGACTTAATAAAACAAAAAAAATTGTTTATAGGTAAAGAGACAATTTTTATAATAAGAATATATATAATCGTGGACTTGGACGCGCCTTCTTTAGTATGTCACGTGCTATTTCTTAGTAGGTTATCAAAACAAATTTTATCATATAATTATTATCTTTGTTATCGTGAATCATCCTATTTATTCTGTGTAGAAATAATATTTATAGTATTTTATCTAATCTATGTATTTAGCTAAGTTTAGCGCCATTCTACTTATTATAATCAAGTTCCTTAACGAACTACTTGGTATGGAGAGTGGTCCTTACCAACGATTAAATATTATATCATCTGTATATATATAAAAGAAATAAAATAAAAGAAATACTTGATTTTTTGGGTTTCTTAATCAATAAATTTATATAAATAAATATAATATAAACAAATATATAGATAAACTCAAAAACTACTGCACCGATTTTCATGATATTTTGGTCAATGGATAGTGTGGTTCTCGAGGAAGGTTTCATTATATAATTTGTCATGCTTTTTTTATACATTTACTAACGGAAGCCGCGGATTTTTGTTCATTTAAATCTTGAGTTAAGTTTTATATAAAGATATTTCATGTTTTCTTAATTTTTCAAAGATTACGGTGTGATGATCGAGCACCAGGCAATTAGTTGATTTTAATGAAAAGATGAACCTGTTTAAAGATAAATTCATCATTTTCAAGTATAAGCTCCAATCTTAATTGAGAATTAAACGATAAAAGGTAAAAGCTCTTTAAAGGAGCTCTAACTCTTTTGACAATTAAAGCCTATAGAGTAAAAAGGTTAACAAATACCCACATTCATTTTATTCAGCGTACAAAATAAAATCATCGCTGATATGAACAGTAGTAATGAAAACAAATTTTCGATCAACCAAATAAATTACTAAATAATTGACTTCAAAATAGTTTCGATTTAAAAATACATTGGCATTTTGAATAATTTGTATTAAATGAAATTAAAGTGTATGAAATTTAATTCGTAATTCAGTCAACTATTTTACACAATGTTCAAAGCCATTCAGATAACATTGTCTATTTATCTTGCAACCATAATCTAATTTATTATCTACCGATATGTACTCATAATATATGAGTACGTTTGTACTATGCCGCTATTATTTGTTTGCAGTTTAATTTTATAGGATACTTGTGTCTTTACCCTGGATTCACCATCTCATGGAAGGTTAGTTAGTTGGTGATCACGTAACACCCATTGGAGATGTAGCATGTGTGTTAAAACAGGAGTTCTGATGTTTCTTATTTATAATGATTAATATGTATGTATTTAAACTTATATATGTAGTATATTCACTATCTAGTATCCGTAACACAAGCTTCCTTCATAGCTTACCACGAAACTAGATGGCGCTGTGTGTAATAATGTCCGAACATATTTTTTATATTTATTTATTTATTTCTCTTTTAGAAGAATAACTGACAGTCAGTGATACAACGTTGGTTGTAGTAGGTAGGACAGGAAGGAAGCTAAGTTTATTGCTCGGTGGGATCGTAATCCTGCGAGGTCCTAAGGCAAGGTAGTTCTAGTTCGGTTTAAGTGGGTAGCAGTGTTTTTCTAGCTGGTTATCCACATAATCAACTATACGGAAGCAATTGGTATTATGCATATCAGGGTTATTTTTTAATGAAGTGATATTGAACTTGCCTAAAGGCAATATAAAACCAAAATTAAAAATACGTTGTTGAATAAGGCTTATTACACCATCACGGAATACTTAGTAGATGTAAATGTGTGGGAATAATGTCTGGTTGTGTCTCACGTAGGATAAATAGATAAATACCTATTGTACTTAATACAATATTGTTACCAAATATTTTGAAAAGAACTGTTGAGTTCCTCGCCGGTTTTTCACAGCAGAACAGCTTTCCGAGCCAGTGGTAGTTTATTCACAGACTTACAGAATGACATTTTAATTATTAATTTTTAATTATAATTAATTTAAAAATATAAAAATGACGATACGAAAGAGCTTGTAAAAGTCTACTTGAATAAATACTACTAAAATGTTGCTATCTCGGTCCAACGTAATATAATACATAGGTATCCACTATTTTACATGCTAGAGCAATTATTAATCCCCAAATTTTTCTCTAAAAACATACAGGTCATAGCAGTAAAAACTGCATCGTAATTCGCTTAATCGTTTACGAGATTAGCACGCACACACATAGATATACACTTTCTTCATGCGAAGAAACGCTAATGTGAATGACAGTGAGAAAGAATAATAAAAGAATATTCTGTAATAATATCACGGTATAATAGCAGTGTTCAATGATACGAGTTGTTCATGTAATGAACGTAATATAATTTTATTATATTTATATTTTCATTAACATAACTATTGTAGTAATGCTACACTGCATGTAAAGGATACTAGTAAAATATCCCGACTTCGTCCAGGACTATATAAGCACTATACTACTCGCAAAGTAGATCGAAGCTTAACGAATACGAGAGCTTAGAGTGAAGCTTCGGTTCACTTCGTCTAACCTCGCTTCAACTCCGACGACTTCTGAACATTTTCGGTATTTTGCGCCCGAGTCAAATGACTCGAAGTCACGTACCTCGGACTTCGGTCAACTTCGACCAATACTTAGTTGAAGAATATCCGCAGGTATGTAGAGGAGGCTTTAAAGAAAGAGGTGTTAAAGTAAAGAAGCGATTCTACAACGCCCCATTACACTGCGGTGAAAGGGTTCTGCTGTGGTTTTAGTGAGTTAGAGCCTAACAGTTTCAAATTCGATGGGAACTTGTGAAGACATGTACCAGTGAAAACAGAAAAGTTATATTATGAGTAAATAAATTTAAATTACAAATATTTAAACTTTGCTTTTTCTTATTTTATTTTATATACTAGCATTTCCCGCGGCTTCGCACGCGTTCTAAAGGCCGCAAACCAAATTCTTTCTGAGTCACGCGGTATGGTACCTCGCCTAACGCTCGCCCTTCCCGTTTTTTGTAACATTTTTCATTGATGCTCCGCTCCTGTTGATAGCGTGATGCTATATATCCCTATAGCCTTCCTCGATAAACGGACTACCCAACACAAAAAAAAATAATTCAAAAACTTGACGTTGTTTTATTTTTATTATTATTATTACACAAGCAAATTTACGCAAATGCTTCGTAAAATGTATTACCAGTACCTAATTCATCAGTTCTAATTATAGTCTCCTACTAAATTTCACAAAATTCGTCCATTTCTTCACAAAAGTAGTCCTTTAACAAACACACATATTTTTTTAGTATTTATAATAATTATATGAAAATTATATCAATTTAATTATTTCCATATTTTATATAAAAAATATTTTCGAAGATGACAATAAAAAAATAAAATTTATGTTATAAAATAGGAAACATATTTCCTTCAACGACATAAATTGAATTTCCTCTAAACGTCAGTTAAACATGTCGTAATTTTTTACTGCACGCTAACACTCGTGCATCGACCGAGGTTCTCCTTTGCGGTTGCTTGAAGAAGCAATAGTTTACTTAAGTTATCTAATAAGATGACTGTCTGTTTATATCTTTATAATATTGTTACGTACTACGGGTTCGGGATCGGAAATTGAAAGCGTTCTTGCACAAAGATGTTTTTATTTATACTGTATATACACGCGCAGTATGTACACAACACTAGTTTGAGTCTCTGAGCACTATACTCCACCACTTTTACTATTTCACTTTACTCTTCTTCACTTTTCCACTATTTCGTATCTCTTCGTAATCTTCACTCAACGTCGAACTTCAACTGATCTCTCGACATACTGCCGGCCTTTTTATATGCGTAAATATAGAACATTCTAGTATCGAAAATTCAAAATGTTTCTAGTAACTTCCAAATCTTTCCTGAAAATGCTTTCTCTCTCTCTGACACATTAAAATTTGCAATAAACTGTTCTTGTTATCTAATTGTCAAAAGTTATAAATTGACATTAGCCGTTGTAAGGCATGGTACAAACGTGCTATTATGACGGGTTCGCACTCTATTCCGCGACACTACCCCCTCCTAAGTCATGCTCGTCTCGAGCATCGTTGTTGCCGTGATACTTGGCCAATCGGTCCACATGCACGATTTTAGCCGGGCTTCTGGATGTACGTTGAATTCGGAAAGTGACGTCGTTAATTTTCGTTATTACCTTATAAGGCCCCTCCCAACTGGGTTGTAGCTTTGGTGATTTACCCTTTCGTCTCACCGGGTTATGTAGCCATACCAATGAGCCTTCCTCGAAGGTCGTTCCTGTCGCCTTCCGGTCATAACGAGTCTTCATGCGTTCACTTGCTTGTAGCCCTGCATCTTGTATCTGCTCATGAACGCCAATCATCTTCGCTCTTAGTTCACTGGCATACTCGGTGATGCAACTTGGGGTATCCGGCGGGCAACCACTTAACAGATCCGCTGGTAACCGTAATTCTGTTCCAAAATTGGCAAAGGCAGGTGTCATTGCAATGCTTTCATGTAATGCTGTCCGGTAAGATAGAAGAAACAGTGATATGTACTCGTCCCAATCCTTTTGATGACTATCTACAACCTTGGCTAGATGTCGTTCTAAAGTTTGATTAAACCTCTCCACCATTCCATCGGACTGTGGGTGACAAGGCGTAGTTCTAGTTTTGTGCACCCCCATGATCTTACACAGTTCTTGAAAAACCTGCGATTCGAAGTTTCTTCCTTGATCACTGTGCATTTCTAATGGGACACCAAATCTGCAAAATACCTCTTTGACCAATTTATTTGCAACAGTAACAGCTTCTTGATTTGGTATGGCGAATGCTTCAGGCCATTTCGTGAAATAGTCCATTACAACTAAAATGTATCGGTTCCCGGAGTTAGTAATCGGAAATGGTCCTGCTACGTCTATTGCGATTCTCTCCCAAGGTGCCCCAACATTGTATAATTTCATTGCTCCTCGACTTCTGGTTTGCGGGCCTTTGACAGAGGCACAATGTACACATTTCCGACACCAGTCCTCGACATCATCTCGACAATGCAACCAGTAAAATCGCTCCTTGATCTTGATTAACGTTCTTCTTACCCCTAAGTGTCCACCAGAAGAACCATCATGGTATGCTCGAAGTACCTCGGGTACTTTTATTTTAGGTATCACTAGTTGGAGATGGCTATCATTTCCACGTGTCTGCTCCCATTTGCGGCACAATACTCCATTGTGTAACAACAAACTGTCCCATTGTGCCCACAAACTTTTCGTAGCGGTACTATACTGTGCTATGTCAGTCCACTTAGGTTTTGGTCTACCAGTACTTAACCATTCCATAATCGGTCGTATGTCTCGGTCTTCTTCTTGTGCTCTCTTCATGGCATCATCGCTCCAACGTTCATCTATCGAATCTGTTCTTATAATTTTAATAGATTCTAGTTCCTTTACTTCTTGTCTGTGACAGTGCTTGCAGTCTTCCTCGCATGGTCTTCTAGATAGGGCATCGGCGTTACTGTGTGTTTTACCCCCACGATGTTCAATTTTAAACTGAAACTCTTGAAGTTGTTCAATCCATCGCGCTACCTGTCCTTCGGGGTCCTTGAATTCTAATAACCATTTCAAGGCAGCGTGATCGGTTCTTACCAAAAATTTGCGTCCTAGCAAGTATTTCTTAAAATGCTGTAAGGTTTTTACTACAGCAAGTAGCTCTCTTCGAGTAACGCAATAATTCTTTTCCGGTTTAGAGAGTGACTTACTGAAATATGCGATAACCACCTCCTGATCACCCTTCCGCTGGGACAATACACCTCCAATACCGATATTGCTGGCATCTGTGTCGACAATGAACTCTCCCTTTGTGTCTGGATACCCAAGGATCGGTGTTTGGCAAAGATGTTTCTTCAGTTCTTGAAAGGCTGATTCACAATTATTGTCCCATACGAAAGGTCTCTTCTCTTCGGTCAGTCTATGAAGTGGTTTGGCGATGTCAGAGAAGCCTTTTACAAATCTTCTATAGTAAGAGCATAATCCCAAAAATGCTCTCACTTGCGTTTTGTCCTTAGGGGTCCGCCAATCTTTCACAGCGGTGACTTTGCTAGGGTCCGTTCCCACGCCGTTTTCCGAGACTACATGTCCAAGGTAATTGACCTGTCTCCTAAAGAATGAGCACTTATAATGTGCTTTCTGTCTTGCAACTTGTTGTCCGCAATGTGTTTCAGCTTTCGGTTATTAATGATGGTTCGTGATGCTCCGGTATCCAGCGTCAGTTTACATGCTACTCCATTAATTGCGCCATGTATTACTAAGTTGTTTCCATCCACTGTCTGCTTTACTTCTATTTGTGGGGTTGAAGATCCCCCGGCCAGCGCCCACCCCGCAGCTCTGGCTGGAATTAGTTTTCCTGTGGCTGGTCAGAAGTCGACACAGCCACATCTGACTGTCTCCGAACGTTCGATATTTTAGGACAGTTACTTCTGAGATGGCCCCGCTCGCCGCACTCGTAGCATCTTGGGTTAAAAATACGTCTCCGGGTGGATGATCCTTCCGTAGTGACTACTTCCCTCACCTTCCAAGCTCTTGTATCATGGCGCACAGCTTCAACCTCCAAAGCATGGGCGACAGCTTCCTTGAGACTCGTATGGTGTCTTAGGCGTACAGCAGCGCGTACCTCTGAGTCGCGAATCCCGTCTACAAATGCCTGCAGCAGAATAGTTTCTATGGTGGATGGCGAGGATTGATATGCCTTCCGTACGAGCCTCTCAATCTCTATGGACCACTGCTGCAGGGTTTCATTGGCTCGTTTTGTACGGTCTTTAATTTGAGCCCTGTACACGTGCTCTAGATGACTATCACCATACCGCGACTCTAAAGCGTTAAGTAGCTCATGGTATGTGGTCTTCCTGCCAGGGTCACTAGCACAAAGCGCCTCCAATACATTCAAAGCCTCCTCTCTAAGTGCGACGGTAAGGGCAGATCGGGCTTCATCATCTGTCCATCCACTTGTCTCCTTGATCGTCTCAAACTGGATCTTGAATGCGGCCCAAGAAGATTTTCCGTCGAAGTGAGGGACTTTAAAAGTCTTTGCTGTTGATGAACTGAGGTCAACACTACGTGGTAATCTGTGAGTTTCCATGTAATCGACCCTTTTCTCTATTTTAGATAGTTTTAAGTCATACTCCTCTATAGCCTCACCGAGTGTCGTCTCGACCCTTTTCTATATTTTAGATAGTTTTGAGTCATACTCCTCTATGGCCTCACCTAGTGTCGTCTTAATTCCCTCAACTTCCCTTTCAACGGCTTCAACCCGTTCCTTATTTTATTGGAGTGCGACTATTACATCCTTGTGAATGCCGTCTTGGAGTGCGCGCAGCTGTTCCTTCTGGCGGCGTGCCTGCTCTTCTTGGCGGCGAGCCTGCTCCTCTTGGAGTGCGCGCAGCTGTTCCTCTTGGCGGCGAGCCTGCTCCTCTTGAAGTGCGCGCAACTGTTCCTCTTGGCGGCGAGCCTGCTCTTGCATCATGAACGCCATTTGTTGCAGAAGGACGTTCATGTCTGGCGTGGTGCTCTGTTGAGCCGCGGACTCTCCACTCGATGTACTAGGGCCAGAATCTTCCCTTTGCTGTTCTGCCATTGCGCGTGTAGTGACCCCTTCCTTCTCGTGCCTCGGTACTAACGGCATTTCCGATCCCACTTCTGACACCAATTGTTACGTACTACGGGTTCGGGATCGGAAATTGAAAGCGTTCTTGCACAAAGATGATTTTATTTATACTGTATATACACGCGCAGTATGTACACAACACTAGTTTATTTTGAGTCTCTGAGCACTATACTCCACCACTTTTACTATTTCACTTTACTCTTCTTCACTTTTCCACTATTTCGTATCTCTTCGTAATCTTCACTCAACGTCGAACTTCAACTGATCTCTCGACACACTGCCGGCCTTTTTATATGCGTAAATATAGAACATTCTAGTATCGAAAATTCAAAATGTTTCTAGTAACTTCCAAATCTTTCCTGAAAATGCTTTCTCTCTCTCTGACACATTAAAATTTGCAATAAACTGTTCTTGTTATCTAATTGTCAAAAGTTATAAATTGACATTAGCCGTTGTAAGGCATGGTACAAACGTGCTATTATGACGGGTTCGCACTCTATTCCGCGACACTATGTTAAAAACAAATTTGACATTAAGAAATATTTCATGTTCTTAATACCATATTATATATAAAACTAAACTATTTTTTCGGATTTTGTCGCGGATATATTTAAATTTTTGGTTCAACCAACTATAAAATCCAAATAAATCCACGACAAAATCCGAAAAGATAGTTTCATTTATAATGTCAAATATTCGCGTAAACCTAAGAAAGTATTTTTTATGTAACACAAAAAATACCTATAAAACAGAAAACAGACAACTTGTGTACAAAAAATGTCTTATCTCTTTAAGAGATCTCTACAAAACTCTCGAGCGTGAGAATTAAAAATAAAGAAAAATGAAATGAAATTTAATTTACTTGATATTTTAGTACGAAATAACTTTTAAGAACATACTGATGTAAGAAAATGGTGACAGAAATTGAAAATTTTACAAGTTACAAATTTCTTAAAATTAAAAATAAAATGTTCCATAAACAAAATTTCATACTTTTTATACGTATGACAAAGCTTTTTAATGTATTACACACTAAAAAGCTCTGTTGCAATTACATTAACATTTTGAATCTTATCACCTAACATTAAACGCTATTTCGGCTTAAACATGTAATGTTTATTTCTAATTAGTATGACACAAACGCCGTCGTACGTAAGCTCTTACTTCGTATATGAACATTTTATGATAATTTATAGATATATCGTGGCATTACAGTGTACAGGTGATAGCCATAGTTTTATTTCTTAACATAAATTAGTATTTTAACGGTTATTAGGCATAGTTAAAGGACATTGTGCTTTTAGTAAGCTTAATTAAATGACTTTAGAGTTTCTTTTTATATTAGACTGAGAAAAAGAAAAAGCTCTCTCTTCTTAGGTTTATGCGAATATTTTACAAATAAATTGGTTTCCGACGTTTCGAGTACTTTACAAATAACATAGTAACAGAATACATTAAATTTTAAAGGGCTTTTTTAGAAACGTTTTTTTTAAAAGACCATTAAGGCTTATTCAAAGCAATGTTTTGATTATGTCGTTTTAGTTCTAGTATAAATTCATTACAAATTAAACTTTCTATATAACAACTGTGTTAAAGTAAAAACAAAATAATTACTAACGAAAAAAAGTAAAGTCTCAAAAACTAAAGCTTTTTATCTCACATAGACCAACTCTCTATTGTAATTATTTGTACGTCTACTAAGACTTTATGGTACAAGCTATGGAGTATCACATAGTACGTTTAACGGTTAACACTTATACTAATGTTGGTATTAAAGCCAAAAGGTACTATCTGTAAATACCTACCATTTGGCTCAGTTGGTAGTGACCCTACTTCCTGCGCCAGGGGTCGCGAGTTCGAGACCCGCTGGGGGCATTCATTTGTTGAGCACGAATGTTTGTTCTCTTGTCATGGGTGTTAATATTTATATTATGTATGTATTTAAAATTTATATGTGTAGTATATCAACTATCTGGTATCCGTAACACAAGCCTCGTATCTCACCACGGAACTAGATGACGCTGAGTGTAAAAATGTCCCAACATATTTATTTATTATATATTATTAATGTTTTTCTTAAAAAAGCTTTTAACTTATATTTTAACTTAAACAGTTATTAAAGCATTTAAATCAACAAAGAGAAGTCATCCAGCGATGCAAGCTCAAAGCATGTAATTACGCGTCAGTGCCAACCGGCAACTTTGTCGGAACAAACAACATTTGTCTTAACTCACTTCAAAAATATGACCAGCGCTTAACTATTTTATAACTAGACATAAACCTGACTTCGTTTGAATTATAGGGAAAGAGTGCTTTGTTATTTATACTACTTGCAGTCCGTCTGTTTTAAGTTATCTATTTTTTTATGTTATCTACAAAAACTAGGCATAGTTTCAATTCTTATATTTTTGTGGGTTAAATCGTAAATAACCACAATATTAAACTTAAAGTACATCTAAAGTCATAGTCTCTCCCGTGACTTTGATCGTAGTAAAGCATTCAAAATATTGTGAATCAAATAAATCTACGAGTAAATCCAAATATACAGTTTCATTGAACACTTTTAAGTTAATTTTGGAGGTTATTAATATTTTTAATTAAAATTAACGTATCAATAGGTATAAATATACAAGTAGAAAGCTAAAACCTATCACAATACTTACAAAAAATATGTCTGTCATACAAAAACTTAACAATTCCGGTCCATCCCCCGCAAAATGAGCAAACAAGTCATTAAACATTTATAAAGCGAAATCCCAGCGGATATACCGAAGACGAATAAACTTTGTTATTTTTAACTGGCCGTTAGAATCAAAGAGAGTTAAGCCTCCAATAAATTTGTACCATTTCCAAGTCTATCGGCTGAAAGGGCGACTCCAAAACTTTTAAACTTCGATTAATTAACTTAACTGTAAAGAATAGGAGAGTGCAGACGGCAATTGTTTTAAAAGTGTATCAGATTCGAACTATCAATGATAACAAAAGCTTTGAAAAGTCATTCAAAGTTATTATTATTTTATTTTTGAGTTTTGTCTATTCGTAATTGTATTTTGCTTGAAAATTGATGAGACGAATGTGATTAGACTTTTAATGAAACAATGTTATTATAGATTTAAAACTGAGCTAGTTTTATTTCGAAAACACATAATTTCGTGTAGTAAAAATATTAAAAAGGCTCTATATATTATTTCTTTATAATTGGCATTTCACTGATAGATTCCTCACGGACTGACTACACTGACTTTATTCAAGCTATATCGATAGGCTAGTTTAGGTGATATGGCATGACATAAATACAGACATACATACACGAAAAGGTTATTTTTTAAAAACATAAACCCTTTTTTGCGTTGCCTTTGGTAAAAAAGCACCGAAGTTGTGCCCATAAAAATGTTTGTCATAGGATTTTTGTCTCGGCTTTAAACTGGATTTATACACCTTGCTTAATCCAGCAACACCATATATTAAGCTTTATACTTATATCGAAACTCAGTCTGCGTTCATCGCATATTATAAAAACGTATGGAAACAAAATTAGCTAAAATTCAGACAACTAGCAATGTCTACTACAGAGTATTGCGGGTTCGATTTCCTTTAATGCTATATCTATGTCATATTTCAACCTCGCCTACTAACACACTAATTTACAGATGTATTTTATATATATGCGGATTTGAATCCCCACGTCTTGTTCGTATAATGTATATTTGTACCGAATTTCATCTATTCCGTTCTGCTGTTCTGACGTGAAAAAGTAACTAACCATCAACACTCACAAACTTTTACATTTAAAATATTATTAATACAACTAACTAACTAAAAATTTAACTCAAGTAGATTATATGAAAAGTTAATTTTAAAATCGAATAACGATGGAGTTCTGTGAACGCATCGACTGGATGCGAACCCTTAACAAATGCATTGTAGAACTTTTAACAAGCCACTTCTTCTTGCGATCGATTGTTTGTAAGCTTAAGAAGGTGTTTAAAACTTTAACGATACGTTTAGCTCAGTTGGTAGTGACCTACATTCTGCGCTAGCAGTTGCGGGTTCGAGTTCCGCTGGGGGCATTCAATTGTTCAGCACGAATGTTTATACTCTAGTGTTGTGTTGGTGTTTTTATTTATAATATTTATGTATTTAAAATTTATATACGTATAGTATATCAACTATCTGGTATCCGTAACACAAGCCTCGTAGCTTACCACTTACTACTTTATATATTACTAGCGACTCGCCCTCGCTTCACTTCGGCTCGTCCCTAGATAGCGCGAGCGAATCCGAGGGTTCCCCTAGTGTATTATACTATATCTTGAATCACTCTATTACGTACAACGTATAAGACAGACAGACAGCGGAAAGCAACTTTGTTTTATACTATGTATTGATTACTTACTTGCATAGTGAGATATGAAGGCAAACAGTTTTCACTGATAAATGTGCCCAAGTATTAATAAGTTGGCGTTTTAAAATGAATCTTCTAAAAAATCTTTGTGATTTGAAACTTGATGAAACGAAAATGTGTCACGATAAAGAAAGAAATACTTAAATGTATAGGATTAAGTTGGCGAGAGAATGAGATAGAATACATCCCCATGTTGCCATGGTAACCATTGTTATTGTCTAACAAGTATATAATATAATAAGGATAAACTCATTATTTCTATATTTGATAATCTGTGACCGAGCTGTCAAGTTGACTATACTTTTTATTAGACTAGGCTGTATGGACTATAGTCCTTTGCCTTTCCCTATTGGGGATAAATTTTAAAAACAACAACTATACTTTTTATCGTAATGGCGGGAACACGATATACGATTCGTTGAATTAATAATTATTGATAACTGAAACTAATATAAGTTTAAGAATTATTTATTAATTATTAGTTTTATGTGTGACAGTTTCTAGTGTTGTTCTTTTATCCTTTTAATATTCTATTCTATCTGTATATAAAAATATGTGATTGTTATATGCCTAATATGCCTTATTTAATTATTGATTTGTTTTAACTTAATTGCGAGATTTGCTAAAGAAGTTTTACTTCAACCGCTTGTAAAGGTTACGCATCCATTTTTTAACAAAATTAACCTCTTAAAAGTGTCATCTGAAAAGCATTAATTTCAAAATTATGCATTTTTTTTATTATGTATAATAATTAATATCTACAAGTAATTTAACTAGTTGTATTTTATATAAGATCATAAGGCGGATCTTACTAAAATCGGATACGGGTAGCCTTTACTCTCTTTGACAATAGATTGAAGATTAGTACTAAGGTACTAAGCTAATACAATACGGGAATATTTCGTGATAAGCTTATGTACTACTTGTCGACGAGAATCCAACTAATATTCAATATACTAATAAGATCTTCTGACTCTTATTTGCCTATGTGACTCGTTTATGCCCCGACGACACGTTTGGCGCAGTTTGTAGTGACCCTACTTTCTTGCGCCAGCAGTCGCGGTTTCGAGTCTCACTCGCATGTTTGTACTCCAGTCATGAGTGTTTATATTTGTTATATTTATGTACTTAAATTTACATATGTTATTAAATATAATGTAGCGTAAGAAATAGTATCAAAAGAAAAAAAAACTGTCGGGCCACGGTCCACTTAGTTTAAGTGTAGTTAGTTAGCATATATCGCTGGTTTTAAAAACGCCAAAAAAATCAAAAGGCACGGGCGCTTAACGCCTGTGGATGTATTCAGTAAAAAAAAATTTACATATGTAGTATATATCAACTATCTGGTATCCGTAACACAAGCTTACCACGAAAGTATATGCGATGTGTGTAATAATGCCCCAACATATTTACATCTGCCTTTGCCTTGAGGAGAGCCCAGAAGCCTAGAATCGATTTTTTATTATAAAGAATTTATGCGAACAGTTGTCGCGTGTGTACGTACATATGTCAATTTGTTCTGTGAATATTTCAGAGATAGAGTCCCGATAGAGCGTTGCTTTTTTTCTTCTATGTTTGTTTCACTCGTTTCAAATTGCTTTCGATATATCAGTTGATCAACAAAAAAACATATAAACTCAAGTAAATAGGCAGTTAAGTCTAAATATTATCGATCTATATATAATTTTTCTGTAGGTGTATATGTCACTGAACTCCGCCTAAGCGGCTGGACTTATTTTGATAACTTTGTGTTTGCTTGAGAGATTGATCGTTTATTTTTGCTATTGGAGAAAGTAAACGTCACTACAGTCATGTTCTAAAGTTTAATAGAGCCAAAGTTCGGGCTGTTTCATAATCTATCCAGTTCCTAACCGAGTAAAATTCTAACTTAGTCTAATAATCTACAAGTTAAGTTCTAACTTGTACATTTTTTTTTAAATCTTAATAAAATAGTCATTATTATCGATACAGAGGGTGAATTTATAATTTATTAAATTTTTGTCTGTTTGTCTGTGACGGCATCACGATAAAACCATTAGACATATATAATTAAAATTCCGAATTATGATAACAACATTCTTTAAGTCTTTAAGTGGTAGTGCAATGCTTGTTACCTTCGGGTAGCAGCCGAATGGGCCGGCACGCCCCGTATAGTTCATTAGTACCACTCTCTCACAGAAGACCGGCGTGAAGTGGCAGCTATGCTGTCGCGTTTCGTCCGGTGAGTGAGAGTCCGGGAGGCCCACTCTCCTTCCCCCCTCCCTCTTCCCTTCATCCTCCGCCTTCGTTCCCCCCTCCCTCCCTCTTCCCTCCCTCCTCCATCACTCCCTTTCCTGAAAGGCCGGCCAGATGTCCATGGGCGGAGATGATCGCTTCCCATCAGGTGAGCCTCCTGCCCGTTTGCCCCCTTTTTACCATAAAAAAAAAAAAACAACTTATACGGTTCAGTACATATACGGATACTTTTGACTGCGGGAAATGTCCAATTACTCAAAATATAGAGTAGAGGGAGGGTGAGAATCTAGTAAATTATATAATTAAATAAATACAACACAACCGAAAGGTCACTCACTCATCATGAAATATCATCAAATGCTTGATTGATTTTGGAGGTAGTTTATAGGTGGTTAGTATACGTTCGCCAAGAACGGGTTTTGTGACAGGGCCGGATTAGATAGGTCTAAGGGCTCTCGCAAGTTTGTATAAATATCCTTATTTTTCTGTGCTACAAACTTTAAATAGCACCTAGTACAATATACTTTGTGTAGTATTCAAAAGATTGGCAAAAAAGAAAATGTATGTAAACTGAATTTCGCAAGTAAACTCCATCTTAATGCGTCGTGGAAGAAAGGGTGGCTTTCGATTAGCGAAGCAGTCTTTAATCAAGACAAAGAGAGCACCAGGGATTGAACCTCAGAGCCCTAATTAGCTTTACAGATCTTATGCCGGCTTATGGTCCTGAGAAATCCTCGAACGTTTTAAAGTAACGAAGTTACTAACGTACGTTATAGCATATATCAAGTTAATTATTTTTGTATGGATTAAAAGAATTAATGAATATTTATTCATATTGTATCACTTAAATTATTATACTTTCTCGTTTTTTGTCTATATATTTAAGTGAAGCGTCTGTCTGTTATTTTGTTATAATTCTTGAAGCTTAACAGATTTTAATAGAACTTTTACTGAAGTTTTACTTGGTAGGGTGATATTCTGCACTTTTTTTAGTTTTATTCTAGAAATATTTAGGATTCCAGCGCTAAAATATAAAAATAATGCAAAACTCGAGTATAAAATTAAAATATTAAAAATTCTGTTAAAAAGTCTATAACAATCACTAATTTTATTTATTCAAAACTCCTTAAGATAAAGAAAAATTTCAACGTATTTTTCTTTCTATTAGTACATCGATTCTAAAAATCAACTCGTCTTAAGGGCCTCGTTGGTTATTCAGGCTGTCATCGAACAAACAACCTCAGTACATAAGCGGACGAAAACTTTCAAAAGTTACCAAAGAACTGAGATAAAGGATGGGATTTTCGAATAGTTAATGAATTATTGTTTCAAGTTTAGATCCTCGATTAAACTTTACGTTTAACTCTTTGACTAATTCTGAAAAGACTATTCATCTTAAGGAGCTTCTAACATCTACATGTCTATTAAACTTAATTCATTTAATTTCATTTCCAGATCACGATTATTGATTCCCAGTCTTCAGAAACCGAAAACCAAATTCTAAGATTATTATACCACCAAATGTGTAGTCAAATTTATTATTAGTCCACATTATCGTGATGAACTCTACGGAACCCTACATTGCTCGTGGCCCAACTGCTTAAATTATTACGTCAAAAGTAAAATTATTGATTACAATAAGTAAAAATAAGTGACTCAAAATTATACTCCTTTATTCACAAACTGGTATAGAGTATGGTAACTTAAACCATACACCTAATACGTCTTAGCCAATTTGAAACACAACACATCAGAAAAATCTAACAATTTCATACAAGCATCAACATACGTTCATATATTATCTACATACAGGAAAATTAAATTCTCGGTTTGTAACATAATATAACAGCTTTTTCATTATATACTGTATGTATAAGATAAACAATTTATTAACATTTTTCGTGTCTTTTTGTCTGTCCGTTCTCGCTAATCTCTGAAACGGCTGGACATATTTTGACGGCACTTTCACTGGCAAATGCTTGTTATAGGGAATAATTTAAACTTCTTTATTTTTTTTTTTTTTTTTTATTCATTCTGAATAAGTGCTTGACTACGTTCCACCTGATGGTAAGTGGTAACGTAGTCGTAGATGGTAAGTCGCACTAATTCAGTAGCCACCTATTCACTCTTGCCTTGAAGACACCCATATTGTAATCGGACGGAAACACTGATGCAGGCAGGTTGTTCCAATCCTTAGCCGTACGTATAATAAATGACGAAGCGAAACGCTTCGTCCGGACAGGTGTGATGTCCACGACATAAGGATGGAGACCAGCCGTTCGTCGCGTCGTCCGATGATGAAAGGGGGATGGGGGAATTAAATCATGTAATTCCTGCGCACACTCTCCGAAATGCAACCTATAGAACACACAGAGGCTGGCAACCCTACGTCGGTGATCGAGACTTTGTAAGTTAGTTTTTACCAGGGTAGGGTCACCAATAAGCCTCAGCGCACGCCTCTCAATCGAGTCCAAGGCTGAAAGATGGCATTTCGCAGCACCAGCCCATATGTGACTACAGTATTCCACGCACGACCGGACTTGAGCTTTATATAGATTAAGAAGCTGTCCCGGCGTGAAATACTGTCGGACCTTTGCGAGGATGCCGACCTTCCTCGCTGCTACCTTAGCCTTAGACTCGATGAACCGCCCGTAGTTCATGTTGGGGCTAATTTCCATTCCTAACAACTGCAGACGGTCAGTGTATTCCAGAGGCACATTTCGGAAAGTAGGAGTCAAGATGAAAGGACTCCTTTTTGTGGTGAAGAGGCACGCTTGTGTTTTGGTGGTGTTGAAACTCACAAGATTGGCATCGCCCCAATTGGAGACAGTCCTGAGTGTGAGATTCAACCGCTCTACCATGGCCTCTCTTTCGGACTGAATTTGATCTCTACTGGCCCGAGCATTCGGCAGGTATCTCTCTACAACAGTGCTGTCGTCTGCGTACCCATAGATACCGGGTACAAGCAGATCGTTAATATGCAGCAGGAACAAGGTTGCAGAGAGAACAGATCCCTGAGGAACTCCTGAGTTGGTCATTAACGGGTGAGATGAATAACCCTCAACCACAACTCTGAGTGATCGGTCACTCAGGAAATCTTTAATCCAGCCGATCAGGCCAGGAGATATACCATAGGCTGAAAGCTTGCTTATAAGGCTCGCGTGCCAAACCCTGTCAAATGCCTTTGAGACGTCGAGGGAGACAGCGATCGCCTCCCCACTTCGCTCAAGAGCTTCTCCAATAGTGTGGTTGGCATACACTAGAAGGTCCCCAGTCGACCGATTCTGGCGAAACCCATATTGTCGATCACTGAGGAGATCGTTTTGTTCTAGATATGCCAGTAGACGATTGTTCAATACACGCTCCATAATCTTGCAGAGTATGGAGGTGATCGAGATCGGACGATAATTGGCAGGGTCAGCACGGCTACCTTTTTTGGGCACTGGTTGCACGTTGGCAAGCTTCCAGGATTTAGGCACTATTCCAGTCTTAAGAGAAAGGCGGTACAGACGTGTCAGTATCGGAGACAACTCGGGAGCACATGTTTTAAGTACTATCGCTGGTATACCATCAGGACCACAAGCTTTATTCACATCTAGACGACACAATACTCTCTTTACCTCCTTATTAGTGATGGGAATTGCAGGCATTGAAATCCCGCAGTGAGGTAGATGTGGTGGAGTAGCATTGCCAGAGTCTAGACATGAATTTTGGGCAAAAAGAGAGGCAAGCAGATTCGCCTTCTCCATTGCCGTATGAGCGAGGGATCCGTCAGGTTTTACCAGCGGTGGGAGTGAGGGCCGACAGAAGTTCGACTCGACCGCTTTGGCAAGGGACCAAAAAGCTCTGCTGCCAGATGGTTGAGCAGAGAGCTTTGCGCCAATATGTGAAATTCTGTCAAGACGAGCCTTCTTTAATGTCTTTTTGTAGGACTTGGCGGCTAAGTTAAAGGCTCTCTTCTTGGATCTTACATCCGGAGCTTTGCGGTCTCGAGCATCAGCCCAGGTAAGGTAAGCCGAATGCTTACGCTTTTCAGCAAAGATGCATTCGGTATTAAACCATGGGCGAGCTTTGCCACCAACAGGTACATCGGAGAATGGGATGAAATATTCCATCGCTTGATGCACCATATCAGTTATAGCATTCGCACAGCTCGACGGATCGGAAGAAGAGAAGCAGACCTGCCGCCAAGGAAAGGATGCAAAAAAGTGTCGCATCTCATCCCAATCTGCTGACTTGTATTGCCATACTCGTCTAACACCAATAGAGTTGTTTTCAGGTGGAGAGTAAGACGATACAGTTTTTACCAGACAGTGGTCAGAGCTACCCAATGGGGATGAAACCTGGATGTTATACCTGTCCGGATCAGTTGTCAGCAGAAGGTCCAGACAATTAGCTGTGTGGCCGTCCACATCGGGTACCCTCGTCGCTTGGTCAACCAACTGGGAGAGTCCAAGTGACACCGCAAACTTCCACGCTTCTCTCCCAGCATGGTCCGTCTTCTGGTATGGGAACAGCCAATCTTCATGGTGGGCGTTAAAGTCCCCCAGAAAGTATTGTAGAAAAACAAGTAGTTACGCTGAAAAAATAGGTAAATTAGTCGCGATATGCTACTCAGATATAAACAGGAGCAAATTTTCTCTTTATCCATCAGAACAGATGTTAAAAAGCGTAGTTCTTCATATAGAATTCATTAGAGAGCCCAATGTCTCTAGAGCTTTGTTGCAGCATGCATTTGACAAATGAAACACGTATTTCTTTCAAAAAGACTGACGTTTTGTTGTGTTTTTGTGTTACATTAATGAGCTGACTGATGTTCGTATAACTTGTTCGTCGTGATTGTGATGTCAAAAGGCTTATATTTTAATAAGCCAAGGGGTTTTATTTTTATATATGTACAATATGAGTTATATCTGTAAAATAAAAATCTATTAAATATAAAACTGCTCAAATTCCAAGTTATAGTAAAAATGATCTAAAATAGAAAAAAAATAATTTATTAAACCCTTTTAACGTCCCACTGCTGGGCATAATTTATTTCTCAAAGCAAAGTAAGGAAACTTCTCTAGTTTAGAAATATTTATAGTGACATTTATTTGATCATAGTATATTATAATTACACTACACTACTAAAAAGTTCGTCATTAGCTTCAAAAAAAATTGGTTGACAAACAAAGAATGAAAAGGCAAGTTATCTCTATTCATTCCGTCTTTTCTCGCCTATTTATGTATGAATTACTAAAAAATCTTTTGATTTACCTAATTTAACAAAATAATTATATTAAAACATCCCCATCCCCTACAAACAAATAAACAAAAAATACTTGTTTTTCATAGTGATAAAAATTTATATTTCCTTAAGAAACAAACAGCGCTATTACAATTCACTATTTACTAACAAGCAATAACTTATTTCGAGGTGAAACATCTTGCTACGATGTATTACTACATTTTCTCTAAATAATACCCCACATAAAGAACGTATCGATAAAATGAATATGATCTAAGGGAGCTCGATAAATCGTGACATTTTATTAGACCTACACCAAACTGTTTCTTATTTCATAGGACATAAGGTGTAAAATAAACACCTTTTCTACTGTATAGAAATAAGAAGTGGTCGCACTAACGACGTAAGTTTTTCTATTTGAAAGTTGCTAGAGATAATGGTAGGGAAGTACTATTTTATACTGTAATGCTGTTTTCTAAGTTGGCTAATATTGTTCTGATAGTATTCAAACTTTCGATACTAGTTACTTTATTAATAAACTAGCAAGTCCAGCCCACTTCGCTTGGCGTAAGATAAAATAAAATAAACGGTTTTTATCGTTTTTAACAAAATAAAAATAGTCTAAGTTACTCCCTATAATATTAGCTGTCTGCGAGTGAAAGATTCGTTAAAATCGGTCCAGCCGTTTCAGAGATTAGCCAGAACAAACAGACAGACGGACAAACAGACAAAAAATTTAAAAATTGATTTTTTATATAAGTACCGTATATACTTCTTTTTCTTTCGAAAAGCTGTTAATTCGAAACAGACACTTTAATTTTATCTATATTTACTGACTAGTGATTCATTCTTGATTTGCTTGCTTTTAAATTTTATAAATTCTGTAATACTAATAGAATACACTACATAAACTTGAAAAATTATATGTTAAAAATCACTATACAACCTTTATTATTAAGCTATAAGACCTCATTAATCTCACCTCATTTTATGCCTCATGAAGTGTCGCCTTTCCAGCCAGCTTTTCAAACATTTAACAGCTACGCTGGTATATTTATTCACGAAAACACGTGTAGAGATGAGAATATTGAATATTGTTTCTATCTTTTTACACTTAGTATGAATTTTTACAAGCTTTTTAAACTTATATAATTAATAAATTGTTCTTAAAACTTATGTTTATCTGTTTCTTGAATTATTCATAACAAATAATATCTGTGGAATAATTTGATTCAAATTTTAGCTAACTTACCTAGCTTAATTATTATCAATCAGGAATCGTTTCTTATCATTACCACTTGTCTTAAAGTAAAGAAAAACATCGTGGGAAACCTGCAAGTCTGATAAAACCTACACATGCCCAGCAGTGGGAAGTTAAAATTTTTAGGTACAAGTCTGAAAATGCAAAAATACAGTATTATCATTTTGTTTGCCTTAACATCACATAGATGTGCGTCAAGTAACTCGGTTTCATCATAATTTGTACTGTAATCTTAATTAATGTAAATCTATTTCTAACATTATAATTGTAACGCGACCAACTAAGTATCTACTATAAGCTTATAAAAGAACCTCTACAAGTAGCTTTTGTACGTTCTTTGAAGGGAAAAGGAAAATATAACAATGAGAGTACTAGAAATTGTAATATCGCTATTAGCTTTGAGAAACCTATGAAGTTTAAGCCCTTTGGTTAAGTTTCAATAGAAATCAAAATACTGTTTATTTTTACACTCCTTTATACGATTTAATTTTCTTTGTGTTATTTTTAAGCTGGGCTTTTACATAAAATTTATTTCTGAAGGACTTATTTCTGTATGCGTTACAAAATCACTATTTGGCATTATTGGAAGCCAAAAGTGGACAAACAATAACGATTTCAATACAAATTCTTCTTAAATTTGACAATTCTGACCTAACATAGAGTTACTACTTCGAATTTTGTTCTATATAGATTTTTTTCCTTGACTGTAAAATTTCAGAAGACTATTTATGACGAAAAATGTTTGCTGTCGCTGAAAAGTCTACTGTCTGTTAAATCCAAAAATTTACTAGCTCTCTTACTACAGCTTCCAATTTTAGATTAAGCTGATTTCTATTTACTCGACGTTTCAGAGGAACAGCGTGACATGGTCATAATAAATAGATATATGTTTGGTTCAATTTCGATCATGTTTCCGAATACCGTATACAACTAAATTCTTTTCTTTATCATAGAATATTTAGTTCTCTATCTAAATCGAATAATACATAAATGTTAGTCATACGTATAATAAAACTCTAACTGAGTCAAAACTGTACCTTTAAATATTTTTGGAATATCTTTAGCGTACATATTATAGTTCTTAAAATTTGACCTAGTTATGTCTGTGACCTAGTTATGCGGATTAACGTAAAGGATACTTTTTCATCATCATCATCAGCCATTTTTAAAGTCCCACTACTGGGCACGGGCCTCCCTCAGTACGAAGGGGATAAGGCCATAGTCCACCGCGCTGGCCTCATGCGTGTTCGCGGACTTCACATGTGCAAAACTTGCTAAGTTTTCTCAGACATGCGGGTTTCCTCACGATGTTTCTTCACCGTGACACAAGTAATAATGATAAAAATGATTCGCACATGAAAATATTACAGGTGCGAGACCCGGATTTAAACCCGCATCACTCGGTTAACCAAGCAATCGCGTTACCACTGAGCTACAACTGTCTACCTTACTAAGATAGATTATTTATTTTTACTACAGAAAAATATCTAATTTTTGAGAAATGTATACTAACCTGCGTAGGGACGAACTGGAGTGGAGCGAGGGTGAGTCGCTTGTATAACATATTGTTTAAAATTATAACTATTACATAACACGTTATCTTACAATCTTATACCATAATGTTTGTAGATTTACGAGTCATCCCCTAAGCTACACATTATATAGTAGTCGACGTGGTAGCGGCAATATATACGGTGGACCCGAAGCGAAGACAATAGCATAGATTAGCGACTTGCACGAGCATGATAAAACTGGACTGCTTTTGTTTTCATATGCTTAACACATATTTGGTCATAAAATTTGCCTATTAGAGAAATAATAAGACGTCTTTTACTTTTGGTCGAATAAAAATCTGAATCCCGACAGCAGTTGTCTACATCTAACTAAAAAAACCGACTTCAAAAAAAATACTATTCCAAAACAAATTAATATGCACTAAAAAGTAAAAAAAAAATTTGTATTGTTCTACAACTAAATAATCAACTTACTTTTTATTTTATTTAGAGTTCTCCTAATTGAAATGAACTGAAATTACAATTATTGTTACTTATGGAGTCGGTGTCTTGTTCCGGCTAATCTCTAAAACAACTGAACCGATTTTGATAGGACTTTCACTCTCAGATAGCTAATGTTATAAGGAGTAACTTAGGTTACCTACTTTTGTTTTAGTAGAAAATATAAAAAACTGTTTCATTTATTTTAACTTACGCCCAGCGGGCAACCAGATTTGCTACTTTATATATAAGTATACTTCAAAAAATAACGTAAAGTATAAAAATTCTACCATCTAACCAAGAGTGAAAAGCTATAATATAATCGGCTATGTATATAGAGAGTGCTCTACCCCGATTATCAGTCGAAGCATGCGAGTTGACAGCACAATATGTGCCTAGTGGTTTACATCGTGCAATGTAAAACCATCTGGTATCCGGAGATTTTCAATAATTCTACCAATTATGCTGTAATTAGATATATTTCAACGATCCGCTAACTACTGTTAGTTAGTGAAGTTGATAATGTACTTTGAAAATGTGCTAAGTGAGATAGTTTAGTTCAGTGTACTGAACCAGTATAAAATATTGCCTCGCTCAAGTTGTATTTGCGACTGATAACTTTTTTTAAATAAATACATATTACAACGTACTTATCATAAAAATCTAACTTAGAACCTTTGCATTTAATATTTTTTGGAAAAACTTATTGAAGAAATCATTACTATCCACACAGATGCCGAATCTATATTAATCAATAATAATCTATTTTTGTCTGTCTGTCTGTCTGTGACCGCATCACAAGAAAACTGGACAGATTTGGATGAAATTTGGTATGATGATAGCTGGTTATCCGATATGATACTTTTTTATTTTTTTAAAATACCTCGTTTCTAAGAAATCTATAATAACTGATAAAGCGTGTTTAGGGAGAAAAGCAGGCGGAATGAGTAAAATATATACTCCTTCACTAAACCTGGTGTAAGTCTGAAAATGTGAATATTTTACCTTTCAACCGAACTTTCTTTTTCTTTTGTAGCCATTTACCAGTTTTAAAGTTATCAATAAAAAATATTTGGGCTTTTAATATAATGATTTTATTTGACTATGTTCGTTTTTCTATTACTGAGCAAAGTAGTTATTAACTAAAGATTTCTGCCACGTCGAGTTTGTAAATGAATTTCTTCGAACTAATCTAAGAAAGCACTATACACTTTAAAATCACCTCAAATATAATATTACATAGTAATTTAAAGTACAGTATTTTATGTATACTTATATTTTTATGTAAAGGAACCCGTATGTAAAATCTAGTTAATAGCTAAAGCACTGTCTTCAAAGCTTTCTGTTGCGGACCTTATTTGCTCCACTTTCTTGACGTAATAAAGTACTTCAGAGTACTGTTTCAGACATATTGGTAGTTGAAAAATGATTCAACTGAAGAGTCTTCATCTAATATTTACTTAAAATAGTTTATTTTATTAAACCAAAGTTATTAAGTGTTATTCGAATTTCTTAAGTGTAGTATTTTAACTTCTAGCTTTTTGTCTTCATGTTGGTATAAAGTTAAGACGTAATGGCAGATTCATGTTGGGACATTATTACACACAGCGCCATCTAGTTTCGTGGTAATCTACGAAGCTTGTGTCACGGATAACAGATAGTTGATATACTACATATTATATAAGTTTAAATACATACATATTATAAATATAAACATTCATGTCTCGAGTACAAACATCCGAGTTTAACTATTGAATGCCCCCAGTGGACTCGAACCCGCGACCGCTGGGGCAAGAAAGGAGAGGCACAAAAAACTGCGCCAAACGTGCCGTCTCATATCATTATGTAAGTAAATAAAACAATTTGATATCATAGGTCTGATAACTAACCTACTAATATTATAAATGTCAGTTTGTGACGCTGGGTGGATGTTTGCTTCTTTTTCGGGCCAGAATGGCTGAACATATCTTGATAAAATTTATCATATATATAGTTTATAGATATAAATAGCATATAGGTTACATTTTATCCCAAAATATGCGGTTCCCCTAAAATAGATATTTTTTACTTCCGACAAATTCAATACAAAAGTAAGGTTATTCCAGGCCTTGCGGTGCTTGCAAAAAAAAACTACGTATTTTTATATATTTATGAGTTATTTATATTTTTCAAGTCAACAACTATTTTTATAGGCAACAAACTGCTGTAACAAATAATATATTGTAGATGGAACTTTACGAAGCATAATAATACATGTCTATATGAAATATTCAAGTGCACTACTAGACTCTGTACAAAATGTCGAGGGTTCAAAAGTTTGGAAGTGGGCAAGTTTTTAAAGGCACTGAGGCGGAAAGCGAAATTGTAGGAGGAACAGATCGCTATAGTAAACATGTTTTGCTGGATACAGTATCGAACGAGTGGAGAAACTGTGAATTTTGACGTTTTTATTACCACTAGCAATATTTCATGACTATGCGTGTAGATTTATACTATATTTTGACGAGACATTTGGCTCAGTTGGTAGTGACCCTGCTTTCTATGCCAGCGGTCGCGGGTTCGAGTTCCACTGGGGGCATTCATTTATTGAGCACGAATGTTTGTACTCCAATCATGGGTGTATATATTTATAATATGTATATATTTAAAATTTATATATGTGTAGTATATCAACTATCTGGTATCCGTAACACAAGCCTCGTAGCTTACCTCGAAACTAGATGGCGTTATTGTAATAATGTCCCAACATATTTTTTTTTCAGCAATAACCTAATATTTCAGTCAATAAACATATTCAAAAGAGCTTTCAATGCTGAAAGGAGTTGTAATTTGGTTATATCATTAATATTTTGATTCATATAAGCATATATATTTAAAAAAAATAGTTTTTTGTTGTTACTACCTTAACTTTCATATACATTTAGTGAAAAGCTGTTAAATTGAAATTAAAAACTTACTTAATTTTTCTTATATGTATATATATATAATTAGAAAGATGAATGAAAACGTGCGAAGCGTAATTAAAAACTCAACAGAAACGAGGGCATGTCAGTAGTATCGCATAATAATAATAATATAAATATTATAATTCATCAATTATTTCGGCTAAGTCCACCCACACAGTGGTCGAATTGGCTACGGATGCATAAAGGCGGAGCGCAAATACATTAATCACATAAGACAAAAGCTGATGCTATATTGTTATCTACATCTCTCAAGCCTCCCGAATCTATTAAGAAATGTTATTCTAAAATACCTCTAAGATATCGTATTATTTCTTTATAAAATGGGTTATTGTATTTTGGGAAATTTAAATTTGAATTTTTATTATTGAAAATCAAAAGATTTTACACCACATTTTTAAGGATACGATTTAACATTAAAAACTCTGCCTCTAGATAAATTTTAATTGAGTATAATTATTATTTTTCTAGAACTAAACATACTTGTTTTTTCTAGAATAAAAGTAATTAGTAAGTAGTAAGTAATTTACTCCTTATAAAATCAGCAATTTGCCAGTGAAAGTCCCGTCAAAATTGGTTTAGCCGTTAAAGAGATCAGTTGGAACGAACAAACCGGAAGACAAATGTACAGTAAAAAAATAAAAATTTGTTTTTCTCTCTCTTTCAATTTTTCTATCATCAATTTCATTAATCTGTATATAGATAAAATTATGTAATGTACGCTAGATAACGAAGAAATGAAGGAATGATTTATTGGTCCATTCAAATAATAAATCATTTATATACCTTCCAAATATAACAATATAATAATAAAAGTAAAAAACATCTACCCAAAAAGTAAAGTAATAACTATGAATATCATAAATTATACAACATACAGAATAAGAACTCCATTTAACTAAAAGCGGTCAATCTATCAAATAGTACATTTCGATAGGAATTTATTTACTAGACTTGACTTTTTTTTAGTAAATAAAAAAACTGTTAATATACAAGAATACAAATAAAAGCTTAGAAATGTGTTATACCAATAGTTGATATACCCATGACTGGAGTACAAACATCCGAGTTTAACAAATGAATGCTCCCAGCGGAACTCGAACCCGCGACCGCTAGCGCAAGAAAGTACTAGTAGAGTCACAAACTGCGCCAAACGTGTCATCGAAGACATGATTTTTAAATATTGGAACTAAGTATGACGCACATAAATATATAATTTTATAATGAGATGTGTTATATCTGATACTTTATATACTACATGCATATTAAATACAAAAATGTACATAATATTAATATATAACACAGGCTAAAAATGTAAAGCCAAGACAAAAAAGTTATTCGCAAAACGTGAAGCAATTTCCATTCTTTTCTTAGTGAACAAGTTTTACCTCAAAGGTTCACGCGTTTATGTTCAGGAAATCCTTGCTCCAAGTGCTTTTGAAGCGTTCTTGACGAAACGTTCGGCTCAGTTTGCAGATACCTAACTTGCCGTGCCAGCGGTCGCGGGTTCGAGTCCCACTAGGGGCATTTATTTATTCATAGAAATAACACAAAAATGTGATCATTGTATCAACTATCTGGAATTTATAACATACGTCACAAACCTAACCGTGAACCTAGATGGCGCTATATGATAAGACTAATGTAAAAAAGTTATTATTCATATTATTAATCGAACCCGCAACTAATTGCACTAAAATTATTTGTTACACATGAACTTATGAGAGATAAAACAAAAAAAATTAGGAATGAATAGGCTATTTCCAAGTAACTAAATCATACAGAAATCTATGAACTGTTGATTTTTATTTATAAGTTTAAAAAGGTTTTAAAACACTGCAAACCTTACATCAAAATTTAAAAAACCCTGCACAAAATAATAATTGTTATCATTTCGTTAGTTAATATTCCTCTTTCTCTTTCAATATGGTGTACATTATTCTACTAGTGAAGCTATTTCATTTGTTACCTATATTGAGGGAGTTGTCAATAAATATGATCCGTCATTTTGTGGCGTCGGCCATCTTAGATCGATTTTCATGAAACATAACGAAGAATAAATAAATAAATATGATAGGACATTATTTCACACAGTGCCATCTAGTTCCGTGGTAAGCTACAGGCTTGTGTTACGGATACCAGATAGTTGATATACTACATATATATAAGATTAAATATATACATATTATAAATATAAACACCCATGACTGAAGTACAAACATACGTGTTTAACAAATGAATGCCCCCAGCGGGACTCGAACCCGTGACACTACAAACTGAGCCAAACGTGTCGTCAAAACTAAGAATCAAATCAAAATCAGTTCATCCGTTTGGGAGCTACTCTCTTACTGACAGACACACGACAAGTCAAGCTTATAAAACCCCATCGTTTTTGCGTCGGGGGTTAAAATATTCAATGTTTAAAATCGAATTTGCGTCATCCTTTGACTATATGAGGTAAGCTACGTCAGACAAGTTTTTACGAGGATCAACTTTCACCCATATTTTTGTTATGAAGCAGAAATTTTCATTAGTAAAATAGTAGACGTATATTATTACTTCATTTAACATACTTTTGTATAAGTTTTATGAACAAAAACAATTGAAATATAATTTGACTAAACTGAAACTAGTTTTTATTAAATAATTTTCGCTTTAGTTTGTTAACTTAGTATAACTATTTATTTTAATTTATGTAACTTATTTGGATACGATTTTGACTGTTATTTAAATAATATTTTGAAAAAATTTCTTGTTACGACCCTTTTTGAGGCAATCGTAGCCCAGTGATGACATAATTCGCTTGAAAAACATAGTGAAATTAGTTCAAGTCCTGGGTTTCGTACTTCAGATATTTTCATTTATGAATTATTCTCCTCAATGATTGATTGCCTTACGGTACTACCACTTGCCTTACGGTGAAGAAAAGCATCGTGAGGTAACCTGCATGGCCGATTGAACCTAGCAAGTCCTTGATAGACATATAATGTCTTCCCCGCTGTAACTAAACCTTGGTCCTTGTATTAAATAGATTTTATAAAAGGAAGGATGATTTCTATTAATAATATAAATCAAATTTGTAGAAAAACGAAGTGCAGGTTTTGGAGAAGGGAGCGATTAAATGACTAGTTTTAAATAATATACTTTAAGATACATACTCAGAGTAGTGTCATGCTAAAAACTCTAAAAATTTATTCTAAATTTTTCATTTTCTTCAGTCTTTAATTTCAAGACTTTATACATATTTTGATTACTAAAACTAAAATAAAAATTTACATCAATATTTTTCAGTTGATTTTGCTTTAAAAGCAAAAAACAAGACGTTGGCGTTCATTTGTTTATTTATTATAACCTTATTATCTATCTATCTATCTATCTATCTACATATATAAATGCGAAAAACACTAACTCATCACGAAATCTCGAAAACCGCTAGACGGATGAAGATGAAAATTGGCAGGGAGGTACTTTATAAATAGTATAGGTGCGTTAAGAACGGATTTTGCGATTGGGCCGGATTAAGGTAGTCTAAGGGCTCCTGCAAGTTTGTATGAAAGTCCTTCATTTTTTGTGCTACAGACTTCAAATTTGGCAGGGAGGTAGTTAATTGTTAGTATGGGTCCGCTAAGAACGGATTTTGGAACAGGGCAGGATTTATGTGGTCTAAGGGCTCTCATTTGTTTGTATGAAAGTCTTTAATTTTTTTATGCCACAAACTTAAAATTTTGCTGGGGGGGGGTTGTTAATAATGAGTAGACATCCGCAAAGAACGATTTTGCTACAGGGCCGGATTGAAAAGTGCAAGGGCTGTCGCAAGTTTGTATGAAAGTCCTTCACCTTATGTACCTACTACAAACTTTAAATTTTGTAGAGAGGTAATTATTGTTAGTAGAAGACTTCTAAGAATGTGTTTTGAACATCCGGCCCGGATTAAGGTGGTTTAGGGATTCTCGCAAGTTTGTATGATAAGATAGAGGAACATCCTCTATCTTTTCTGCTACGAACTTTAAAATTGGCAGGGACGTAGTTAATTGTTAGTAAACGTCCGCTAAGAACAAATTTTACGACAGGGTTGGATTAAGGTGATATGAGGGCTTTCATTATTTTGTATAAAAGTCAGTATACAAAATAATGAGAGATTTGTATAAAAGTTGTATATAGTTAGTAGATAACTTTTACGATACTACAAATCGGATACTCTATTCAAAGGATATTACGAATTTAAAAATAATAATAAAATAACGCGCAGCACAGCGGGCAATGGGGAAGGGAGGGGGAGCCAAGAGCGGGAGAGGTAGCCGCGCCGCTTAGGAGTATATTAACGATGGGTTCTGAAATAGCTGGAGTAATTTTTGAGAATTTTCAGGCAATCTACAGATCAACCGATTGCGAGTGATCGAATAAAGATTAGTAGCGATTAAAAAAATTAACGCGGGCGAAGCCGCTGGTACTGCTAGTATATACATATGTACATACTACATATATAGTGGGTACATATATACATATAGTTGAAGGAAAATGTTTCAGTCTTGTTAGTAGCAACTTCACAATCTTTAACCCCATCCCATGTTAAGAGCAACATGAGTCGACGTAACCGCCCATAGTCTATCGGTTGGATAACTTGTTTCACCGGAATGGGATGTTAAACGCCTCAGGTCCGTTTCAAATAGTAATATAACAATGAAGGCGGTACGTTTACCGAAAAATATCTTAATTGGGTTTCTATTTTCAACTAGTTTTGAGTACGGTTCGATGTGTATATGTATATACAACAAAGCTTTCGAATTTTCGAAACTATCTTCCTTAAGAGTATCACACAAATACGTTGAGAAGTTTAAGCGAAACATAGTAACACATATTTTTTAATATTATTATGCTAAAACTTGATAAATTAACAAAAACTTGACGAATTATATAAACTACACTCTATCCATTGGTGAAAACAGCATGAAAATTAGTGCAGTTATTTTTAAGTTTATAGCAAACAGACAGACATAGCAGAAACTTTGTTTTTTAATATGTATTATTATGGAGTGATTATAAAAAAATAAGTATATATTATACTAGCATTTCCCGCGGCTTCGCACGCGTTCTAAAGACCGGAAAGTAACTCTCGCCCTTCCCATTTTTGCAACATTTTTCGTTGATGCTCCGCTGCTATTAGTCGTAGAGTGATATAATATAGCCTAATGCCTTCCTCGATAAACGGACTATCCAACACAAAAAGAATTTTCAAATCGAACGAGTAGTTACTGAGATTAGCGCGTTCAACCAAACAAACAGACATACAAATAAACAGACAAACAAACAAACTCTTCTGCTTTATAATATTAGTATAGATAATAGAAATTTATGCTATGCACTACATTAGAACATGCAAAAAAGCACATGTACTTTTTTTTGAAATATTTTTGTACGGATTAGGATTAGTTTCATGAAAGCTTTGGTCGTCGCACAATATCCATTTTACAGAATTGCGAGCTTTTCGACCACAAACTGAAAACGCGCATGGACGTGATAACGACCGAGTTATCTCTTTTTAGCTGAAATGAGGTGCTAAATGTAACTAGCCAGTTAACAACCAGAACACTAGGTAAAACTTGTCCCAAATAGCTACGAGTACATTAGATTTGCTTATATTAGAAACACTGCATTTGCTTAAGCCATTCTGATTTTTAGAAGAAAAGCGTTAGTTGTCTACTTGTCGCTTTGCTGGATAAATAGAAAGAAAAAGTAGATATCAAGTTGCCAAAATTTAGATAAAAAATTAATTTAAATTATAAATGAAACTATCTTTTCTGATTATGGCGCGGATTTAATTTGATTTTTGGTTCTACGTTTCGAATGCTTTACAGCAATCATGGTCACGAGAGAGATTCTCATGTCTCTCCAAAATCTTTTGAAAATCATATTGGTAGTGACAAAATTCTAAAACATCGGTTTATATATAATGTCAAATATTCGCGTGAACTACGAGGCTTGTGTTACGGATACCAGATAGTTTATACACTACACATGTACAGTCGTAAGCAATGACATGTATACGTTTACAACTTTTCAAATATATGTAAACATCCTTCGTTGCAAAAGAAAGTATACAAGCTTTGTGTCAAAATAAAGTATACGTAAGTTGCGTCATATTTAAGTATACATTTTTATCAATTTACAGTAAATAACATAAAACGAATATTAGCCGACTATAACGGATATTTATAAGGATGTAGTCATATAGTCTGTGCACATTTTGTGCACAGTTTCGTTTTCGAAAACCATAAAATAATATTTTCGTATTTGAAACAAAGTTTTCTAATACATATACTGTTTCTCTTCCATTAACATTTTAGTTAATATTTTATAACAATATTATATATTAATAGATGCTATTACTTATAATATACCAACAATTCATTTCCCATTTAAATTTCCACCACACTTTTATGTGAACCACTTCATAGAACCAGCTATAATTCTATTATCCAGTGAGAATAAAAGATTATCCTGTAGTAAACGGCATCCTAAATATTGACCTTAGTAGGTAATCTATCACTACACAAAATCGGTTCAATACTTTTTGTGTGAACGCGCACGGCGATTAGCGATAATAGTTGCTGATATATTTTTTCTATTTCATTATAAAACTTCTTAATAAAGTAACTGGCAGATAATAAAAATAATATATATGCCACATGTTATTTGACGGAACGGCAACATAAGCAACGTTGCCGTTTTGCGTGTCGATACAAAGACATCAATTTAAAATCTATTTTGAAAAGTCAAATAATTCATTACCTATCTATACATATACATATAATAAAATTATGACTGAGTCAAATCTGTACATTAAAATTTTTTTGGAAAATCTACCTAATTGAAATAGACATTATTATCCATACAGAGTCTAATCTATTGTTTTTAGAATTTTTGTCTATCTGTGACCGCATCACGAGAAAACCACTGGACGGATTTTGATGAAATTTAGTATGATGATAGCTGGTTACTTGGGTCAAGATATAAGATACTTTTTACTACTGGAAAATATCTCATTTTTAAAAATCTCGATATCTAAGTATTTAGTTTCCGATCTTTAGAACGCGGGCGGAGCCGCGGGAAATGCTAGTTTCTTACATTTTAAAAAAAGATGCATTTTTTAATTGTTCTACTAAAATATGATTTAATCATAGTATGCTAATAAAAAAAACATAGATATTTATATATAAATATTTAAATAAAATTGATAAATTGTGTCTGTTTTATAAATTAACAGCTTCTCATTCCGTATGCATATCGAGAATCTTTCCTTTGGACATAGTTTGTTTGCCTTGTTAGACCTGAAAGTCTCTTAACAGACTTAGGACTCAGGTTAGCAGAAGCAAGGAAAACTTGACCAGGTAGGGATTTGCGAACGGTGGCCTGGAGTGCAGATGTGGTACTCTTCCTCTCTTACACTTACTAATATGACCACCTTGCCCTGTTACCTGCAACTTAGAGGAGCTTATGCAATTATTATAGTGGCCGAGTCTGTGTGTGGCTCTCTCACTTTAAAAATTGCCATCGACTCGGCAAGAAGAAGAAGACTAAATGCATAGCAAGAAACAGAAAGAACATCAATTTTTAAAATTTTGTACTTTTTGTGTTAAACAATAACATATAACAAACAGTTCAATGCAGTATACGTTACAGTCAGTGTTTTTAAAAATATTTATGTATTGATTTTTTAACTTACTGCTCTATTATAATTATACGTATTATTGTATACTCTTATACATTCACAAATGTGGAAAACAAAAATTAATTAAAAGATACTCATGAAATTAACAAAAATCAAAAAAAACTCACACACGCGCGGGATTTGAACTCGCGCTGCAAAGATATGAAACGCATACTAGCCACGCCGATTGAGCTATGATAACTATCAATATCAAAGGCGAATTAACGAAACAGTATGTTTCCCATAACAACGCAAATTAAACAATTAGAGAATTGTCAGTTGTAATTCTAATAATTTCGAATCCTTTCCGGCAGTGCTTTATTACAAATTAAAATTTTCAATAAACTGATCTTGTCTTCGAATTGTCAAAAGTTTAAAACTGTCATCCAATGTTGTGAATGTGTTACAAACGTGCTCTTACACATACACATATGCACACTCTATTACGCGATAATATTTGTATTATACGTATGATTTAAAAATGTATTATAATATTTAAATTTAAATACATAATAATACATTTTTTCAATTTTGTTTCATTTTCCGATGCAATAAGCCAAAGATCTTAAAAATATTTTACTGTTAATTATCTAATTATTAAGTTTGCGAATCATGGTGTTACAATACTTTAAAACCTGTCTATGCGGTTGGCTGCAGAGGATATCTCATATACCCTGGGTAAAGCTGTTTAGGAGAGCTCTGCCTGAAGTGAATTCAAGGCGCATCCTGGAGAATCAGGTCGTCGAATTGATTCAATCACTCAACATATAAAAATAAATTAAACTTCTAACGACCAGTTTAAAGAATTCACGTATTTAATGAAAGAGACACAGTATTTGTATTAGAAAACTTTGTTAAATACGAAAATAATATTTAATGCTTTATTCTTAATTCTTAGACTAATGGCTACATAGTTATAACACGAAACTTGTATATAATAGTATTCGTTTTATGTTATTTACTATGAATTGATAAAAATGTATACTTAAATATGAAGCAACATACGTATACTTTATTTTGACACAAAGCTTGTATACTTTCTTTTGCAACGAAGGATGTTTACATATATTTGAAAAGTTGTCAATGTATACATGTCATTGCTTACGACTGTACATAATTTTAAATACGTACATTTTTTTTCCTTGAACATTTCACATAGAATTGTTCGAAATAAAAGGATCATTTAAATATTTACTTTTAAATAGAAACTGAACTTTCTCTGCGTCTTTAAAAATTGAAATATGGTAATAAATGGTAAGTCTTACTTGTAGGATATGCTTACATTAAAGACTTTTACACATAAATTTACAAGTTATTTAAAAAACTGGTAAGAAAAAAAATTACAGCAGTTAATACATATATTATGTATTAACTGCTGTAATAAATAATATATACATATATTATGACCCGGGTAATTAGCTATCATCATAACACATTTGATCAAAATCTATCTAGTAGTTTTCTCGAATGGGGAAATAAAAATTATAAAAAATAAAAATTTGGCTTTTGTATCGATGATAATGATTATTTCAATAAAGTTTTCAAAAAATATTTAACATATGTACAGATTCGATTAATTAAGAATATTATTATATGTACCTACTTATATTTTATGATTCACATACTTTTGATCTCGATCTACATAACGAGTTTCGTAAAAACTGATGTATTGCAATAGGCTACGAAGCCCGCGCGAAGAATGTTTGGAAGAATTCTTTAGGAAAATTATGACGATATCAAGCTGGAATATGTAGAAAATATTTTGGGGTTTTTATTACTATGGATGCTTAGAGAACGTTTATCATAAGCCACCCAATGTAACATATTGGTAAATTTTGTAACTGTCTGGTTTCGCATTTCAATTTAATAAATTAGTTTATTATTACACACAGCGCCATCTAGTTCCGTGGTAAGCTACGAAGGAAGCTTGTGTTACGGATACCAGATAGTTGATATACTGCACATATAAGTTTAAATACATACATATTATAAATATAAACACCCATGACTGGAGTACGAACGTCCGAGTTTAACAAATGAATGCCCCAGGGGGACCCGAACCCGCGACCGCTGGCGCATAAAAGTAGGGTCTCTACAAACTGTGCCAAACGTGTCATCATTAGTTTTACTTGTATTTATTATTATAAATATTTCAATTACATTTTTGGAAATATTTTATAAACAGATTGTAAAAATAATAATATCTCCGGGTGCGAACGAACGCTTTCTATTGGATATGTTATTTTGCAAAGTTCTTTGAGATAGTTATTCTACGGTATACAATAGTGTCTAGATGGAAATAAATCATCCATGCATTAAAAGCAACGGAGTAGGCTGAGTCAGGTCACTGCTTCTAGTTTTGTATACAGAATGCATTTAGAATGTATTTTGTGGAAGAAATTTATATTTTTAATAACTTCGTGTAACCCTCATCTTATGTTTTTTTTTTTTTTATGGTAAAAAGGGGGCAAACGGGCAGGAGGCTCACCTGATGGGAAGTGATCACCTCCGCCCATGGACATCTGCAAGTCTGGCTTGCAGATGCGTTGCCGGCCTTTCAGGAAAGGGAGGGATGGAGGAGGGAGGGAAGTGGGAGGGAGGGAGGAACGAAGGCGGAGGATGAAGGGAAGAGGGAGGGGGGAAGGAGAGTGGGCCTCCCGGACTCTCACTCACCGGACGAAACGCGACAGCATAGCTGCCACTTCACGCCGGTCTTCTGTGAGAGAGTGGTACTAATGAACTATACGGGGCGTGCCGGCCCATTCGGTTGCTACCCGAAGGTAACAAGCATGGCACTACCACTTTAAAATACAATGTGTTTAAAATGTAAGAAATAACAATTCAAAAGTTCTTGTAAAAATGTATTTGTATAAAGTTTTTGATTTGATTTAATACTCTTTTTAGCTATTTCGCTTTAGATTCTACTAGCCAATCACCCTTGCTTTGCTCGAGTTCGTCTCTAGATTTATAGCGAGCGTAACCGCGGGTTGCGTTAGTTATACATATAAACCTTCTTGAATCACTATATTTATTAAAAAAACTGCATCAAAATCCGTTGCGTAGTTTTAAAGATCAAAAGCATAAATAGGGACAGACAGGCAGCGAATTTGTTTTTTATTATGTAGTAAAGTAAAATATACCAAGTAAAATTTATTATTTCTTGTATTAGATTCTAGGAATGATATCAAGGCATCCGATATTTTTAAGATTAAACTTTTTCATCTTGGAGCCTATATTATTAAAGCTAAGATATCTGGTCCATCGTTTCGAACCACCTTTATTCTATATACATTTTTTGAATGTCTATAAATCACATCATTATAAAACAAAGTCCTCCACCGCATCTTTTTGTCTGTCAGTTCGCGATAAACTTATAAACTACTGCACCGATTTTAATGCTGTTTTCACCGATGGATAAAGTGTTTCTCGAGGAAGGTTTTAGTATATAACTAAATCGCTCGGAGTAATATGAAAAAAAATAAAGCAAATAGACAACCCATTTAAAGAAGAATGAAAAGTTAAAATGAAGTTTTTAACATATATACAAGAAAAAATATATATCAGTAGTTATTAAAAAGGAACTTTTATCCTCCATTTTACAAGGCAATTATAAGTTTGTGTGATACTGTAACTGACCTTTCAGAAAAGTTAAGCGCATATTGTAACTAGGTTACAGTGAAACTTCCGTCTATTGAAAACACTTAAAATATTAAAACCAGTATTTTTTATTTTAAACTATTATCCCTCTCGTGTTAATATTTACTAAAAAATTAAATCAAATATGTATTAAAGAGAAAGGATCTTATATGAGGCTTACTTTTATCCACATATCTACGAGTATGAAGCAAGTAAAGAAACGAGCAATCACTAGTATATTTTAAATTAATCTAAATATTGGCTATTTAATAATAATAATAAAACATAATTTAAATTCATCAATATTCCTCAATCAGGTTATAAAAAGTAATCATTTATTTATTTGTATTACGAATGTAGTGTACATGATAGTATATAAATAAATACATATGCATAAACTCGTATATACATCATATTATCACATAGGTACATCTATGAGAGAGTCACTCTCTTCGTTTCGTGAATTTAATTTATTTAAACTGCAAAACCCAGCAAAATTCGAAATTTTATAACGAAGTTTTCAACTATATACCCATATAACATCAATTTACGTAAAGCCGCGGGCAATAGCTAGTACTAAATCATTGTAAGTTTAAGAATAGGGCATAAAACTTGGCAAATCCTATCCATTTTCCGTCAATAATTGATAATGGATGATGTCATTATGTCAGCAGTGATTGATTGGAGCCCCCCGGGCTTTGGATCAACGCAGTATTCGGATTAAGAGACTATCGTTACTCATAAGCCGTAACGGTAGGTTTACTAAATCTAAGCTTACACAAATTTGAAATTACTATTTAAAAGGTTTTACAATTTAAAATATATCTAGTATTAATGCTGTGTAAATACTAATTTTATATTTTAAATGTAAATATTTACACTTCATAGAAAACGTATGTACATTCTACAAATATGTATATAAATATAAAGGCAAATATGTTTTTAGATTTTTCTTATAAGTACCAAATATAATGGAGTTAACGTACTGACGGATTATCATGACAATTGTTTGGGATAGGACAAACAGACTAACTAATAAAACCAATTTTTTATTACATAAAGTTATAAGAACAAACTAATTGTTCTACTTATATTCGTAATATTTATAAAATTGCGTAAGTAAAAACAACAAATAACGTCTGGACAGATTTGGGTAAAAATTTAATATGCAAATAGTTTATGACCCAATGAGAGAACCAATCCTTTTTCATTCTCCCACAAAGACAGGACGACCGCACATTAATACACACAGCGCCATCTAGTTCCGAGGTAAGCTACGAAACTTGTGTTACACATAGACGTGGTGTACAGATAGATAGGCCGTCATTTTACATCTAGGTCATTTAGCGATCAATTTACCAGACCTAAGCGAGGGAAAGCCATTTACATATATAATTATAATTAAAAATACAGGATTTTTAAATTATCTCTGCAGGATTAAAACAAAAGGCAACGAAATAATAACCCACTGACAGCTATAAGGGATTCATAATCTTTTCTTTATTTCCCGAATCCATTGTCCAGAGGCTAATCAATCATTCCGGGTTACCGCGCTGAATAAATACATCACCTACACCACCATTAATTATTCTTCAACGATGTTACAAATCCTCTTCTAGTCATTGAATTTTTATGCAAACTTCATTTAAAGTATACAAAAGCACTTTTTACTGCAAAAATTTCAATGTATTTTTGTATTAAATAAAATAAGATGCTATTGATGCGGCGTTCAAAATGTTATAACGAATGTAAATATGTTGGGACATTATTACACAGCGCCATCTAGTTTGGTGGTAAGCTACGAGGCTTGAGTTACGGATACCAGATAGTTGATATACTACACAAATACAACTTTAAATATATACATATTATAAATATAAACAATGATGACTGGAGTACAAATATCCGTGTTCAACAAATGCCCCCAGCGGGACTCGAACCCGCGATCGCTGGCGCAGCGAGTAGGGTCGCTACAAACTGAGACAAACGTGTCTAGAATAAAGTTTGGATAAACGTTTGTAACCAATCACTCCAGAAAAGATGAACGAATATGGATCAAATTGAGCTATAGAATATAGATTCGAAAACACATATGCTACTTTTGTTCCCGGAAAAGGTCCAGTTCATGTGGGATAGATTTCTTTTTTCGCTAAATTTGTTCCTGGATTCAGAATTTCAAGGAATAGTACTGATAAAAATACCGTCAAAATTGGTATATAACTGTTTCGGATATTAGCCAGAGCAAACAGAAAAACTGACAAAATATGTAAAAATCGTTGTTTTTTTATGTAAAGAGCTGTTATTTTAACATTTCACACAGACACTTCAATTTTATTTATTTCCATAGCTTCACCCGTGACCTTTTACTATAAATTTCCTATTTTCACTAACATTTACGAAAAAGTTATAAAAATAGAAGGTTCTCGTGTGCGTCACAGTACACCCATGTAAGCGAAGACATTAGGTCAAATCGAATATGCGTTGAACACACAATGTATCAATCTATCAACGTCCGAATGCTTTTGTGCCGTCTTGATTTACACAGCGTTGCGTCAAACAAAAAAGTGACTTACCGGCTTCCCCCTCGCCTAAGCTAGACTCCATTAGACAGCTGCATTATTGAAAAAAAATCCTGAAACAATATTTTCAATATTAGTTAAACGGTTCGCTTTTATATTTTAAACTAACTTCCTTGATTCTATTGTATTTCAAGGTATACTTCGTTTAGGTGCATCTTAGTTATGCGATTTTGTTTACAATTTCATGTTTGGCTCTAAATTTCAAGTATTTTTCTAAAATATAGTACTTAGCCAAAATTACTCTTTATAACATTAGCTATCTGCCAGTGAATGTCCCGTCAAAATCAGTCCAGTCATTTCCAAAATTAGCCTGAACAAAAAAACAGACAGACAGAAAATTTTAAAGTAACATTTTTCTATTAAGTATACAATTTCAAAAAAACAACACTAATTAATATTATTGTTGTAAAGAACATTACAAGCAGACATTTTAAATTTAATTATTTTAATAGTAAGTATAGATTGGAAATTAGTTTTTCAGCTATAGAATAACAAATAATTATAAAAATAAAATAATAATAAAAGAAATCATACACAAATGTGTATGAATGGCAACAGTGAGGTGGTATAGTGGTCGGTGGCCAGCTTCTTGAACGTCATCCCATTAATCAATACAAGAGAGACAGATACTTTACTGCGGAGATGATTCATCAGTTTAAAAACAAGAAAGATTCGAGAAAACTACTTTACATTACTAATAGCTTTTTGGTCGACTAAAAAAATAGTTTTTCGATAAATAAAATAAAAATGTATGTTTTAAGAATTTGTTAAGGTAGGAAGAATATGGTTCATAAAATACACATATAATCATAAGAAGTACACTTAAATTGTGTCTAGGGCTACTACTGGCAAGCCTTTAAGAAATGGATCGGTTATAGGTCTTATCAATATCTTATCAATACATAGGTATAATTTATCACTATAAAATCCACTGTATACTGTAACACTGGCTTATATTCTTCAAGACTTGAATGAATTTTCTTTGGCATTCTTTTACATTTTGCATTATAATTCTCATTAACCCATACTGTCTACATCTACCGAGTTTGTGCGCGTATTTCAATACGATTACTCACTAATAAGGTGTAAAGAAAATTATGACACCTGCATGTCTAAGAGAAACTAACTAGTTTGAGAGACGAGTGTCGCTGGCTATGAATTGATCCTCTCCCATTGAGCGTAACCTCTTACCCAGCTGAAGAACGTTAAGAACTGAAATAAAGGTAGAAAAAAATATGCTTTCATCAAATTGTCAAGACATTACTATCTTAATTACTGGTAAAAGTAAACACGTGTATTTCAGAAGTAAAACTAATTTTTAATTACTACAACAATAGGAAATAATTACATTAAGACACAGCACCTTTGAAATCTCTGGAGCCGTTTTCGAGTTACTCGCAAGTATATACACAGACAAAATTAATGGTATTTATTTCTTCAATTTTTTTTATTATGGGTACTTGAAGCTCTATTTTCGCATTCTTTCATCAATATCAAGAAGAATGAAGAAGACATGAAAGACTACAGTTTTATAATATGGAGATGTTTGAGAAACCGAGTGATGCGACTTTGCCCTTTGATATTTTCACGTGCAAATCATTTCTAACATGATTACCACTTGTTTTACGACGGAGGAAAACATAGTGAGGAAACCTGTCTTAAAGAACCTAGCAAATTTTCGAAAGAAATTGAAAGTCCGCCAACCTCCACTTAGCCAGTGTGGTGGAGAGTGGCCTGATCCCTTACAAAGTAAAGCCTGTGCCTAGCAGTGTGATGAAAAAGGCGTGAATACATTGAAAACGTAACATTTTTATTACTTGTATTAAATATGTATACAGGAGATAGAAAACTTATACATTTACGACGTGCTTAACGTAACTAGCATCTAACGTCCATAAAATTTGTTCCCATTTTAGTGTACGTAAAAATTTACTTTTATTACTTTGCTCCGTGCCTGAGCCTCGGCTATTTTGGTGGTTAAATATCTGAATCTTTGATACTCGTATGAGTGTTTAGACATACGTTGAAATTTATAACTGGCATGTCTATCTCGTAAGGAAAAATTATTATTTATTTAAAACGTACCTAGTTTGAAAACACTATATATTATACCACAAATTCCTCACTCCGCCTCGTCTGTTTGTTTGTCTGTTCGCGATAAACTTAAAAACTAGTGTAAAGATTTTCATGCTGTTTTCATTGATAGAAAGAGTAATTTTCAAGGAAGGTTTTAGTATATAAACTAGCGGTACCCGCGGCTTCGCTCGCGCTATATCTAGGAATGACCCCGGGCGAAGCGAGGGTGAGTCGCTAATAAACTATATTTTCGGATTTTTGCGTATATGTTTCATCTCTTTTCTTTAAAATTAATGTATAATTTAATGGATAGATACCACCTGCTATGTAAATAATAAGCCCTTTGTAACGTTCACTGCTTGGCACGGCCTTCCCTTCATTACGAGGGGATCACATGAAAATATTAGAGGTGCGGAACAGGATTCGAACCCTCATCACTCGGTTATCCAAACGAGCATGTTACCGCTGGACTACTACTGCCTCATACAAAACAATATACAACAACTTTAAAGACTAGCCAACTACTTAGGAGATATTATAATATTATCTCCTGCGCAGTTGGCTATTGCTGCACTACAGTACAGCGCTTGTACGCGCAAACACATGTACATTCTCTATTCTTGTCACTCTCATACTCCGGTGGGACGACTACTCGACACAACCAGTGAGAGGCTAAGGCTAAGGCTCAGGACCGACTGCGTACTTTATGTGCTCTGCGAGGCTCAGGGATAAAACACCGCCAGCTTTCCAAATTTAGGTTGTTACAGAGGCTTACTAAGGAATAAGCCGCAATACCAATCTTGGCCCGACCCGGGACGTGAACTCAGGACCTCCAGATGTGCGACCGTACATACCAGCTACTACTCCGCCGAAGAAATTCTACATAAAATATTATGTCGAGGTACATTGTGGCAACTATTATTTAATTAACTCTAATTAGTGGCAACGAGCAGTGGACCGTGGTGATGTGTACAGTGGACGCCATATTTGTGTCGTATCTACAATTTATACAAAGCAAAATCCTAAAGGCTTATTTTTTCTATATACATAAAAAATGGATATTAAAATTAAAGCAAAAAAATCTAAAGGTGTAACATTTTCTGTGTCGGAAATATTTGTCATTTTTTCGCGGATTTATTTCGTTTCTTGATTTTTTATAGTTTCGAACTTTTACTTCGCAGCAATCATAGACGTGAAAGTCAAACGGAACAATATTTGCATGAGCTTGCATGCTGTTAGTATTTTTAGTATATGGAGGCTTTCAAAAATCAGGGTCTCGAGAGATTTTTGCTTTCTCAGTACACATACACACAACTAGCGATCTAGCGCGAGCGAAACCCCGGGTTCCAATAGTGTACTATACATATGAACCTTCCTCTTGAATCACTATCTATAAAAATTTAAAACCGTATCAAAATCCGTCCCATAGTTTTAAAGATTTAAGCATACATATCGACATAGAGCCATCGGGAAGCGACTTTGTTTTATACTGTGTAGTGATTTTATTATTATAGTTATAAGAAACGATATTTAAAGAAATAAAAAACAATTTATACTAATTATATTAATTTGTACCACATCTCGAGAATTAAGCTCATACTCGTAAAAATTTCGATTTTTTAGAATTACACTATATACAATTTGTAAAAATAAATTGCGTACCTTCAAAACGTTTGTAATATCTAAGAAAAATAGGGGAGTCTATTAAATCTGGCAATATTTTACATTTTCTGTTAACTTGACATTTCCGCTTAAACAAAACCTTTCCAAATGCTCCATGTTATTACGAGTATATCACCTTTGAGGTTCTCTCTTTGACTTTTGCTTCGAAAATCTCATTTGATCTTTTGTATTTTAAAAAATGAGAATTGTTTTAATGAAACGGTATAAATTTATTGAAATCAATTTGAAATTAACACTACACCGTGATGACTTTCACAAAACTGAAAATTGATACTGAAATTTTGAAATTTATACTTCATTCAACAATTGAAAATATTTATTTGTATAGTTTTGGCCACTAAAATAATATAATAAATTTTACCACATTAATAAATAATAGAAATCAAAATCCCTTGAAACTATGTTAAGACCAAACCATGTTATAAAATCATTTTTCCCTTCGACTTATAACACTTGAGTCACATTACGTCTAAGAAAAGATAAAAGATGGCATCTTTAAAAGTAAAAAACCTCCAATAAACAACTTGTTCTAGCATTGCAGTATTATTTTTGTTGGCATCCACGAAACAAATAGCTTCCTTAGAAATATTTTATGACCATTACCAACTTAATTTTGTACATTAATGTTTGTAAAAGTGTCTAATGTTTTGTATGACAGCTGGTTATTCGTGTAAACAATGGGTTACAAGTTCGAGTCCCGCTGGCGGCATTCATTTGTTGAGTAGGAATGTTTGTACTCAACTCATGGGTGTCCATGTTTATAACTAGAGACTCACCCTCGCTTCGTTCCGGTTCGTCCGTAGTTACCCCCTTTAGTATAACTTTTTTACAAACTCTGAATTTTTATTATTTTTTAATTATTAAAACCTTCCGTGAGCCTCAAGAAACGTACAAAAAAAATTGTATTAAAAGTTGAATTGATTCAGCGACTCACCTTTCATTCATTTTTATTTATATAGAAAATAAATATATGTTATAAAAACATTGTCATATTTAAAATCATAATATATGTAGTGTATCGACTATCTAGTATCCGTAATACAAGTCTTATAGCTAACCACGGAACTAGATGGCGCTGTGTTTCATAATTTCTGAAAAATGTATATAAACATACGTACAAACTGACTCGAACGAAGCAAGGGTAAATCGTTAGTATGGAACAAAAAGCTATACGCGAGCTTACGAATATAAAACCCCAGTCAGGTAGTCAAAATCTATTTGCAAATTAATCTTATCCTGAGAAATCCTATCAATCATTTTATATCTGACGAATTAAACGACAACTTTCGCTGACTTTGAAAGGTTTTCCGTACCTAGACAATCACTTCACTGTGTTTTCATCCGCGGTGGGAAATTTTTAACCGACGTAAAAGGAGAAGTTTGCCAGTCAACTGGTATATAACCCATACATAAGTACACATTTTTATGCATATTTTTGATAGCACATAGATTTATCTTTTTATTAGAGATAAAAGCATTTGACGACACGTTTGGCTCAGTGGGTAGTGACCCTGCTTTCTGCGCCAGCGTTCGCGGGTTCGAGTCCCGCTGGGGGCATACATTTGTTGAGCACGAATGTTTGTACTCCAGTCATGGATGTTTATATTTATAATATGTATGTATTTAAACTTATATATGTATAGTATATCAACCATCTAGTATCCATAACACAAGGCTCGTACCTTACCGTGGAACTAGATAGTGCTGTGTGTAAATGTACCAAAAAAAATTATATAAGGAATAAATATATTACTTTACAAAGTATCACTATTGATTTTTCATAAATATTCTTTGATATCATCTTGTAAAATCTTATTTAAATAGATTTAATTATCTACGCAGAGGCCGAAACTAAAGTTTTAAGAATTTTGTTTATCTGTCTCTAACTTAAATACTAGACTAACTTATTTCTAACTAGCAACCCGTTTTGCTCGGCCCTAGATATAGCGCGATCGAAGCTGCGAGTTCCACTAGTTATACATATTTAAACCTTCCTCTTGAATCACTCTATCTATTAAAAAACCGCATCAAAATCTGTTGCTTCGTTTTAAAGATTTAAGTATACATAGTGACAGACAGACAGCGGGTAGTGACTTTATTTTATACTATGTAGTGATGGTCTACATATTATACAACTCAACGAGCATTGAAATCATCTCTTTTTGTTTTATTGTGCGTGTATGTTACACGATATCTTCGCCAATAATTGCGCATTGATTTTCATAATTATTTTTAATGAATGTACCTCAAATACTACCTACATCTATATAATATGTATAATGTATATAAATAGACAAATATTGGTGGTACCTGTTCTCTTCTATATTTTGGACTATAAACTTATTATCTACGAACGAGCTTTATAGTGACTTGACCGCGCCGAAACCTAAAGGAGAGTCATGCTTATGACCTTTTTGTATGTACTTTCGACTGTATGTTCCCTCGTAATTCATAAACTATTATTATATATTTAATTAATTGTAGTAATTATTTGGGTTTTGTATCGTTGTTAGTCGTTATTAAATTGGTTTTAATTAGAGATATTTCTTATATCCGTAAATTATATTCATATATTATTCATTTATAATCAATATTGCAATTTAAAGAGAATTATATTAAATAAATAGAACACATCGTTAGAACAGAAATATGAACTTGAAACCAATGGATGGCGTTATATGTATTGAACGAAAAGGAAATGGATCACAAATTAAACTAGACTCCGTCCTTGACATTTTTAAATACCTAACAAATAATACATTCAGACTGAAACTCAAAATATATATTGCAAATCCCAAATCTCAAACGTGTCCTAAAAACAAGTACAAAAATATTGAATGTCCTAAACGTATTTTTGCCAGAAGGTTTGTAACAATCGCTTCTATTAAATCTTATCCACCTGGCATGTTCGAACTTCTATAGGCTTTTGTATAAACTTTAGTGTTATAGTGTATCGATTCTCTCGAGCCAGGATTTGACGTTTATTGAATTGAATGTAAGTTAAGTTTATAACTGTGGCTTGCTTGTGAAGCGTTGTCTTCGACATATGGTAGTGTTTTCATATTTTGAGAAATATTTTTAACGTCACATATAGTCTGAACTGAACATAGACTTCAGGTTAGACTTAAAATTTAGTTTTACATATTGAGTATTGAAACCCACTATTTTTAGATTTTGAAAACTTTCTGCCTTTCACAAATATAACACTAAAGGCTCAAATAAGGAATAATATAGACATAGTGTTTGATCTCCTTCGTACTATGGGAGGCCCGTGCCCAGCAGTGGGACGTTAAATGAGTAAGGACTGATGATGATGGTAGAAATAGTTTCATAGAATCAATGTTTAAAAAATAGAATGTTTTGGATTTCGAAGTGTCTATTCCGATATATATCCGATAAGCGGACGAATAAATTAAATATTATTCGTCCGACAATTGGTGTTTGATATATCGCGACTGAGAAAATTTTGCTTCTTAAATGGCTCAAAGAGAAATCAATTAGTTTTTTAAGTTTTAACATACTCGTGAATGCAATTGCGGACGTTTCTGTAGTACTTTTTACAAAATACCATTTTCTTGTACATTGTTTTGATGTAGGTACATACTCTCAGGGAGTGTTAGTAACGTAAATTTCATAGGACGACTCTATAGAGCCAGCTCTTTTACATATAAAAACTCTTGGACTTATTAAAAGTGGGTGGGATCTAAATAATAAATTATCAGCTCGGTGGGTTAAGGTTATTTTTTTTTTTTTATTTTTGGCATAGGTATATCCTGCACATAAAAATCGCTTATTTTATATTAGAAATCAAAGAAGTGATAGATATTCGTACAAACTGACAATAGTCGGACGAATAATATATTTTTTTATTAATACGATTATCGGATGACTAGCAACAGCCTTTAAAATAACTTAGTCGTCCAACAATTGTTGGACGACTAAATTATTTTACTCGTCCAACTAGCAGACGACTAGCATCAGCCTTTGGATTTACTATATAGTACAAAATATATTTAAAGAATTAGCGATACTGTAAATGAATGTAAAAAATAAAAATAGTAGTTAGAATAATTACGAGTAATAATTACTAGCTTAATCAAATTTACGTATCTGTATTGACAAAGCGAGAATATTATTTTGAAGTACAAAAATTAATATAAACCGAAATGAAGATCAGTAACTTATTCTTATTCATAGAGATTAGTTTAACTATAACACGTACCGTATAAGTAAAGCCCTTTGTAACTGCAACAGGTGTAGTTAATCGCAGCCCGCTTGATTAGACCCACTTACTACACCTGTCGAGTCTTGGTTTGAGTTATGCAACTATGAAGTTTCCTCACATTTTATCAATATACATGAAAATTGTTGAAAATTAGTTCAATGAGAGCTAGTTTATATTTCTTTAAGGATTTATATATTAATGTTATTTTTAATTAAAGTAAACGTTTTAAATAATAGATAATAAATATGTTTGGATATTATTACATATGTATATAACCTTAAATACTTACATATTATAAATATGAACACCCAAGACTGGTGTACAAACATTCGTGCTCAATAAATTAATAACCCCAGCAGGACTCGAACCCGCGACCGCTGGCGCAGATTCACTACAAACTGAACCAAATATGTCGTCTTTTTTTGATGTTCTCTATAATATCACCCAAAAGTGTCAGTCAACAAATAGGTTAGAATCTGTATTATATCTGAATCATTCTCATGTTTCTTTTAGCTGTATGTAGCTAGTATGTAGCATGTAGAAACATGAGAATGAACGACGAATGCGATTCATTCACCGTTCATTTGTTTTCAGTTCATTTCTTTAAGTGTGCTAGTGTAATTGATTAAATATAGCTATAAGGTTTTTGTTTCTATGAGGTGTAAGAATGAATGATTTGTATGTATATGCGTTACGATGTCTTTTGGCGATTTTTATTGAATCCGCTTTAACTTCTTTTCCTTGTTTTAAAGAATAAGATAGATTTATAAAAATAATAATTTATGGTTAGTCCATTCATCCATAAACCAACAAGTTATTGTTATTTAACATTCAAAATAATATAATGTAAAGAAACTATACGTAAGGGGAACTTTGTGTATATATGAGATTCTAACAATCGTAGGCTTGAGGCAGGTGTAATAAGTGCCACTAATTCTAATAAAGCGAACGTAATAGAGTTTGACCATACCTGAACAGCCCATATACAATGTGGGATAGCTTAGTTGTGTTTGGCGAAATAAATCTTATTTTCTCTCAATATTCAGTCTACAATTTATTTTTAATAACAAGACTCTGGCTTCGCTCTACTCTCTCTACTAGGGATCGAAACCGCATTAAAATATAATTTTCTAGCTTATATTATATTATTTTTTTCTCCCGTTTTTGCAACATTTTTCATTGACGCTCCGATCCTATTGGTCCTAGTGTGATTATGATGACGCGTGATATAATTCAATTAGGACCAGTAGTTCCTGACATTAGCGCGTTCAATCAAACAAACAAACTCTTCAGCTTTACAATATTAGTAAAGGTTTTTTTAATGTAAAGGTTACTTCATCAACTCTTTTTTAACCGATTAATAAAAATAAACGGTTTAGTAAATCGAAATAGTTATAACTTATTTCCATTTACCTACCAACGATTACAAACTTTGATTTATAATGTCGAAAAAAATTGATTAATCACTACATAGTATAAAATAAAGTCGCTTTCTCTGTCCCTATATCCCTATGTACGCTTAAATCTTTAAAACTACGCAACGGATTTTGATGCGGTTTCTTTCAATAGATAGAGTGATTCAAGAGGAAGGTTTATATGTATAATACGTCATGCATAATATAGTAGAGAAACACTGATAATTTTAGAGGTTTCTAATGTGATGTCGTAATTAAACTCATTTTTTGCGCTTACATTGCGAACACTGGCTAAACTCTACGAGATAGATCAAAATAATGTACACCTTAAAAAGTTCTATAAAAAAGTCCACGATGGTATATGTCTATCTCTTACGGATAACTCACAATAACCATTTTCTCGCTTCGTTTAGGCTAGATTTAGCGCGGGCGAAGCCGCGGGTTCCACTAGTTTATTCATAAATAAGAAACGTCTTACGAATGTATTCGCTCTTTACAATGTTACATTTCGAAAGCTATGTAGCATAAATTAATAGAAACACTAACTTTTGTACTATATTATAGTAAATGATATTATTTCTTTTTTCTCCAAAATTGTTATATGAATTTGTATGTAGACGTCCTTTAATAAGTATGTTTTTTTTACTTCAGAAAGCCTAGTCTGTCCCTTCATCTTTGCTGTTAAGCTTTCGAAATAAAAATATAGTTGTAATAAAATTAATTTAGCTTAATTACAATATTAAACTAATTTCATATTCTGTTATTAGCAAACAGCAGGTGCGTTTAGCGTCTTGATAATGTCACTGTAGACTATCTTTGTGATAAGCATTAAGCAAAGCTCGTTTCCTTTGGATTACATCCTGACTAATCTCTTATTTTAAGTTAAATTATGAAAGTTAGCATCAAGCTAACTTTTAAGGAGGTGAATCGCGAAAAAAATGTGTGATTTCTTATAGTTCTTACAAAACCGACTTATATGGTGTAGTGGCATCTACGGTCATACATGGAGAGGTACTGGGTTCGACTCCCGGGTCGGGCCAAGTTTAGTTATTGAGTCTTTCTGTTTAGTAAGCCTCAGTAACAGCCCAAAGATGGGAAGTTGGCGGTGATTCACCCCCGTGTCTCGGAGATTACATAAAGCCGTCGGTCCTGGGCCTTAACGCTTACTGGTCGTGTCGAATAGTTTTCCCATCAGAATACGAGAGAACAGAGAGTGCACCTGTGTCTGCGCATATACTTGTGCACTATAATATCTCCTGCGCAGTTGGCCATTCTCAATGAGATTGGCCGCCATAGCCGGAATCGGTCGAAGAACATTATTATTATTTACTAGCTGACCCGGCGAACTTCGTACCGCCTTAGCGTAAATTTTAAGCACTACTTTATTTTGTATAGCTGACCTATCTTATGTATGCGTACCTATTCAAATGACGTTGATATTTGTTAGCGCGGTTATGTCTGTGGTGTCATAGATCACCACAGAGTTTTTTGTTTTAAATTGAATGACGTTGACATTCGTAACGCCCTTTTTTTAAAATATGCAAAATTAAATGTATATTTTTCAATCTTTCTGAGAGATTTTCTTAATATTTTTTTCCGTAAGAACCTTGTACAGAGTATTAGAAAACTACAAAAAAATCAGCCAAATCGGTCAAGCCGTTTTCATGCTATGTCGTGACAACGGAAAACGGGTTTCATTTTTATATATATAGATGTACACTTTACAGCAATATATTTTCATTTACATTTCACGCCGACAAGTTTTTTTGTTTTGTAAGTTAATTTTAAAAAAATAACTTAATTTAAGTCCAGTTTTATGTATTTTCAGCATCATTGTATATATTTTTTGCATTTTCTAGCTTAGCCAAAAAATTAGATAAGCTAGATCCCCTTTCGTACCTACCTAAAACATTTCTTGTAAAATGCAGTTTAAAAAAAAAAGGTTAAGGTACCATCTCCTCCCTGGATATCAACCCTCGTAGGGAACCCTAAAACGCAAAGTCATATATAATTTTGTATTAAAAAGATTCAGCGAGGGCTAAATCTATGTGGAATACGTGGCGAGAATAAAGTAACTTTATAAGTTTAACTACAACTTCATATGAAAAAGTTAGCACACTATAATGTTATATATTTTTTGCTGAATATGTAGAAAGTTTATTTTTCGTTTATTTTTGTGAATAGTTTAGTCAAGTTAAATATTTCTTAGACATAAATTATTATTGTTACAATTTAAAACGAAGTATCAACTAGTAACGTTACCATTTTTATCTACCCGTATTTGTAACATATGAAAATAGCGAAGGTTAGTAGCATTTTAATATTATTCGGATTTGCATGAAATAGCTATAATTCAATTATTAGTTTACTTTTAAAGAACTTGCTTGAAACAAAGGCAAAGAGTTAAAGACAAAATAGTTCGGTACTTTTTTTTCCATTTCATCAAGTTCCTTTTTTTTATTAAGGATCTAGGAAGGAGTATAAGAAATAGTGGATGATGTAAATGTCAAAAGTTTGTACCACGAAATTATATTAAATGCTTAATAAAGCGTAACCCCTAAGTAAATATTTTAAAAAATACAACCCTAAGCTGTCTAGAATTCAATTTTTTATTCTTTACATGCCCTAACGAGGGTAGTTTCACAGGCAAGAACACTAGAGTTATAAGAAAAGTTCTTAGGTATTGAGTAAACGTAAAGTCTTGCGAGAAAAAATTCAGAACATAATGGAGATTTAAAGATATTTAAAGAATTAGAGTTTTCGCCATATTTTTATGTTAGGTAACGCGATAAAATGAAATTTTTATTATTGGTAGTTTAGGAATATCTACCTGTAAATATATTATGAATATAATATTTATTTTTTTAGCAATAAATGTGTTTATTGAAAATTGTTGAACCCAATGACCTACTTTTAGACATACGAGTACCTTATCAAATAAAATTTGTGCTTTTGTTATTTTTACTTTACGTTTAACTTACTTAATCTATACGTATAATAAAATTCTAACTGATTTGAGTCTCTACGTTAAATACATTTTGAAAAATGTTGTTGAAATGGTAATTATTATAAATACTGAATGGAATCAATAGTTTTTAGATAAAATTTGTCTCTCTGGGAACGAAGAAAACTGCTAGATAAATTTTGATGAAATGTGTTATGATAATAACTGATTGTCCGGGTCGATATTTAGGATACCTTTTACTGATGAAAAATATGTCATTTCTTTATACTAAGAGATAAAAAGACAGGAGAGAGATTTAGTCGCTAATGGCTTATGAAATAATATCAAAATATTGGTAATAATTTCGTTCATTCATTTATTAAAATGAATATTTTAATAAAGAAAATACAAAAAGAATATATTTTCATGTCAGTTAAATCAAAATTGGCGACACTCAAAAAGTAACTTATATATTTAAGTACCCAACATCTATCTGATAGGAAAAATCTCGTGTCACAGTGTTTGTTATCAAACTCCTCCGAATCGGCTTAACCAATTGTTATAATTTTTTTGGGTTATTTTTACACCAAATTGTTTTTCGAAGTGTCTATTCATCCGATAAGCGGACGAATAAATTAAATATTATTCGTCCGACAATTGGTGTTTGATATATCGCGACTGAGACTTTTTTGCTTCTTAAATGGCTCAAAGAGAAATCAATTTTTTTTTAAGTTTTAACATACTCGTGAATGCAATTGCGGACGTTTCTGTAGTACTTTTTACAAAATACCATTTTCTTGTACATTGTTTTGATGTAGGTACTTACTCTCAGGGAGTGTTAGTAATGTAAATTTCATAGGACGACTCTATAGAGCCAGCTCTTTTACATATAAAAATTCTTGGACTTATTAAAAGTGGGGTGGGATCTAAATAATAAATTATCAGCTCGGTAGGTTAGGGTTATTTTTTTTTTATTTTTGGCATAGGTATATCCTGCACATAAAAATCGCTTATTTTATATTAGAAATCAAAGAAGTGATAGATATTCGTACAAACCGACAATAGTCGGACGAATAATATATTTTTTATTAATACGATTATCGGATGACTAGCAACAGCCTTTAAAATAATTTAGTCATCCAAAAATTGTTGGACGACTAAATTATTTTACTCGTCCAACTAGCAGACGACTAGCATCAGCCTAAAATTTATTAGTCATTGTTTAGAAAGTAACTGAATAACAAAGCAATTTAGGCAACTCGTTTATAATATAAACTAAAATAGAATTTTTCTAGCAGCTGTCATAGTCATGTGAGACTCTTGTAAGGTCGCAGGTAATTTGCACAAAGGCAAAGGCTTTCAAAACAATATTTGAAAATTCTTTATTTCACTTGTGTTTTGTAAAACATTATTAAATATTTTTATATGACGTGATTACTTTTCAATTTTAACCAAAAATTTACCTTTTGCCCATTGTCAAATAAGGTATCTTAGTTTCTTTTTTTGTCTTCATTTTCCAATTATTTTTTATTCATATTGTTTATTTGTAAGTATGTATTTGTATGTATGTATGTATGTATGTATGTATGTATGTATGTATGTATGTATGTATGTATGTATGTATGTATGTATGTATGTATGTATGTATGTATGTATGTATGTATGTATGTATGTATGTATGTATGTATGTATGTATGTATGTATGTATGTATGTATGTATGTATGTATGTATGTAATTAAAGGGAGGCTTGGGCTCAGTGGGATGTTAAAAAGGGCTAAATATATACGCTAGCTGTGAAATTCTGTATTTTGGTAAATCTTAAGTCCAGTTAACGGGAGAAGTTATTGAAAAAAAGAGACTACAACTTTCTACATAATTATATAATCAACTTTTACGACATAAGTTTGTAGAAAACCTTCGTAAAAATGAAATTACTTAAGGGAACTTCCTACACTCTGCTAGCAACCTGACACTGGCTTTGCCTGTGGGTATTTTCTGATATACCTGAAAAACCCTACTGATTTGTAATACCTAAATTGCATCTAAATCTATATTATTTCCTTTTTTTTTCAGCTCTCTCTAATAATCTCCCTATATCCTATGGCTAGATATGTTTTGTTCTGAAACATGATTTCCAAAGACTTTCCTTTTAGCTTAAATTTTTGCTATATTTAAAAAATCATATACATTCGATATATTAAAAAAAACATAATTATATATTTTTTTCATCAATACAATATACATATCTACACAAAAATAATATGAAAGTTTGTCTGGTTTTGGTATATTCGTTAGACTTTTCTCCGGAACTGACTATATAAAATAAGACGAGTGACGCCGCAGATAAACACTAGTCTCTCTCATAGCTAACAAAATTTGACATACCTGCTCTATCGATTTGCATGAAAATAACTGGAATTTTCAGCATAGAAGTCCTTACATTGTAAGGCACCTAGCCAGATTTGAAAGTTTCGGTGTAAAAACGTCATTGTCATCACACGTCCGCAGTAAATACGCTGCCGGCAGTAAAAAGTTTTAAACGAAATCCTTCGGCCGAGATTCACTAAGGCGGTAATCAGTAAAATCTTGGGCAGTTTTAAAAAGATTTATTCATCTCCGTTCTTCTTTAACAGCATTAAGGTTTTGTAAGTTCTTAGGCGGTTTGCTTACTTATAAATTAGTTAATGTAGATCAAACTATTTAGTTAAACCAAAAAATGTGTATAAAACTAAATGGCGAATTAACATATATGTGTACTTATACTACTACTACTATTATACTTCTGAACTCACTATATTTTTTAAAGTTTATATGATTTTTTTATAACTAGTAGTGTGAAGCCATTTTTTTTGTATACGTTAAAAAAAACTTTCCAATAATTCAATAGCGACGTTCAACGACGAGCTTCCTCGCTAAACGGACTATCCAAAACAAAAAGAATTTTTCAAATCGAACCAGTAGTTCCTTAGCGCGTTCAACCAAACAAACAAACTTTAGCTTTATAATATTAGTATAGATATTATCTTAAGTAACCCAGTACTAATTTGAAAAGGATATAAAACTCATCTCTCAGATATCTCGAGCCCACTAGATTTACATGATAAAACTTTGTGAGAAGCATTCTTAATATTTTTATTCCCGCACCAAGTTCTTGCGGAGATAATAAATTACTTTTTATCTTTTACATATTAATGGGAGTTACCTTTCTCACTCTCCCATCGTTTCCGGTGGACTAAGATTTGATTAAATTATTTTAAAAAAGGTATTATACAGGTGTAAATAAATTAAGATTTATAAAGTATCTTATGTCACTTTTAGATAAAAATAATATGAGTGAGTAGCTAGTTTACGCATATTATTCAAGTACTAGGAATCACCTCGCTCGATTCGACCCTAGGAATGTTTAACGGGTAGTAAAGATTTTACTGTAATGAGATATATTTTCGTAGTAAAAAGACCGTATAACCAGCTGTCATCATCATTTAGCTCAGTTTGTAGTAACCCTTTTCTGTACGGTCGCAGGTTCGAGTCCCGCTAGAGGCATTCATTTGTGTGATAAGCAGAAATGGCAGTACTCAAGTCACGAGTGTTTATATTATGTATGTATTTTAAGTTAATATCTAGTAATAAAAAATCTAGTTTATATAACACAAGCTTCGTGGCTTAAATAGGAACTAGATGGTTCTATATGTTTAAGCCCAATATAATATTTATTTATTACTATTCTCTTTACATATAAGTGTATAACGTATAATCTCTTTACATATAACTCCAGTAATGTGAACAAAGTTGTTATATTTTTTTTATTTTATTTGTAACTTGATCGTTGGAAGATTATCATCACCCCTATAAGTAATCCGTTCCTTCTCGAAAATTGTTTATTTCTAACACTCCTACCCACGTAATCTCATCATATAAATACTTAGGTAATCCAGCTTATAAGCTAAAAATACTCGATACCATTTACCGTAATATTATTTACTAAAATTCGTCTTGAAGCAATTTAATGTTAAAACGGATGTGCTGTTAAATGCAAAAGAATAAGTTGCTATAGTAATTTAACTTATTTAGTATTCGCAAGCGACCTGGGTTAATGCGATTGGCCACAGAGAAGTTTGAATTTCACTAGTAAAATAAACACGCTGGTTCATATGAAGTAGTTAGGACGCTCTAAATTAGTGGTGCAAAATGCAATACAGCTGTTAAGTCTATGAATTCTAGCTTTCGTTAGAAAACGAAATTATTATAGTGATGCGAATTTTAGGGGTTAAGCACGCTTTGAATATTTAACGCACTATCGACTGCGTTTTTAGGGTTCTGTCCTAAATAAAGGAACCCTTATAGTTTGGCTATGTCTGTCTATAGCTTAGCTCAGAGACAAAGTGATAAATTAATATTTTTTTTAAATTTGGGGTACACTTAAAGTAGGGATGTTTTTTTCTCATCTACTTCATGAGCTAGGCCGTAGGGCAGGGGGTAAATTTTTCAAAAAAATATGGTTTCGTGAAAAATGAAAACAAATCATACAACAAATGAATTAAGTGAATCTTCCTTTAGACCACGATCGTTGTTAGCAAATCGAAACATCGGAACCTAAAATTCTAAATAATTACATCGAAATATTCAATAGTTTTATTCAAAATGTCAAATATTTGTGTAAATCTAAGAAAGTATTAAAAGTGAATAAAAATAAATCTACCATTACTTTGATGCTTCAAGTAAAAATATAAGAAAAGTAATAGCTACCTATATAAGATCCGAAACACCGACAATATCCATATATGGGCGAACTAAAACGTTCCGAAGAAACGCAAATTGAATCAATTTTTCGCGAAAAATTGTTGTTGTTGTTGTAACGAAATTCTATGTAAGGGCGTTTGAACTCTGACGACAAATCACTTCGAACTGCTATATCGATAGTCGCTAGCATTTTAGATTCATATGGAATAAGGGTCGTAAGAAAACTTATGTATCATTTGACAAAAGTATGAATAAAGTAGTAGATTTCATTATTTATGTATATTTAATATTATATACTATTAATAAATATTAATATATATATTGGGACATTAACATACAGCACCATCTAGTTCTGTAGTACGCTACGAGGCTTATGTTACGGATACTAGATAGTCAATACACTACGCAAATAATATAGCTTTAAATACATACATGTTGTAAATAAAACACCTAAGATGGGAGTATGAATATATTTGTTTTCATCACACAATTGTATTCCCGTAGCGGAACTCGAACCCCCGACCGTTGCTGAGAAAGTAGGGTCGCAAAAAACTGATCAAACATTAACTCTTACATGAAAAGAAACAAAAAAAACTAGAGTGCCAGTCTTTAAAGTAGGCATTTCATTTCAATTTGGGTAAGATTTAGTTATAAAAACGATCTGTAGGAAGTTTGTCACTGTCACTTTAAATCTTACGCATACGGAAATAACGTGCTACAAACTGCTTGACAAAAGCTTCTGCCTTCACGAGATGGATGGATAGATTTTTGTGTGCCTACTGTGAAGGAACATTTGTGTACTAAAAGATATTATTCGAATTTCGATTAACGATTTTTTAGAAGACAGTACGCCTTGGGAATGATGTGATCGCCGCCAGGCTATTTCAACATACAGAATTATTGTTAATTTGCAATTTAATTTGAAAATTAAAAGATAAAAAAATAATATTAGTCCCGCTGAGTTTCTTTCGCCAGTTCTTCTCAGGTCAGAGGTTTCTTCTTTCCGAACTGGTGGTAGACTCATGACGTTCAGTAAGAAATTGTAATAATTTTTATGCTGAATAAAATATTTTGATATGATTTGATTTGTGCTACAGAGCTTTTTGTAATATATGGTACATAAATCTATATTGATATATTGATATAAACAAATGTGTTATATTGTAATTATTGAATTGAATAAGTAATAAAACTATAAAATATACATTTCGTTTTTCTACTTTCATATAAACTTAAAGCTCTTGTGAGCTTTATATTCAATGTCCGTTAAAATATTAATTTGATAGGTTAAATATTTCGTAGAATTCATGTTTTTATGTACTTATATCAAACGAAGCATTGTTAGAATAAAAAAAAACTTTTTCTCTCGATGATACTGCGAACTCGTATAAATAATATTCAACAAAATATTTTATAGCCGACTTTTTTATATACAACAAGAAATGGTAAAAATATTTTTTGTATATTTGCCATCGGAAATCCTGTAATATATAATTATGATCGGCTTTAAAACTGAACGAGGTATCCGAAGAGGCTCTATTATTATTTTTATTTTTTTTACTCTAAATTTATTCATATTTATTCCTTTACTCTAAATTTATTCATATTTTTTTCTAATAAAAATAGATTCTGGTAAATCAGCTTATAACTTAATGTTAGAACGCAAACTTCCCACAACTGTGGTTAATAAATTCGATATTTTAATGTAAGTCAGTACAAAAAAATACGAAATATATGAAATGCGAAACCAATATTAATAATATTATTTAAAGCTGTGTTTTTAATATCATATATATACATATAAATAAAATTGAGGTGTCCGTTTTTAGTTTCAAATTCACAGCATATTACAAAATGCATATGGCAGTATATACGGTACTAACGACAAAAAATCAATTTTTAAAGGTTTTGTCTGTCTGTTTGTTTGTTCCGGCTAATATCTGAAATAGCTGGACCAATTTTGACAAATTATATTTATTTTCGCTTCGCCCGCGCTAAATGTACGGACAAGCCCGAGCGAAGTGAGTGTAAGTCGCTAGTACACAAAATAACATTTTTAAGCAGAATGATTAAAAACTATAGCAAAGCTAAGTTAAGCTGAGTAATTCTCTAACTGCCAGTTTCTATAATCTATCTACCGATAGACCGGTAGTTACTTTCATACTATTTTGACACATTAAAAGTTACAACCTGTCAAAATCGTATGAAGGTATCTACCGGTCTATCGGTAGATAGGTTATAGAAACTGGCAGTAAGCGTTTAGACCAGAACAAAGGAGCTGGTTGCGCTCGTCCGACGCTCTGACGACAAATGGAACCCATTCCCAGCGTCTTAAAACGATTGGTGAGAATATTTTCCTTTACAAGACTATACTAATATACAAAGTAAACTACATATTTATTGTTGCTTAGGCACATTGTATAACAGACTAAGTAATTTTTATTTAACGTTAGACTTATTGTGAATATCGTAGAAAGAAGAGTATGAGTTAGAATTACAAATTTAAAATAATCATTTTGTGTATTACAAAGTATAAAACAAAGTCGCTTCCCGCTGTCTGTCAGTCCCTATGTATGCTTAGATCTTTAAAACCACGCAACGGATTTTGATGCGGTTTTTTTAATAGATAGAGTGATTTAAGAGGAAGGTTTATATGTATAACTAGCGGAACCCGCGGCTTTGCTCGCGCTTAATCTAGGGACGAACCCGAGGGAAGCGAGGGCGAGTAGCTAGTTTATGTATTTTTTTTTTCAATCTACTTGTAATAATAGTTAGCTACAAACAGAGACGGTTCATTATATCCAGATTTTGTGTTTGTATGGACTTTAAATTTTTAAGTTTTATTTGTGTTTAATGTTTCAGTACTTTATATTTGTTACATAGAATTTTAAACTCGTTTTCAAAATTAATTTTAAAACTAATTAGACAGTATTTTCATTTCATAATAATTATTAAGCATAGATAAAACAGTTTAATTCCTTTTTCCTCCTCTGTTTGCCGACAAATTTTCTTTTTGACGTAACTATTGACGAGCTTTAATAAAAAAAGTGGATACAATTAGTTTTTAAAGTAAAACTTGTTTGCTTGCATGAGGGTAAAATTCTTAGAATGAAACGCGACATGAAATGGATGTGAATGAATTTTGAGAACAGGGAGAGAGCGATTGAGACCGAATGAGAGAGAGCGAGAAATGGCATTTGTATTAGTTTTCGAAACTTTTATTATTTTAATTACAAAATTATAATAATATAATTATATTTTTTATATAATTACACTTAATTTTTTTATGAATATTATCAATAATTTATATGGTTGAATTTAAACATAACTCAAAGTAGTCATTTTAATCGGTCAAAGCCATTATAAATTCAGAGCTTTCAAATAAAACTTTATAAGTGACGTATAAAGATATTAGCAGGAATGTTTCAGTCATAAAGTTTTGTTTTAACACTTCCCAGCAATACTTTATGACGTGGTAAAATCATTTTGCGTAAACAGAAAATCTTAGACACTAAAAGCAGATTTATTTGATATTCGCAGTAAAATTGTGCTCAATAGACACACCTGAAATTTATCGAATGGCAATAAATTTTGTCGAGTTTAACTTTTTGAGGAAGGAATTTATATATATTTATGTATGAAATAATGGTTGCGTATTCAGCCCTTTTTGACGTCCTACTGCTGGGCACGAGCCTCCCTTCAATATGAGGGGATCAGTAGTAGTAGGACCATAGTCCACCACGCCGGCATAGTGCGTGTTCGCGGACTTAACATGACTTTCGAAAACTTGCTAGGTTCTGTCAGACATGCAGGTTTCCTCACGATGTTTTCCTTCACCGTAATATAAGTGGTAATGATAATAGAAATTATTTGCACATGAAAATATGAGAGGTGCGAGACCCGGATTTGAACTCGCATCACTCGGTTGTCCAAGCGAGCGTGTTTCCACTGGGACAACATAACCTTGATTTCTAATATTTTATTCGAAAGGTTAGATAGATATTACTATATTTGTATATATAATACATGCCTTTATGTAATGCAAGTCTTTTTATTCTAAAGTTTTATCAAAATACGCTAAGTAGGTTTTACATTGAAGCCATTTAGGACACTGACTCCATAATAAATATTAGTAGGTCACAACGCAGTCTGTCTGTCCCTGTATACTTGTATATAAGCTTAAAAGTTTAGGGATATTAAAATATAAAACACAACTAAAACTGTCTAACAAACCAAAAGAAAAAGCTGTTAAAAAAGAAAATACTTAGAAAACTACGAAACACTGACTGATTATTTTTATTTTTCTTAATATTTTAATAAATATGTTGTTGGGACATTATTACACACAGCGCTATCCAGTTCCGTGGCAAGGTACGAGGCCCGTGTTACGAATACCAGATAGTTGATATACTACACATAAATTTTTAAATACATACATAAAATAAATATTTACACCCATGACTGGAGAACAAACATTCGTGCTCAACAAATGAATGCCCCCAGCGGGACTCGAAACCGCGACCTCTGACATAGCAAGTAGGTATACTATAAACTGTATTTTATATATACTGTATTGTATATAAGCTTAAAAGTTTAGGGATAATAAAATATCAAACAAAACTAAAAGTGTCTAACTGACCAAAACAAAAAAGCTGATAAAAAAAATACTTATAAAACTACGAAACACAGATTTTTATTTTTCTTAATATTTTGCAGATTTCTATACTGTAACGATCATGTAATGACATATTGTCTAAGCCACTAGTTTACGATATAAATTACACGGCTTATGAAACTAATTTTGTGTAATTAATTTCTTCATGCATAGAACTAATCTTGTTATGTAAAGTAGGCTTAACTCCACGGCCTATAAATTATCTATACGAATAAACGTATAAGTACGTTGCCAGTTATAATATTAATAAGGTATCAGTATAACACAGCGGTAACGCGTCGCTTGGATAACCGAGTGATGCGGGTTCAAATCCAGGTCTCGCACCTCTGATATTTTCATGTGCGAATCATTTATATCATGATTACCGCTTGTCTTACGGTGAAGGAAAACATCGTGAGGAAACCTGCATGTCTGAGAAAACCTAAAAAGTTTTCGAAAGGCATGTAAAGTCCGCCAACACGCACTAGGCCAGCACGGTGGACTATGGCCTGATCCCCCTCGTACTGAGGAAGGCCCGTGCCCAGCAGTGGGACGTTAAAAAGGGCTGATGATGATGATTAGTACCTATAACTATAAGTATGTGTGTTACGTATAATAGTTTTTATTTCATACTTTAAAGGATCTTCTCTTATTATAAATATTTACAAGATGGAGAGAAATGTGTGTTTAGAAAAATGGACCTTAAATATTGTTAGTAAGTAATGTACGTTATAACACTTAATATATTAATCTATATATTAGAGAATGTAAAGCATCCTTTTTGTTGACTGGGAAAACCGTGATCATTCTAAGTGTCATGAAAATCTGTACAGTCGTTTTAAAAAGCAATAGATTCGACCTCTGTATTGATAATAATGACTGTTCAAAAAGACTTTAAATAAAGAAAATCATATTTTAATGTTGAGATTCAACTCCGAATTTTAGAATGTACTTTTGTTGTAAAATTCCTAGAAATTATTGTTTGTGTTTAATTTTATTAATATACAATATTCGTTATAGAGGTTTTATGTTTTATCCTTACCTATATGGTATACCATACCATACCCTTTCAGATAAGTTTTCTATAAATAGTGAGGTACTTTTCTCTCATTTTCCACAGATACTTTCCATCCTATACATATACATATGTATGTACATGTGTCCTCCCTCGAGCCCCGACAAATTACTTTGGCCCGCTGCAACGACAGCCGATTGTGGCAATTCGTCTAAGCATTCGATCTGGTCTGATCTCAACTGCTTTTATCTAAAGCAATCTAAGAACAAATGTTACTCATTTTAGATGCTTAAAAGAGATTGGAGAGTTATTTGAGAACTATAAAGGCAGGTCTTATAACTATCAACATTTGCTTTAAGAGCATAAATGATTAAGGGGTGAATTATAGTAACTTTAAATTCATGAAAATTTATTGCGTAGCTTTAAACAAACACACAGATATAAATGAAATGGACGAACTTTACCCAATTAGACTTAAACAAGCACTTTTGAAGTCAATTTAATTTAAAGAGCGTCAGCGTAGTCAGTTCGTGAGAGACTCGAAAATCCACTACTGTTGATATAATAAAAGCCAGAGAGAAACAAATATCCCAAAATAAAAAAGTAATGTATAAATTAATAACTTAATAATAATAATATGAAATAGATCCTTTTAAAGTCTATATATAAACAAATATCAACGCGAAATACTAAGAAAATTACTGAAATTTCTAATTATTGATAGTCCAAAAATCGTTTAAAAGTGCCTCACGAGAATTTATATTCCAAAAGGGCTTAAATATCCCATAGGCATAAATTAACAAAAACATGTAACAAAATTAAACTACAGTGATAGCCCAGTGGCAATGGATGCAGATTCAAATCCTGTCCCGCAGCTTCGATATTTTCATGTGATTATCATTTCCGACTTTATTAATACTAATTGTCTTACGGTGAAGGAAAACATCGTAAGGAAAATTGCATTTCTGAAAGATCCTAACGGTACGCGGTCGCTTGGATGTACCTCTGATATTTTCATGTGCAAATCATTTCTATCATGATTACCACTTGTCTTACAGTGAAGGAAAAGAAAACGTAAAAACGGTGAGGACCTGAGTCTGAGAAATCCTAGCAAGTTTTCGAAAGACATGTGAAGTTCGCCAACACTAGGCCAGCGCTGTGGACTATGGCCTGATGCCCTTCGTACTGAGGGAGGCCTGTGCCCAGAAGTGGGATTTTAAAAAGGACTGATGATGATGAGAGAACCCATTGTGATCAAAAGACATGTAAAATGTGAGTATGGTGGACTATGACCTGGTCCACCTCGTATTGAAAGGACGCCCGTGCTCAATAGTGGGACGTTAGAAAGGGCTGAATACATGTAACAAAACCCTTCTTAATTTACGTCCTAGGATATTCTAGGAGCATTATTCTTAAATATAGCGTTATCAGATCAAGCATATTAGGCCAAGCACCGTATTGAATAGGAATAATATAGTACTGCGAAAAAAATAAAATTTTCCCAAAGAATCAAATAAAGAAGACTTACTATTTATTGAGTAAATATTCAAAGAATGTATCTGGAAATAGCAAACGGTTTTATTGTAATTATTAACAATACCCAAACCGATGTGCCCTCAAATTCCTTAGACGGAATTAGAAATCTCGACGATATTTTATGGTATTACGAGGTAAATATAAATATAAAAGGGTGTTATTGTACACTCCATTAAAATGATGGTTTACATTATTTTGTCAATCATCAAGTTTATCCTGTCCTTATGATTTAGAGAAATATTCCAATACAATATTATTTAATCGCTATCGAAAATAGAATAGTGAATGAATTATATGAACATTTGTTTGATAGATAAAATTAAGTATAAATAAGTGATAAATATTTCGGGAGATTAACACAGCACCCTATAGTTCCATTATATGCTACTAGGCTTGTGTTATGGATACCAGATAGTTAGTTACTTTTATAAAAACATAATATTATATATAAATACCCATCCCCTGAAGAACAAGCATTCACGCACATCACACAATTGGCTCCAGCGGGAATCGAATCCGCGACCTCTGGCACCGCAAGTAGGGTTACAAAGTAGTATTTTAAGAAATCATATACAGATGACCTTAAATACCATTATTGACTAATAAATAAAACTAATGCTTCGTAAATATAAACGAACTAACTAAGATTATAACATAAGCAAGGCCAATAAAAAGTTGAAAACGATTTAAAATAGCATACAATAATACGTTGGTGTTTAAAATACTCCCAACAGATCACTTCATGGTTGCATATCCGAACGATTCTAAGTCTCCTTACCACTAGTGGATGTTATATACGTGTACTCCCAAGGCGCTAAGCCGAGTGTTTTTGCGATTCCTTTGTCAGTAATGTCGGAATGGGAAACGCGAAGTTTGATATTTCGCATCTATAATGAGTTTAAAAGCTGAGCGGAATGATTTCCGATGGGATCCTTTGATGTACACGTGTGGATGAACTGTGGAGGATATTTGCGAAGCTATTCTTAACTTTCTGTGAGCGTGATGATGTGGCCTAGTTAACATTTAATATGATTGTCGCCGAGATTGACTGATTTCTTGAGTCAAACTTAAGATATTATTAAGTTTACTAGCTATATACTCGGATAAACAATTAACTTTGATAAACTTTGTACGGATTTGCGCCAGTGGATAAACGAACAGGAAAATGATATTTATTCATTATAATATATTTTTTTCTGATATAAGGCAAAAACACAATACAGGAGGCATAACAAAATAAATAATAAACCAATTGCCATCTAAACCGATAAAACTGAAAGATGGTCGAATCACAATCTTATCAGGGAGCTCAACGTTCTCAACGCTCTCCTATTTAACGATTACGACAGATAATATGATGTCGACGACATGTTAGGTGATATTAAAGAAAAATCGCTTCTGCGTGAACGAGACAAGGGTGGTTAGATGAAAAACAATTAATTTTTACTATCGAAAAGGATCTATGTGGAAAACAAAACATTAATGTTGGTAAAAAAATAATAAATAATAATGCTAGTTTGATAAGCTTTCGTAAGATACATGAAGCTTAGAAAAATTACATTTTTAATCATCCCTTTAAAGAATTAAGTTTTTTATAATAATAATATATTACAAACTACACAACGGTATTATGCTGTGTGATCTACAAATTAATTATTAGGTATATACGGGGTGTAACATTTAAATCGGTCAGTATGGGGAATTCTGAGACTATAAGATATACGAAGATCTGTTCTTAGGTACCATTTCATCGATTTTAGTAACAAGAAAGCATTCATACATTTAAATAAAACTGGAACTCAGTTCGGGAATCGAACCCGGGACACGTTGAAAAATAAAGCAAACACACACATAATAAATTGAATACTACACTCGGTGTATATAAAATCAATAGCGACTTGCATTCGATTCATTTAGATCTTACAATGTGCCCCGAGATTTACCCATATTATTAAGTATAAGTGTTACAAAAGCTTTGTACTGTGAAAAATGATGTACAGGTACAGTGATAATTGAAGTTACACTACAAATATAAACGGATAGTATAAAATAATAATAATAATATGTATTTAAGAATATTTATTATACCTATGTACATAGCTGGGCACCGTTAAACGAATAATTAACTCGTTAATCGTTAATCCGTTACTTAAAAAACTTAACTTCGTTAAACGTTAAAGCGTTACATTTCGGAAGATTTAACGCAAGTTAACGTTAATCGTTAATCCGTTAACACGTGATTAAAATTGCATTTTTTACATCATTGCGCTAATGACCTACCTACTTATAAAATCTGTTGGTTTGGGTTTTGGAACTTAAAAGCTGGTCAGTATTTTGAGGAGGTGCCTCCATTTGGATCGACGCCCTCTTCACCCCAAACAGGGCCAAATTGCGTATACCGTACTGTGTCCTTTATGGTGACCATGCTTCTGGCGGAAGAATCGCCCTGGGAACTCCAGGCGGAGGTATTCGCCGAAGTATACCAGTTTCTTGCCAGCGTGGGAGGGAGTCGCTGGGGTCAGGCGTTTTCATTTTACTTGCGGTACGGCAAACTTACGTGTCACAAAGCGTTTTTCACGTTCATGGCGGTGTGGCACGGAGCGGAATTTGGTAAATAGTGTGTACTGGATTAACGATTAACGGACTTGAGCAAATGTAACGGAAGTTAACGAGTCCGTTAACATTTTTTTAAGTTAACTTTAAAGTTAATCGTTAATTAAAATGTTAACTTCGTTAATTAACGGATTAACGAGTTAATGCCCAGTTATGCCTATGTATTTAAAGTTATCAACTATCTGGTATCCGTAACACAAACCTCGTAGCTTATTACGCAACAAGATGGCACTTTGTGTTAATGTTCCAACATATATAGTTATTTCTTTTAATATACTATGTATATGTATATGTTTGTCACAACACAAAGTTTTCTATACAATATTATAAATACAAAATTTCCCTATTTAAGCCACGGGCGGAGTCATGTTAAATAACTAGTATACTAATAAAGTCATGACCTTCAACTCGTAGTCGTCTGCGACAAATGTCTATCAAATTAAACGCTAATATTCTATTTAAATAACATTCATATCAAACAAGATAGGGGTCATTAAACTGTCGCACGTGTTTCGAAATTATATAAAATAAAGTCGCTTTATTATATTTTTGTATTATACTTGTGTTTTAGCCTTGCGTTGCTTGAATTAATCCGTTGGTGCCTAGTAGTATGTGGTACTACAGGTCATACTATATCTGTACAATATATGTTATCTAGATTCCAAAGCAAAGTTTGATCCATAAACATACATACAAACTTTGCTGGTGGCCAATCTGAGTAAGATGGACCACCGTGGCCGACATCGGTCAAGACGACAGCAATATAATAAATCTAGAAATATATCACACAAGGATAAAATTGGCTTACGCCAATTTCCCTTATGTATTTGTCTCTACTACTAACGAAAATAACAACAAAACGCCTCTACAACTCTGTAAAAGCATGCGTTAACATTTTATGACAAGTAGCCTTGATCTCTTCACTCGTTTTTATTATCCCATACTAACTTTGACAATCGTTGACGTACCCAGAATCAAATCTCAGGGATTTTAACTTGTTATAGAGGTTCGGTTTTACATATTAGAGCTTCAATGGGATTTATAAAACGTTCACAGTATTATTTTGCTCTATAACCTGGATTTGGACGGTCGATCGGTGACCAAATCATGCAGATTTCTCCAATCACTAAACAATATCTGCCTTATTATAGGCCTTAACTGACATTAATACTTCGCCAGCTAGTTTACTGAATCATATATGATGCAGTGCGCCACAAAAGCTCGCTAAGGGAAAATAAATCCGATTACTGTCTTCCGCTTCCATTATCCTATACTTGAAACACTGAACATTCTAACCAGACTCAATAGATCCCCTTCATGTTGAACGTTTTAAAGCATAGGAAACAACTATGGAATATATGAGCCTTATTGGATGGATCAAAATAGAGTGGTTAGTGATATAAGGACTGATATGAACTGTTATAATGCGAATAGATCTTTGGGTTTATTCCAAAGGCAAAATATCTATTAATACCATACTTATACCATAAGTACCATAATTAAGACGTCGTTTAGTACCTATTACTATTCTAACAAGTAATCCCAATAAAGTGGATATAATTAGTGATGATTAGTTTTAGTTAATATCTGATGTCGAGGGAATAAATATTGCTAATCAAATTATCTGAATTATATATTATGCTCCTGTCATAAAAGATGATTAATATACGATAGTCGGTTAGTGTAAAATACACGGAAATGGATATTTTTAGCAATTGTTTGGATAACTTTTTCAAATTTACTCGAATATTTCTGTTTTTCTAGGATATTTTGTTTATGATTTTTGAGAGTTTTACAACAAAATTAGATAATGATTTCAAAGAGCGACAAACTAGCACCAAAATATTGCTTGTACGTGAGATTGGCTTGAGATTTATCCTCCACAAATCTGAACAAGTCGAGACTGCCGGGACAGATTAGCATTGCGACATGCATAAGGATGGATGTCAGAAATTCCAAGGATGCGCTCTACAGGCAGATCACAATAATCTCTTTATTGTATACCATACCATAAAATCCACCTAAAAACCATGGCAATCTGTCACTTTATTTTAACATACAAAAGAGCAAACAAACAAACATACATCAAGTTTATATTACTAGTATGGATTTTCCATTAAAATAATTCGACCTAAACAAATTTTATACCTGCCGTGAAGCATCGCCTTGGAACTTGCGGTGAAATTGCTCTCAAAATCAATTATGAACAATACGACGCACTTTTGATTTATTCGATTTCCAACTGTTTCCGAACGGACGGTAATTGTTTATAATTATTATTCTATTAGGCTCAGACTACGGCGAAATATTATTTATATTTTGATTAATCACTTAACTTTGAAAGCGTAGATTTTAATTCTACTTAGGTACTTCAAATATATAAGCCCTTTATTATTTTACTAGGTATATTGGTTTTGTTTAGTTGGTTGTACGAGTTTGTAAGGCCACTGATCCACATGACCTGGATTCAGACTTTTCTATTAAGAAATTCTCATAATAAGCCACTGGAGTGTAAGCGTAACAGGAAAAGAGAGAACACTTATGTTTTGAAATATTATATCTCCTGTACAGTTTTCAGTGAAAAATACTACCTTGACTGAAAACAATACTAAATTGATTCGGCCTATGTATCGATAATAATTATTATTTTGAAACATTTTCATTTCATGCATTTCCCTGAGAACGTAACAAGTTGGCCAGCGCGGTGGACTATGGCCTGTCCCCATCGTATTGAAGGAAAGCCTGTGCCCAGCAATGGGATGTTAAAATGGCTGAGCATGTAACTTTTTAGTATATTCTTTTATTAAATAAAAAATACAATCAAAAATTAATATTCGTATGAACTACATTCGCATAATACTATTTGATGTTATTTGTAAAATAAAAAGCTACTGAGTACTGGGTATTAAAACAGTCCCCTGCCAATTTAAAAATATTATGTACTATAGTAAATCTTCGTTAGAAGAACGAGTTTGTTTGAAATACAATTTGCACACTACAGCATCGCGAAACTTTTAGATAAATTGAATTTTAAATCATTCCTTAGATGGGATTCTTGTAAAGACTAACATTATTAAATAATGTTATGTGGTAGCTCTTAGAGGTATTACTTTTGCATTTGAAATATGTTTACTTGCGCTTTGTGGGAAATGAAAATAATATTATAACTTTTTGATAACATTTGTTTCCGAGACAGAGGTTTAGGAGAAAGAGAGACGGATTGATACAGAGACAAACAGAGAAACAGACGGACAACGAAATGATTCTAGAAGAGTTTTTTCCATTTTAAGTTACAAATGAACATACGGTCTTACTCATAATATTTCGCATTTATAATATTACTAGCGACTCGCCCTCGCTTCGCTCGGGCTCTTCCCTAGATTTAGCACAGGCAAAGCCGCGGGATCCGCTAGTTATGCATATAAACCTTCCTCTTGTATAAGTATAAATCACTCTATCTATTAAAAAAAACCGCATCAAAATCCGTTGCGTAGCTTTAAAGATTTAAGCATACAAAGCGATATAGGAACAGAGAAAGCGACTTTGTTTTATACTATGTAGTGACTAGAAAGAATGTACGCATGAAAGGGCTTTTAAGAGCAAATCTTTAACGGAAAAAAGATATCCAACGCCAATTTATATTTTAGTGATTGATTTGACAAAACAATCTATATATGATGGATCATCTAATAAAAATAAGAAAAATGTACTGTGTATTACCAAAAAATGAGTGCGTTTAACCTTTACGCGCCGTTACAGTAAAGCTTTCTTCAACCTGTGGTTTATTCAAACTAAAATAAAATATTCTTAATTAATTAATACTCATAAATATTTATTAAATAAGTAAATAAATTTAACAACTCACATTTTTTTTTATTTGCATGTAATAATTTAAAATTTAATAATTATTTGACGACGCGTTTGGCTCAGTGGGTAGTGATCCTGCTTTCTGCGCCAGCTGTGCTTGTTCAGCACGAATGTTTGTACTCCAGTCATGGGTGTTTATATTTATAATATGTATGTATTTAAACTTATATATATGTAGTATATCAACCATCTAGTATCCATAACACAAGGCTCGTACCTTACCGTGGAACTAGATAGTGCTGTGTGTAAATGTCCCAACATTTCCCAACAACAAAATTTAAAAAGTGACAGAACAAGACATGCATCGTGAAGAAACCTGCATATCTGAGAGAACCTAATAGGTTTCGAAAGACATATGAAGTCCTCTAACACGCACTAGGCCAGCGCGGTGGACTATGGCCTAATCCCCCTCGTACTGAGGGAGGCCCGTGCCCAGCAGTGGGGCGTTATAAAAAGGGCTGATGATGATCATTTCTGACACTTTTAAAATTTACTTAACTATATTAACACTCGTAGATATAGCTCATAGCCCAAGAAATTCTAAGTCTATATAATATAAAAGTATATTTATCTTATGAAGATTAATTACTGAAAATTGCAAAACTTCAAATGTATTGGAGTAACTTAAAAGTTTGACTTTGCCGTATTGTTTGGACCAACAACTCGATCTGGGACAAAATCTACAATTATTTCTATGGGTATAATTAATTTTATTCTCAAACACTTTCGGAAACTTGGCTTTCTGGAATATTCGATTGAGTATAAATGGTTAATTCGAGCGAAATAGCTTTAGGTATAGTTTATTTCATTGTTGTTTGGAGAATATTTCAGAAAATAATAGTCAACCAAACTGTTATACTTAATGTTACTAAAAATCTTAACAAATAGGAAAGGACCTTTTTCTACTCTGTTCCTGTTCAATCGATTTTCCATTATTATTGAGAGGAGACATGATGGAAACCCTTAGTTTTTCATACCCTTATTTTTGGCGACACGTTTGGCTGTTTGTAGTGACCTTACATTCTGCGCCAGTGGGCGTGGGTTCGAGTCCCGATTCTTTTGCTGAGCACGAATGTTTGTACTCCAGTCATGGATGTTTATATTTATAATACGTATGTTTTTTAAAGTTATTTATGTGTATTATATCAACTATCTGGTATCCGTAGCACAAGCCTCGTAGCTTACCATGTCAATAATAGTTAAGGCTGAAAATTAACCCAATGGATATGCTGTGGCATAGTGGAATATGTCATAATCCCTCTGGTATTAAAGGGAGGCCCGTTCTCAGCAGGGCCGTTAAAAATGCTAAATATTATTTTAAGGACACTTTTAATTTCTTTTTTTATAATAAAATAAATAGACTACATTATCCGGATTAATTCATAATGATTAAAACTAATACCATCCTTTTCTTCGTAGGGGAACCCAGATATCCAAGTAGAAAAAGAGCATTCGGGAAAAGTCGTTAGTTTTTACGAATAGATAACACACCGTGTAAATAAAATTACTAATTCGACATTAAATTTTAAGTTGTGATGTAGCTTATAAAAAATTATAAATTATAGGGATTCAGATTTTTTCGAACTATTAACATGCAACAGAATATGCTCTCTAGAGATACATACATTCTCTCTCTCTCTCAATATAGTATTAACTCCATAATAATCAGAAGTCGAGTTTGGCTAACATCTATCTATTCTATTCTATATATATATATATATATATATATATATATATATATATATATATATATATATATATATATATATATATATATATATATATATGAAACTCTATTTCCCTTGGTCACGTCATCACGCGTGAACGGCTGGACCGATTTCGCTAATTCTTTTTTTGTTGTGTGTATTATTGTCAGGATAAGGTTCTTATGAAAGAAAAAATTAAGAAAATTGCGCGAAAAATTAGAAAATTTAAGAATACTTTATCACCATATTAAATTATTTTTAATCTAACTTTAGCGCTTTAGACAATATAAACATTTTTAATGTAGGTTATGACGTTTGACATAGAATTGACAGAAAGGTTTATATGTATAATACATTCGCGGAACCCCCGGCTTCACTCGCACTAGATCCCTAGTATATTATACATAAAAAATAAATTAAAAATCTGGCATTTTATAAATATGAAACGTAAAATTAAAGGGGCACTGCGTACGACCTCAGGGATAAGTTTGAAACTTTTTTTTACGAGCTACCCACTTTCGCCACAATGACCGACTTTAAGACCACGCTTTATGATTCCAGAAACTTCACTGAGTTGAGAAAAACGATTACCTACTTCACTTAATTTGTTTTATTTTTCGTATGATAAAATAGGATTTTTGTAATAAATTAAAATATTTTACTTTAAATAGGGTATAATAAAAAAAATACATACTATTTTATTTTTAATCTATCTTTAAATAAAACATTTAAAATATCAATTTAAAAACATTCATAAAAAAACTTGTATTTTAATATTCCAAATATGCACTTAAATTTGTTGCTTGCCACCCTCGATCAAGTTAAGTTAGTAGGCTAAAAACAGATTTTGCGATAGGGCCGGATTAAGGAGGTCTAAGGCCTGTCGCAAGTTTGTATGAAAGTCTATCATTTTTTGGCAAGGAACGCCGGAGTGATTCACTAGTAAATAAATAAACTTTCATCAATATATGGACGTAGCTTATTGGCTCTCCTAGCCACGTTATATAAATTAACACATCTAATTATTAATAGCCCATAATTCACAATTTTGCCAAATTAAAGCATTAGAAATAGCAATATTATACATAAATACACTACAGTACACCGAATAGATCACGTTTCGCCTATATTTTACCTTTTACCTTACTACGGTAATTGTATTAACATTTTACGGTCTAGAGTTAGTTATTATTACACAAACACAGCTTGTTCTTTGAAATAATTGTAAAAAGAATATTTTAACACTAACGTTTAAACATGTGTATTAAAACAATAAATATGTAACACTATTACACACAGCGCCATCTAGTTCCATGGTAAGCTACGAGGCTTGTGTTACGTATAATAATAATAATGTTCTCCGACCGATGCGGCCACGGCGGCCAATCTCATTGAGACTGGCCAACTGCGCAGGAGATATTATAGTGCACAAGTGTATGCGCAGACACAAGTGCACTCTCTATTCCTATCACTCTCATACTCCGGTGGGACGACTACTCGACACGACCAGTGAGAGCTAAGGCGTAGGACCGATGGCTTTACGTGCTCTCCGAGGCACGGGGGTGACTCACCGCCAACTTCCCAACTCCGGGCTATTACTGAGGCTTACTAAACAGAAAGACTCAATATTTAACTTGGCCCGACCTGGGACTCGAACCCAGCACCTCTCGATGTATGACCGTACATGCTAGCCACTACACCACCGATATTTCGATAACTTGCTAGGTTCTTTCGGACGTATATATATATATATATATATATATATATATATATATATATATATATATATATATATATATATATATATATATATATATATATATATATATATATATATATAAATCTTGCGAATCATCTTGTCCCAAGTATGGGGAAATTTGGCTGCGCTCTTGTATCCACCGGCCTATTGTATCCGTATTCCGGATACAATATTAACCAACCCTGATTTTTTGTCCAAAGGTTTGTTTCGATGTTTGAAATGACTGGGCGAAAAATTGGCTTGGAGACAAATTTCTTCGTAGGGTGATTTTTGGCGAATATCGTAGTTCAGCCATCGGCCGCGCGAAATTTGGAGGGTGCTCGCGAGCCGCGTATATTTTGCCCCGTATATTTCGCTTTTAATTTATCGATTTTATTGTGTCCCACTTACGAATTATGGGGCCGCACTGGGTTGACGGGTAAAGGCGGAGCGGGGTGGTGCGGGGGTGCGTTTCCGTGTTTATAATATTTGTAAACTACGTATATTTCGATTTTAATTTGTCGATTTTATTGTGTCTCACTGACTACTGAGGGGGCCACTCTGGGTGCACGGGCGGAAACTTGGCTCGGACACAAATTTATTCCTAGGGTGATTTTTGGCGAATATCGTAGTTCAGCCATCGGCCGCGCGAAATTTGGAGGGTGCTCGCGAGCCGCGTATATTTTGCTTTTAATTTATCGATTTTATTGTGTCCCACTTACGAATTATGGGGCCGCACTGGGTTGACGGGTAAAGGCGGAGCGGGGTGGTGCGGGGGTGCGTTTCCGTGTTTATAATATTTGTAAACTACGTATATTTCGCCTTTACTTTGTCGATTTTATTGTGTCTCACTGACTACTGAGGGGGCCACTCTGGGTGCACGGGTAAAGGCGGAGCGGCATGCGCGTTTTGTGTTTAATATATTTGTTAGCTCATATTTCACAAGTAGTGTTCAGACAATACTTTTAACCGACTTCAAAAAAGATGAAATTATATGTTCTTATTACGTTTCTGACATTATATTTAATAAAGCTTTTCATAAAATATTTTAATTTAAACTATTATTACGTCAATATTTTAAAACATCAATAATATGATTTTTATATTAAAAGGCCTAAAAATATCAATAATAATATTAAAGTAGCAATTAAGTAAAGCAATACAATTACCGCCGCAACTACGGTAGTCACACTTGCTATGTCCTTGACCCCTATGTCGGCATTTCTTTGGCGAACGCGGTTTATGTTTTTTAAGGAGTGTTCTTTATATTGATAAACAATTCAAGCGAGTAAACCGCACTAATATTATTTTAAAAACAATCTAACGTAACGTATAATACAAACAAATATTATATTAGGAACAAAATAACCAAATATGTACATAAATTATATATTTATTTCAAGTTAGTATAGTTAGTATAGTTTTAAACGCTTTTGTATTAAAGTATAATTTGGCGCACAGAACTCGTGACAAAAATATTACACGGTTAGTACGACATTTATTTCATTTCAATATAGTTTTAAAAATGAATGTTTTAGAGCATAATTTGGCGGACAAATATCTTAAAAAGAAAAAAAATACCTATAATTTAATACGTAATATATTTATTTCATTCCAACATAGTATTAAATGCTATTGTCTTAGAGCATAATTTGACTCGTAACAACAATACTATACGGCTAGCACAAAGTGTCAAGCGCGGTAGTTGTGGTCCATATTTGTGGTCGTATTATATGTAATAAAAATTATGTTAAAATATAAAGAACATCCTTAAAAATGTTTTTCTAATTTCTATTTCTTTTCTTCAGTTGACTTAAAAGTTTTGAAGTGCGTGCACGCACATAAGAATATGTAAAAGGGCTAATTTTAATAAATCGATGAATTACAATCCAAAGACATGAATGATACACAAAAACGGTAAGCCACAATTATACCTACTACGTCTTATCGCGGCATTTCTATGAAGAAGGATTTAAGCAAGAAATACATTTTTATTGATTTTGACTTCTTGTAGGCGTTGTTATTTTAAAAAAAGATTATTACAATAAATTATTATTTTATTTACTAATCATGTTAATTTAAAAAATAAATATGTAGAAGAGAAAGAATAGCTTGTGTAAAATCGTGATTGTGAGACACGAGGCAGAAAAATTTACGCGCTTATAGGGTGGCCCACAGAGCCATTAGAGGTCGTGGGTTCGAATCCCGGTTGAATTACATTTTTCTAATTTACTGTTGCTGTTAATTTAGTTAAATTTATGTTAAGTTTAATATCACCAACGGAACCGTATAACATAATACCTCACAAGCAATTCATTTTCTTTTCTCGAAAAATGGATTCCCGCCAAAACCAACCGTTTCATAAAAAGTGGAAAAAGTGACGATTTTAAAACTTTAAAGTGACTATATAGGTGTAAAAAGTGACAGTGAATAGCACAGACTATTTTAAATCTTCAAAATCGAACAATTTGAACCTAATTTGGCATAAAAACTGTAATTTTGTTAGTGACCGATTTTGTTTTTCGTGGACGCTGCTCGATTAAGATCTACGACATATGCTTCTAAATAGTGCATTCTAAAGTGCTCATTGACCTCCACCTATGACCAAAAAACTGAATTTTTTGGACTCCACTAAGTGCGCTAAAAAGGCAAAAAAACAATTCCAGCAAAATTGCTCTTTTCGCCGTCGGTAAACTTAGACGGTCACGACAGACATCAGAGAAAAACCCATAACAATAGGATCACAAAAAGCGAAATCCCATCAAAATAGCTCCAGTAGTTTCGGAGTTATCTAACATACAAAATTTTGAAAATTGAAACCTAACTTTGGACCTAAATAACTAAGAATCTAGATCGATGCCCCACCCTGGAACTTATTAGACCCAACGGAGCAACTCTTCTTCTTTCCAGAGAAGAAAACAGCACTCAAATCCGTTCAGTGGATCCGGAGATATCGGACTAGATATAAGTTAAGGTACTAAAATGACATGTAAAATTATAGTTTAAAAATTGTTTACGTAAATATTTTACAGATATCGACATACATATTAGATTCTTTGGATATCCTTGTAACTTTTATATTAAATAAAGTCAATTTTGTTAAAAAATTAAAATTAAAAAAAGTAGTAGTAGAATAAGTAATTAATTAAACTAAATCAGTAAAATTAGTATAATTAATTTTTTTTATAAAACCGAGATTTTGTATAGAAAAATAATATGAATAATAAAATTCAACGAACAAAATTTGTACAATATTTTTCATATTAGTTGATGGGAGGAGCTAAAAGTGCCAAGACATAGGATTATTATCCTATTTATTTTACTTGAAAAATTAAGACTTGAGAAGTTTTCAGTTTTAAATATTAAGTTTAGATATAAGAATTATTATTTCATATTTTGTGTATAGGTATAATCTGGAACGGGAATCGAACCCGTTACCTGTTTTTCGAAAAAATATGTTTCTTTTAATTCATATCTTTCAATCGTGATCGTAGAGTATACCCTTACCAATACCCCCCCCCCCCCTACCTTTACTTCAAAAATTTTAAATTCAGCACGTGCACCCCCACTCCAATTCTAACACCTTCCCAAAACTCGACCCCCCCCCCCCAATTTTACCTCACCCCCTTGGACAAAATCGTGTATTACTCCTAAACTACTCAACGGATTTTTATAATATTGGTGTCAGGTAAAAGGGCTTTAGGAGCCGCACCCAATTTTTTAACTTGTCTTCTATTTTTAGCTATTACTCCGTAATCCATTGTCCGATTTTGATGTAAGTTTTTGTTTGGAAGGTGACAAAGTCCTCTTTGATGATAAAAGAGCTGCAGCGCTGTTATTTTTAAGTTAAGTGCTAGTTATTTAGTTGCGGTGAAATTTGTTAAAAATGCAAGCGCTGTAAGCGCTTAAAGCGCTGCAGCGCTGTTATTATTTTCTTTAAATTAAAATTGTTAAAAATGCAAGCGCTTTTCATTCAAAATTGAGTCACAATATTCCATCCCAACAAACACACATTGCAATTTGCAAGTTAGATAAAAGATTGTAGTTTAACTTTGATTTTTATTAAAATAAAATTCCGTGCGCAAATCAAATACCTAGAATATTTCTTTACGGTGCCTTCCTACAATTATTATCGATTCAAAGATCTAAAAAGAGAGAAGAGAATATAAGAGATTTAAAAAATAATACGATATAACGATTAAATGTAACCATGCTTATAGAACAAAACGAAATCACATTCGTTTTTCGAAAATATTTTAATTGTTGCAATTAAATATCCATACAGAGTAATGAAATTGATGGCATACCAAAGGTAACCTTTATCCTCATTACTTTTCTTTTGATTATAATTAAAGAATAAATATATCTTATAAAAATAGTTTTGCCGTTTGTTATATTTTCACCTACTAGTCCTAGTCGTCGTGCTCACGCACACATTTACATGTTTCGCTATAGACTACGTCGACACACCAATACGTCCCGCGCCGCGCCGCGCTTGTTCCCGCGCAAATCGCAATACTTGATGAGAAAGCATGACTAGCCGTTTAACATTTGCGAATATGTAGTTAGAATGTGTATTGCGTGCCGTCATTAGGAGTGTTCGTTATATTAGATAACTGAAAAAATACCCTATTATTAATTAATAATCAAATCGCCTATTATATATAATACCTCAGGCAAGCGTTAATTTTTAAAATTATTTTTATTACATATAATACGACCACAACTGCCGCGCTCGACATTTCGTGCTAGCCGTATAATATTTTTGTCACGAGTCGTGTGCGCCAAATTATGCTCTAAGACAATAGCATTTAAAACTATATTGAAATGAAATAAATGTATAACTTCATAAATATGTAATTGGTTATTTTATGACGTGTCATACCATAGATACGACTCGAGCCATTCGAGTGAACTACTTACTACTTAGTACTTACATTCCTTACAACTCGAGTCAGAATTTATCACTCGAGCTGATTTTCGATTAGTTTATATTATATAAAATTTTTAAATAGGTAGGTATATGAAATAAAATGTAAGTATTACGACTAATTAAGTTTCCATGTAAAAGTACAATTTAATTTCAAATAAGAAATTATCAGTTTTTATAGTTCAAAATGAACTTCACTTATTTAAAAATTCAATTTGTTTTTGATTAAGTATCAGTAATTAGATAATAATTAGACTTTTGCTGTAAACTTACAACTAAATATTTCTTATAATAACTAATTTTAGCGTTTAACTGATCTATTCGGCCCGCTGAGTTCCCTCGACAACTCGAGTCAAACTTGTTTTCACTCGTATTAATGAGTTTAACAAATTCACTCGAATAAGAATAAACAAAAATGATGAATTAAATTATTTAAAACTCAATGCTTTTACAATAGTTTTAGTTAGTTTATATTGTATTATTTAACAATATAGTAAGCCATGTTTAAAACAAACGATATTAAAAATATCAACTTTTTTAATATAGAACATATGAGATTATAACATCGTATTTATACTGTAAAAATGTGAGAAATTCAATTACTTTACAAATCGTTATAAATTAGTATTTTGCAATTAAAAAATATTTGAAACCTAGATTAATACTATCCGAATAACAGCATAACAAGGTGAAAATATGCTTAACTTGAAAATGATTTTCGTACCTATTACCTACGTTTTTATTAGCAATTTGTCGATCGCCGGCCCCTTAAGGAAAATAATAATATTTATAAAATATTTAGGTATTTGAACTATTATTACTTCAATTTTTTTTAATATTAAAAGGCCTAAAATTACCAAAAATAAAATTAAAGTTGCAATTAATATGTCGATTGTCGGCATTCCTTTGACAAAGGCGGCTCTGCTTATGACTTACCTATGTTTTTGTCTTTACTACTTTAGTTGACTTTAAAGCGTTGAAGTTGGAGCACGTACATGAGACAAAGGACTGATTTTAATGAATCTGTGTAATAGTTGTGAAAGTGTCATACTGTATTAGTCTTTAATGCTTACTATGGTATTTGCATTTGGTACCTAGACAGTCTTCAATAAACCAAGCGGTTCGTTAATATCCATCCTGGCCGCTAGTGGTTGCCATTGCCAAGGTTCGAAGACATATTTCAACAGTGACAACCGTTTAATTAACGGGAGATGATATAAAACGAAGCTACAGCATCAGGAGCTCTGCGTACGTAAAATAAAATGTGTGCAGGCGGTATCAACGGCTATGTACCGCTTCGCGTACCTACTACTAGGATTTGAGGAACTTATTGATAGAGGAAGGCCAATGCCCAGTCCCTTCGCCTACTCGTACCCCTAACAAGACTTGCTTCGATTGTTCAGTGTGTGTAGTTACGAGATACAGTTTGCTGTATTTAATTGATATTTGAAATCAAAACTCTAGTGCGTATGTACCTACTTAGTTTTAAATTTTATGTATGGATATTGGATTGTGGTCTGTGTCATACATACAATAATTTTGTTTTATGCTCGTAGGTATCGTAAATGTCCTTGTAATTTTAACTTATATATTATAAAGAGGAAAGATTTTATTGTTGTTTGTTTGAATAGAATAGGCTCTGAAACTACTGGACCGATTAAAAAAAATTACCATTAGAATTACTTATGTATTAGGTGGATCACCGATATTCGTGTAGAATTAAAAACTTGTGAGTACATTCTAGGTACATAACAGTTTGAATGTATTTTATTACTAGCGACTCGCCCTCGCTTCGCTCGGGCTCTTCCCTAGATTTAGCACAGGTAAAGCCGCGGGATCTGCTAGTTATGCATATAAACCTTCCTCTTGAATCACTCTATCTATTAAAAAAAACCGCATCAAAATCCGTTGCGTAGTTTTAAAGATTTAAGCGCACATAGGGATATAGGGACAGAAAAGGCGACTTTGTTTTATACTATGTAGTGATGATAATTAGGTATTATGGTTGATAGGTATCTATCTACACTATCTACATTCTACACCAATATTATGAACAGGAAAGATTTTATTGTTGTTTGTTTGAATAGAATAGGCTCCGAAACTACTGGACCGATTAAAAAAAAATTTACCATTAGAATCCTACATTATCCCTGATGAACATAGGCTATATTTAATACTAGCCTTTCCCGCGGCTTCGCTCGCGTTCTAAAGACGAATCAAAATACCTCGCAGAGATACCGGCGCCCCTCCCCCCTCACGACCGCCCGCCTTGCACGCGGTGATCATTATTTTGTTGCGAAGTTATGTTAAATCTATACTTATATTATAAAGAGGAAAGGTTTGTATGTAAGTATGTTTGTAACGAATTGGCTTAAAAATACTGGACCGATTTAAAAATTCTTTCACTATTTGAATGCTACATTATCACTGATATCACAGCGAGTGATCGAATGAAGTTTAGTAGCGATTAAAAAAATGAACGACGCCGCGATACGATAATTATTGTTATTTATAAGAATGTTTGCGAAAATAAATTAAACATTGTTTTGTTTAAAGTATGTAACAAGATATTGTGATAGATTGTAATTTCTAGTGAATGTTATTCAATATTGCATCATTCAATTAAATCATTTTATAATATAACTTTGTGTATTATTTTAATGACTGTTTGTGTGAATTGATGGAGGTTTAAAAATATTTTATTTTATCTTGTAATTTGTAATAAAGTTGTAACTAAAAATATTATTTAGATTAACTTATGCTATCGCTTAGAGATACATACCTACATTATATAAACAAGTTTGTACATACCTATTTTGATAAATTGTTATTTATCTAGACTTTGGATGGGTGAATTTGCCGCCCTTATTAACAATTGGGTTATTGGCCCACAGAGCCATTAGAGGTCGTGGGTTCGAATCCCGGTTGAATTACATTTTTCTAATTTAATGTTGCTGTTAATTTAGTTAAATTAATGTTAAATATTAATATCACGAACAGAACCGTTTAACTTATTTTCTTTTCTCGTAAAATGTATTCCTGTCAAAATCGGTCCAACCGGTTCAGAGATTAGCAGGAACAAACAGACAGACACAAAAATCTTAAAAATTGTTTTTTTTTATTTAGGTAAGTATTTAACTTTCGTATGAATTTAGTAAAAAGTTATTGTTTTGAAATCAGAAAAAGAGACAATTCAATTTTATTTATATATACTGATGTACTCATGTACTGGTACGTAAATTGCGCTATCCTACTAATATTATAAAAGTTGAGCGACAGTTTTTAAGAATACGCAAAAACTACTGAATGGATGGATTTTAATGAAACTTTACAATAATATAGCTTACACATCAGCATATCACATAGGCTATAAATTATAAACATACGAGTGGATCCCGCGGCTTCGCTCGCCCTTATTCTAGTGACGTTATAAGGTAATAGAAAAAGTTTTAAAGGAATAGTTTTAGGAAAGGAATATTCTAGCTTTTTAACACATTTAAATAAAAGCTTGAGTTTAATTTATTTTTTACTTTTACTGTTGTTTTTTTAACCCGCATTCGTATTCTCTACAAATCCTTTCATTTGATAAACATGTTGTAGGAGTGTGTTAAGAATAGCTAGTCCATCGTGGCTGGTCTGCCATCATGCAATAGTCGTGTGATGTGATTTCAAATAACAAATCTAGGACTTCTTATATTTTAATTTGCATATTTAAAAATTACATAAATAAAATAAATTATTATATAGATAAGCCTACTTGTAAATTCTTTTATTGTAAATAAATATTTTGAATAAAAGTTTAGTAAGGTAAATTACAATAAAACAAATATGCTCGCTCGCGGTTGCAACGGCGGGGCGGCGGAGCGGCGGGGACGCGCGGCAGGGCCGGCGCTCGCGGCTGTAGCTAGCACAGGTAGGGCTGACGTCACGGCGGGGCGGCGGGGAGGCGGGCCGCTCAGTTATGTTCGAGTCGGGTATGGCCCGGTGGTGCTGATGCTAAGTCCCGGATTCGATTGGGCCATTATAGGCCTTATCAAAAATGTTAATATAATTATTATTAATTTAATTTAAATTGCGTAAGCCGCTCTTACTTGGCATATAATTAGCTTCTATTAGTATCATACGATGTTTTTAGCTCCTAGCTATCTATACAATTTTTTGGTCGGACAGATTTTGTTCGTTGAACAAATTTATAATATTTAGAATCTATACTAATATTATAAACGCGAAAGTTTGTAAGTATGGATGTATGGATGTATGGATGTTTGTTACTCTTTCACGTAATAACTACTGAATGGATTTTAATGAAACTTTACAATAATATAGCTTATACATCAGAATATCACATAGGCTACAATTTATAAAGATATTGTGTGAATTGTCCAAAATATGACGATAAGTATCAAGTAAGTAGTAAAAAATCTACCATCTGCGAGCTATTCTGGCGTGCGCTGCCAAAACCGCTAGAGTTATACATAGTATGTAATGTATGATGGAAATGTTTATCTTAACAAGCGACTCACCCTCACTTCGCTCGGGATCGTCCCTAGATTTAGCGCGAGCGAAGCCGCGGGTTCCACTAGTCTATTTATAAAGTTTAAGTTTTTACTTGTCGTCGATCTTATTTGCGATATAAAAGTGGGCAAAGTTGGGCAAAACCCAAAAGGGCTTTTGCGTTTAAACATTTATTGCTTCAATTTAAAATGACAAAATAAAAAATAAGATTAAATTCAAACAAATTAATATGGCGACTCTGTTTGCACTTCTGCATTATTTATGTTTTTTTGTTTTATTGTCTTTTTAGTTGATTTTAGCGTAAAATAGACATTTTTTGTTGTGTGTGTTTCACAAATTTTATAATTACGGTGTGTTCTATAAGACATTATTAATTTGCGTATCTTAATGTATATTTAAGTGAAAATATGTTTTTAGTTATTTTAAACGTGTTACTTTAACAAAATAATTTTACGTGTATTCTATTTATTTTACTTTAAACAGGTTATCACCTTATTTCATAGTTTTAATTTAACTTCGTTTGATAAATAAATAAAAAATCTATATCTTCAGTAAGATAGATGAATAGTTCAAAAACATGTCAGTAGATGGCGTTATTTATATTCGAAATGATGCGTTATATTTTCTCATAGATGGCCTCATTAAAATGTTTATATTTATTCAATAGTAAATGTTTAATTTACTCAATATTAAATGTATTGACTATTTTGCTATAACACTTCACATGAATTTGAAAAAAATAAACTTTCTAAAAAAATAAAGTCTTCTTAAGATTTTTTTCTGTTTTAATAATTAAGAAATAAATATAAGCTCTTTAATTCCTAAGAAATAATTACAGCTCGAAGGACAGTGTTAAAATTGTATCGTTTTTACAATTCTACTACTATTTCTTGCGGCTTCGCCCGTGTTTTAATTATTGGAATTCAAATTCTTTCTCGCGCGTGGTAAAGTAACTCGCAGAGCTAACGGTGACCCTCCCTCCCCTCATGACCTTCGTCGCCCCGCGCCCGTCTTGCACGCGGTCATCATTATTTTGTTGCGAAGTTATGTTAAAACTATAATATATCTTGAGACATTTATTGAAATCAAATAATAAATGATGAAAATTAAATGTAATCAAATATAAATATAATTATGTTCCAAATTAAATACTTGTGATGAGTTTCTATTTATTAAGGTTAGAAATAAAATTCTCGTGTCACGGTGTTCGAACTTGAACTCCTCCGAAACGGCTTGACCGATTCTCATGAAATTTTGTGAGCATATTGAGTAGGTCTGAGAATCGGCCAACATTTATTTTTCATCCCCCTAAATGTTAAGGGTAGTCCACCCCTAAATTTTTATTTTTATTTTTTAGGCAAAATTTTTTGTTTTTATTTTTTTATGACACAGCATACAAAAATACATACAACCCTAAATTTTCACCCCTCTACGATCAACCCTTATATTTTATTTGTTAATTAAAATGTCACGGGGTTCGAACTTGAACTCCTCCGTAACGGCTCGACCGATTTTTGTGACCCTTAGCGTGATTGTCGGCCAGGGTGGAAAATCGGTCAACATCTAATTTTCATCCCCCTAAATGTTAAGGGTAGTCCACCCCTAAATTTTTATTTTTATTTTTTAGGCAAAATTTTTTGTTTTTATTTTTTTATGACACAGCATACAAAAATACATACAACCCTAAATTTTCACCCCTCTACGATCAACCCTTATATTTTATTTGTTAATTAAAATGTCACGGGGTTCGAACTTGAACTCCTCCGAAACGGCTCGACCGATTTTTGTGATCCTTAGTGTGATTGTCAGCCAGGGTGGAGAATCGGCCAACATCTATTTTTCATCCCCCTAAATGTTAAGGGTAGTCCACCCCTAAATTTTATTTTTTATTTTTTAGACAATTCTTTTTCCTACAGATCAACCCAATGAGGTTGATTAGCAATTAAAAAAATGAACGCGAGCGAAGCCGCGGGTACAGCTAGTTATTTTATAAAAACGCCTTCGCTAGTAATGCAATCTTTAAACCGAATTTGAGTTTATCTTAAAAGATAGACACATTTATTAATGTAACATTATATTTGTTTATGTATTTGGTAACAAGTATAAGCAGAATTCTGCTTAAAAAAATTATTGCTATAGTTAAGTAAAACTCAAATTAAATACAAAATAAAAATAGTATCATAATTCGATCGACGGAGGGACCGATTTAAACTTATTCAGTGTAGATACCGCATGATTCGGTTAATGACCGGATTCGTTAAGTCAACAATGTTAAATAGAGAAGATACGTTTATATTCAGGAGACAATATGATTGATATAATCCATCGGATGTACTAAAGCTTCAACAATCTCATGAAGGATACGTTATATATTCAGTGTGCTGGTATGATTTCGGTAATAGCTTGGATCCGCTAACCGAAGCGGGAAATATGAAAAATGAATATCAACATTTTTCATTTAATTGAAATTTCGTGTTGATTCATGATATCGTAAGGATAAAAACTGCACATATATGCATTAAAAACATTAAAAATGTTGTCGCATTCAGTGGTACCAACAGGGTGGTACTATGAAGCGGCGCATAATGTCTAAGAAGATTTATTTATATATATATATATATATATATATATATGTATATATATATATATATATATATATTAAAGTATATAACGGGATGAATATATTTTTGTGTTCATATAATTGGGTATAAAAACAAATTATCCAAGCGAAAGCAAAGCCAAGAGCTGGTTGCTTAAAAAACTAAAAATAATTTCATAGCTAGTTATACGTAATAACAACAATCCATGATCAAGAGACACTCTTCATTAAACCCATCAAATGTAGTTAGAATTAGATTGGCGCATGGATGTCGCCGGAAATAGCCGGGTCAGGGGCAGTAATGAAAGTGAAAGGCTCTATTTTTAACCATAGAGCTCACGAGTTTGTCTAATTTTGGAAACTGATTTTATTGATCTTAATAGAAAATAGCGTGCTTTTTTCAATGTTGTCAGTTAGAATTCAATAATAATTTATGTAGTGTACATACAAATTATTATATTATGTGATGTGATAAGACCATTCGGAATAAAAAAAGTTACTTTTTAATAGAAACCTTAGAAAGAAAGGTTTTACTTACTCGGGCTCGTTCCCTGATTTAGCGCGAGCGAAGCCGCGGGCTAGTTATAAATATAAACCTTCCTTTTCAATGAATATCTATTAAAAAAACCGCGTTAATATCCGTTGCGTATTTTTAAAGATCTAAGCACACATAGGGACAGACACAGCGGGAAGCGGCTTTGTTGAGAAAATAAGATTATATTTATATTTTTACTAGGTTTAGCATCAGCGCCACGGGTTCCGCTAATTAATATAAATTAAAATTCTACCTCCTTCTTTTTTGAAGTCGGTTAAAAAGTAGTCTAAGTTACGCCTTATAACATTAGCTATCTGCGAGTGAAAGTCCCATTAAAATCGGTCTATCCGTTTCGTAGATTACCCGGAACAAACAGATAGAGAGACAAAAATTTTAAAAATTGGTTTTTGACTGCTAGTATCGTATATACTTTCATATTATGCATTTAAGTGAAAAGCTGATAATTTGACATTAATAACAGACACTTTAATTTTATTTATGTGTATAGAAGATGTATAGATGAATAAATAATAAAAATATATAATTTTTAATAATAATAGTAATTTATTTCAACTATCCTCTAGCTAAAATATTTTTTGACACATTTATTTTTTTATCACGTATTAAAAAAAAATGCGAGCGTTCGAGACAACGATCGCACATCATAATTCCATATGATAAATATTATATAATAGCGCTTCCGGAAACAATTGCCATCATTATTTCAACTAATTGAGTTGGAAGTAATTCTTCCAATAAACAATTATTTCAGAAATACGAGATTCCTTTCATATAGTGTCTTCTTCTTACATGAGTTGATAATAGAAGCAATTGTGCTTATATTATAATCATATCACAACCAAACATAAAAACATTGTCTATTTTGCAGAAAAAAAAACACCGATTTAAACCAAACTTTTAGTAGAAAATGGGTATATAAGAGTAAAGGTCGTATATTCTCAAAAAATATAATAATTTGACATCATTTTTCCATTTTTACGGATTTAGGAATCATTTTTGCCCTAAAAGGTAAGAATAAAATGAAATTTCATAAGTCTTTTTTTCGCAGTGCGTAGTTACGACTAAAGTTACAGGGTTATAAGGTAATATAGTAACTTTACGTCCGTTTGACGTATCATATCACTCATCGCAAGCTGAAGCGTCCTTTAATCCGCACACTGGTATATTTGCATAGGCCATATATAGATTTATCAAAACTAAGCCCATCACTATGTACACTAAACAACACTAGCCAGCAATGAACACTTAAATACCATTCGTTGTTCCCAGAACATCTTAAAGGAAAATAAATGGTAAATGAGTAAAATAGTCTACCTTAGTTATATATACTGAAGTGTTTATACATACGTCTATATGTAATTGTATTTAATAACTAAATTAAAAAATAATATGTAGGTACAGTAACACACAACATACTCTACTTCCATGGTACTTTAAATATATACATATCATAAATTTAGACATGATTGGAGTAAAAACATTTGTACTGACAAATGAATGCCCCCAGCGGGACTCGAAGCCGCGACCGTTTGCACAGCAAATAGGGTCACTACTAACTAAGCCAAACGTTAAAATGTGTTTATGTTTATCAGTCTTGTATTGGTTTTTGGTGAAAAAATAGTAAATACTCTTTATCAGGTTAGGCTTTTAAACAATTTCTACCGAAAGGGGGTCAAAGACTATAAAAACTTGCAACACTGCAGTGACGTCACGCGCGGAAATAGCACAGCGCATTCAGCCTCCATGTTTCAACCTTGCACATTATTTGATTTTAAATCTAGACATATTTTATGTCATGAAATTTTATTTTTGATTCTTAATGAATACTACATTTGTAGCATTTCGGTTCGTTCATTTTATTTGTATTTTGATGGAAATGGGATTCGTGAATAAGTTATCTTAAGGTATAAATAATCAATTCGTTTACATTCTTTATTCATAACTCATTTATATTTATACTTCTTTCATATTATAAAAGATAATTAGATAATATCATCTACAGTCTATACAGACATACATATAAAGTTGAAACACTAAATGCGTGTCTATTTCCCAAATTCCTAAGTATACTAGGCAATCAAAACCTCGGGTAAAAGTAATAAACATAAATTTTACTAAGTTTAGTTTAGCGCCATAAGTAAGATGGGCAAACTAACCTTTAGCTTTTCAAAGCACGGCCCCTAAAGTACAGACTATAAAAGCTTACAACAATGTTAACAACGCGTTAAATGAAGAACATTAAATATTTTAAATTGCGCATTCGTTATTTTTAGCCCTTACAAAAAACTTTTGACCTACATTCATTATTCATCGAAAGCTCAAAAATGGAACTAAAGAATAAACTATTCACATAAAAATGCGCAAAAATTTTTTAAATATTTTTTTATTTGAAAATAAGTCTACAGAATACTACACTATTGGTTTCACTCGTGTTTTGAAAACCTTAATTTAATAACTTTGTATATAAAATAATTGATCATATTATTGTCAAAGTTCGGTGAACATTATTAACTCAAATGCAGTACGAAAATCTCGCTGGACCGATTTGGATGAGATATAGTAAAGAGATAAACTATGACTATATTCTAGTGATAAATGACTCAGTCGCACATATATGGAGTAATCTACGCGTATTCAACCGTAGAACAATTAATTGGACTAGCCCTTATATGAACGGGAACTATAAATAATTGTACTTTTACCTTCATTCGCTCACACTGATCTATAAATACGAGTATAAAAATGAATCCCTATTTCCCTTTGTCACGGCATCACGCATGAACGGCTGGACCATTTTCGCTACTTTTTTTTTGATGTGTTTGTTATTGTCAGAATAAGGTTCTTATGAAAAGAACAATAAAAAAGTATGCGCAGAAAATTAAAAAATAAAAATAAATAATTAAATTACCGACAATGCCATGTAATTCAAATTAATTCAAAATATTCTTTATTCAAATAGACTTTTACAAGCTCTTTTGAATCTTCATTTTTACATTATTAAAATTAAATGTCAGTCTGTAAGTAAGCTACCACCGGCTCGGAAAGCTGTTCTGCTGAGAAGAACCGGCGAGAAACTTAACAGTTACGGTTTTCAAAAAAATATTTGATAGCAATATTGCATTACAATATTAATCTTTTTATCCTACGTGAGACACAACCAGACATTAATCCCACACATTTACATCTACTAATTAAATCGGCAAATACCGTGTTCTATTTTATACGGGCGGTGCGGAGTAATATATAAAAGTCATCATAAAGTATATATACAATATTTTTATCTATCTATATCGTACCAAGAGTTAACAAGCCTGAAGTGAGAGCTAGTGACTAATATTTCAGAGAAGCAACTTTTAATGACAATATCTATAATAAATTCAATAACAAATATAACTAATTAAAATAGTCTTTTACAAGCACTTTTAAATCGCAATTATCACATTTTCTAATGAAATATGAGTGTCAATATGTAACTTCGAGGAAGCTACAGCAAAATGTAAATAGTTTCGAAGTTAATCTGCTTTATGAAACTGACTGTACGAAATTTATCCCTTTAATTTTAGTGTAAATAATATGAAATAAGCTACTAACTTTCAACAAACATCTGTAACTCCCAACTCGGTGCAGACTGCGACGTAATAACGACACTGACAATGTGTTTCAATGTAAATAAATATGACTGCTTCGATATAAACACAGAGTTTTAGCATATAATGTAATAGAAGTAAATATAAGCATGGAGATGGATTCAGCAATATATTAGAAATCTTCGTTTTAGCAGAGGAATTTTGTTCTGATTACCTTCAAAAAAATAGTTTTTAATTATGTTGTATGTATGTTTTTGTTGTAACGTTGTATCACTTCAGTAAAACAAGTTATACTCATTTTTACGTTTTAAATTAATTAATGCCTAACATATGGTATACACAAAAATACACCTGCAAGGGTGATTTTTTTTTAATTTTAGTCCGATTTTTCTATCAGTCATATTATTATCATATTATCATATAATTTAGTAATAAAGTTGATTATACTAAATTCTAAGATGGACAAAGAAACGGAAAGTAGTATAGCCTACAATTTCAATTTAAATCCTCATCGCCGAACTTCACAGGGTAACAACCGAGTTATTGCATCCGTATTAACCAATTTGAGACAGGAACCTGTCTAATGAAGTTACCCTTTGATAAAGCTAACAACTTTCTAGAAACACGGGATTTGTTCTGACGGAGAAAGATTTAAAAACTATAGAAATAATGTTTATTATTTCAATAGGATTTTCCAAAAAGTATTTTTATTTTTTACACACATTTAATTTTAGTACACTAACTACTAGCCTTTCCCGCGGCTCTGCTCGCGTTCTAATGGCCGAAAATCAAAAGAAATGTTTTCTCCCGTTTTTGCAACATTTTTCATTGATGCTCAGCTCCTATTGATCATATCGTGATGTAGTATAGCCTTCCTCGATAAACGGACTATCCAACAAAAAAAGAATTTTTCAATTCGGACCAGTTGTTCCTGAGATTAGCGCGTTCAACCAAACATACAAACAAAAAGCTTTATAATATTAGTATAGATATAGGTTAATTACTGAACAAATACAAAGACTAGGGATTTACAAAGTTAAATCATATGTATACAACACTATAATAAAGCTCCCAATAAACAAATTAGATAACGTTGTATGGCATAGTTGTCGAGGCTTGTATCGTGTACCTCCCACAGGTATTCGTACCTTACCTTAATGAAATTGTATTCAAATAGTTACAGACTATAGAGGAGTTATGGATTAGACGAAAAACGGGGCCAAATTTATAACCCTGCGGTAGACTTAGCATTCCCCGTAAATGAAATCAATGAGAATTAATAATGACAGTTTGTTTTTTTAATTATGGCCTTTGCTTGTAGATTTAATCACTAAATAATTTGATAAAAAAGGTGTATTATGACTTGCTAAATCATTACATGATTAGTTGAGGTTTAATTCCTATTAAATTTATAGTTTTATTTATTTTTACACAAATAAAACACAAATTGTATTATTAATTAACTAGCTTCGCCCGCGTTCATTTTTTTAATTGCTAATCAACCTCATTGGGTTGATCTGTAGGATGCCTGAAAGTTTCTTCAAAATTACTCTAGCTATTTCAGAACCCATTGTTAAAACAAACAATTTTTTTATTTTTCGTAAAAAGTTTTTTTTTCATAAAAAGTATCCTATGTTACTTCTAATACCTCCAAGAATATGTGTACAAAGTGTCATGATGATCGGTTGAGTAGTTTTCGCGTGAAAGCGTAACAAACAAACTTACATTCACATTTATAATATTAGTAGAGATATTAATAAATACGTTTTAATTATTTAACATTAGATACTTTCCTGTAGTAAAAAGTAATCCTATATGTTGACCAAGATAACCAGCTATCATTATACCAAATTTCATTAAAATTTATCCAGTGGTTCTCATGATGCTTTCATAGATAGACAAATAAAAATTCTATATAATATATCTAAAGACTATTTTAATTATATTTTTAAAAATATTTAATGTAGACATTCGGCTGAATAACAATTTTATTACATAATATATTATGTATAGAAAACCGATTTTAAAAATACTACTTCACGTAGACGACTATCTTAGAACTTACATTACGCCTACTAAGGGATATGCTTTACGAGGGAAAATCTGTCTATTTGAAAGTCCTTCAAAACTACTTGTTTGGCCACGTTTTATTGCAACGGGGATGAAACCGAGATTTTATATTGCAATACAATCTTGGAAACGACGTGTATCGGCAAAATGATTTATATCTTTATCTGTTGAAAAACGTAAGCTATTTTTAAATTATACTTAAGTTTCAAACTATATGTACCTATAAATATAAATAAAATTGAACTGTCTACTTGTAATTTAAAACAAAAAATCTTTTTATTAAATGCATATTGTACGAAAGTACTTAATTAAGAAAACAAATTCTGTCTGTATCTCTAATTGTTCCGGCTAATCTCCAAAATGGCTGGAACAATTTTGACGGAAGTGTCACTGGCAGATAGCTGATGTTATAAGGAGTAGAAAAAAAATATTCCGCTCAATAATAATGTTTATGTAGACAATTGTATAGTAAAATATATATATACATTCTAGAAGATTGAGAAGAGCTGAGAGTGCTTGAGAAGAAAGATTGTCAATACAAAGCTAAGCTTACCTACCCTAAGCTTACTCTGATAAAAATTAGTTTAGAATGCCATAATTCATACTCAATTTTGATTTAGATTTTGAAAATCATCATCTTGAAGATCAAAATAAACCCGGGACAAAATCAGAAAAGATAGTTTCATTTATAATGTCAAATATTCGCGTAAATCTAAGAAAGTATTACTAGTAATAAATAAGAAAAAGATGATATTTGAAACTACTGTTAATTTCAAAAGACTACAAAAATACAGCTTTATTTTTCAACCACTTAAGACTTGACGTAATTTATCAAGTTTTTACAATATAAAACGAAACAGTACACCCACTTCAAAACACTTAAAAAGTAATTAATACACCGTTATGTTGTATTTTTCTTGAAATTATGAGTTGTCCTTAATTTATTTATTAAACGTGACATCGGTGGCAAGATTAAAGGCCATTTTTTTGAATTCGATCAAAATTTTAAATATTAACTTATTCATGGCTGTACAAGATGCTGAACTGGCACGTTTTGAAGCCATTAAAAAGAAAATAAAATTGAATTGAACTGTAGCAGTTATAAAAGAAAATATTACCCAAAGTATAGGCACATTCTTGAATATGTTAAAAATCTTAGTAAGCTTCAACCGTAAACATAATTTATTTCATAAATTTAGAACTTTCACCGATTTCGACTAACTGCCAGTTTCTATAATCTATCTACCGATAGACCGGTAGTTACTTTCATACTATTTTGACACATTAAAAGTTACAACCTGTCAAAATCGGTCAACCGGTCTATCGGTAGATAGGTTATAGAAACTGGCAGTAAATCACGCTACCAATGATTTATAGAGGCTGTAATATAAACGTAATGTCGTACATTAAAATACTTAAATAAATCATTAGACGAGAATCACTTACATATTTAGAAACGCTTGTGCGTAGTTACTTATTATTTTACACTAGCCTTTCCCGCGGCTCCAATTGCGTTCTAAAGGCAACCGTTTTTGCAACATTTTTCATTGATGCTCCGCTCCTATTGGTCGTAGCGTGATGTCATATAGCCTATATCCTTTCTCGATAAACAGACTATACAACACTAAAAGTACTTTTCAATTCGGACCAGTAGTTCCTGACATTAGAAGGCGTACAACCAACCAACCAACAAACAAACAACCAAACAAACAAACAAACAAACAAACAAACAAAATCTTCAGCTTTATAATATTAGTATAGATTATATAGGAAACAAAACCATGTATAAACCGCAACAAAATCTATGTTGTATTTCTGGTCTGGGCAACTGGCTTGCTTCTGAATAGTAATAAATGTATATCGGGTATAGATACGTACAGGCAAGAACCTAAGTGGAACATCGCCAACCGACACTTAGTGCAAATTGCATAAAACAATCATTCTTTTGAACCTCAATTCGAATCGAGTAGTGGAGTGGTGATTTATTAGAATATTATGCCTAGAAAGCGCCATAGAAACCTTTAAGAATAATTATTCGTCAAAAATCTATACCTTATAACTATGTATTATTGTACCACATCAAAATCCGTCCAGTTATTTGTTTGTGATCCGTTCCCAGACAAACGGAGAGACTTATTCTGAAAACTGTAGAGTCAGCATTTGTATGTATAATAATTAATAACTAATTCAATAATATTTTCCAAAAAATATTTAATCTACATATTGGACTCACAATTTTACTATATTATGTATAATTAACGTTGTATAATAGAAAGAACTTAGAAAAATACATGAATAGTAGTATAAACTCGTAGAATGTTGAACATTCTTTAGAAAGCAAGTGAGTGGAAAAAGTGAAAATATAAACCATAAAGAGTAACGTTACGAACACGCTGTTCCACGATATCCATTTTAATTATTAGTTGTAAAAACGCGGTTTACATGCAATTATGAGGAAAGAATTTATTACAAGCATTTATACGAGTATGGCAGTGGTAGCCCAGCGGTGACGCGGTCGCTTGGATAACCGAGTGATGCGGGTTCAAATCCGGGTTTCGCAACTCTGATCTCATGTGCGAATCATTTATATCATGATTACTACTTGTCTTTCGGTGAAGAAAAACATCGTGAGGAAACCTGCATGTCTGAGAAAACCTAACAAGTTTTCGAAAGGCATGTGAAGTCCGCCAACACGCACTAGGCCAGCGCGGTGACTGTGGCCTGATCCCCCTCGTACCGAGGGAGACCCGTGCCCAGCAGTGGGACGTTAAAACGGGCTGATGATGATGATGATGATGATACGAGTATGTATGGTATATTGCTAAGCTTGGGTTATCAATACATATGTATAAATAAAATTACAGTGTCTGTTTATAATTTCAAATTAACAGCTTTTCACTAAATGCATAATATGAAACTATATATGGTACTTACATCAAAAAATATAATTTTAAAATTTTTGTTTGTTTGTCTGTTTGTTTGTTCTGGCTTATCTCTGAAACGGCTGGACCGATTTTGACGGAACTTTAACTTAGGCTACTTTATTTTATTAGGAAACCGCTATAAACCGCTTAAATTATTATTTTAACTTAAGCCAAGTTAAGCGGGCCGGGATTGCTAGTTCTTAATAATACTTATGTGTTTTATACTACATTGTTTATAAGAACAAGAATAAATTATACAAGTATTTACGCTACATTAAGTATGAGAAATGTTTCTTAATTTTTTTACAGGCTTATGTTAAAAGATTGTATATTAAATATACCATTATAAAAAGAAAAAACGTGAATAATGAATATATTTGTGACTTTATAATCCGCTAAACCAATTTAGATGAAATTCAGAATAAAAACAACTTGCCTTCCCAGGGTCTTGAACTATCTTTACATATAGATTGGATATATTATATTATATCACATTAGTGATAGGATACTTTTATTCCGGAAATACCCCTTAAAACAGGGATGGAATTATGTATGGGAAATAAACCATTTCTCAAGTCAAGTTTATATTGTAGATTTACCATTAAAACGTACCTAGGGACAAACGCAAGCGAAGTGTTGTGGTATTTTATATTATTTTTAAAGCATATCAATCATATTTTGAAGCAAAAGAGTGGTGTTCGACTTAAACCAATTTTTTAGTGAAAAACAAATTATTTTAAAAAGTTAATAATAAATTATTATTGTTGAATAAAAAATGATAAAACAATGAAAACTTTCATAATTTTAATAATAATGCAAATAAACAGTAACCTTAGTTCGTATGTACGAAAGTATATGATTACTGTAGTCCTGAATCGTTTCTAAAAATAAAATACTCAGTAGAATAATGCTTTTCTAAAGACACACGACGCGAGTAGAGTACTCTCACTCAAATATGTAAATGTTCATAAAATATTCTATGTATATGAAAACCATTAGCCGCCATATTGGTTGACACCAAACAAACTTTTTATCGAGCTCTAACAATATAAATCGATGTGGGCCAAAGCTCTGGAGATAAAAATTGAAAATTAAACATTGTGACACCCATCTGGCACAGTATGGACGACCCATTCAGTCTCACTGAGTGATCTATAGAATTATACTAATGATTTGATATAGCGTGAGCAAAGTCGCGCGTTCCGCTAGTTATAAATATAAACCTTCCTCTTGAATTACTCTATCTATTAAAAAACCGTATCCAAATCTGTTGCGTAGTTTTAAAGATCTTAGCATACATAGGGACAGACAATGAGAAGCGACTTTGTTTTATACTATTTAATGAAATTTATTATCTCTACAAACGTATTTTAGCATATAATCTAAGGGTTTAGGCTTGCTATAGTTAAATGTACAATAGTTAAAAAAACAAAAAATTTATCAAGTAGAAAAAGGGCTTGCTTTATATGAGACTTCAGGCCTCTACGCCTACCACAATGGACTTTAAGTGAACGAGCTAGTTCTCTCAGATATGCAGGTTTGCTCATGAAGGCAGTTTAACATAATGCAAGTAGAAATCATGTTGAAAATGATTCACAATTAAAAATCACAGATGCCAATCTCGGAGTTTGACTTGTCTTGAAAAGCCAATTTTCAAATGGCAATACTGTTATGCCAGCTTAATCAGCTGCCTGATTCGTATTTTTACATGTAGTCACTTCTAACTATCATCATTCTTTACACGTGTGTTTATTTTTTTTTAAATCAACCAACGTTTTGTACTTTATTGTGCGAACGTTTTGTAGTTTGTGCTGTACCTGCATTTAATATGTATTTTATGTTTAAAGATTGAAGTTGCTCGAATCGTATCATCATATCATATTTTATTTGTATAAAACTCTGTGATATCAAATAAACATTAATTGATATCAGAAATTACTGCCATTTTTTTAATTCTCATTCATTATAGAGTGTACTACGTATTACGTACATAATATATAAATTTAAACTAAGACTTTAAGGATTATTATAATAAATACACAAACAAGTACAGTTCATAGATAATAAATTTCAATGCTTAAAATCTTAACTTTTAATAGTATTTTGCCAATAAAGGGTATTAATATGCATTGTTCCGAACTAAACGACTCTACATATGCAAATTCCATAAAATGCCGTTATTACATAAATAATGTTTAAATTAAATTTTCTGTGTTTAAAGTCCAAAAAATTTGGTTTATTTCCGTAATTAAATATTTATTATCTTTTGTTTTTTTAGGGATTTTAATAAATATCAAATATTTCGCGAAATTTTATTTTAATTATAGCAATAAAAACTTAAAACAGATTACCTAAAGATATAATTTAAACTATAAGTGTTAAAGAACTAAGAATGAAACTTTTACACGTATAGAATTTTATTTCAAATTCCAAATAATTAGATATACAAACTTTAACCGACTGCGGCCAACCCCAAGGGAGGGGTTATGTATTTCACCTGTACATAGATATCCGATTCTATGGTCCTTCGTTATTAGTAAATAGCTTAAACGGTATATAAGAACTCTTAAAACTCACAGCTACCTTGTTAGTTTAGTAATGTAGAGTCACGAACAACTTTACTTATATACGACTAAATACCTGATTTCTTTAGAAACGGAAATTCAAAATACATTTAGATTATATTTTTTAAGTTGAACCAATGCCAAATATTCAAATGGATAGTCAAATTTTTATCACTTAGCATAATCTGGACCGCCGTGAGTGAAACATGTAGCGACATCTACCGCACTCGTCTTTAACTACTCCATAACGTGGCCTAAAGAAAATAATTAAGATTCTTACAAATGTTCGTAAATATTCACATAAAACCAAAGTTCATGTTGAAACGGTTCAAAGTTAACTCGAATGTGCATAAAATTAAAATAAACAATAAAAATAATTCTAGTAATCGTTATCGTTTCTTTAGTTTATACACTATATGGCAAAATTTTTTTTTTATTTGAAATATTTGTATAAATGAAACTATCTTTTCAGATCTTGTCGCTTCGAAACGTCGGGAAATAAAAATCAAAATAAATCCGCGACAAAATCCGAAAAGATAGTTTAATTTATAATGTCAAATATTCGCGTAAACCTAAGAAAGTGTTATATTTGTATAACTTTGAATATTATGTTTTTAATAATTTATCTTTTAGGTCAACCTTTTGTCATGCAATATTATCTCTTTCGTTTAAACTAAGCTGTGATTTATTACTGCAGGGGGTTTGTTGAATAATACTTTATGTAGAGGCCAATAATTTTTAAAATATTAAATCGTTATTTTGAGAATAATACTGGTAATATTTTAATGGGATATTACAAGAATCGTACATTTATACTTTACGTACATTATCTTTAAATTCAAATCAAATCGATTTCTCAATATAAAGCTTTACTTTTTCTAATCAAATCGTTATAGAAGCACGTGAACTTGTAAAAATTTCCATTGTATAATACGAGTATATTTTATAATGTCAATTTATATGTAATAAACATGAAAAAAATCCTTTTTTTGTTTGGGTTATGACATCTCTACGAGTACATTAACAGTGCTACGAGTACGTAGCGCTACGTCACATGCTTAGATTTTATCTAAGTATACCTATGAGATATTGATTAAACATGATTAAATTTAAAATTACTAGCTATTGCTTTATATTTAAAAAAATTAATATGATATTATTTAAATCATGGTTTAATTTTGACCACTGGGTGTAGTGTTCTAAACTAACAATTTGTTTATAAGTCGATATTAGAGTACGTAGTACCATATTTTTTTAGCACGGAACCCTAAAGGATCATAAATTTTTGATGGTTCCCCATTTTGACTATAACTAAACTGATTGTTAGAAGGCTTCTATAAGCTTCATATTAACGACGTTTCATATATGGTCTACTGGTATACGGTCTACTCTGTGAGTCTACCACTGAACCGTATGGTCTCGCGGACCACCATTTGGAAACCGCTGCTCTAGCATACTTGCTCACTAATGAAGTAGCTTTAAATTGTTTTTTGAAACATTAGGAGTAATCTCGGGAGTTAAGTAACTCGGACTAATTTTTTTGAATAGCTTAGTAAGCTCGCTCGCTTTTTATCTATATACTATACTGTATAAACAGAAGCGTTCCAAAACCGAAGAACTTATTTATATATTATAAAACGTGAAATTATATAATCAATTATATTAATTAATATGTGTACGTGTTTTTGTTGATTAATCTAATGAAAAGTAATCTAAAATAATGAAATTTTAATCTATCGAGGTATTTAATAAAAGTAAGTTATTGTATCTGCTAAATACTTGAATAATTTATTACTTTTTTACATTTATGCAGTATTTTTACTATTATTTATAATATGAAGATAAGAATCGCAGGACACACGCTCCCGAAAACGTGTCACGTTTTTCAACCTTATAAACATATCACAGTGAAGTTTCATTAAGCGTTGGATCTCTCGTTAAATTTAATGAAAAATAAACAAAATTTTACTCATTTCTATGCAAGTTGAATAAGAACTGAATTTTTATTTCGCGCTATGAGAAACAGTACGTAGTAGTGACGTATAACGGATATGTCATTGACCCCATTTCTCGGTATGACTGAAACAGCATCATTTTGACTTTAGAGCTAAAAATCTCCCATTAATATTAACAGTACTTTTAAATGAAATATCTTAGCTGTGATAATTGCGAGGCGGCAGTCATTAGATACGAACCGTGTGGATTTAGGTGAATTAAATAGGTAACCTAGCTTTCACTACATCTTCCGACACCTTATCTCTAAAACATGTGATCTAAAATTTACATATGCAATCCGTATACCAAAAGACTAAGTCTAGGTCTAGTACCAGACGAGTGCTACGAAAATTGGGTGGTACCACCAGTAAACGACCAGAATACCACATATCACTGATTTTTTCATACATATAAACACATACTAACCGAAAGCACTTGCAGATTACACTACACATGCCCGCGAGCAATTCACCGTCATGGCCGTGCTGGCTATCGACCGCGCCGGCCCGCGCCGCCCAGCGACTGACGCGCGGGCCGTGCGCGCGCAGACCACGCTCCCTGCACCCCGCCCGGACTTCATCCATCCATCCGAATTTCGATTCATCCATCCAATGGCAAACCATCCAGTTTGATAGTATAGCCTCCAATTGTGAATAGTAATAGATAGTGCAAATGTATCATTTATGAAATAAACCAAATGAGTTAAAATGACTTCGTTTTGCTACTTTCAGCAGCTACCGAATAATTAATATTAATTACAGTTAATGCTTTAAATTAACCTCTAACTACAATTTTAAAAGATGTAAAATAAGTTAATTATAACCTAATCAATATCTACATTTCGCGTTGCATAGTAAAATCTAAGTCACGTGACGCCCGAAGGCTTTTTGGTGTTTATTTTCGGGCGCGGTGCGGGCCGCGTGCTCGTTGCCATGGCAACGGAACGAAACCGCCCGACCGCCCCCGACCGGACCCGAGCCCTGACAACCTGGCTGGTATGAACAACTGCCCCTAAACAAGTTGACTTCAACAATCTATATCGCTAATAGAAAACGACGGTTTTCGCATATTTTACCACAATCTTATGATGATAAATCTTTTGGTGTATTTAAAATACTTTACTAAATTACGTCCTAATTGGTCGCCGGCGAACAATGAAAAAAATAATAAGTATTGCTAAATTATAAATTAAACTATCTGTTCGGATTTTGTCGCGGTTTTATTTTGATATTTAACGGGAGAGACTCAGTCTCTCTGCTCTAAAAAAAACATTTTTAATTTATTATGTCGTATACACTTATTGATTAACTTAGTGACTTATTTTTAATATACCTATCAATTCATTATTTATAATAAATAAAACTAAGCCGGGTAATTTAAATCATTTATAACTCAAAAACCGTCCCGAATAGCAGAATAAGTATTGAAACACCAAAAAAATCACGGTGTTTTTAAATTCAGATAGCTAACCCTGGCTAATATCATCATCATTAATATAGGTACATCATTCTTAATGTAATCACAGTACCTTAATACCTTCATGCATATTTTATGTATAATTTATGTTTTATAATACAATTTAGTTTCTAATTCATAATGACTTTTTAAACAACGCCTATGAATATAAAATAAATGTAAAATCATAATCATATATCTTCATAAGATAATAATTTATGGTAAAAGGTAAAGGGCGGCCCCAAAAACATTAAGGCAATATTAATTTTAAAACCGATTTCATTGTTACAGTGTTATAAAAAGCAAATTTATTTTGGAAGAAATAAGAAAAAAATATATAATTAATTATTTTTATTATGTTACGATCAGCGACACCCTCGCTCGGGTTCGTCCCGAGGTTAAAAAAACTTGTACTCAGCTTGGCAATCGAACTCAGACGCTTTAAAAAACATAACTAACATTATTTCTATTAAAATATCGATTATATAGGTCTTAACCAGTAAATGTTACTATGAAACATGATTGTTTCTTATTACTAAAATCGATTGCATGGTACCTACATACATAAATTTTAAATACATACATAATAATACAAATATTAACATCCATGACTGGCGAACAAACATTCGTGCTCAACAAATGAATGCCCCCAGCGAGACTCGAACCTGCGACCGCTGGTAGAGAGAGTAGGGTCACTGCCAACTGAGCCAAACGTATCTCATATATATAAAAACAATCAATTACTATTACAATAAGATTATCCATAAATATTGAATTCGACTCTGTTAGAATTTGATTATATTATGTAAAGATAAAATAAAACATAATAGAAATAGTTAGTTCTGTTGTTAATTAAAGCGCTTCGGGCTCTCGCCGAAATTCATTACCTTTTATTTTATTATTTCGTATCCTATTTAAACAAAAATATTGAAGCAATTTAAATACAAACTAATATAATAGTCGAACTATGCCTGGATTTATTTGTAAGATATACATTGTAGATTTTTACATGGCTTTTTCGTAGTACTCGTAGCCTTTTTGTAAGAGTTTTATGTAACTCGAAAGCTGAATCGTGTACTACATCGAGTTAGCTGTCTTGCTCTACATAGATTCTTACAGAATAACACTATGACATCAAAAATCACATTATTTCCAATACTCTGAAGTCTAATCATAACGCTGTAACACGTTATCGTTCATCGGCTTAAAATATATTCTTATTTTCTTATATGTATAATATTTCTTACATACAAACTTTCGCGACTTCCAGTCACCGTAAGAAAGATAGAGAGATTATATTTAAAAAGCCGGCTAAAGTGCAGTAGCCTAAATATAAAAAAATAAATAAATATATCATCTTATATACTACGTACATAAATACATATTAATATAATGTTATATATAATAATAAAATGAATATAATTGTAGATTAATATCGTAGTATTGTCATGCTACGCTGCTACGACGTAGAATACGCTACGCTACATGAATTCTACGGATTTATTGAACTGAAGACATTTTTTTAACAAAAAAGCAAATAAAATATATAAATAAGTTTAGTTTTATAAGAAAATAGTTACGAAATATATTCTTACGTCTCAATAGATACTGAAATAAACAATTACGCCCACAGAGCTAACAAGCTGGGTGCTCTAAGTTACTATACAAAATTAGTCTTTTGGTTGGAGAGAGCATGACCTTTACCAGATTATCGCCCTTCTTTGAGTGCACATTATAGTCGATTTTCCATAATTATTATAAAAGACTGTCATCAGCGTAAAAATTGCTCTTACCAATTTTTATACTACACTTATAGGTACTTTATAAGTAATTTCGAAAATGTGACTTAAAAAATATGAATTTATTTTGTACTAACGACTACCGTTACTCAAGCGGAGTGTTCGTTATTAGATAAGTTTTAACTGGTTGTAGGTATAGATTTCTCAGAGAGGAATTTGTTATCCTGCAGGAAAAGCATCCTAAATATGGACTCGGATAATCGACTATCGTTATAACATATTTTATTATAATAGGTCTAATAGTTTTCACCTGATGCGTTCACAGACAGACAAATATTCTAAAATTAACAGATTCAGTCTCAATATTGATAATAATGACAAAAAGGTATTTTTTTTAAAAAAACTTAAAGTACATTTCAACTCAGTTAGAGTTTTATTATAGTAAGTATGTTCTGAAATAAATAGTCGACTAGTCTGGTCGAAATGACAGTAAACCTTTTTAATTAATTGTAAAGTAAGTAAAAATTCAGACAAAGATATAAGTAGTAATATAAATAACTCTTGATGTTTCTTTAATTATCTTAATACAAATGTTATTTGAGTATAAAAATCATATTAAATGTACTAATGTAGCCTTTGCAATTTAATTTTTAATTTTTTTTTTTTTTGCGGTTCAGAATTTTAATGGCTTCAAGGTGTGCCAGTTGAGCATAGATTATTTCGCCAATGTCACATAGAATGAAGAAGACACGAAGTAGATTGGTCGGTAACATACTGATAATTACGTGGAATGGAGAAGACACGAAGGAGATTGGTCGCTAACGTAGAGGTGATAAGTATATTTAGATTATAAATTACAAAAACATCAAAATAATTTGATTACTCAACGACGTTCTCTTTAAGATATATGTGGCCAATGCAAAGAAACACTTTTGGCCCGGAATCACCCAATATTTTAAGTGTGAGATCATATAAGTACCGGAAGACGGACGGACATAATAACATATATATTACGTAATATTTTAAGGGTTCTTTTACACACATTTGGTTCGATAATTTTAGAACATACATACATGTGCTGGTAAAAAAAATCAAAACAAACCTTGTCGCAATTTATTACTTTAAAAAGAATATATTGTTGTTAACAGAGCTTTGGTGGTCATATTTACTTCTCAAGTAATGTATTCCATCCTTAATTAAATTAATTAGCTAATTAAAGATGAGCAACGTACTTTTAGAACGAAACAAAAATAAAATCTTAACTTTTACTGTACACTAGATTCTTTTGTAACTGTTAATTACTTACAAGTCTTAAAAGCGAATGTAAAATGTTGCTGGAAATTAATTCAGTTCAGTTCAGTTAATTCAGTCTAGCGTAAAGATGTCCTAACACACACTTATGTGATTTTCAAACAAAACACTTTTTATGTGTATTTTTCATTGGACTTGAAATAAATTTTATGTTATTTATTTTTTTTAAATAGAAAATTTAAAAAAAAATGATACAAATTAATGTAGAAAATATAAATATAGAACTTTTGTGGCAGTTTAGCGAGGATTAAATCAATTATAGCTGAGTTTCGATACAAGCATACATAAAAAAAAGTTAATACGCTAATACGAAAATTTAAGATTATTAAATATGAGTGTGATTGAGTGCGCCGTCATACTTATATTTGAATTATTATTATTTTATTCAAAATACATCCTATATCTTATTACAAAATTGATTAATATTTTCATTTAGTACTTATCCAATCCGGCAGCTTTGCATCGCCTATCCGCATTCACCACGCAATGGACTCATTATTCACCCCATTCGTCATAATAAAAGACACGTTTGTCAATGCAGATTCCTGTTCATTTCAAGTTTCAACATAGAAACAGCTACCAAGCATATATGTACATACGTACTGTATACTAGTGACTAGATCAACGAGGGAATGCTATAAAAATTTGCATCTTATAAGTTTCGCTGCGGCAAGCTTCGCTGGGCGTAACTTAGAAATAAATTAAATGATTTTCATAATTTTAATAAAACAAAAGTAGCCTAAGTTACTTCTTATAACATTAGCTATCTGTGAGTGAAAGTCCCGTCAAAATCGGTCCAGCCGTTTCAGAGATTAGCGAGAACAGACAAACAAACACACAGACAAAAAAATTTAAAACTTGATGTTTTGATGTAAATACCGCATATCGTAATGCTGTTAATATAAAATTAAAAACAGACACTTCAATTTTATTTTATTTATGTACCTACTTATGTATTTTATATTATTTTCTTAAATTACACAACTCCTTTTGACACAGCTCAATTCAAATCACCACGCAATGGACTCCCATTATTCAGCCCATTCGTCATGACGCCGTGGCGCAAGAAATATTATTTTTATTATTTAGCTGGGGCAAAAGCAATAAATCATACACAAGCTTCTACATGCTACGCAAAAATTTGCTACTCGTTTTTTATCTTACCTTATTCTCCCGCTTGATCGTTTTAAGGAAAATCTATTAAACAATAAAAATAAATATATTTAGTAGGCGTTATTTGAAATTCTACATTAATAATAATATAATCCCATTGAGCAAGTTATCATTATCATGATATCCTAAAGATTAATTGAACTTAACTGTCCAGTGATTAAAAGCAGCCTAGTTAGGAAATTTACGCTAAACACTCTCTTTACTTATTGATCGCTTATTTTCAAATCAGTGATTAACATAATAAATTTAATATTTCTTAACGGCAGAAATAAGATAAATAGATATGCCTGTGTACTTTTGATTCCGTCAATCATTAAATTTTAGACGATAACTAAGTATAATCAACTAAGTTCTAATGGAGTGAAGCTAAAACCTATATACCTATATTTTTATTTAAATCTATCTTTACACTATGAAATAGAAAAAATCTAGGTATATTCAAAATATATTTACTTAGTGGTAGTGCCATGCTTGTTACCTTCGGGTAGCAGCCAAATGGGCCGGCACGCCCCGTATAGTTCATTTGTGCCACTCTCTCAAAGAAGAAGTGTAGTGGCAGCTATGCTGTCGCGTTTCGTCCGGTGAGTGAGAGTCCGGGAGGCCCACTCTCCTTCCCCCCTCCCTCTCTCTCCCTCCCTCTTCCCTTCATCCTCCGCCTTCGTTCCCACCTCCCTCCCTCCCACTTCCCTCCCTCCTCCATCCCTCCCTTTCCTGAAAGGCCGGCAACGCATCTGCAAGCCTGGCTTGCAGATGGTCCATGGGCGGAGGTGATCACTTCCCATCAGGTGAGCTTCCTGCCCGTTTGCCCCCTTTTTACCATAAAAAAAAAGCTGTTCAAGAATTTGTGATGATGTAAGGTTCATCAACGGTCAGGAGTTGAAAGAAAATTCTTTTAATATTATACGTACATATGAACTGTAGTTGTATTCCTTCAGGATATTAGGTTGATCTGATAATAGAAGGTAAATCTTATAAACGCCTAGGAGTTAAGTGGAAAAATAGACGTGGACCAATCTCGATTGATTATTGTCGCTTACTCCAAAACTTCGCTGACTTATTGGAGCAGTAGTTTAGTTAGCCTACCAATATTATATCTAAACAAAATATCTAATTTCCATTAAAAAACTAAAAATAAATTATTTTTAACAATAATGAAAACCGACTTCAAAACGTTACAAATCGAAACTAAAAAAAATAATAATTTTAATTACTTAGTTATTGTTGGAGTCGGTGCCAGCCAAAGCAAAATAATCTTAATACAATTTAATTAATGTATCAATTTGTAAATATAATCAAAATATTCTGTTCGAAAGTTTATTGCAAAGGCAGGATAAAACTGTCCTTCTTGGCTGGCACCGACTCTAACAATAACTAAGTAATTAAAATTATTTTTTTTCTTTTCAGTACCTAAGTCGCTAGTATCGTTTATCGTTCGATGCGGGCAATCCGCCACTAGGTAGTGCCACCTAAGGAATTTAACCTTTCGAGTAAACTTGATGTGTACGGATGCTGAGGGCAAGTATAATTTCTTTTGGAGTAAGGAAGTATGAAACCTTTTTTATTTTAATATTTTTCGTGAGTTATAATAAGAAGAAATCAGCCATGAAAAACACAAAGCTAATGAAGATAATAAATAATATTATATTCGTTAATTGCTAAATACAATCTTTGGGACCCTACTTTAAATGACGACCAACGAATAGCGAAGTCTAACGCTAAGTTAATTCCTTTGAAGTTAGTTTGGCCTGTGTACTTGCACCATTATATTTCATTTCTTATCTGTACTTAGGATAATGTCAACCATGCTTAATTTATTTGTCATTTGTCGAATGTAAAATGTCAATTCACAATTGTCAATTTCAGCAGGTGGTTTGGTTATGTTATAGTTGAAGATAATTGAAAGAGAATGATATACTAATAATTTAAGGATTGTACCGTATTATAATCATGATCAGAGCCGGATTAAAACGTTTAGCTAGTGTATTTAATAATAATCAAGGTATATCTGTATGTTTTTTGATAAGTTTATTGTGTTCCTGTAGTTACGGAACTAACATTTTCTTATATTTTGTAGGTGGCATTCTTTCAAGATTTATCACACAGAATTCTCCAGCTGAAAAATCTACCGTTCCTGAAACTACTAAAGATGTAATAGCGACATGTAATAAGTTAATTGAATCGCGTTCTTCTCGTAATTTTGCAATAGTACATTTATTAGGAAAACAGTGGAGGGTTACTGATGGCGATCTTCTAGTTGTAGAAGGATATTGGCCACCAAATATCGGTGACAAAATTACATTAGACAAAGTATTATTAGCAGCAACTAAAGATGTTTCCCTTATTGGAAGACCATTAGTGCAACCTGGCTTGGTAACAGTGACAGCTACAATTATTTCAAAAGGTCTGTCACACACAAGAACCCATTTCAAAAAGAAACGAAGGAAGCAATATTTGAGGATTAACTTCCAAAGAGCTCAACAAACTATGTTAAGAATTAACTCAGTAGAAATAGCAAATCGAATCAATGAAGCCTCCAAAAATATTTTTTAGTACTAAGCATGGACTTGTAGTTATAATAAAACATTAAATATAGATTATTTTTTATTCCTTACACTTAATTTATATTACAAATTTATGATTACTATAAATCAAATTTAAGTAAAATTAAAAAGTAAAACTGGTTATGTAATATATCCTGTTATATTTAGATAAAATACTCTAAAAGGAACAAGCTTTGCTTTCTATATTCTTAAGTTGATTTTTTTGTTGTAATTTTAGTAATATAAAATCTAAAAGGTTTTTAACACAATCAGAACTAAATTTCTTTTAAAGCATACTTTAATGCATAATTTTTGATATTAATAAATAAAATTATTTACAAAATGTCTAGTCAGTCATGTCAACTTTGAAATTTTACATTATCACAGTAATTTTGAAAAAGTATTTTATGGTCTTCCTTTAAAAACCTCTTCATACCTTTAAATAAATAAAATAGCCTTTTGCTTTCTAAAAGCTCGGTTAATGTACTTAAAAATAAACTATAATCCCCATCTTTTTTATATGCAGATATGGATAGCTGGAATTTTTTATACTTTTCTGGATCAAGCAGGGTTTTTATTTCTTTAACAAAGTCAATTAGTGCAGTTGGTGCCACTCTCTCTTCAGGTATTTGTGGCAATTCTCCGGATCCTTTAATATTTTCTTCAAATCCGAAATCCTTTATTTTTAATTTCTTTTTCTTAGAGACGGCAACAACACTCGCTTCTTCTGCATTTCTCTTATGAATTGTAACAAGAGATTGTGATTTTATTGTGCTATCAGTACTGGAATCTAGGGCACTAAAAAGGTCTTTGGTCTCCTTGGGCTTAAATTCATTTACATAGGCTGATGATTGAGCATTTTTATAAAAATCCATAGAAAAGTCTGCATAAACTTCATTTGAGTTAGGATACTGATTAACAGATTTTTTGTTTTTCACTGCTCTTGTATTTGTTACTGGAAATGATACTCCAGTCATAGAAATTGAAGTACTTTCTTTGTAGCTATTGTTAGCCTCATGTGGTAGCAATGGTTTTAATTTTGGCAGTGGCAAGGAAGTCTCAGCATTTTTAAAAAATCGACATATTTCGCTGAGAGTTTCTCCAAACTTATTTGATAATTTTATATGGTCCCTCAACCAAGCAGACAGTTGATTTTTTAATTTTGGATTATTAAATCTAGTATCACAAAGCAAAATAGCACCATAATCATTTTGATGTCTGATGACTCTCCCAATAGCTTGATTTACAGCTCTAGTAGCTTCTAAAGAATACCATTCATCTCCAGATAGAAACTCCTTCTCTTTAACCCTGAGCTCTTCTAAGTATTTTTTCTTTAAAATAATTCTTGGATCCTTAAGAGGTGGGAAAGGCAATCCAGTTATAACAACTGCTCTTCCATTCATATCAGCAAAATCTAAGCCTTCAGACACTTTACCTCGACAAACTGCCATGAAACAAGCCCCTTTTGTACTGGCATCACTAATTTTACTATAATAATCATTGATTATTGCATTAAAAGTGTCCTTTCTTTGAGGTTCAACAAATATTGGTTTTATATTGTTGATACTGGTCCAAATACCTTCAGCTTGCCACATTTCTTGACATTTAGTCATAATGGGATATGAAGGAAAGAACACTAACAAGCCATCTGGGACAACTCTACAGAAACTTAATATAGTTCTGCCTAGTGATGAAATATATTTAGGATTATCTCGGTTTTGATAGCTTGAGTTTAGTGTTATAGAATCAGGCCCTTGACCTATGATTTTAACACAAATCTGATTCGACTTAACTATGTGTGGATTCTCTAACTGTATTCCAATTGGTATACCAAGCTCAGAAATAAGGGGCTTTAAAGGGGCTAATGTACCACTTGTCAAAATAATACTTCTAACATTTTGATCTAATAATTGCTTCATACCGAACCCTGGGCTGAAACACCAGTAGCTAATAACTTTCTCTGCAGTTTTAGAAGTACTTGCTTTTAAAGCTCCCCAACTGTCACTTTTCTTGTTATTCTTCTTATCTTCAATATGAATGTGTACTTTATAACACATTTTTATCCTTTCCTTATAAGCATGTGTGATGCCACTAAATACTACATTTAGCAAGTCAAGAATCTTTTGTAGTCCCGCACCTTTTCTTTGAAAAGGTGATGCACTTGCGGTAGAGAGATATTGAATGAGATTTTCTATTAAAGATATGACAGAGGTATGGTTGTGATCCTTAATCTCTGCTTTATCAAGTAGCTCAAATATGTAACCACCGGGATATGTAGTTCCCTCTGACCCAACTGGAATTTCATCAACAGCTTTCTCAAAAGCAAGCATCATTTCTTTTAAAATACACAGATCATCACATGTAAAATCTTTTGGTTGGTTGTTATCTAACTCTATCTGATCATCATTTCCTTCAACAAACGACTTCATTATATGTGTTATATCATCAATACAAAGTGCCACATCCGTAGTCCTAATCTGGAGGGAAGCAGATTCTTCACACATTTTTTCCACATTATGAGCTTCATCTAGAATTACAATATTATTAAGAAGTTCAACTCCATTGGCCTTCCTTGATTTTGGGTCTAATAAATAATTGTATGGCATAAAAATTATATCAGCATCCTGTTTCAACTCTTTAGATAAATAATATGGACAACATTTTAACTTTTTACCTACAGACACTAAATCTTCTATATCTAAAATATCATCACCTTTTACTGATCTATCATCTTTTTTGGATTCCACATTGTTATAAAAATGACAAGTTCTAGACTTAACTTTTAACTGACACATGAGAACTTTATTCATATTGTTAGTTTCTTTAGATACTTCAGGATGAATACACATTTGATCTCTTGATCCAAGAACAGAGGCCTTAACATGTTTGTAACTTGATCTTTTTAATTCTTGCATCGCTTGTGTCAATTGTGAATGAGTTCGTGATGAATAGATAATTTTAGGCATACCCCAAGTTGTGTTGTCTTTAGCTTTACTACCAGCGCCTGCTTTTAGATTATCTCGTAGAGATCCACCAAAACTACCACTGTGTTCAGAAAAATTACCAAGTTGCGCGTTCATTTGCAACTGTGCTTTTTTGACCATTAACCACGCCAAAGAAGAACACAGCAAACTAAGAGTTTTACCAGTTCCTGTAGGTGATTCTAATACTGCATTTGTATTATTTTGTAAGCTTTGAATAACTTTTTCCATATAAGCTTTTTGTACTTCATAAGGTTCGAATGGAAAAGTCACAGGAATACCATAAATCATTACTTCAGGCATTATTATTGTAAATAAATAACAGCTGTAAAATTCTATCAAGAGTAAACAAATAAATAATAATGAATTAAACAGGAAAATGGAAATGTCATGTACAACAGCACATTCCCGCCAATTTAAATACCTAAGTTTTATTACGTATCTGTACCAACGACCAAGTAAAAAAATACATAATTTCATGTACTTTATATATACTCTTCTAGAAAGACAGAATCTAGGATTTTTTTAAAAACCAAAAATATATTAACAAAATTCTTTATAAGTACCACGAGTTAACAATTAATATTCCTAGTTAAAACAAGTTCGGTGAAATCATTATGATGACAGTTCCATATTAAAGTATTTCTCTATGGATGACAGCCTTTCCCTATTGGCATTGTGGATAAATTTTAAAAACAGAAAACATTATTTGACACATGACAATGATATTATAACCTCTTAATTTCTAATGTCTTATGTCATTTTAGTAAACAAAACATTACACATGCGAATATAAAATTATTAAAAATGGTATTAGTGAAACAAGTGTATACTTCTGTTGCTTGTAACCGTTGTCCTGAAATTGCTGACTGGAACAGACAAGGTCTAATATGCTTCGGCGCTTCAAATGCTGTTGTTATTTATGACACGGTAAATATATCGTTTAAAAAATAATTAGGTAGATTTTTCAAAAAACATGTTCTTAAATATTGAGATTATCTTTCCAGAATGCAAAAGGCACTGATCCTCTTACAGTATTAAGCCACCACAAATCAAAAGTGAACTCCGTCAAATGGCTTCACAAATCAGATAATAGTTGTATGGAACTTATTTCATGTTCTGCTGATAAAACTGGTGCTATCTGGACTTTAGATAATGGAATTTGGAAAGTATCAAGTGTTTTGTCAGGTCATGGTGATGGAGTTACTTGCATCAATGGGCTATATACTGAAGATAACTTAATAGTTTATACTGGGTCTATTGATTCAACTGTCAGAGTTTGGGAAAGAAAAAATGGTTAGTAGTTAAAGTACTAGTACTCAGGTACTGTATATTGTTTTCATAGATATTATAAATGTTAAAGTTTATAAAGATTTTTGGATATATCTGGTTCAACTATAACAAGACAGATGATAAAATTTTGAAAAAATCTTGTCTAACAACAATATTGACAAGAAAATTTGTTATTTGAAAAGAGGTAGTATTTGTTAAAAATAACCACATTATATTATATATGTAGTTAAAGTTTTTTTTTTATTTTTTAGGCAGCACTACTCATAAACAAACTATTGGTCTACACTCTGGCCTCTGCCTTACTCTCCATGCCCATATCTTGCCAATTTCTAACAAGCCCATACTGTTCTGTGCATTGGATGACCACAAAATACACATTTTTGTAAAAGAAGAAGATGAATATCACAGAGTTCATATGTTGGTCGGGCATGAGGATTGGGTGAGAGGATTAGATGTAATAGGAGTTGGTAAGTTAAAGTAATTTATATTTTCAGTATATTTATTCTTTATTTAGCTTAGGAACTTTAATAATATCCATACTAATATATATGTGAAAGAAAACTAGTCCTTCTGTGGTTACCTCTTCATTGTTAATCTGCTAGATCAATTTATATGAAATTTGGTATGGAAATAATTTAAGAACCTGAAAGAATAATAGCTAGTTTTTATCCCAGAAATCATTCTTAAAGAAGACAGAAGTTATTATAGGAAATCAATCATTCCAGAATTAAGAGATATAAAACTCATCATACCTGCGTAAAGTGTATGTAGCTTATCCCATGTTAAATATATTTAAGATTTAAAAAATGTACATTACATTCAATTGGATTCTATAAGAAAGATTAATCAATTATGTATTTTTTATGAATTGTTTAGATGAGTCCACAATAATGTTAGCATCTGCATCCCAAGACACATATATCAGGCTCTGGAAGATACACCGCCATGAAGATATAGAAGTGTCAGGTATTAAAGTGGAGGAGAAAGTGTTCCAAGCTCATGGGGTGACATGGGCTGTGAAACTTGACGCAGTACTTGCTGGACATGAGGGCTGGGTGTATGGGGTTCAATGGGAAAAGAGCTTTGATAAAGGTAAACTAATTTCTTGAAATATTTTCTTTAAGAAACTGAAATTAATATGTTTCTTGCAGGTTTCAAACTTTTATACTCTGGGTTAAAAAATGTGAGTATGAAACAAAACTTATGTTAACCTCAAACATTGAATTCATAATGTGTCCTCATTAATACACCAATATTCAATGCAAAAACTAAATGAAAATGAAAGGATGAACTATTCCTTGAAATAGACTTAGAACATACTGTAATATGCCTTAATATTGACTCAACTTTAATATTTTTGTAAATAATTTTTTTAAAGATGTTTTTTTTATTTGTTTATACATGAAAATACATGAAATTTTGTTGTTGTAATACAATAAATAATTATAAATTACAGATAAACAACCATTCTACCGCCTGCTCTCATCATCATTAGACAAGACTATTATAATATGGCAACCAGAAACTCATGGAGGGGCATGGGTTGAAAATGTGAGAGTGGGAGAAGTGGGAGGGAATGGACTGGGATTCTATGGTAGCAGGTTCGGACATGAAGCTTTTATGGGACATGGATATAATGGATCACTCCATATATGGAAGTTGGATAAGGTATGTTCAAAATATATTTTAGTAGTTGCTATGTAAAATATATTAGTGCAAAATTAATGAAGTATTGTAGATTTTTTTAATTCTAATTCTATTTAGGGACTTTATAAGCATATTGCTAAAATATCAGCCCCATTGTTCATTAAAAATATATCCCACATAAACTTATATAACTACAATTACAATACTATTTATTAAACCTAAAATTGTAAATCATCTTATCTGCCATTGAGGTAGGCTCGGTCAATATGCTTTAAAAAATACCCATATTCATTAAATTTAAGTGAAATCGGGGTTATCAACTCGCGATGATTCCCCTCGTTCCGGGCACTTTCCACTAAGAAATGTGCATCCTCTTCTACTCGACACATGTCAGATTTTTTTATTTTCTTATCCCAGGAAACAAACCAGTGGCATCCAAGTGTAGTGATTGGAGGCCATTTCAGTGGAGTCGAGGATATTAAGTGGGAGGGCCAGGGAAGATACCTTCTGAGTGTTTCCCTCGACCAGACCACCAGACTTCATGCACCCTGGAACAGATCTGATGGTAGGTGCATAATACTGATAAAATAAATAATTATGTAGTACATGTTCCATGTCTTTTTTTTACTTTTGTGCGTGTGACATGTATTTTATTAATACCTTTGAATGTTAAGCATTTTGTTTTTTTTTTGTATTGCTATATTTTTTGTTTTTTTTTAAGTGCATTAAGAATTGTGCGTAAATAATTAAAAAAATGAGGCTTGTGTTACAGATACTAGATGATAGTTGATACAATACACAAAATATATAACTTTAAACACATACATTTTATACATATGAACACCCATGACTAATGTATAAACATTCATTCTCAACAAATGATTGTCCACAGCAGGACTTGAACCCGCGATGGCGGGCACAGCAAATATTAACTACAGTTCGCGTCACGTAAAAAGAACGCTGGAAGAAAGTGGTGGGGGGTGTGTTTGCGCATCGGTACATTCGCATACGAAATTCCTAAGCCTATTATTTTATTGTTGAACTAGCCTTTCGCTCACGATGTATATTGATTATGTCATTAAATAGAATTCTATTAATTAATAAAATATGTTTGATTCAGTGTAGAATGTTTAATTTACTAACAAAAAATTTAATTAATTTGTTTAATATATATTTTTTAATTATTAACTGCAATATTATCAGATTCTCTCTTTATAAAACAATATAGGACAAAAATATTTTTGCACAATTTTTTATATAAAATCATTTCGTAATTAATAACTTTTGTGTGCGCGATGGTATTTTAAACTGACAAACCAATAGCGAGCCGAAAAGCATGTGACGCGTGCCTCGCCGTCCCGCGCCCCGCGTCTTACCACCAAATTGGCCGATAAATCGCCTCTGCGCAATTTGACAGCTAGCGTTCTTTTTACATGACGCGAATTATACCTTACTATGACAAATATTGTTTTTTTAAATGAATGGGGTTACTGTTCACTTTTTACAGTACAGACACGCACACACACACACAGCTTTTCATGTGTTGCGTACCAAGATGTGTGTTGCTAGTACAATAAATAAATAAATATGTTGGGACATTATTACACACAGCACCATCTAGTTCCGTAGTGGCTACGAAGGAAGCTTGTGTTACGGATACCAGATAGTCGATATACTACATATATATGTTTAAATACATACATATTATAAATATAAACTGGGGTACAAATATCCGAGTTTAACAAATGAATACCCCCAGCGGGACTCGAACCCGCGACCGCTGGCGCAAGAAAGTAGGGTCACTACTATGATCAGATAATATATACAGGGTCAGATAATATGTTTTTACTTGTTTTCTAGGAAAAGGTGTAGAATGGCACGAAATATCCCGTCCACAAGTGCACGGCTACGACATGGCGTCGGTAGCACTTGTATCACCCACCACCTACGCCTCCGCCGCTGAAGAAAAAGTCATAAGAGTGTTCGAAGCCCCGCACAATTTTATACTTAACTATAAAAATATTGTTGGAAATGCTTTAGTGGAGGATGATGTTCGAGGTAAGTGTGAGAGAGATAGATATATATTTTTTCTATGATAAGTTGTTTTTTTATTGCAACTAGCTGTAGGCAAATGTTCTGCCATATGAAATGTTGGGTGGGGTAGGTGGCTGAAAAATTCTTTATGAACTATTTTAAATTTAAGAAATATACAAAAAAAACAATAAAATCGGTCGCGCCGTTTCGGAGGAGTACCTTGACATGAGATATATAAATATATAGAAGAAAATTTAATTTATTTTTAATGTATTGAAAATTTTATTTGATTTGTTTAGGTGTTATTTTAATTGTTCCTAGGTCCCGAAGGAGCATCTGTACCTTCTTTGGGCTTGTCCAACAAAGCTGTCTTCAGTGGGGAAGACCCAACTAATGGGGATGAAAATGATGGGTATTTCGTTCCCATTGAATTACATGGTATTTATTGTTTAGATACTTAATACTATATTAATATCAGTATTCGTGGCTTAATGTGTCAGTCCGTTTGTATAATTAAATGGAGCTTTAATTGTATACTCTTGCAATACATTTTTTTTTTTCTAAATTAGCGTTTTAAAAAACTTGCATATTTAATTATTTTTTTTATTTGATTGTTTTTTAGCTCACATTATTTTGTAATTAAGTTATAATTTGGATAAATAAATATTTATTATTATTATTGTATTATTCTCATTCAGAGCCGCCAACAGAAGAAACGTTAATGCAAAATACTCTATGGCCGGAAACCAACAAGTTGTACGGGCACGGGTACGAGGTATTCTGCCTCAGCGCGAGCGCGGACGGCTCGCTGTTGGCTTCGGCGTGTCGCTCTTCTTCGCTTGAGCACGCTGCTATCATTATTTGGTTAGTTTGTCGTTATTTTTAGGGTTCCGTACGTAAAAAATGAAAAAACGAACCCTTTTAATATGGAGTGAAGCTGTAGTTATTTCTTATAAGGGAGATAAAGTGAAAAATGTCTATCCAAAAACCCACCAATTAAAGTAGCAATGGGTATAATATGAATCTAACAGCTGTAAGCGAAAGTGGAGTGAAGTGTGCTGAGTTGAAAAATTACGTTTTTTTATTATACTATACTCTATAAATTATTTTATGGACACTTTTTCATACATCTATAGTACTCCTTACCTCTACACACCATACAGTTCTCGAGGCATAAGCGCAGCTTTGCATTTGTGTGAGTGATAGCTAAAGGCCAATAGCCGCGAATCAAAAACCAGTTTAAACGTGTTTAAACCAATCACGCAACGTCGTGCCTATGCGTACACTGAACTCACACAAATGCAAGGCTGACCTTATGCCTCGAGAACTGTACATAGGATGATTTTATTATCTATCGTCATTGTTAAACAGTACTACTTTGTACATCTTTTTGCATGTATTCCATGTATTAATGCGTCGTCAACTTGCTTTCATGTTTTTAGTACGCTTTTAACACAATCTGCATTTTTAGTGTTAGTCTCTTTTGTACTACTGGTAATATTTTGGAATTCGATCCATAGTAATTTTTTTACGTAAAACACCTTAATAAGCAGAGAACATGTAATGACTTACAATGATTCTTAACACGATGCGCACTGCTCACACTTGACCGTTTCTTTATCTTTTTTTTCAGGGAAACTAAAACTTGGCAACAAATACAACGGTTATTGTCACACACACTGACAGTGACACAACTCGCCTTCTCCCCCGACTCTCAGCGCCTACTGTCCGTGTCACGTGACCGACGGTGGACGTTATTCCAAAGGGTAGCGGGTTCGAATCAGTTTGAAATAGAAGCTAACACAGATAAAACTAATGGTGTGCACACTAGGATCATATGGTGTTGTGCGTGGGCGCCTGATGGGGGTGTCTTTGCGACCGGCTCAAGAGATGGGAAAGTAAGAAATTTTACTAACTTATATCTACTCGCATGCCTTACACAATATAGTAGTTGATTTTATAACTAATTGTCTATAAAGACAAGATGTGATGATGAATTAATCACTGACTCTGTTTTTGTTTTCGTAAAATTAAAAAATAAAAATTAAAAAATTCAATTTCTCAGGTGATATAATTGCTAATAATATGTAAGATATATAAATTCAAGTCATATATTTTATTGTTTCCAGGTTTGTGTATGGTCAAAATCAGATACACCTAGTGATTCATCACTAAGAAGTTATTCTCTTGTAGGTGAGTACTATAATATAATAATTATGTATTAGATGTTATATTAAAGCTAAGTAATTAAATACCAAAAAAACACGCACACACACACACATAGACACACACACATTTGGTATTTGAAGTATTCATTTATGTTTAAATATAATTATAACTTTGCTCTAGGTAAAGCTCTAGAAGTACCCAACAGCTCAGTGACAGCATTGGATATCGCGCCAATCAATAGCGAGCGAATAATTGCGGCTGGGTTCGAATCTGGTGTAATAAATATATACAGATTTGATGGTACATGGAGTCTGTTGCATGAGATGAATAATAGGTGAGATTCTAACATCTTCTTTTGATATTTTATAGGTAACTTTATTATATTAATATTATATAACACTTATAGTAATTATGTTATATTAATTAATATTAGTAATTTTGTAAAGTTATACAAAAATAAAAGTATAATTTATATCACTTTACAAAATGATAAACTTTAATACATTATGTTTTGTTTCAGCATTGCTCATCATTTAACTGTCAAAAGGCTGTTTTTCAAACCAAGGCCAGAACAAGAAGAAAGCAAAGAACTCATGTTGGCCAGCTGCGGCAGTGATCATTTTGTCAGAATATACAGTTTAACTGTAACATAGAAATATATGAATAAAGTAATATATATTATTTTATAAATTGACTTTCTTTTTATTTAAGCTGTGAAAATATTATTGAATTTCTTGAACTAAACGCTCGGCCCTAGCTCATTCCCATTTTAGCCTTTTACCTTGTACTAGCAACTTCGACCCTATCCAAATCTCATCCGAATCCATTTTTCATTGTATTGAAAAGTATTTAATAGTTATATAATAGTCGATAAATAAGTTATCATCAATAATAGTAGGTCCCAGTAGTAATTTATTAATAATTATTTTAACCAATAGGATTGGAAAGTAAATACCTAAATACTAAAAAAATTAAGTAAAGAAAATTTTTTGAATAACCTGATATTATGCAGTCTTCTTACTTAGATTCAAGTGTGTGTGTACATTTGTACTTAGGAGTGAGTCTAATACCTTTAGGTCATTGCATTTAATTCGTAATCATGGATGATTACTTATTTTTAAATATTTTGATTTGACCTATTTATATTTTTATCCAGGTCATACAGCGGGTTTTTACTCACTAGAGATAAGTGAAAGTTACTCCGGTTATATCATAGAGTGTATAGCATAGATGAATAATTATTTTTAACCGACTTCAAAAAAGGAGGAGGTTATATTATGTTCCGTTGTGTATGTTATTAAAGTAGAATTTTCCGTGGTTAGAACCTGTGTTGGCGATACCAAGCCCGTCCCAATTACTGTGGAGGTCCACAAGGGCTCGACTCTTAGCCTGTTTTCATTCAACGTAGTACTAAATGTTGTCTTGGCAGGCATCTAGGACCAGCCTCCATGGCTAATGATGTACGCCGATGACGTAGCGCTCGTTGATGAGAACCGACTGCAGCTAGAGCGTAAGGTGAACGTCTGGAAGGTTACGCTTAAGAACAGATGTTTTAACTAAATGTAGCGAAGACTGAGTACTTGTCTTGCGAGAATCCGGAGTCAAGCACCATTCAAATAGGGTTTGAACCAGCCGTTAAGGAAAATTTCAATTATCTTCAATCCGTCCTGCACGAGTCCGGAAGCATCGATCACGACATCCAAGCCCGTATAAGCGCGGCTTGGGCCAAATGGTGGTAGGTCACAGGTGTGGTTTGCGACTGCAAAATACCGCCCAAGCTCAAAAGAAAGATATACAAGAGCTTCATCCGACCGGTCCTTTTATACGGGGGCGAGTGCTGGCCAGCACTATCTCGACACACTCAGGACATTCGCGTCACGGAGATGATGAGAGATTGAGATGCTGAGGTGGATTTGTGTCGTAACGGGGGATTATCGCATATGCAATACGTTCATCCGAGGTAGTTTCGGAGTCCGTGACGTAGCTCCAAAGCGTCGTCTGAGATGGTATGGCAATGTCGGCTTAAAGACTATCATGGAAGATCTCATAGCTGCGGTTAACAAGTAATTAAAGGGACAAGTATAAGTATAAAGTAAGTAGCATAAAAGATAAGTTACATGTGCTGCGCATAAAATTTAGGAAAGTACGACTTAATTTTAAATATTTATTTATTTATCGAATGAAATCAATTCAAGAAACTTTCTCAGAATCGATTCTGGTTCTTTATTATTAATTGTCATATTATCACTACATATTCTGTGCTTTATTTACTCCATATTCTCTTATTTTTGCTTTATCTGTGCAATACCTGACATTTGACAATCGATATATAAATTATTATAAAACTCTTTGATATAAAAATAACTAACATTTTAGATTTTATCATTTTATTCATTTCTAATTTGAGATAATACTTTAACAGTTTTAAAATATAATATATCTGACTGGTAGTGTACCTTAATTTAAAAAAGTGAACGTTAAATAGCGTTGTTGACAAGATATAATTCATCGGCGTTTACCATGGACCTTTCGGGTATGCATGCTTAGAATGTTTACTAAATACAAGTTTTAAAAACATTATTCTATTAATATACATTTTACTTGTAATATATAGATCGATCTGACGATGATTCCAGTAGCGACGAAAGCTCTGTACCGTGTAAACGTCCATGTACAGATACTTATGGTGCCTCCTCAACAACTTCTCATGGCTCAGGTTAGTGTAGTAGTAGTATTTATATATTTGCTGTTTAATAAAAATACATTTCAATCAACAATTTTGATGTGACACAAAATAATAATTTTTTAATATAGCTTTACAGGATTCTGATGAAGATTCCCCGGAAAGACAATCTACTCATGATGAGGATCAAACAAAAGCTAGAAGCTATACTGAAAATAGCCCTGCAAGAGTTACTAGACTGAGTAGAAGTAGTTTAAGTGAAAATTGTTCTTCCCCTAATGACAATTATGATGACTTTCGGCCTGGCTTTAAAGATGTGGAAGCTGAAGAAGATTCTGTTCGCCCAAGCTTCCATATGTCAAATGAAAATGCCTTTTATAACAAAACATCAGAAAATTATAATGATTCTAATGCTTATAACAGTGAATACTCTGAAGTGTCTAAAAAAATTATGAGCAGTATGGGTCACAAGCCCGGGAAAGGTTTGGGTAAGTTTGAGCATGGTAGAGTGGAGCCTGTAGAAGCTTCTACACAAAAAGGTCGTAGAGGTTTGGGTTTAAAACCCTCCGTTGTTGGAGAGGTGCCACGAGATTTTAAATGGTCACCAGACGAAACAACTCCTGAAGCTATAGAGGAAGTTGTAAGTACTTTCATCAAAATAATTATGGAGAAATTCTGGATTAGTCAACTGCAGATGATATATTTAATTCAGAAATTTTCAATATTATTTTAGACGTGGATGCCTACACCACCAGAAGAAACACTTTCCATTGACATTTTAGAGAAATGGTTAAAAAAAGGGCCAAAAAAACTGAATATAGATGATGAGACTGATTTTGTGGATCCCCAAATATTGAAAGGAGTTTTGCATTCTAAGGTATGTAATAGTAAACCAGTAAACTTATAATTTTAGTTATGCTATATATAATTTTTTTAATCTTTTTTAGTCAATATTTGATGATTTACATAATGAAGACATGAGGAATGCTCGAACTCGCAGTAATCCTTATGAGACAATAGGAGCTGTTATATTTTTAAATAGAGCAGCAGTAAAAATGGCTAACATGGATGCTGTTTTTGATTTTATGTTTACAAATCCTAAAAAACAAGATGGAAGCCCAGTACTTGATAAAAGAGATTTATTGTATTTTGCTGATGTGTGTGCGGGACCTGGTGGTTTTTCAGAATATGTGTTATTTAGAAAGGGATGGAGAGCAAAAGGTAATTGGTTGATTGTTTTATTATATTTATTTAAATGAATTTATAATATGACCATTGAAAGACAGAAACTTTTAGGAACTGTCTTACAATTATGAAAAAAAAAACACTACATATTATAAAACAATCTGTCTGTTTATTCTCGAAAAACTCAAAAACTATCCACAAATTTTCATGCTGTTTTCACCAATAAATAAGTTCTCTAGGAAGGTTTTAGTATATAACTAGCGTAACCCGGGACTTTGCCTGTGCTTAATCTATAGAAGTCTATCTCGTGAAATTGTTAACAGAATTCACCTCCCACACTGATTATTTGAATGTACCATTAGATTTGTTTGATAATTCACATGATGTTACCTAATTGTAGATATTATATTATTATTATTATTATTTTAGGTTTTGGGTTTACTTTGAAAGGGTCAAATGATTTTAAATTGGGAGATTTTTTTGCTGGACCACCAGAAACATTTAACCCTTATTACGGTGAAAAAAATGATGGCAATATATATGATCCAGCCAATTTAACTTCCTTAAAAGAATATGTTTTAAAACAAACAGATGACAAAGGTGTTCACTTTCTTATGGGTGATGGTGTAAGTTCTTTTAATAAAAATTTTTCTTTTAATTAAAAAAGTATATAATCTAATACATATTATTAAATTAAAAAGTAAAAGAAATATAAAGTATAATTCGCGTCATGTAAAAAGAACGCTGGCTGTCAAGTTGCGCAGAGGCGATTTATCGGCCAATTTGGTGGTAAGACGCGGGGCGCGGGACGTCAAGGCACGCGTCGCATGCTTTCCGGCTCACTATTGGTTCGTCAGTTCAAAATACAATCGCGCACACAAAAGTTATTAATTACGAAATGATTTTATATCAAAAATAGAGAAATAATATTTTTGACGCATATTTCTTTATAAAGAGAGAGTCTGATAATAATGATAATAATCAATAAAATAATATATATTAAACGAATTAATTTAATTTTTTGTAAGTAGATTAAAAATTCTACAATGAATCAAACATATTTTATTAATTATTAAAATTCTATTTAATGACATTCTATCTAATATATTTTTCAACATACCTACCAATAACCAATATACGTCACGAGCGAAAGGTTAGTTCAAAAATAAAAGAATAGGCTTAGTAATTTCGTATGCGAATGTACCCATGCGCAAACACACCCCCCACCACTTTCCTCTAGCGTTCTTTTTACGTGACGCGAACTGTATAGTCATCAACATAATCATCAAAAATAAAATATTCATTATTTATTAGTTTAAAAATGTATTACCTGTATGTCTGTTTGATTTTTGTGACTGCACTTAAGAAAGGCTCCGGACAGATTTCAATGAAATTTTGTTTGATAAGCTAGTTATCTAGACTAGCATATGGGATACTTTTAGGACAGGAAAATATCATATGTTTGAAATCAAATCAAATCAAAATATTTTATACAGCATAAGAATTGTTACCAATTTCTTATTGAACGTCATGAGTCTACCACCAGTTCGAAAAGAAGAAAAATCTGACCTGAGAAGAACTGGCAAAAGAAACTCAGCAGAAAAATCTATACCAATTATTTTAAACAAAACAAACCCAAGATAATTTGTATAATTTGTTCTAGGGCTTTTCTGTAGAAGGTCAAGAACTACTACAGGAAATACTATCGAAACAACTATATCTCTGCCAGTGCTTAGCCGCCTTGATGTTGGTGAGGACTGGCGGCCATTTTGTAGTAAAGCTGTTTGACATTTTCACTCATTTTAGTGTTAGTCTTATTTACATTATGTATAGATGTTTTGAGAAAGGTAGGTACATTTCAATTTTATAGGTTTTTTGTATATGTCACAGTAAAATATTTAATACCGTTAGATTATAATCTATGAATGTGGAACCGTCAAATTGTGAAACTTGCAGGCTGGTTAGTTGAACATACTGCCATATTAATTTGTTAATTCATTTGTTTTCGCATGTAAATACTGTTTTGGTAATTGTAAATTGATTTCGTATTAAAAATAACTCTTAGCTTTTTTAGAACTCAAATTTCATAATTTTACTATTTTATACAGTAACAGTGTACACAATTTTACGCTGACATATCTAATATAAAGCTTTTTCATCAACTTTTATATGCACATTATCTAAAAATGAATAAGAATGTTTTTAAAGATAGAAACAAAAATTGTTTTATGACACACTCAAATGTATATTTTATTGTAAAGAGAAAACTATTGTATGTATTTATCCCTTTTGTATATAGCACTGCTGGCCCTTTCTTTATGGGAATCAGGCATTAGCTACGATGCTAACCAAGTATGGGTATGCCTTCTGAAAACTTGCTTGATTCTCTCAGACATGCAGGTTTCCTCACAATGTTTTCCTTCACTGTAACACAAGTGGCAATCATCTTAGAAATGAATCATATATAAATATTAAAAGTGCGAGACCCAAGATTTGAAGCCGCATCACTCAGTTTCCCAAACAAGCGTGTTGCCACTGGGTTACCACTGCCAAAAATATCAAATCAAATCAAAATATTTTATTCAGCATAAAAATTGTTACACATTCTTACTGCATGTCTTGAGTCTACCATCACTACTTGTTGAAGATGTTGATGATGGAATATAAATAAATCAGACCATTCCTCTTATGCAGCACTTTATTACGATGATAATATAATGTTAAATGTATGCGCTTGCGCTAGGCTCGCTCGCTCAAGACGAAGTCCTCCCTCTCTCCCCTCCGAGCCCCGCTCTCGTGTCGCTAGTGATGTGCGTTAACTTTAGTGATGGGCGTTAACACTACTAAAACAATATTTTATGAATAATATATTTTCTTTACAGTTTCCATTTTCAAACCAGTAACGTCAAGACCAGCAAATTCTGAGAGATACTTAATATGTAAGTGGAAAAAGTATAATACAGAAGCAGCGGAGAAACACTTGTTTTCTGTCAATTCAATACTGTGGAGTAATAAAGTTAGTAATGAAGATGTCACTGAACTGGTACCATTCTCCGTCATCCAGGAAGATAGAGAGTTCTACGAGTATATATACAAGAGCAACTGTGTGTATGTATTTGTTTAAGTATTGTTGAAGTTATACTTCTTTAGGCGCGTTATGAAAAATTGATGAGAGTGAAATTTTATGATGCGCGCGCCCAGCGAGACACAAAATTCTCACGGGAGAAGTTAGCTAACAGTCAACAGTTTAGAGGACTTGCAACTATATTCACGATATTTATTTTCAACAATGACGTGCGTGTTATTTTCGAGGTTTCTCGGGGTGCTAATTGCGAAAATGAAGTCCATTTTCAAATCCAAGATGGCGGGCATCTGGTTTTTTTCAACAATGACATGGGTGTCATTTTCGAGGTTTCTCGGGGTGCTAATTGTGAAATTGAGGTCCATTTTAAAATCCAAGATGGCGGACATCCGGTTTTTTTTCAACAATGACATGGGTGTCATTTTAGAAGTTTCTCAGGGTGCTAATTGCGAAATTGAGGTCCATTTTAAAATCCAAGATGGCGGACATCCGGTTTTTTTTTCAACAATGACATGGGTGTCATTTTCGAAGTTTCTCGGGGTGCTAATTGCGAAAATGAGTATGTATTATTTAATGATGGCAAAGAAGTATAACTTCTAACGCGTGTACATAAGTACACACACATTTTTTTTTTAATTTTGATTATTTAACTCAAATATGGCTATGGCTGTGCATATTTATGTAATAATAAATCAATTGAAAAATAGACTTCCTATTAAATGAAATAAGGTTCAAAATAATAAATAGTAAAATGAGAAAAATTACACATTCCGATTTTAACTGATTTTCAATATGGGGCATTTGTTATGCTATTATAGTAAATAGGTAATTAATTTCTACAAACAATTATAACAAAGTTAAAGTTAATTATAATTTAAAAAAATCTTTAGTTATTTCTGTTATATATGCATATTTGTCTCTTTGTGATTGTATTTTTTGTAACATTTAACAAATATATTACTACTAATATTTTCAGGCTTGGAGAAAGACAAATTAAACATCTATTGAAAATAGGTGAATTTAGTAATAATAAGAGCTTGAGAGAAATGAGTCAAGCAGACATGAAAACGCAGTGCCTGAAATTGTGGCAAGTAAGAAATATTTACATACTTTTTCATAGTTTTCATAATTTTTTATTTTATAATATTAAATGAAATATTTTATATTATAAATAAAGTGCTTTAAAAATGTTTGAATCTAAATTTAAAATACTTTATGTTATTGATCATAATATGTACACGCACACATACACATGCACACGTACGCACATATACACACACACGAACAAAATTTATTTATTTAAATAATAAAATTGTAACTGAGTCAAATATGTATATCATATATTCTTTAAAAAACTCATAGAAAAAGTCATTTTAGTCATTATTATGGACACAGAAGCCATATCTATAGTTTTAAGAATATTTATCTGCCACTGGACAATGTAGATGAAAATTTGATGATAGCGAGTTATCCAGACCCACATATTGAAAAGTATAGTATTTATAGTTTTGATCACAGGCACACACGCATACATACGAACATACGTGTGTACACACACACACACATACATGTATGAGTACAAACAAAATTTCCCAACAAAATAGTAAATAAGTAATCAAAAAGCTTCCAGACATCAGGGATCAGCCTCCTTGAGGGAAGTCAGTTGCTAAGCTGGTCTAAGTTGTACCCCCATTCAGATAATAATCTAAGTTTAAGTTGTGTTAAAACAATGTATGTATCTCTCACTACGGTGGTAGCCCAGCGGTAACGCGTCGCTTGGACAACCGAGTGATGCGGGTTCGAATCCGGGTCTCGCACCTCTGATATTTTCATGTGCGAATCATTTCTATCACGATTACCACTTGTCGTACAGTGAAGGAAAACATCGTGAGGAAACCTGCATGTCTGAGAAAACCTGACAAGTTTTCGAAAGGCATGTGAAGTCCGCCAACTCGCACTAGGCCAGCGCGGTGGACTATGGCCTGATCCCACTCGTACTGAGGGAGGCCCGTGTCCAGCAGTGGGACGTTAAAAAGGGCTGATGATGATGATCTCTCACTAAGCTTCCAGACAAAGTGCGCACGAAGCCGGAGCGGCGCAACGCGGACGAAACGCTGCGACACCTGCTGTCCCGCTCACACGACGCCATCTCTTTCAAGCGCGGCGTGTTGAACCGGCCGCCGCGCCCCGCCCCCGCCCCCGACGCCCTACACGCCACCTTCGCTAATGTGTTCGACTGGCACTTCACTTTCCTCACCAGTGGGCATGGAAGCCCAGATTTGAGGATTTTTATAGGTACTTCTTTTGATTTTGTAGTGTTTGGATAAAGTTTTAATAGGCGGTCTACGACGCCATATCCCAAGAGTAATAGTAATAATAATAATAAATACTCTTTATTGTACACACAAAGAAAAATAAGTAAAAGAAAAATTTATACAATTTGTCTGTGTTCTGTGGCCTTTGAGTAAAACAAGTGGCTCAACTTTTTTTTATTATTATGAATACTTTACGGAATTAATAAAAACAGTTGAATGGTTAAAGGTTTTTTTTTAAATTCTTTATTGTTGTCATTTTGTTTCTTATATTGTCAGCATGTGGAGGAAAACAAGTGTACCAGCTCGAAAATGACACTTGGAGAAGTGTTGCCAACTTGAATATTACACTGCCAGCAAACACACTTGTCTATGGAGAGGTATGAGTTCTAATTATGTTTTAACAAGTAATATAAGTTATCATAGATAATTTAAGCAGTAAAAAATGTTTCATATTTTTATCCGGTTCTTTTTTGCTTTTCTTGTGATGCTTTTCCAAACATCCACAAAAATTCAAATAACTATATATTAGGCCTCTGTATTGATAATTATGTCTAATTAATGTGTTGTTTAGAGTCCGACCGAATGTTCGGTTTCGGTTTCGGTCGAGTTTCGGCAAAAAAACGAGTTTCGCTTATGTTTCGGTTTCGGCAACAAACCTGCCGAAACTACGACCGAAACCGAAACTACATTCGGGCGTTTCCGCGCTGGGCTCGGGTGTGTTCGGCGCGGTAAATGACATCCAATCCACGATGACATTTGGCCGCGTCCTATGTCGTAACCTGTTTGTTTGCAGTGCATTTTGTTTGTTGTCAGTTTTCGTGTGATATGTTTTGAATTCAGTAAGTTTTATCATGTGATATAATATAAGAGTACCTCGAAAAGTAATTTAATATAACAAAGGAATACCTAGATTATAGTAGAATCAAGTTTGCCATAAAAAATTAAAAATCTAAACATTTTGTGGTTAATTTAACTCTTTTAATTAATTTAGTTATTTTACTTTTAGTTTATTTAAATGCTATAGTTTAAAAACATTAGTTAGGTACATGGTATTTACTATAGTGCATTAGTATTGATAATATTAAGGATTTAGAGTTTCGCGTTCAATTTAATAATTATTATGTAGATACCAATATAATAAGTATTTTTTTTATAAATTAACACTTATAATTAAACGAGTAGATACCTACCTGGTTATCTACTAATAAATAAGTATTAAAGCTACCTATGTGATTTAAAAAAAAAAAATAAAACTGACTAATTATAATACATTTTCTTTATTTTTATCTAAAAACATGATCCTTATAAGAAAGTTTCGGTTTCGGCCGAAACTGAGACCGTTGCCGAAATTCGGTTTCGGTTTTCGGTCGGACACTAGTGTTGTTTATTGTTTATATTTAGTAAAGACCTATCAACCCACACACTGTTGTTTTCATCTTCTCCCCTTGAATATAAAAATTGTAAAATATGCAAAAATTAAATAATTGGGATAAATTATTGCATTAAGATCGGAGGTCATCGTGGATCAATATATTTATTCTATATATATAAAACTTTCGTGTCACGATGTATGTTCGCGATAAACTCCGAAACTACTGAACCAATTTTTATCAAATTTTGTAAGCATCTGTAATTTGATCCAACTTGGGAGATAGGGTAGTTTTTATCTCAATTATTGATCTCAATATTTGTTTTTGCAAATTAAATGTTTATTCTACGACTTTAGTGTGTATTTATCGGTTAGTTCTATAAAATCCAACAAAATCAAGGCGGTGTGGCATCTAAATTGCACAGATATCCGGTAGATGGCGCCGTATTTCTATTTCTAGATTTCTAGTTGTAAAGAGTACTATTTTTGTTTTATTAAAATATATATAAAAATCGTTTAATCCCCCTTAAACTTAAGGGGAAAATTTATAAAACAGTCGTTAGACCTGTTGCATTGTATGGTTCAGAATGTTGGGCGGTGAAAGGGATGGATGAAAGAAAAGTACATGCAACTGAAATGCGAATGTTGAGATGGATGCGTGGTATTACTAGAAGTGATAAGATAAGGAATGAGTATATAAGAGGATGTTTGAAAGTGGCGCCTGTTATAGTAAAGATGAGGGGTAATAGGATGGCATGGTATGGACATGTGATGCGTAGGGAAGAAAGTGATATTACGAGGCGAATGTTAAGTATGCATGTTGAAGGAAGAAAGAGTAGGGGAAGACCGAAAAAGAGATGGATGGATTGTATAAAAGAGGATATGCGTATAAAAGGGGTGGATGTTAAATTGACGAATGACAGAGGAGATTGGAAGAAAAAGACAAGTTGTGCCGACCCCACATAGCGTGGGATAAGGACAGGAAGAAGAAGAAGAAGATATAAAAATCGTTTAATCTATTATAACTTACGCTCAACGAAGCGGGCCGGGATGGCGTAAATATATATTTTATTAGTAAGTAAAGTTTCCTTCTATTGTTTCAGATAGCCAGAGAGTACCGTGGCCTGGGCAAAAAGCAGCTCCATAGTAAGGCGTTGCACATCATAGACGCCATGACGCTCGGCGGGGTCGACATCTCGTCTCTGTCGTTGACTGAACGGTTCGTATCTGAATATCTATACTTCTATACTAATATTATAAAGAAGTAAAGTTTGTTTATTTGTTAAATTGTAAGGGGTAATCTCGGGATCTACTGAACCGATTTTAAAAATTCTTTCACCAATAGAAAGCCACATTATTGCTCAGTGTCATAGGTTATGTAAAAACCGAAAAATAAAAAGGCTTTTACGTGGTAGTCCGTTTTGCAAAGTGGATCGGAGAAAAAACAGTCGAATGAAAGCGTTTCTTACGAACGCTGCCTTAACTATGAAAGATATATTTTTGAGTTCTAGAGAAAAGATGTGGAGCTTAAAAATGCCTACAAAAAAGTCAACGACAGCATATGTCTAACTTTTATATTTAAGTGACAAAAAGTTGTTTTTTTAATATTAGTATAGATAATTTAATTTTTAATATTAATAAAATAATTTAAATTATTTAAACACTCTGTACTAAAAAAGGATTATTAACATTATGCCCAATGAAGTGGGCACGGGTCAGCTAGTTTTTAATATTTTTTTGTATATTTTGAGAGAAGACTAATCTACACCTAAGCATATCATTTTTTTTTTATTTTCCTTATAACATCAGATATCTGACAGTGAAAGTCGAAATCGTATCAGCCGTTTTGGAGACTTGCCAGAACAGATATACAAGTCAGACAAAAATATTAGGAATTGTATTTTTTTATAAGTAAAATATATATTTACATATTATGTATGTAGTAAAAAGCTGTTACATTGATATTACAAGAAAGACATCAATTTTATTTGTATGTTAGTATAGTCTTAATCACATAGTATAGCTCATATTTAGCCATATTTAATGTCTCACTTCTGGGTACAGCCTCCCTTCAATACGAGGGGGATCAGGCAATAGTCCTCCACGCTGGCGAAGTGCGGGTTGGTGGGCTTCACATGTCTTTCAGACTTGCTAGGTTCAGACGTGCAAAAAATCTGAGGTGCGAGATTCGGATTTGAACCCGCATCATACTGTTATACAAGCGAGTTGTTACCTGCTTTTAATATAGCTTACAAATTAAAAAAAAAAGTGCGTGTGTACAAAGTACACATGTCAGAAGTAAAACTTGAATTTAAATTAAGGCTAACTCTTCCCCGTCTCTGAGCGCCTGGTACTATGGACTTATTTGTTCGTTTCATCGAGTTTGAAATCACTACGATTCTAAAGAAGTTTCACTTCAAAAATAAATAATGTATGTTATATATTCTTCCAGCATCAATCAGTGTAATATATTCTGCAATGCTCTGGAGAAGTCAAGTGAAAGTCAAAGTCTACCAGTCCGATGCAAACGGTTCTTCAATATGGAGTCATTTTCAAGTGCCATCGCCAATTTGGAGTACCGGGAAATGAAAAGAACTACAAAATCACTAACTATGGATATACCAAAGCGAGATGACAGAAACGAAATGTACTATGAAGTTACATCTATACTTTTCATAAAAGAGATTAAAGGTATGTCACAAATATATGCATACTAGCATTGCCCCGCGGCTTCGCACGCGTTCTAAAGATCGGATAGCAAGTTTTTTCTGAACTGCGCGGTATGGTACCTCGCAGAACTAACGCTTTTTTGTAATATTTTTCATTGATGCTCCGCTCCTATTGGTCGTATCGTGATGTAATATAGCCTATAGCCTTCCTCGATAAACGGACTATCCAATACAAAAAGAATTTTTCAATTCGGACCAGTAGTTTCTGAGAATAGGGTGTTCAACCAAACAAACAACAAACTATTCAGCTTTATAATATTAATATACATAATAATATTCTAGGTAAAAATCTGTAGGTATACTAAAGAAAATCTTATTGAAGTGGTCATTATTCTTGATAGGGCTGAATCTATATAGTTTTAAAGTGTTTGAGTGTTTGTGTACGCATCATGCGAAAACCATTAGACAGATTTTTAAAAAAATTTACATACTGATAGCTTTTTATTTTAGGTTATCTGGATCAACATATAATTCTTATGTGGTATAATTTCTCATCCCTAAAAATCCTAACTAAGTCTACAAGCATTAGAAAGTGGGAATCCAAGAGGGATTTTACTATATAAGTAATGAATAAAATTGGCCTAATAAACCTTTTTTTTTCTAGAACCTTGGATCGCAAGAATTTCTAAAACATACAACTGTAAGTATTACTACCACATGGGACCGGATAAAAAATCACAAAGTGTCTATGAGATTCCGGAAAAAGCACAATTAGATATGATAAGTGGTTATACAGAAAGGATCCTGTGGCATTGGGATTCCCCTGCGGAGTTCGAAGGCCGGATAGATAATAAACTTTCAAAAATACAAATGGAACAATTCATTGATGGACAGCTATAATTTTTTTTTAATATTAATACAGTATTTTTTTAATATGATACTATACAAACTCAGGCTTAGAAATTAGTAATCATACACAGAGTATCACAGAAATAAATAAAGACAAACAATATTGTATCAAAAATAGTTATTCCATCATTTTTTTAAGTTAAAAATGTTATAATTTATATTTTTTTAGTAACTCTGTGGCACTCTAATATTATTTGAATGTGCGCACAATTTCAAATATGTATGCGTTTTTTTATATGTTTAAATTGTGTATCTTGAGTTTTTTTATATCAATGGACGGAGTATTATAATTTATACCCAAAAATTGTTTGTACTTTATCCTTCATGTTTTTGTAGATCATTTAAAAAGCTGTTGTTAACAAGTTTCTAAAGGTTAACGTAATATTTTTTTAGATGTATGCAATACTGGATATTTTAAATTAAACATATTTTTTTACGTATAATTTCAACTAGTAAATGTTCATATTGACATCAATTTTTATATCAGTGAATTTTGAGAAGTGGCTGGAAATAATTTATTTGCTGCAACTACGCAATAAAGTTATTATGTACATAAGCTTATGTTTTGTTTTTATAACCTTACAATATCCCCTAATACCACGGTCCCTATAATATAATACCAGGAGTAATTGTGTTCTGTGAAGACAACTACCGCGCTAGACACTTCGTGCTAGCCGTATAATATTTTTGTCACGAGTCGTGTGCGCTAAATTATGCTCTAAGACGACTGCATTTGAACTATAATTTGAAAATGAAATTCAGAAATAGTAATGAAATAATTATAACTTTAACACATATTAATTAATTATTATAGGTTATGTGATCTGTGTTTTAACTTATAGGTAATGTAACGTTTAACAACTTATGGTAATCAAAACACATCTTTCTACGTAGCGAAAATATATAAGGTATAAATATTTTATAGCGTAAAAATAATAGGCGTTTTAAAAATAGCGTATATTGCGCCCACCTCTACAGTTATAACTCGTTATCAATATATATTATATAGCCGTTGTGCCCACCTCTTAAATTACTCGTGTGTAAAGACCGTTTATAATTCATGTAAATAATAAAATTGTAAGTTAAATGTGTAAACAAAATATTTTTTGGAAAGCCTTATTCAAATAGTTTTATGTTATTTTATTTTTTGCTATTTAGTTAACAATTTTTGGTATGGGCTGTTTTAAAAAATGCATTGTGAGAAAAGTATTGGATAGATTCTGACGATTTTATGCTTATGAAATACGCAAATTTTCTAGTTGCTGAATAAAAACTTTGCATTAAATCAATTATATAAACATTATAATAATGAAGTCGAAGAGTACGCAGTAAAAGAAGAGTAAGATTAAATCCGATTAGAAATGAAAAATAAAGACCGGTAATACTGAAAATAAAATTTGATAGTAGAGCTTTATATTTTAGTCTGTGGATAATTAGGCACATCACTAGTAAAGTTGTGATAACTCGATAGAGTACACACTACATACAAATATATTTTTTTCGTTTTATATTGCGTTTCGAAGAAACGTTACGAAATGAAAGTGTGCCAAAATAAAAGTAAAAGCAAATTATTGTAGAGGTTCTAAAAAGGCGGCAATATGGCCGTTGATCTCACCACCGTGCCGTTGACTGCACTCACAAATGAATCTCGTAATATATTATCTTCTCTTTTAAACCCAAAAAAAGTTTTGCCAATTATCGGTTCTGATGGTCTACCCAGACACAGGTATTTACGTTTTAACATATTTTTAAATTACAAAAGACCAGTACTATACATTATAGAACAGACAAAATTGTATGTTAGTGAATAACAACAATCCTTTTTCATCACATGAAGTTCTTACGTCTTTGTTGTTTTGTGCTCAAATGTTTATTGCATTATTTTAAGTATATATTTAACAGTAGATTATTAAAATTTTTTAAAACAATACCATAAAAATAATCATAATGAAAGGAGTTAAAAAATAAATATAAAACAATACTATTCTATCATAATATAATTAGTAGATTTATAAGTAATTACTTATATAAAACTGTATGCAATGCAAGCAAATATGGATTAAAAATAATAATATTAAAAATATTTATCTCAATGAAAAGATTTGAGTCCAAGATACTTTATAATAATGTTAATGAAAACCAACAATGCTAATGAAATTTTTATTTCATTAGATAATATATATAAACAAATTTTGTAGAGTCAAAGGCCAAGACCTCATATTTTTTAATAGAAAATCCATTACTCACTCAAGTCTCAACTTTAGTTATTGAATATTATCAATGATTATTCAAAATATAGATAATATTTTTCATTAAGTTTAATACAAGAATTATTTATAATATTGTGATGTGAAACAGGATATTTACTGTGTTAATCACTTGTTTTAGCGTTTGAGTGTTCCAAATATATTTCAAAATGTTTTTTTTTCATCACAATAATATTGTCACCATATTTAAAAAAATTATCATCATCAGCCCCTTTTTGACGGCCTACTGTTAGGCATGGGCCTCCCTCAGTACAAAGAGGATCAGGCCATAGTCCAACGTGCTAGTGCATGTTGGAAGCCTTCACATGTCTTTCGAAAACTTGTTAGGTTTTCTCAGACATGCAGGTTTCCTCACTATGTTTTCCTTCACCGTAAGACAAGTGGTAATCACGATAGAAATGATTTGCACATGAAAATATCAGAGGTGCGAGACCCGGTTTTGAACCCACATCACTCGGCTATCCAAGCAAACGTGTTACCGCTGGGCTACCACTGACGGGCAAAAAAATGTATATAGGTACTGATTTATATATTAAAAATTTTATTCAAATTGTAGAGATTGGAGAGGCTTAGCATCACTTGCTCAATTATCTACAGAAGTAGCAGCTAGTATAAATGATTATGCTGACAAAACAGCCAGAGTGTTAGATATTTGGTGCCAACAAGCAAATGGATTAGCAACTGTTGGAACTCTTCTAGATTTTCTGCAAATATTGGACCGATTTGATGTTTGTGAAGACTTAATTGACCTTCACAGACAAAACAGGCTTGTAGGTAATAAATAAAATATTACATTTTAATATTATACAATTTCAATATTTAACCATAATTAGGCTAAATTTAAATTTTTTTTAGAATTGCATATTTTTTTCTCCCGCGTATTATTGGCTATATTTTTTCAATATGTTGTAATAGTTTGGTAAATAGAAAGTTTATTTAGATTTCTGATATATTTTTACAAATGTGTTAAATTTTGCTCTCCCAAAACATTCATGATATATGTTAAAAATATAGTTGCCTTCTGGAACATTTATTTCAATAAAACTCTTTAATAATTATAAAATCTATCCTATGTCCTTACCAGGTCTATTTTTCTATTTTTAAATCAAATTTCATCTAAATTGGTTAAGATTTTCACTTTATCTGTAACGAAGCAAAATGATTTCTTCTTTTGTTATAATGAGATTTTGCTACTTTTATTTTAGAAATTCTGTTTATTTTAATAGAGACTGATTTTTGCACTTCAAACTGTTAATTGGGCACTTAAGGACAAAACCGTGAGGGTGATTCACTAGTACTTCATGTAAACCAAATACTTATCAGTGTGTTATTAAAAGTGGCCACAGATTTTCTTATCACAATAATTAATTCATCAAATTTATTACATTGATTAGTGATGTCACAATAATGTTTTGTTTAAATATTAATTTTATTTTTATTAGATATGAGTTCTATGCTATATTAATAACATTTTAAAGAAGTTTTCAATAATATGAAAAAAAATACAAATTTATTTAGCAATATATATACATATATATAAGACTTCCCAAAAAAATATTAAACATATAGATCCAATTCAGTTACAATTTTATGTGATGATAAAAATAGTATTAGTTTAAGTTTCTTTTGCTAGTTCCTGTGAATTTTGAATTTGAATTATATTCACATATAGCTGGTGTTGCTATATTTACTTTTAGCTTCGATGTCACAACAATTATACAAGTAATTTACACTGTCAATTCTTGTCCAAGTTTGTTATCTGTATGAGCAACACATATAATTATTGCTTGACATAATTACTTTTCTAATAATACACATTTATATTTGCAAATAATATTTTGTGTGATATGCATAGATTTTTGTGGTTTTTTTCAGTAAGAGGAGGTCAGGGTCAGCAGATGGTATCATGGAACGGGGATGATAGGGAACTAATAACGTATGATGACAAACTGATCGGGTATCCCCAGAATTATCATGCATATGTGTTGTACGCTAAAGAGGATAAAGACTTTGTGGATGAGGTGGTCAACCGGATGAAGACTCAAGGGCTGAAGGTAAGGAGCTTTTTGATTGTACATTTTGTTTCTTTCAAAGCAAAGATTAATAGAAAATATTATGATAAATACAAATATGAAAAATACATTTTATCTTTTAATATAGATCTATCACATATGAGGTATTTTATTGTTAACCTGAATAATAAGCTATCAATACATCAAATTTCACTGAAATCTGTCCAGTGGTTTTCTTGTAATGCCCACACAGATACAGACAAAAATTCTAAGAACTATAGATTAGCATTAATAATGGACTTTTCAATAAGAATTTAAAAAAAAATGTAATCTACAGATTCAACTCACAATCTTAATATTTGTGTAGATTTATAATATACTAGCAGACCCTACGCGTTGCTGTGGCTAACTAAATTGTAGTAAACTTTTTAAGTGGAACGGTAGGGGAACATCAGTCACGGGGACCACCATGCTTTTTTACATAGATGCCATTTGTAAAAAAATATAGCGACCTCCATGACCAGGTTTCCTACTACCGTAACCCATTCAACAGATATAGCCATCTGTTAAAATCGTTTGGAGTTAATTATAAATGTCACAGATAATTGTGAATGTCAAATAATAGACAAATAATTTGCAATAAAATAATATTGCGACTATAAATTAAGATGTTAGCTATCCTATATTTCAAGTTGGATCAAACTGCACACGGTATGCAAATTTGATTTAAATCGGTTAAGTAGTTTAGGAGTCCATCGCGAACAAACAACGTGACTCGTAATTTATATATATAGTAGAGGAGACCGTACTTAAAGCACTGTTGCCTAGCTAAAAATAGCCATGAGCACTTTCAGATAGGCAAGTAATTATAGGCATATTTGTTTATAAATTATATTTGATAAAAAATATTTCTCATCTGGTTATCAGATCGGTGAAGGTCGATCTTCCACCGGCTCTTAGACCAATATTAAAATAATTATGTATCCCCAGATGTGTACCGAAGATGATATTCTCATCGGTCACGCTACAAAGGTAGCGCCGATCTCTCGCCTCATACTGGAGCGGTGCCGGTACATAGTGCTCATGATGTCGCCAGATTTTGTGAAGAGTCCGGCAATTGCCTTCTATACGAATCTGGCCCAAGCTGATGCTATTAGTAAGTTTCTTTATCTTTTTTTAATTTTAAGACTAGTCATTTACTTTTCAAATCAAATCATATTAAAATATTTTATTCAACATAAAAATTGTTACAATTTCTTACTGAACGTCATAATTCTACCACCAGTTCGGAAAGAAGAAACCTCCGACCTTAGAAGAACTGAGAGAAAGAAACACAGATGGACTTATATTTTTTTTAATCTTAATCTCACTCTTTTTTAAATTAAATTGTAAATTAACAATAATTCTATATGTTGGAATAGCCTGGCGGGGATCACATCATTCCCAAGGCGTACTGTCTTCAAAAAAAAAAGGTTAATTGAATGATAGACTTTAGTACTCAAACGTTCCTTCACAATTTTCTGCCACGTCCATAAATATAAAGTATGTATAATTTTTGTATACACATTAAATCATGAATCTGTTGCCTTAAGTAGTGCACCTTCACCATGTATTTTAAACTTATACATCTTTTAGATTTGATTTGATTTGATTTTGATTTGATTTGTTGTGGGGTAATGCAGCGGACAGTAACTCCATATTTATAATTCAAAGAACAGCTTTCAGAGCCAGTGGTAGCTTACTCACAGACTTACAGACTGACATTTAATTTTAATAATGTAAAAGTGACGATTCAAAAGAGATTGTCAAAGTCTATTTGAATCTATACTAATATTATAAAGAGGAAAATTTTGTATGTAAGTATGTTTGTAACGAATTGCCTCAAAAAGTACTGGGCCGATTTTAAAAATTCTTTCACCATTTGAATGCTACATTATCATATATATAGGCTATTTTAATTGCAAGAAAAAATAAGGATCCCTACTAAAACTACAATAACAGGAGAGGAGGAGGAGTGGATGCCGCAAATAATATATGAAATAGGCAGCCGCACTCAGGAGTATATTAAGCTGGAGTAATATTGGACAATTTTAAACCCAGCGAGTGATCGAAAAAAGTTTAATAGCAATTAAAAAAATGAACTATTAAGAATATTTTGATTGAATTTACAGATAAACAACAAATAAAGTTAATACCAATAATGTACCGGCACTGCGTGCTGCCGGACCGGCTAGCGCAGTACCACAAGCTGCACTATCGCACGAGCGGCGAGGTCAACCCCTACTTCTGGTACCGCCTCTCTGAGTCCCTCCGCATCGTAGACACGCCCAGGTATTTTTTTTTTGTTTGTTTTTTTTTTGACAAAGGCTCGAGTAGTTATGCCATCACATTTTTTTCTTTTGACAAAGCTTTAATATGTTGTTTTTTTTTTGAAAATTGTTTCTTTTGTTATGCCATACCACTTCATCATTTATTGGTATTGGTTTTTTTCACTTTTGTTTTAGATTTTATTTTGTTGAAATGTTTTGTAAAATGAGTAAATTATAAAAATTGCCTGAAAATCATTGTATGAATCATTAGAAATTTCATCATTAGAAATTTTAACTTAAAAAAATACTAATGCCCATTAAAGCGCCATAAGATTTCTCATTTTCAACGGCATATTTTCAAACTATTACAATTTATTAACATACTAATCATTTATTGGGTCATTGTAATACAAAAATTCATTGTAATATATCGTAATATTTAAGAGTAGAGTACAATACGAGCAACACAACGTACTCCTCGATGAGCATCAACGAGCTATCCAGTAGCAAGAGTGGGAAGAAGAATGGCTTCAAGGAGGACTGGCAGCAACTCGCCCTGCCCTCTGTACCTACTGACACGTCTTCTATGAACGATCTGCACACACTTCACAACGAACAAGCATCCGCCGAAGAAACTAAATCCCTAAGCAATACGTCCCTAAGTCAGACAGACAAAAAAAAGAAAAAAACAATTGGTGCTAGAATAATGAGTTCATTAAAAGGGAAAAAACACAAAAAAATTGCCATTAACAATTAATTGGTTTGTCATTTTTTGTTATTATTTTGAGTTATATAGTCTGTGAATGAAAGGAAGATGAGTGAGAGTGAGTGAACAACACTCACTGTGTTGTCTTCCTATGAGGTTATAACGTGAAGCTAAAAACTAAGTTTCGTAAGAATGGTGTTGTTGTCAAAATGAAAATGACCTGATTGAAGATACAATGATATATTTGACAAAATAAATTATGAATTTATTTTTGCTTACACAGCCATATTACGTAATAACATGGCGTCTACTATTTCGTTATGTTTAGAAACAGAAAAACTGAAAAATTTGAATTTAATTTTAAAATTTATCTTGTTATTTTATGAACTAAAACCAACATTTTCCAAATGCTTTTTGCCTAAGCATCTTAATAATATATTTTTAAGTTGGTTGCCATATGGAATAAAATACCCCATTGTTAAGTTTTTTAAGATCATGACTGTTTTGTCAAATTGTGCTTTACCTAATATTTTGTCAAATATATTTACGTTTTAAACTGAAAATGATGGATGGATTACATTGTATAATACTGAATGTGATAGTTTGTTTGTTTGTATGCTTTTATTTGTTAGTGTTGTAATATATTAAAATAATTAATGAGAGATAAATGAGAATTATAATGTGGCCTTAATAATGTATATACATAATCTCCAGTTATTTTTTCAGATAGCAGGGTGATATAGAATAAAAAAAGTCTGAAAAGAAAGTTTTAAAAAATTACCTCTAAAAAAATAATAATATTATAATAAATTTTTATTATATTTTTACATACAGAAAAACTTAATTATGAAATATATTTTTGACAATTCTCTATTGGCTATTACTTATTATTATTATTGGCAATTATTTTCTGTTTCCATACTTATGTTTAATTAATTTAAAATAGGTTTGCAGTTATCTTATTACGAGTATAGGTTGCTCCATTCATTCATTCATTCATAATTTTTTTTTTCATTATCCAGTTCAAAATTTCTAAATTACCCCTCAATTTCATTCGTGTCTTCCTCACATAACGCGACACTGGCTGAATGTATTGCGTCTGTTAACACAATTCTAAGCCATAACGAAAAAAAATTTCTTTTAAGAAAAATTAAGAAGATAAGATTAAAAGTTAAGAAATAAGATTTAACAATTTTAATTAACACTAGATAATGGTATTTATCAGTAAAAGAATTACAGAAGTATGTGCAGATCATTTTTCTTTGTTGTCTGTGGCTTTATATACACCTAGGTCCTTGGTGAGTTTAAACTCAATTTTTGTTTTAGATTTTATTTTGTTGAAATGTTGTATTGTACATTATTTTTACTTCTAGAATTTTCCAAAATGATTATATAATGAGATTCAAATTTTATTATATAAAACTATAAGTATAACGGTGTAAATTTATGTAGGTATTATGACTTTTGTAAAAAGTTTTCTTATTAAGTCTTCTTAAAATAATGTTCATTTGATATTTTTAGAAAAATCTAGAAAATTTGTCTGAAATGTTTTACATAACTGGCTTGTAATAATATGTTTTACATATTTCATGGATATAAAAAATAAAAGAGTATTTAAATGTTCCAAGACCAAAATTTTGCTTTACTTTTTAACTTTTTTTAAAATTTATTGTATTTTAATGTATTTCAAAAAAGAGTTAATCTTTGGATTAAAATGCAAAGTGCTTCCATTTTATATACTACTATACATATAATATACTATACATACAATATATATTTGTTAAAGCGCCTTTATGTACTGTACTGTTGGTTATTAAATAATAATAGGATATACAAAGTATGAATTAATTATATTTTATTGAAGAATAATATAATATTATACAAACAGATCTATTGTTTTATTTATTTTCGTAATTATAAATAATCTATACGAAAAGAATAATCCTAATTATTACTTTTAAGATTTAAGATAATATTTGACACTGTAAGTAAAAGCACATTTTTTATTTAGGCTGCTACATGTTAATATTTACTGTCAGAATAATTCAAGCTCTAGTGTATTTTCATAGTTTCTTATTTTATGATTTAATTCTTTTATTAGTTTTTAGTCCTTCTCAAGTAGTACGATTATAATCATATACATATATCAAGTTATCTATTATAATATCAGAGTTGCATCTGTGCATTTTGTTTTTAAATCTTTTTGAAATAGTCATTTTTATAGAAACAGGCCAAATCTAGTTTGTAGAATTTTTGTCCGTCTATGTAACTGCATCACGACAAAACCACTGAGACAGATTTTGATTAAACTTTGTGTGACGATAGCTGGATATCCCTGTGAATATATGGGATATTTTTTTACTTTGGGAAAATATAACATATCTGAGAAATATATACTAATCGTTGAAATGGACGAACTTGAGCGTTGCGAGGGAAGTCGCTAGTATATATGATTCGATATTCCATAATTAGTCTGCTTCAGGAAAACACTTCTATCTCTTCCCCCAGCGTGAAGTTAAACAGACATAATAATAAGAGTTCTCAATTGCAATAAAACGCCAGTATAATAGTTTCCAATATTTTTATTATTAATTTAGTGGCAGTGAAGTTTTTTCGAGATGTTGCTTAATGTAACTAACGGAAACCGGTGTCCCAGTCACTAACAATTTAACTTAGTAAATTCATTTTAAAAATGTCGAAGTCTCACACATGTTGTTGAGTTGATTTTAATATAAAAGGTCAAATTTATTGAACGAATTACGAAATCGAACAAGAAAAGTATAAGATAAAATAAAATCAATCGCTCTAATAGATATATAGATCAGACTTCGATATTTATACAAACACATTACTCCAAAACAAAATCGCACACTCATTATAACTTAACAAAACTATTCACTTAACACTTTCATACATTTGACTGGATACCGTTAAAATTGGTTTTAAAAGAAAACAAATGTGACTAGATTATTATCAGGAACCTATAGTGTACAACAAAATGGAAACCAACAACGTGGGTAGTTAAAAAATCTTATATACCCACTATTTGGCGTCAAACCGACACGATTCTTGGCACGTAACATTAAATTATTCTATCGAGTGCTTTCCTGTGTTGATTATAATATGTTAATTTTACAATAGATTACGTATGCTTTGAACAAGGAAATACTAACAGTGACTTCATTTTAAATATAATATTTGGCTATACTTTGGCACAATGTGTATATTTTGGCTCCATAGAATGAACGTAATACGTTAAAGTATGAAAAGAAAACATTCATTCATTCATTTACAACATGACATTCAATAGATTTCAATAATCACGCAGTATCCATCAGTCGCCCCACCACTTAAATAATTAAAATTTTACAATATAAAGCTATTACAACATATAAATAAATTAAAATTACAACAAAATTTATTAAACTTATAGTATTTTCTATCAGAATGGGTTCAGTCCTAACGTTACTAAAGCGTACTCGACACCTGCGTTTTAAAATAAGGTTCTTATATCTAATTTGTTATTGGCACTCCTACTTACGTGTATTTAAAAATTTTATTGAAACTTATACAAAATGGATTACTGCTAAACTAATATATAATACTCTACAGGTAAAGTCGCAATAAGCGCTTTTATGGCAGTAGTTTTAATGTCATTGTCATGTCGTATCTATAAAGTTAGATAATTTATAAACGTGAGGTACATAAGGATTGTACATATACATCTTTCATAGTGGAAGTTTGCTTTTACACTACTATATGAATTTTTAGGTTTTTGCCGCTCATGCATTTTTAAATTAATAATTAAATCATGATCGGCTCGTTGACTAGTTCACTATTAAACCGTTCCTACTTGAAGTCACTGGTATTTCAAATAAAATAAATCTCTCATATTTTAACACTCTGTTTCTACGATCAACATGCGATTATTTCATTTGTTTATTTCTATGTATTCTTAGAGTCCATCTTAAGAATTCCTTCGTGTATCGGCCACTTTCGAAATAGCTTCACCTAAAGTTTTATAGTAATAGTAATTTATAGAAATTATTTAATTAGAATTAATTAAAAGACAAGTCACAATATCAAACCTTAAAATCAAATTCTTATAATTTATGTATCAAAACATCAAAATGGTTGGTTTTTATTGCCGGTTCATGAAAATTGAATATTTTTATCAATGTAATCGGCAAAATACAAAATTCTCACATTTTTTTGGGAAATGACTAAGCATTCTGACAACGAGTTGCAAAGTAATAGATCAGTTTTATTAAATATTAAAATGTGTTTGCTCTGAAAAATGTAATTTTTACATACTTTTACAACATCACCCATATCAATATGAAATTTTCAATAATAAAATATCATGCATTCCGAATAAGATTTACTCTTCATTCATATTGATTAAAGATTTTATACAAAATTTGTATAAAAGCTTCCAACAATACTCTCATAATAAATCTAACAGATATTAAATATCGAAAAAAATTACAAAAACTACACTCATTCATTCATTTTTCCCGCCAATAATGTATGTCACTGTCAAATAATAAAACCGAACCACAGATTAGAAAACTTCTAAATCTACAAATATTTTCATGAACCGTTGTCAACTTTAGAAATAAATGGACATCACATAAATACGGTTATCGTACTCAAAAAAGTATACAATCGTTAGCCGACAGAACGCCGCACGTACGTCCGCTTCGTCCGCGTACTTCTACTCGATAATAATTCAATAATCATTAACATTACACCTTAAATAACTATACATTTTATGCCAACCCGGCGGGGCTGTAAAACTTATTAGACTTCCATATATCATACAGTTCACATATCGGTACTATACAAAAATTAAAAACATTATACAATAATGCTACGATATCATAGGTCTTAATAATATGAGATTTGACTTACGACTACCAAATACCAATTTGGCATGATGAGATGCGATGTGTGGTATATCGTATTTTAGTTACAACCTTTTTTTAAAACATCCATTTTATTAGCTAACTTCATTTATTATATATATCAAGAGTATTTAAGTTTTGTTCTCTCTAAAACAACCCTTCGCCTTGACGGGCCATATCTCCGCGTACTTAAGGTAAGTTAAATAAAGTATAAAGAGCGAGTAGCTCGTCAGTCTAGCCCCATACATCTTCAAATTCTATATTATTACTGAATACTCAGCTTGAGCTAACTTCTTGCTGATACCACACGAACACGATGCACGTTGAGCAATGTACATTTTCGTACGTTAATGTAGACTCCTTGCTATATTTTTTTACGTAAATTATTTGAACACATTTATCATGATCTTTTGGATGTTCTAATATAAATTGAATATGATTTCGAAATGAATTATTTTATTTAGGCCTACTTTCGACTATGGATGCCGTGACCGTGACAAAGAGCTGCATGAAATACTCGAAAAGAAAACAATGTATTTTCATAAAATAATCACTGGTCATAATAAGCAGCGGATTCATGACGTGGCATCGTAATTCGTTCGCTAATATGTCGTCTATAATTTATTATTACCTAATTATTAAGACAATAATGTCAATGATAAATATATTTTGTGCTGTTGTTCGTCGATGCCGGACACAGTTGTACACATTACGCTACAGTATGTATTGTATGGATTCAAAAAGGCATTCGATAACTGACTCGTACACTTAATCGCCTTATGAATCGATAGGAAGTCAGTTTTACTTTATTTTGCTATTTATTAACTAGAGTCAACATCCTCGCACCATGGTGGTTCGTGCCATGGTCGCGAGTCAGCCATTTGAAAATTTCATAAAAAGTCTTTAATTTCGGCGACATACGATCGCTCCGAGCTCTGTTTACACTACCTATAATGATTTTACGACACTGCTCCGGATGAATGATTATATCAGCCTTCCTTCGCACTTTCTACGTCAGTAAAAACGTAGAATATATGGATGGAAATAATGCTAGGCTAACTCCGAGCTCCGGTCGACTCACCGACGAAACCGAGTGATTTATTGCTTTGAGGTTTCGGGTGGTAGCGTTGGTGGGGTGTGTGAAAGTGCGGCGGGTCAGCGCGCGGCGACGCGGCACAGCGCTAGGCGCAGCGCGGCGGCCGCGGGCACGGCGGCGCCGCACAGGCCCGATCAGAGTCTATCTTCCTCCTCCTCCTCTTCACCCTCGTCACCGGCTTCCTCATTCTCCTCCCGATATCCAGGATGCTCGCTGATCGCGTAGTAATTCCCGTTGTATATAACGCCCAACTCCCTTAACGCGTCTCCTCGAATCGTCGCCTTGATAGTCCAGTTGTAACAATCGTCGGATTCCGACTCCCGATCCAATCGTTCGACATCGAGAATCTTAGAACTTAATCGTTCGAGTATGATACCGATATCTTTGATGGTCAGGTGTCTTTTTTGGTCGACGCTGAGCTGATCGATTAACAACAGGAACTTTTCCGATGTGACCGCTTCGTCTTCCACTAAAGTATTTTCGGTTTCACTTTCTGAAGAGTCTCGGTCGCCGCGTCGCCCAGATTCAGCGTCGAGAAATCGCACGTGACCTTTCGGGCGACCCTGGGGCGAGGCACGCGGTTGGGAGTCTTGGATCGGTGATGTTGCTACGCTTTTATGTACAGCGATTCTTCGGCCTTCCTCATGAAGTGCACAGCAGTGAAAGTCGCATTCATCGGTGGCAGATCGATGAGGCTGATGGGAGTGTGTGGGAGGTGCAGATGGCGCGACATGCGGCGGCGCCGACGCGCGACACTCTGCCGTGTGCACGTGGTGGTCGAGCGACGAGGAGGCCCGCGACAGACGACCCCGCGCCGGCCCCGGCTCGTCGTGGTTCACGACGGTGATGTGCGGAGGCGGAGGCTGCGGCCGATCCAGCGAGGTCTGTATGACGAGCGAGGGTCGCCGGTCGGGCTTCGCCTGGCGCGAGGGCGAGCGCGCGGCCGGCGACGCCTGCGGCCGCTGGTCCCAGTGCAACACCACTGTGACGCGCCCCTTGTTGTCCATGATTTTCCATGAAGGCGTTTCATCGTGTAGCTCGAGAGCGTGTATCGTCTCGCATACAATTTTTGGAATCGCCGATATAGCTGGAAATATATTATGATCGTAATAGCAACGTTCAGATGACTATTAAAAAAATTTTCAAAATAATTAATACAGCGATCTTCTTCATATAACTGACATTTTACACATTGTGAGACTTGTACTGATTTGAAACCTAAAAGTTACCAAGTATAATTTTTCTAGTGTTAAGGCAACGGAAGGAGCGTCGTAATGGATTTTGTTTAAAATAAAAGTTCTTAGGAAAAATGATTTGCTATGAAATATACTTACCAGCCTTGATAACGTCTACGCCCGTCGGATACCATCTCTCCCCCTGCCGCAGCAGCAGCAGCACGGTGTTGGGCGGGAGCGTGCGCCAGTACTCCCCGTCTTCGACCTGTGTGCCGTCGCTCTCTAACACCAGCCGCACGGGCTCGCCGGCTGCTACCGATAACTTCTCCTTCCCTGGAAGAGTTATATTTTATGTGTAGTAAGACTACAACCTAAGTGACGGTGTTATCTAGCTGGGAAACAGTTACTTAAGAAGAAATATTTTTCCCACATCCTCTTTAATTGTCCCAAACTCCGTCGCCCCCTCTATGATATTCTTCCGTCCAAGGTCGCCCGTCCCCTCAATGTTCAATCTTTGTTGATGTTCGATTTTGGTCCCCTATGTACTTTTTTATGTAAATATGTTAAATATAATAAAATTAAGCTTTAATAGTAGTATTAGTACATTAACATGTTTTTGTTTGTTTTGTTTTTGTTTGTTTTTTTTTTGTGTATAAATTAACTAACCCTTGTGCCGTTTATATGTTTTTAGGTGGAGGTATAATTGTGGAAATAAAATCCTACTATTTAATACTGTGAATCCAGTCTTTTTGTGGAATTAATTAAAATATAACCGGCCAATCTCGAACGTGACTCTTCCAATCGACTTGACATTGGCGAAATAATTTGTGCTCAACTAGCACGCATTGAAGCCAAAAAACCAAAGAATTGAATTGAATACAATTACTAACCTATATTTCAAATTGTATGTATATTATACATGTATCTAATTGTATACTGCTGGTAGACCTTAATAAATAAATAAAAAAAAAATTGTGCGTGACTACGTTCCACCTGATGGAAAGTGGTAACGCCGTCGGAGATGGTAAGTCGCACTAATTCAGTAGCCACCTATTCACTCTTGCCTTGAAGACACCCATATTGTAATGACACGGTAACACTGACGCAGGCAGGTTGTTCCAATCCTTAGCCGCACGTATAATAAATGACGAAGCAAAACGCTCGTCCGAACGGGTGGAATGTTCACCACATAAGGATGGAAACCAGCCGTTCGTCGAGTCATTCGATGATGGAAAGGAGAAATAATAGTGGAATTAGTGAAAATATTACCATAATTAACGATCAGAGTATTGCGTAGCGCAGTAGATATTACTCGTAAGTACGAGTACCTACAAAGTACAATTTATAGAGAAAATTGGTATTTTCTACTTTAGCTTTATTAGAAATTGCCTTTACTACATCACCCTTTTATTTTGCTTATATGATATATTTCTAATGAATGATAATTTGATAAGATGATAATTTCAATAAAAAATTATACGAAGTACGAATTACGACAACGATGGTTTGGTAACTAGGATTTTGTACGCTTCGCTTGATCATGTATTTAGTGGAGCTGAGGCCTGAACCGCACACGTACAGTACCTTGGTTATGCTGCGGGTTGTGGCCACTTTCAAAATTCTTCTTCGAACGAAATCCGTTGCTAAATACTCTTGCTTTCGTATTTAAAAATTAAAACGACAATAATTAATCATAATGTTGTTTGTTAGGCATAGTGCTATTATTATGGCTTAACCAGATCTTATTAAAGAAAACTCAAGTATTTATAGGTATATTCTATACAAAGGAACCCCGGTAACGAATGATAGTACACAACGATAAAAGATTGTAATTTTACCCAAGGATATACAGATATACAGTGCTATATAGATATATATTATTATTGTGTAATATACATCGCTAGGCAGCCTGAGGTGGACTTCAAAGCGGGTCATGCGAACAACTGCGGCAAATCTTATTGACCTCTCTAACTAGTTAAGTCACTGGTTGTATCTTAGAGGATGGAGGTATTTAATTGCTATAAGTAATACATAGTACAGGATCTAATACTATGTTTATATCTATACTAATATTATAAAGCTGAAGAGTTTGTTTGTTTGTTTGTTTGAACGCGCATCAATGAAAAATATGGCAAAAACGGAAGAAAAATATTCCATTTGAGAGGCTTCCGTTGCGTACGTTGCGTAAACGGTTAAAGTTTTGCAAAAATCATGTATGGTATATAAATGAAAGTTCCCCTTCAAAAGTTCTAAGAAAAAGTCCGCGATGGCGCTATATGTCTATCTTTTAAGGTTGACTCGCTGTAACCTTTTTTATGGTAATCAAATTTACTTTTTAGACAATACTTTATTTGTAAAGGTGTTATAATTTGTAGGTCAAATTAGTTACACAACCAGTATTATATGCTTTTATCTGGATTTTTTATCCGATTTTATCAGTATTTGTTTAAATAAATAATAAATACTCCTCCTTAAAAGTAAAATTCTGTGCCAAAATCTACTTGGAACCACCGTTTCGTGATAACGCATTTAATAAAAATTAACGAAAACAGTTTTTGGTTAATAGAAAGTGCCACTTTCTTAGAGTGACATGACGTTTTGAGGTGAGGCTTTTAGTCTGCGAGTAAAAAACAGTTTTAGCAACTCCGAGTTAATTTATTATATACTTTCATAATAAATCTAACATATATTAAATAACAACATGTAAACTAATTTAGTACAACTTTTTATCTATTTGTTTCTTATACTAGTTTAATTTTATATAATTACTCCTTGACGAAATGTATGTATCTGGCAAGTGGCAACATCCACAATATTATGGACTACTGAACATGTTACCTTTGTAATAGACTGTTAATCATTCGCATTGACCTAAAATTTAATATACGCAAAGAACAGCCAAATGATACATAAATAAAATTTAAATATATTTTTTTACTAATTTATTTGAGAGCCATTTGGGGAAAATATTACTCAAACATTTTTGTACTGGCAAAGTTATAAGTGTTTTAGTTTCTCCAATGCTTGACAAGCAAATTTTGACATTTAAGCGTAAGGAGGGTCAATATTAAAAAAAACTAAGTATTTTTTATTTTGTTACCGTTAGTAACACTTACTGCAAATAAGCTCCTATCCGTCTATTTTTGACTAATACTACATTTAAAAGACTATGTTATTAACCCGCAATAATTATCTAGTTAGAATTTTTGCAAAATATATATTTTATGAAAATACCATCATTTTTATTCCATTATAATAAGTGATTTTCTTTCTATCTGATACCTTATAAAGGACAAGTATGACGCTTAGCTTACGGAATTTTAATCTAAACTCACCTCTATGTATAAGCTCCTCGAAGCTAGTAACCACCAAGCCCTTCCTCACGTTGCGCGAACTGTCCCATATCTTAAAAGGCCTCTTCCCTCTAACCTCCTGTTAACAAACATACTACTTAGTTCAATACTGTACCTTTAAAAAATTTTCAAATTTTTAATATTTTTTTTTATTTTAAAAATAGGCTAGGATTATTTTTAAACTTTTTCATTACCTTTGAAAGTTAAAATCTGACAAAGTCTAATATATAATAATTTTACTTTTCTTAATTTAATCGTTCGAAGGAATAAAGCGGATATGTGACATTTGCTTTATGTACAATGAAATGCGGATTGAAATTAACGTTAATGAAGGGACTTAACTATAAAATGCAATGGTTGTGGGCTAAACCGAAAATAAAGGCAATAGCAGTTATGATTAATTATTATAATTTTAAAACTGTTTTGATGATATAGGACTATAGACTATTTTTTCTTCTAGAGCTTATTCAGGTATTACAAAACTGCGAAAAAACTTCATTTCGAATACTTAAAATCAAAATGCATATGAAGAATTTAACTTTTATACTTAATCTTCATATACTTATATCAGAATGCACTAAGTTATTAATATTATGTAAACAAACAGCTTGAACAAAGAACTTTATTTATCAATTACCATTCAAACGATTATTATTACTCAATAAAACAAAACAAATGTTTTCATATTAAATCATTCTATAAGCATTAGCGTAGGCGCTACGGCGTAACCCTCGTAGCCGGCGTAGACCCTGCACTGGATGCAGCGGTGCAACGCCCGAGCGACCTGCACCCCGACCCCCGACCCCCGCCCTCACACCCCCGCCCTCCCTGACACGCCCCACCGCACGCACTGTGCGTTGACCTACTGACATCGCCCTCGACGATCTTTAATCTAGACTGGACTATCCCAGCGGTGGGCAAAGTGGAATCAACAGGCTTGGGACTGATCAGCTGATTGACATGCCAAACAAAAGTAACGGGAAGCGGAAGCGCATTTGTTGTATTTCTATATATATTTTTTATTGACTTTTGATTAATTAAGTAGAAATATTAGTAAACAAAATAGTAAAAGTTATACTACGAGTGATTCTTATTGTGTACGTCATAAATGTGTCATTTACGATAATAATATGATGAAATCGCAAATAATATTAAAACGGTTACTACGGATCTACGAGTATTTACAGGATGCCGCGATGAGCGATGAGGAGTGCATGGTCGGGGTCTACACATAACGTTACCTCTTGTATTTCGACTATCATTTTCACGGCACACTCGCACTTGCTACTTCACTTTAATGTCACTTTTATGCTTATTATATCTATTTTACAATTAGTTGAAGTCTTTTTCATAACTATTGTTCATCATATGAATATTAGAAAACGTAAATAATTTGTACGGAAAAGGATAGATTTCGATATAGAATTACGGAAAATCTAGTAAATATATAAAGCTTAGAAACGAATTCCACTCAGGAAATATCCACATACGGCTATGAGCCAAGCACAACCCTAAATCATACGGCCACAAACGGCTCTATCTAATAATATTCATTAAACAACGTGTAAAAATACTAATCTGAGCATTTGTAAAATTGGGAACACATCTCTATCTATTGGAAAAGTTCTATCATTCAGAAGGTCGTATATCACACGTGAGTTTAAGTATTATCCTAATTCATCGTATAGGTAAAACGGGGGCATCTTATTATAGATGATAAAAGGAGGCGGCGCGGTGCGCCGGCAAGCGCCGCGGCCGCACTGTCGACTCGCGACTCGTGACTCGTGACCGGGTCGCGGCCTCCTCCCCCCGAGGCCCCTCCCTCGCCCCGCGACCCGCCGACATCCCCCGCGCCGACCCCCGCAGCCCCGCAGACCCACGGCCCCGCACCCCCGCAGAAGCCCCAAGCCCGCACTGCAGCGCCCTACCCGATGCCGTAACATCTTCGGAATTATCAACACCAATAATGCACTTTTTGGCCGCCCAAAAGTATATGTTTTCGCAGACTCGTAGTCTCTAAAGATAGAAATTCTAGCACAGACTAGGTTGAAATCGACTAAACCACAATTAGGTACATGATATTTTCAGTTAAAGATACTATTCACGGCGCTTTCATACTGGTGCATCAAAGGGGGAGACGGTTACAAACGTTACCACGTTCTCAATATCTATTTAGTAGGTTTTTAATATACATAGATAGCATTCATATATATTTTAGAGACAAATATGATATTTTTATAAGGATAATACTGACCATAGGGTTTTTTGTGAGTTTTCTAACTAAATAGAATTATTTCATTACTTTAAATACAGTGGTGCAACCGTAGACATGCTACGACGTAGACGGTGGCGTAGCTATTCTAAGATAACAATGTAAGATATTTTAACCGTAGAAACCAAAACATTCACTTATATTATCCAGTAATAATTATGAAAGATTCAGAAACGTGTAAGGAGTTATATTTATTTTACTCAACACGTTCCCAACTAATTTTTACGATCTAAACGTAAGTTTTAACTTAAAGGTGAATCATGTCTTATTATATACTTTATTTGTATTTGTTGTTCGATATCTTCAGCAGTTGCGAATGAGTTTTCATGATTATGAAATTATTAAGAAGGGAGTTCCTTAGAGGGAGTAGGGAGTAAGGCAGTATATTCTTAGGAATATTAAGGAAAGGGGTTATTTAAAAAGAGTTGGAAGTATGTATAGAAATCTGTTATATTTAAAGCTATAGTAATTTTACATCGTCTCATCGTATCCAAAATTTAAGACAGTGCAACCTCCGGTGGTAACTAATAGAGGATGATCTTGTGAAATTCGAGATATCTTCTCATAAAAGTAAGAAACTTGGAGATTTAAAAATCGTCTTTGGAAATCAGAGTCGATTTTTGGAAATGTTATACCTACTACATAACTACATACATAAGAACACGGACAGAGTCACGTTCCAACGCTAGTTACATACATTTCAAAGATTAAATAATAATTCGGAGAGATGGATAAGATACATATGGATACATTTCCAACGTCATATCACACTGCTGATTATGAAACATAAACTCAACCTAATTCCCACGTGTCCAGCGGGAGCCGCAACCAAAACGGGTAAGTTACTTAATTATGTCAATTTCGCAATTAGTACGGTCAGTGTTCATATCTTTATTTTTTTTTATAACAAATTCATCTTTGCGTTCATAGTTCATACTACATAGTACTATAATAATTTTATATTGTGATAGATTCTACAATAAAATCGATATTTATAGATATTGGTACTTGAAATTTTGAAGTCTTTTCGGCCCAATGTTTATCTTAATTTATATGCTTAATAGGTGCGGGGTTCAATTAGTTAAGTGTAATATTCGTTTTTAATTTTCAGATTCTGAAAACTGAGTCCGCTAACAAAAACGTTAAAGAACATACGTTGTCATTAAAATAGTAGAGATCGATAATTATGTTACTACGAATATCATAGATTTTGTCAAACAAAAAGTTTTATATTAATCAGTAAGATCTAAATGCTTCTGGAATCTTTCCTAATTAATATCGAAAGCGTTTACAAAATATCAACTTAGCTGAACGCCGGGTACATGAGCTCACAGAACAAGTAAATCCAGGATGCGATAAGGACTTGTAAAGCCAATATAAATGGACCCTGCAATTTGCGCAGCCCGGACCACCACTCTGACGGTCGTCAACTTTCAATTAAAATACTTTTAAGCAAAAAGGTATACCGACTTCAAAATCGTTTTAAATTTAATTATTCCACTCCTCAGATGGACTTTTTCTTGAAATTTATATTGTTGAAACTTGTTCTTTAAAGAAAATATCATAAATTTAGTTTGCAACTAATGACTGACCCTCGCTCGGTTCACGAACGTACATTTTAACGGTTATTGTACTAGGTATATTTCTTAGAGATTATAGATTTTATAGGAGTAAAAAGTATCCTATACATTGAACCGGATAACCAGCTATGCCTATCATACGTGATGCGATCACAGACTAACAGACAGACAGACACACAAAAAAACCTATAAATTCAGTCTCCTCGATGTTAATGACAATTACCATAAAGTTTTCTAAAAAAATTTCTACTCAGATTTATTTTTAATGTACACAGTAGAAATAACTTGTTTTTTAAAGAAAATAAGTATTAATTTAAGTTTGAAATTGGATTGGCTAGTTACACTACATTGGCTATTACAATTAATTTTATTAAAACATAAACATAATAATGAAAGAAAATGACTGTTGATTAAAAAATAACAGAATTATGAAAACAAATTGTCATAAAGTCAATCTTTTAAGCAAAGCTTTCTATGCGATGTGACCGATATAGGGTATCCGTTAGTTATTACTTCTGGCAAATTGATTTTCCGATTGATCCACTTTTGGTATCGTAACTATAATAAATTGCAATTATAGTCTGGATACCGGATGTATAAATATAGAATAAATATATATGTTATATGTTCGTGACAAATATTGCCATTTAAGCCGTGTTCTCATTTTGATGTGATTCTGGTAATCCAGACAAGTGAACTAATGACATACACTGAACCGGCCTACCTCGGTAGGTGGAGTACCACGAGGGTTGCTTTTGTGATAGTGAAATGTGGGTGCAACCCCTACAGCCCCACTAAACGTTCCATTCCATTGGGTTTTAGTAAGTGCTATCCAGGCTTTTTTAGTCATTGAGTCTAACATAACATTAAAAGAAAAAATATAATGTAGAAACCACAAGCTCTGAAAACGTGACTAAAAATTCACACCAATATATTTTTAAAGGGCAACTAAAACTGGCACAGTCATTTCGAGAGCCATTGCCATCAGTCAAGACGCTCTGAGCATTTCCGCTGCGACGAACGCCCTCCGTCCACATTCATCTCGTAATAAGATGTATCTGCCGCGGTTATAATCGTCTACCATTGGATATATCTTAATATATCTATACTAATATTATAAAGCTGAAGAGTTGCTTTGTTTATTTGTTTGGTTGAACGCGCTAATCTCAGGAACTACTGGTCCGATTTTTTTTCGGCTAAGGCTACTTTAACTATATAGAACAAAGCGTTTATTTATTGTATATTATTTATATTGTGGTCTAAATTCGGCCGAAATAGTTTATTCATAGACTACTGACTTACCCTCACTCCGCTCGAGTTTGTCTCTAACTTCTAATTGTTTTCTTACTAAGATGATATGTTTTCCCGCAATAAAAAGTATTCTATATATTAAACCGACTATCTATTATTATACAAAATTTAATCAAAATCTATCCAGTGGTTTTTTCGTAACGCGGAGAGACAGACAAAAAAAAACTTAAAATTATTGATTATTTTAAATATAATTAAATAAAATAAGAGTTAAAATAGTAACGTAAACTTCGGAATGAAAATAGGTACAGCGGAAGCTAAACTATGACGCTTTTGAGTGGAGACTGGAGAGTCTGCTTTTGAAACCAGGAGTGGGACGAAAGGGAGCGTGAACTGCGTGTAAACTGTAACATTTTATACTTTTTACAGCTTTTTAAATAGTCCTATGCTTTTTTATCTAGCATAATTAATATTATCATAATATTATATAATTAATAATATATAATAGTTATTAAATAAGCTGGGATTATTCGCAAGACTTACGTGTCTACAAAAAGTATTTCATATTTTATAAAATAAATTTTTAATCTGTTAACGTCACGTTTCCTTAGAAGTTTAGACCGATACCGAAATAAAAATTTGCGAACGTATTTATGAATTACACTCAATATATTCAAAAATAAAATATTTTTTTGCTTATTTTCGGTCATATTTTGAATGTCCATTTCTTTTTCGTAGAATTCGCCACAAGAGGCTTATATTATGAAGTGGGAAGATTTTAAAAATACCTATAGATATAAGAACTCTTTTGTTACATATATGATATACCTTGATAAAACCTTGAAGATTGAGAAGCCTCATTGGACGAGTCTCGTACAAAACAGATGTATTTTTAAACTACGCCTATTGCATAAATTACAATAGATTATAGATAAGTTTATAAAATAATTTATTATATTTATTATTGGATAGCTGGGCATCGCCGTCTAAACACTCCCCTATCACGTCACGAGATTGGTTACTTAAAGATGGGTTTTAATAAAATAGCTAGTAACAAAGAAGATATTAATCAAGTATAATCGAAATAACAAAGTGTTTAAATAATTTTCGTTAGTGCGATTGACACATTGTTTCTTTTTCTTATTTTTTTAATTAACACGCAACACGATCTACTAGTAGTTCCGCGGCGAGCTACGAGGCTTGTGTTATAGATATTATAATTATAACCTACGGCTCCAATACAAACATGTGTGCTTATCGTATAAATAAATGTCTTTAGCGGGACTTAAGCCCACGTAAAGCTATCTTTTCGTATTTTTTCGCGGATTTACTTTGATATTTGGTTCCCGCCGTTTCAAATGCTTTACAGCAATCATGGTAGGTATTTATAAACGTAACATCTTTTAACGCTGCGACTCTTTTAAGTTTTAACTGATTAAAGCCCACATTATATTAGAATTAAATTTAATTAACAAAAAAAAATCAATTATATTACAGTTAGAACGGCACTTCCTTCCCCTTATAACTGCTTTAAATAATAAGCATTTTCCACATTACTATTAACGCTGACGAGTAAAATAGTGTATAAAACTTAGAAGACAGTGTAGAGGACGTGTGGAGAAAGGAATCAAGTTCCTTGTCATCCGTGCGTATATAAAATGCACGAAAACGCACAAACCAACTTTAGTTAGATGAAATATGCATAGTATATACTGTATTTAGATATACTTCGAATTATTAGTACTCTAAGAAAATAATTTAATAATAATACCTTGTAAAATTTTATCAAGGTTTTTTTTGTTTACGAAGTTTTAGGTTATTTTGTTAGTATGTAACAACAGTTGTCTATTATTAAAATTTATTTATTAATCTTGCATGAGGTCAAGGCCTACATTCAGGGCGGGCGGATAAATAGAGTAGATAGGCCAGCTTCACACTATAATATTGTATTAAAGGTATCACTGTACAAAATATCCTGAGATGTAACTTTTAAACCGTTACAAATATATTGTGCAAATTAATTCGTAGTAAATAGTAATAAGGTCACTTTTACACCGTGTAATTTAGTGTCAGGAGTACGAGTATATTATAAGCAAAAAAGGTGCGTTTAGATTTCAGTAAAAAATATCACTACATATTATAAAACAAAGTCTTCCGGCGCATCTGTCTGATCTCGTGATAAACTCTAAAACTACTGCAGCTAGTTTCACGCTGTCTTTACCAATTGTTGGAGTGGTTCTCAAGGAAGGTTTTCGTGTATAATTTGTCAAGTTTTTTTACATTTAGCTTCGCTCGCGCCAAATCTAGGGACGAGCCCGAGCAAAATATTAATGACTCTTTATAACATCAGCAATTTACCGGTGAAAGTCCCGGTAGAATCTGTACAGTTGTTTCAGAAATTAGCCGAAAAAAACATATACACGTACAGCGGGACTAATATTATTTTATGGCTGTTTTTACAAATTAAATTAAAATTTACAATAGGTTTACAGGATTGAAATAGTCTGGAAGTAATCACATCAATCTCAAGGCGTTCTTCTTAAAAATTATTAATCGAACAATATACTTTAGTGCACAAACGTTCTTTTATAACCTCACAATTTTGCAAGAAGTATTTCGATAGGATAAAAGAGAGAAATAAGTACCTAGGAGTATGTTAATAACAAAGAATTGTACTCTATCATAAGAGAGAAGTAGATAAGAATTGAATAAGAATGGGTAGGAGAGTGAGAGAGAGATATAACTAATAAAACTAACCAAAACCAACCACCAATCTGGTATAGTAAAAATATTTAGTTAGTCTTAATCTGAAAATTGTCTAGAATATTAATTTCAGTATTTCTTTTTTTAACACTTGAAACAGCTAAAGTACTATTTGCGGCTCGCCCTTGAGGCTCTACAGAGGTCGTGTTAGTATCGCGCTGTAAAACTTACACTTTGTTTTAAATTTTCAAGCTACCTTATTAAAATGTGAAACAAAATTTTGATATTTATTTATTATTAGTATGTATATAAGTTCATATACTTAACTCGACAACACGCTCAGTTTGTAGTACTTGATAAATTAAAAAAAATTAAAAAACTTCAGAAAAATTGAAAAGTTAAGGGCTTATTATTTTGTATGAGAATCACTAACCTTAAAACGTAATAAAGGAAAAACCGGAGCGAAGCGAAGACGAGTCACTAGTCAGTACATATTAATGCATATGAAAGTATATACGGTACTTTTTTAAATCTTTGGCTGTCTGTTTGTTCCGGCTAATCTATGAAACGGTTGGACCGATTTTGACGAGACTTTCACTCGCAGATAGCTAATGTTATAAGGAGTAACTTAAACTACATTTATTTTATTAGAGAATAATAAAAACCGTTTAAGTTATTTCAACTCACGACCGGCCGAGATTGCTAGTTATAAGTATGAACAACAATCTAAATAATTAAATGTATACAATTTTTTTATATCGACCTCACGTACGATTTACTCGCTTCATGAATAACCTTATAAACATTATGGTCATGATAGGCTTCATCAAACTGGCGCTATTATAAATTCGCAGTCTAATTTGAATCGCGAAGCAAATAAATCTACTTTGAAAGCAAATAACTGAAAATCTAATAATATGCATCATATTATTAGATTTTCAGTTATATTTGAGTAGACATTTCAAACAAATCGATATATATATAAATATTAGGAATAGTCTGAAATAGTGGACGTATGTCACCTAGTTTCATCCCTAGGAGACTGTCCATACCTAAAGTCCATAAATAAATGACTGGTAATCTAATTAATTATGTAGAGCTATAGAAGCTATATAAATAGTTTTTAAATTTCTTTTTTTTTCAAATTAATTTTCTCCCCTTGTTTTTTAATTGTGCATCTATTAACTGAATGTAATTTAATTATATTAGATTTAACATTAAGGTACTCTATTGAGTAAATGTAATCAAATTTTTTTTCATCGTGAAATTACTTCAATTACTTCTGCCTTCAGTTTGGAAGCAAAGCCTTAGACGTGTGAAGACAGGCGAAATCAATACATATAATTAAATACTAACTTAGTCGAATCTATACATTAAATCTTTAACGAAAAACGTTATCTCTGTCTTGGAAGGTACACTAAAAATGTAGAATTGATTGTTATGCTTTTACTGTCTAATTAATAAATTCAAATTATGCATGCTGTGTTTACCTGTAAGTGGCTTTACATTTTTAGATCTTTATTTTTTATAATCTAATGTATTTTGTATTTGCATTATGTAAAGTTATTGGTAAACCTAATAAAGAGAAAAAAAATGTTTTTTTGGAAAATCTTATTGAAATAATCATTATTATCAATAGAGAGGCCGAATCTATTGTTTTTAGAATTACTTGTCTGTGTGTCTGTGACCGCATCACTCAACAATCACTAGCTAGATTTTGATGAAATTTGGTATGATAGTAGCTGGTTACCCGGTTCAGGACATAGAATACTTTTTACTGTTGAAAAATATATCATTTCTTACAAATCTCAACTGTTAAAAACCAGCTATATGTATGTGAAATTTAGGAATTTAGTTTTAGGTCTTTAGAACGCGGCCAGAACCGCGGGAAATGCTAGTTCAATAAATAAACTCATTAACTGAAATATACTTTATTTAAAAAAAAAGAGACGTACCCGATAGGAGCGAGGGTGATTGATTTGATACATTAATAACTAATGTAGATTCCACAGAAATGTGACTTTTTTCCTTTACCTTTAATCAAAAACCTCGTGATTTGGTCACTGTGAGAGGGAAAGCTGGACCCCTGTTATTCTATTTAACGACCATATTACAATTTAAATAAGATTTTCTAAAAGAAATAATTGTAATGTTCGATTCAATCAGAATTTTATTATCTTTACCCATAATAGGTATGTGTAGACGTGTTACGAAGCACGTCTACTGTCTTATACAATTTATGAAGAAGAGCAAATCCGTAAGCAAATACACTGATAATATTAATAAGTATATAAATGGGATTTAGCAGTAGATAATATTAATAGTAAGATAATGAAGCACCGCAAGCAAGCGCGGAAGTTGGGGCGGATTAGCGCTGAGTGGGGTATTAGCGCGGATCCTCTACTTCGTTAGTCTCTCACGATCGAAATCGATCTTTGCTAGGCGTGTAAGTCTTAATACACAATTCCATCAGTAGCGGCCCGTTGGTGATCTATTAGCTCGTAAATAAGTTATGTAGGTTCAATATATTTTTTAACCGACTTCAAAAAAGGAGGAGATTATATGTTTGCATCTTCGCATCGCTACTTTTTGACGCTTCATCTATACAGACGTACGAGTAAATAGAAGTTTTGAATGCATAACATTTATTTTCAACGTAATAACCACTAGCTAATACGAAGAAGGTATCACTACCTATTATAAAACAAAGTCCTCTGCCGTCCCTGTCTGTATGGTTGTCTGTTCGCGATAAATTCAAAAACTACTGCAGGTAATGCCTGCGCGTACACTCATGCACTATAATATACATATCTCCTGTTCAATTGTCTCGTCTCAATGAGATCGGCCGCAAAAGTCAAAATCGGTCGGAGAACATAATAATAATTATTACTTATAATAATATTAATAACTAAACTGAGACTTATGTAGTGGTAGAATAAACAAATACTATAACAAACAAAAAAAGTACACGAATTTAAATGACTATAATTGTTCGAATGCCCTTAGGTGTGTATTTTTTATTAATGTCTCTAGACTACCTCCTCGTATTCATCAAAGAATATTCATAAAAGTAGTCTTTTCAAAATCGATTAAAAATATGTACCTAATAATGTTCGACAATAATAATAATGGATAATTCAGAACAATCATTATGATGCGTAGATACTGATGTTGGTACATGTTAAAAGTAATGGAGAGCAAACAACTATGCCTCTCTATACTCTATCCTCGTAAAGGATATAAAAATTTATATGTGTTGTTCTTAGTAATTTATCCATATCGTACATAAATAAGTTAACGGTATGTTACTGTAACTTTCTCTCTGCCTCGGCCTACGCATCAAAATAATAAGACAAAAATGGTTTTATTTCAATATTTAAAAAAATATATAAAATGTATATCAATTTAGAAATTATAAAGTATATCAACGACTCACCATCGCTCCGCTCGGGTTCGCTAATAACAGGTAGTATAAATGTCTTAGAGATATTTTCTAGCAGTAAGAATTATCCTATATAATGACCATGATAACCAGCTCATTATATCAAGTTTCATCAAATTCAAACCAGTGGTTTTCTCGTGATACGTTTCTAGACAGAAAACTTCCAAAATCTATGGCAATATCCATGGTATATATACTAGTCCTCTGCATGGATAATCTCTTCTCTATCTATACTAATAAATGGTCATTACGTTTTATTGTTCGCTCTAACTACAAAAACTACAAAACAAAGAAACGGAAAACTTATTTCATAGGAAGTTTCTTGAAGGTTCTTAGTATACGTGTAAAATATAAGAACTTGGATTTCGTTCCTTAGAACGAGCGAAATACTAGTAATGACTATTTCAATAAAATTATCCAAACAATATTTAATTTAAAGATTCGACTCAGTGTTTTTCGTGTATTTTGTTATCTTCTGGAGGCTGATCAAGAAGTCAAGAAAGAAGAACCTTATCGTTGGTGATGCCTGGACTCTTAAAATATTTTTATAGAATTCTCAATGGCAAATATTTACTGCGACAAGGAGTAGCAGGTTAGCTTAGTTTTGATAAATTCTAGTTATTTGTTTAATATTTGTTATTTCGTTTAAGAAAACAAGGAAAGATACTTTACAAAACTATTCAGTTACGAACGAAAAAAAATATATATCTATACTAATATTATAAAGCTGAAGAGTTTGTTTGTTTATTTGGTGGAACGTGCTAATCTTAGGAACTACTGGTTCGATTTGAAAAATTCTTTTTGTGTTGGATAGTCCGTTTATCGAGGAAGAATGTTACATCACGCTACGACCAATAGGAGCGGAGAATCAATGAAAAATGTGGCAAAAACGGGAATGGCGTTAGTTCTGCGAGGTACCATACCGCGCGACTCAGAAAGAATTTGGTTTCCGGTCTTTAGAACGCGTGCGAAGCCGCGGGAAATACTAGTATAAGATATATTTGGGCGTTACGAGAGCAATAGTTAGCCCAAAATTACAACTTTTCAGAAAAATTCAAAGACAAAGACATAGCTATATGAAATAAAAAATAAAATATTTAAGAATTAAAAATACTACATACATTTTTTATGAGTATCGGTAACCATGGCAAAACTAAACCCAGATTTTTTTTCATTTACCATGTTGAAATTTAAAACCTTTTAAAAGTTTGCGTTATATTTTTTTGTGTAATATTATTTAATATGAAATAAGGTACAGGCGCCAATGAAGGCCCACTTAAACTTCAAAACCTCATAAAATCTTCCAGATAAGTTAAGTAAAGAAAAAACATAGTGGAAGCTGTAATATATTTATTTGAGTAACAAAATATGTAAAAAAGTAGTACAGCTTTTAGCATTTTAACACAAATGAAAACACTTTTTAGAAACTCGGTATTGGGCTATCTTGGGAAGCTGGTCGCTCAAGATGGCCCGAAAAATATTAATGAAAATATATGCATTATAAACACTTAAACACTTTTAACATAAAACATCATATTAAAAACACATCCTTCTCATAACATTATTCATAAAAGGTAAAAAATCAACCAAAAATTTAAATATCTTAAATCTATCAAAATTAAAATCGAGTATAAAATAAAAACAAAGCACTAAATAAAATAAAATTTAACTTTGAGATCAATTTTGACAGTAACTTATCAAAATAAAAATAAATCAGTTTTTCTATTCTATCATTTTTTTAATGTCGTTCATAGGCGGGCTATCTAAGGAATACAGAAAATTAACATTGATATCAATCAAAATATACTTAATTAATTATAACAAATTAGACGCTACTATCTTTAATTGAGTTGAACACTCCTAAAAAAACTAAAAAGAATCTCAAAAGTGAATTTACTTTGATTGCACTCTGGACTTATGAATTGCTCCTCATCATCTTTGGTTAAACCCACACTGACTTCGTCTGCTTAGTTTAGTTTTTATGATTGTCATTTTAGTGTTCTTCGCCGTTTTTTCTTTAGCAGTATCAAACAAATCTTTAGTTATTTTCTGGCCTACATAATTCATCGCTTTTCAAGTCAAACTTTAAAAAAAAGAAATATATAAACACTACATTTCAATAATCCTAGAAAGGCCCGGGCTATGTTTGGGAATTATACTATGGGCCATGATAGGAAATTACACGCGGGTTGAGTATAATCTCGTAAACATACAAAAAAGGAAATAAAATAATAACATTCACCTGTAATTCGATGATAAATAGATTAAATATGAATTTTCACAGTTTAGAGCAAAGACATTTGTTTTAAATTTGTTAATTTTCAAAAGGATATAGATAATGGACGTTATAAAATGTGTATCTTCTTGACATGGCCAAGCAAACTGCCATCTGTGTTCAAAATAGCGACGCGCGGGTAATGAAATACACTTGCATTATTATATATGGTATTAGTAGCACAAGCTCGCGAAATTTCAAATGTTTCGAATAATCATAACTGTATTTTTTTAAAAGTGGGCTATCCTAGGAGCCGGGCCATCTTCGGCACCTGTACGTTATGTTGTGAAAAAATGAATGTGAAATACCGTTTTTGAGGAGAAGATTTTCTTGAAACAAAATATTATTTTCACAATAAGTAAAGTTATGACGAATAATAAACAACATTCAAAGAGTACAAAAAAGCAATTGTTAAATAATTAATAATTAATTACTATCCTCAATTAAAACTTTATCAACTTCCTTATAATTGTATGCTGATTTAAACATGTAAAAGAAATTGCTATTGGAAGTGTAGTATATAAATACCTACAATATTGCGTGTGGGAATTTTTTCATGAATATTTTAAAGGTTTTTCCATACATATTTCAGGCTTCAAACTCATATGCATTAAGCAATAAGCTGGTCTAGATCCTCTCCCCTAGGTCTAGTTATATATAGGTCTAGATCTCGTCCCGCCTTACGATCGTACGTCGATGAAATACGAGTAAGTGGCAATATTACTAGGTCTAGAGGATTACTGATACGTTTGTCCTCTCTTATACGTCTTTAATATACTAAAATTACGATATTTTCATTTCTAACGTGCTTTCTGATATGGTTGCCGGCGTGATTTTTTTGACCTTTCTAACATTTCATAATATATATAGTAATAAACACTGTGCGCTTTGGTTTGCAATAATTAACTTGAAGTCGTGATAATCTAAGATTACATAAAATCTATACATATAAATAAAATTGAAGTATCTGTTTTTAATTTCAAATTAACATTTTTTCACTAAATGCATAGAAAGTAGGTACCTATATAATATAACGTACCTACTAACATAAAAATATTTTTTTTGTCTGTCTGCCTGTCTGTTTATTCCGGCTTATTACTAAACGGCTGGACCGATTTGGATGGGTCTTTTACTCGCAGATAGCTAATATTATAAGTAACTTAGGCTACTTTTATTTAAGAATATTCATTTATTTTAAGTAGCGGAACTTGCGGCTTCGCTCGCGTTAAAACTTAATGAGTCGCTAATTTCATATATAATTGTAACTTGATCAAGGTGTTAATAAATATTGGCTGATGCTAGTCGTCTGCTAGTTGGACAAGTAAAATAATTTAGTCAAAAATATTTTAAAGGCTGTTGCTAGTCATCCGATAAACGTATTAATAAAAAATATATTATTCGTCCGACTATTGTCGGTTTGTACGAATATCTATCACTTTTTTGATTTCTAATACAAAATAAGCGATTATTGTGTGCAGGATATACCTATGCCAAAAATAAAAAAAAAAATAACCTTAACCTACCGAGCTTATAATTTATTATTAAGATCCCACCTACTTTTAAGTCCAAGAGTTTTTATATGTAAAAGAGCTGGCTCTATAGAGTAGTCGTATGAAATTTATGTTACTTACACTCCCTGAGAGTATGTACCTACATCAAAATAATGTACGAGAAAATGATATTTTGTAAAAAGTGCTTTAGAAACGTCCGCAATCGCATTCACGAGTATGTTAAAACTTAAAAAACAAATTGATTTCTCTTTGAGCCATTTAAGAAGCAAAAAAGTCTCAGTCGCGATATATCAAACACCAATTGTCGGACGAATAATATTTAATTTATTCATCCGCTTATCGGATGAATAGACACTTCGATAAATATTCGTGGTCATTAACAGTCATTAACCTAACTAATTTTAATTGAAGGTAAAAAAATTGTAGACTACGGTATATGTGTGTTCGAGCGACCCACCCTCGCTGCGTTCGGAGACCGGAGTCATTCCTACGTACATTTTAACGGTTAGTAAGTATACGTTTCTGAGAGTGAAGATATTTCCCACACTAAATAGTGTCTTATCTATACTAATATTATAAAGAGGCAAGTTTTGTATTTTTGTATGTAACGAATAAACTCAAAAACTACTGGACCGATTTCCAAAATTCTTTAGCCATTACAAATATAATATTATGTTCATGTACAATATACCTACTGTATACATATGTTTTTAATATTTTTGTAAAAACTTTCACACGTTACTTCATGATAATGTAATATAAAAATAATTAAAAGAATATTATACAACTGTATAAATAAATAATAAAATGCATGCGATACGTACAATTGACGCCCCGGAGCTTAAATCCTGAACGCATCTTTCAGGTCTTGACTTCAGCATGACAACAACGAATGAAACAGCTTTGGGGGCTTACCGAAGATATCCTCACGTTGAATACCGTTTGGAGTCATCTTAAAACTTAAATAAATTATCCACCGCAACTTACTGTTTTATTGAACGTAAATTGTATCAAAATCAGAATGTTTTGAGAGAAAATTTTTAAATTAATGAATTAAAAGTAGTGTCATATACCTATCGATATATGTATAAATAATCCTCTAGCCCTTATTTTTATTATTTAACAAATTGCAATATATAAGTACGTTGGTGAGATCAGAATTAGATATATCATTAAACTTTTTTATTAATATTATTTTTCAATTGAATTGAAAACAATCTTCATATTTTGCAATACACATATAATTTGTATTATAATTTAAAAGTAAATATGAAAAAGAAAATTAAGTCTCGAGTTACGCCAAGCGCTACGGACCGCTACGGACTACAGTGCTACGGTGTCACGCATGTGCCAACTGTCTGCACTATTCCCTTTATTCTTAACATTTATTAAAACTTGCTGTATTAAATACTCTTTATTAATTAAACAGAATATAATAATAAACATGTAAACAATATTTATGTTACGAAACAATTGTTGTATTATAGTTTACAGAGATAAACATTATGTATGCCAAAATTGTCTGACTAACGTCATATTAACGTATCTTGTATGAGGCATCCAGTTCTTATAAATTATGTAAAGGATAGACAAATCGGATTCTGGATAAACGCATCAACTAATCGATAATTCCAAACGCTTGAAGAGATACGATCCTTAAAGTATGACACAGATTTAAATAATGCAGGTTGCATATGCATATACGGCGGAGTGAGAGGAACGAGCAGTACGGCGCAGGGCCTCATAACGTGGGGCACTGGTGGTACTGGCCGAGGGTCGGGAGTGAGGAGCAGGGAGGACGAGGGCACCAGGCGCGGGATAGTAACCATGTCTCCGGGCGTGTCAGTCACGTTACGCAAGTGGGCGGCGGCGCCGGTCGCGTCGTTACCTCTCTGGCCATCGCGGCATGACCGCCGGAGGCCGCGGGCGCGCGCTCACGCCGCCATCTTCGAGGGGCACAGCCCGGGGTTCGCGTCGCGACTCGCGGAGCGGACTTGAGCGGTGCGACGCGTGGGCGGCGATCGATGCGACACCGCGCCTGCGCCCCCGAGCCCGCCCGACGCCGCCCGAGGCCTCCGACGCCGGTGCATCCGCCCTGACCCACTTCCCGCGCACACTGACCTCCTTCGAACTTCCAATGGAGTTGCGAATCGAGATGCGATGTACACCCTCCCTCTAAATATCCTATGTAATCTTCTCGCGCTATTTTAAACTTAAGTAGTATTACAGAACAGTCTAAATCAAGTATACGGCATAGGTTCAAGCTGAGTTGTATGCTACATCTATTGCACTAGAGTACCATAAGTTACTATTTGTATGCCGCACAAGCAAACGATAAATAATGGAGAATAAAATATAAGCAAACTTGACACTTGAGTTATTTTAACTAGCTAAAACTAAATCTTTGCTCCGTTATATAACAACCACTTATAGCCATTACGTTACGTATTAGGTATGCACTTAACAAAATATATAAATATATAATATCCTTGGATTTATTTATAGATAGAAATACAGCCAATTAATTGAATATTTACCAAATTATTATTTACGATACCTAGTTATTATGTAAAATAATTTAGGGTCATTTTTATGTTGCTTATTTTTTAAATTAAAATAAGTATATTCATTATGTATTCAATTGTTTTTACTTATTATGATTTATATCCAGTAAAAAATACTTAATAACAAATCGGCTCTGTGAGAATGTAAGTCGAAGGTCAAGCTCATATAATCGCATTAACTTAAGCCTATTCTAGAAAGTTATCAGAAGCCCACTTACTTATGTTTACGCACGCATTTTATTATCTAAGCATTATTACAATAATAGGACAAACGTGTAGATACTAAATGTTATTTTACGAATAATATATTTTATCATCTTTATTCCTATAATTCATTATTGGGAATTGTTCTCATTTATTGTTATAAATAATGTGTTAAAACTATTTGTGAATCGGACTATATTGTATTAGAGTAAGAAATATTATTTTATGTATCTAAATTAACTGAATATGTTTTATATAAGTTTATTTAGGTCAACAGATACTTAGAAGTAAAACAATTGCATTTTATTTATAGTAATTTAATTGCCAATAGGAATTACGTTAATGATTAACCAGATTTCGGAACCGATAAACCGATTTTGGTCATTGACCCCCGATCCAAGTCCAAAAATCTTTCAGTGTCGGTTCCGTTCTTTAACCGGTTAAAACTAGGAACCAAGTTTTTTTCGATTTAATTACTGTACATTCTTCGAGTGATGAATTAGCGGCTACAACATTACATAAACAAAATTAACCTTTTCTTTACTGCTACAGACTATTATCACTTTATATTTTGATTTTTTACCATTTTTACTGACTTTACACATTCTGATAGCAGAGTATATACATATATTTTTAAACTGGCAACACTGACTTGTTTTGTCACAATAATATCAAAGTAACTGTAGGCTGTATGGACTATAGTCCTTTGCCTTTCCCTATTGGGGATAAATTTTAAAAACAACAACAATCAAAGTAGTAACTGTCAAAGTTAACTGAAATCTCAAATCGAATGTCAGAGTAAAATTGCTTAGCGCAAAAGGTATACATACAGTGTTGTGAGCAAAATCGTTTTTCTAACAAATATTTGTTAAGAAACATTAGTGAAAGTTGTGTCACTTTGCGGTATAACTTACATGCAATAGTTTAATTAATTATGTGACTGTACTTCTCGTGGGTGTTCACTAATAACTAAGATCGAACATCGAGACGGATGGACCGCAGTGTGGAAAGTAAGTATAATATCTTATTTTGTATAAAAACTACCTATTTCTTATTTTGTATAAAATGGTTTTATATTCATGTAATCATTTAGTGTTGGATAAAATCTATCACATATAGAATTTATTTGTAAATAAACAAGAAATTAAGAACGCCCACGTAAACTCATGTCGTTTACCTACTAACCAGTTTTTCACTGCATTACTCTAAAGATCATGCGTTCAGAATATAGGTGATATATTTCGAAATTGTTTGTTCCAAGATTACTTTTATTTACGTTGTATAACCGGCAAGTGATATGCTTAATGTTTGCATTCTGTATCATACAAATTCCATTTATACATTATCTACATATCTTCTGACCACTTCTTAGAATTTGTAACATATGTAATATAATAACATTCTTGAAGCATAGATGAAACATAAAACTACTTTGTAAGTTACATTTATTACAATTTTAAAGTGTATGTAAAGGTTTAGTTTTAACCACTAGTGTAAAACATTATTCATTATTCTAAGCCAGATCTCTATTTTAATATATTGCATAAAATAGTGATTAACATTCTATACCTGTACCAAGTGTGATGTGATTCAAGTCCTATTATAAATTATCTTATTGGATCATTATTTATAAAGATTCTTATTATCATTGAAAATGTTTAATGTCATTAATACATGTTACGGCAAGATAAGCTAATATTAACTATACAATCAAATCAATATTTGTTTTTAGTTATTTTATACAATAGTGTTTAATATATTTTATAAGTTTAAAATCTTGCAAACAAGCCATTAATTTAAATGCTAATTTATATATAATACTTTAAGTAGTAAACCAAAATAATATAAAATTTTTCTAACATCAATACTTTTAACTTACCAGCGTCTTACTTCTGCTTTGGATGATATGCTATATAATATCTATCAAATCAATTCAAAACAAAAAAAACATACTTTACTCAAATAGACTTACAAACACTTTTGAATTGTCAATTTTTACATTATAACATAGAATTAAATTAAATGTCAGTCTGTAAGTTACAGAGGAAGCTACCACTTGGAAGGCTTGGAAAAGGGCTAGGCAGAAAATCGACAGTTCCTTTTTAAAATAAAAATTAGATACAATATTGAATATAATAATCATCTATTCATCCTATGTGAGACCCAACCAGAAATTAAAATTCTATACATTTACATCTTCAAAGTAGCTTATACGTTACAAAACATCTATATAGTTAGTTTATATAATTCCAAAACATCTTGTATTAAACATAGACATGTTATATTTATATATCAGAAAAAGTTTATAACATATTTTTATTTGTACTAAAACAAATTCAACATTTTTCTCTAAAACAAAAAATTACAAAATCAGAGCCAACTTTTGAAAATTGCATTTAGAATAATTTGGCATCCGACAGAGTTGGCAATTACCTCTAGTTGTGTTTTGTTATTTTACTCAATTAATGGTTATTTCTTAAGTTGTAGTAAACTCTAAAACCATTACAAATTTTTTTTAGATTTTATATAATTGGATAAATTGCGAGATAAAAAGGCACCTGTATTTAGATTTCTATTATTGAATGCATAAATTTAAGTTTATTAAAATCTAATTTATAAGCAGAATAATAATATGCTACCAAAAGGCGAAATAACTTTAAAATGTTCTCAATAAATTTCAATCTTTAGACCAATTATTACAAATTAATCGATGCCTATTCATTATCCTTAAACTTAATGGGGCACATAGATATTACAAGTAGTCGCTTAAACCTATCACCATATCATCCACATTCCGCACACAGTTGATCTGAAGACCTAACGCCCCAATCATCATTACTTATCATGAGAAATTAGATTTAAAGCTGCTCTTTTTACTTCATTTACATTAGCTTATGACATGACTATTCCACTTTCTATAATCTTCAGCTTTTAAGTACAGTCTATCCTTAATTTTAACTGATATCTGATATCATCTAAGAGTACCTGACTCTTATATTCTCTACCTTTTGTCCACCAACTTATATGTATCCTTCTTTATACTTCTACTAGCGACTCGCCCTCGCTTCGCTCGGGCTCTTCCCTAGATTTAGCTCAGGCAAAGCCGCGGGATCGCCTAGTTATGCATATAAACCTTCCTCTTGAATCACTCTATCTATTGGAAAAAACCGCATCAAAATCCGTGGCGTAGTTTTAAAAATTTAAGCGCACATAGGGATATAGGGACAGAAAAGGCGACTTTGTTTTATACTATGTAGTGATAGTGATGATCTATCACACTTTCTTTTGTAGTTGGTTGCCTGGAAGAGATCGCTTTAAGCGATAAGGCCGCCTGCTGTACATCTTTGTTTATGTTTATGTTTATATATATTTTCTGTTGATAAAGAGTATTATTATTGTTATTATTTATTAGCAGATCACCGCGATGATGCTAGTGCGGCTGAACATGCGCGTGGCATTAGCAGCCCTCTGTGGAGGCGTCCTGCTTGTCACGCTCTACTGGGGCCGATGCGGGGACATAGTGCATAGACCCAGTAAGTATACTACAAGTCCTATTAGTATAGGATTTTTAGTTGTTGGGTGTTGTTGCCATCATAATACTAATGTTGGTCTTGATTTGACTGACTGAGAAAGGAAAATATTAATATTGTAACCTTTGAACTACTAGAATTAAAATAGTGTTTAGTAGTGCTTCGGGTTCGCTCCTAGTGAAAAATAAATACATCTATCCCACGGAAACCGATCATGTTACCGAGAAAAACCTTTGTGCTATTCCAGTAAATTTCTGTGCCAAATTTCGTTCAGATCCATTCAGGCGGGAAAGTGTTACAAACACCCATTCACCCTAACAACATTTATAATATTTGTAGGATACTGTTTAATATTTTCAATCTGTAGTCAATTTAAATGTAGGAAAATTGCAACTTCCTTTCCAACTAATAGTGAATTCCTAGTAGGTTCTGTGCCGTCCAACGAGCTGATAGATCGCATGAATGATGAAATCGAGTGTTCTATCAATGGGGAGTACTCGGTGGCGTGTCGCCGCGACCGCGACCAGGTGTATGTGCCTTTCTCCTTTATACACAAATATTTTGAGGTATGTATATAATATCCTCCCTTGCAATGAAGGCAGGCCCGTGCCCAACAGTGGGACATTAAAAAACTGAATAAAAAATATAATAAATAGTAGAATAATGCAATACAGAAATATTTGTATCTACCGATATATTTGTTCTTCCGTTGGCTGGAGTAATTTACAATTACCAAATGAATTATAATTTGATTATATAATATACTGCAAAAGGTTTAAAATTAAATATTATAAGCATTGTAACCCTGATAAAAGATAAATAAATGTACCTTATTATTTATTCTTCCCAAAAATAATAAAGTTGTAATATATTTTGCTAAACTATTTCTTTTTCAATGATAATCTCTGATTTTTTTTCCATTATATGTAACTAATATTTTAGATATACGGCAAAATAACATCGGTCAATGGCGTGGATAAGTTCGAATGGTCGCACAGTTATAGCAAAGTGTACCATCCAAAGAAGAAGTATGATCCCCGCGGTACATTTACGACCTTCGAGAATTACAATGTCGAAGTACGGGACAGGGTTAAATGTATCAGCGGAATCGAAGGTGTACCGGTTTCCACGCAATGGGAACCTCGAGGTTTCTTCTATCCCACCCAAATTGCCCAATTTGGATTAGCGCACTATAGCAAGAACATAACTGAACCACCGCCAAGGGTTAAAATTCTTGATGATGGGGAGAAGTTTCTGGAAAACTGGATAGTTAGTAATGATGCAACGATGACCAGAGAATTTGATTCAGAGCTCAAAGCGAATGTGATACGGTTTTCTACATCAGGCCATGTGTCCAGTCAGGTCTGGCTGAAGCTCAATTTGAGCCAGGACTTTGTTCTTAGTATGGATCTGAAATTGAAGCCAAATTCTTCCTTGACAGTTGTTCTGCAGAATAAAGATAAAAAAGAAACCGTCTATTTACATTACATTACGAGTTTACAGCTTATTTACGCTCAGGTAAGTTTATGGCGGCGTTTTTGTTAGCTTACGACTTAACTAAGCTCGGCTCGCGTCTTTATATGTCTATAGAGTACGGCCATATAGTAACTTTAGGTGTTGCTTGAGCCTATGAGATATTTCAAGTCAATCTACATATATATGTTTTAAGTTTCGTCTATATCAACCCAGGCGTTTAAGCATAAAAAATAAAAGTAGCAAGCATAAACAAATAAGCAACATTCGTATTTATAATACATAGTAATCTAAAAAAACGGCTATTTTTAACTTAAAGTTTTCTAGTTTTTTTTACCTGATTGCGCCCGCCAGAAGAAGGAAGGGGGGTTATGTTTTTCGAGAGTATAATAATTGTTTGGCACGCTTTACGGCCTGAACGGCACTGTGGATTTTAGCTTGAGAGGTGTCATTAGATTCGTATTAATTGTGAAAGTGACACCGGGTATACATTTTGAATCAGAACACAACATATTTTAGCTTTTTTTAAATTTCCAAATAGGTTTAGAGTTTTTTTTTTAGTTTTTTTAATGAACTGGCTTATTTACAGTAAACTAATATATGTTAATGTTGTAGGACGACCACACGTACTACGGTATAGGTGTAGATGAAAAATGGCATAAAATCACACGAGACCTCATAATAGATATGCAAAAGGGTTGGGCGTTGCAGGACAAGCCTAAGCGCAAGTCTCCGAGAAATAAGTTCAAGGTACCTTTTATTACTAACTTGCAACTCATCTTTGTTCCTCTCTTGTTCGTCCCTAGGAACGCTATAACGATTAGTAACTATAGATTTCAGATATGATAATTACCCGCAGTAAAAAGTATTCTTTATATTGATCCGGATAAACAGCTTTTCATCAAAATCAGTCTAGTTCTTATGATGTGGTCACAAACAGACATACAAATTTTCTAAAAACTATATTTCGGCCTCTGTGTCGACAACAATATCTATTACAATAAGATTTTCCAATTTTGTCCCATTCGCGATAAAATCCGAAAAGATAGTTTCATTTATAATAGCTAACAGCTCCTGAACTGCTGCTCCAGCTTGTACACCAAATATAAGCGACTCCCTCCACCCTTCTCTCTGTCTCTCTATTTCCCACTCTTTTTGTGTTTCCTGACACGTACAATTTGGGTAGCTTTAAAGCTAAAGTGAATGGGCATTTTCTAGGCATGCGCGTCCCATCCTAGGCCGCATGATCACCTTCCATCAGGTGTGATAGTCGTCAAGCGTGTGCCTATAATATATATTATACACAAGCACACAATAGAATGCAACAACCCAAGTTGTCCCCCCATCACCTTCCATCAGGTGTGATAATGGTCAAGAGTGTGTCTATCAATACTAATATTATAAAGCAGAAGAGTTTTTTTGTTTGGTTGAACGCGCTAATCTCAGGAACTACTGGTCCGATTTGAAAAATTCTTTATGTGTTGGATAGTCCGTTTATCGAGGAAGGCTATAGGCTATATTATATCACGTTAGGACCAATAGGGGAGGAGCATCAATGAAAAATGTTGCAAAAACGGGAAGGGCGGGTGTTAGTTCTGTGGGGTATCATGCCGCGCGACTCAGAAAGATATTAGTTTCCGGTCTTTAGAACGCGTGCGAAGCCGCGGGAAATGCTAGTAATATACTATAAGGTTAAATACATACATATTATAAACACCCATGACTGAAGTACAAACATTCGAGTTTAACAAATGAATGCCCCCAGCGGGACTCGAACCCGCGGCCGCTGGAGCAAGAAAGTAGGGTCACTACAAACTGCGCCAAACATGTCGTCATGTAAATCCTGTAGCATGTTAATATATATACACAAGCACACAATAGAATGCAACAACCCAAGTTGTCCCCTCATCACCTTCCATCAGGTGTGATAATGGTCAAGCGTGTGCCTATCACTACATAGTATAAAACAAAGTCGCTTTCTCTGTCACTATTTCCCTTTGTACGCTTAAATCTTTAAAACTACGCAACGGATTTTGATACAGTTTTTTTTTAATAGATAGAGTTATTCAAGAGGAAGGTTTATATGCATAACTAGCAGATCCCGCGGCTTTGCCTATGCTGAGAAAAGGCCCAAGCGAAGCGAGGGCGAGTCGCTAGTAATATATATACACAAGCACACAATAGAATGCAACAATCCCCCCGCAGATAAGCAGCCTGATCCTATCCGGGTCTGGCTCGGTGGGCACTGTGCGCGTGTCGTCCAGCTCGCACACGGCACACTTCCTGGCGGCGGCGCGCTGGCTGGCGGGTGCGCAGCGCGCGCGTGGTGGGTGGCCCGTGCCCGCGCGCCGCCGCGTCGCGCCCCGCGTGCCCGACCTGCTGCCTGGCTGGTGAGACATATACAGTTCTTTTCTCACAGATTAAAATCGGTTAAGTAGTTTCGCCAATGGCTTGGAAAAAAATTACTTTTTAATTTCAACGTTAAAATTAAAAATTAAAAAATTATTTTTTAATCCCAATTTGAAAATCAAAAGTTTAAACATTATTTTTTAATCCCAATGCTGGGATTGAAAATCACAAATTTAATTTTCAATCCTAGTGCTGGAATTCAAAATAAAAAAAATTAATTTGAATTAGTCGATTAACTATAAATTTTATGAAAAAAAAAACTAGAAAGCGGTGAACCCTACAGGCCATCTCTGAAACTTCTCGCTGGGTTGTGATCATTTTTAAGCTCTTCGAGTGAAAAATTTCGAAAATTGCTGGTGACGACATTATCGGAATTTCTAGAAAACTACAGTTTTTAAATTTAAACACTAATCCTTTTTTCTAGAAAACACACATCTTATTCACTGATTCTCTTATTGCAGGCTATATATTTATAATTGACTTAAGTAAAATAACTGTACACATTAGCATGTGGTGATTTTGTATCAAAATACACCCGCGAAACTATAAGTATATTATAATTTTATACGTACTTTATACTTTCTGATTATGTGTTCAGTAAAATTACGGCTAGAGTAATTCAAAGATGGCGTTGTGTGAACCTTCTCTCTAAATTAACTATGAAATACCAACAGGACACAAATTAAACGCGCGAAAAAGTTTGAAATCTGAATCGTTCGAATGAAGATAATAACGAAAATTTATTGTAACTGTTAATTAAATTATTATTTTCTATTTTTTTATTTTTTATTTTTATTTTTTAATGCTCAACATAAAATTAAAAATAAATTGTTAATGGAGTAATTGGGATTAAAAATAAGAAAAATATTTTGTATTCACAATGTCCAAATTAAAAATTAAATAATTATTTTTAAATGCAGTGATCTGAACTAAATATTTTTTTTTTATTTTTTAATTCCTATGATGGGATTAAAAATTGGAAAATTATTTATAATCCGAATTTTTAGAATTAGCAAGTAAAAAAAAAAAATTATGTAAAAGCTAATTCAATTATTTTTTCAATGCATTATTTGCAACTCAGCTTGGAAAAAACACCCGTTCTTTATTTAGAGCCGCGGCATCAAAGGTTCGAATTGCCTTAATGAACCTTCGAAAGAAGATGGCACTTTAAGAAGAAGTAGTTTAGGAGTCCATCGCGAACAAACAATGTGACACGTAATTTATATATATTAGATATAAATGAAGAATGAAGATGTATAGTTCTCGAGGCATAAGCTCAGCTTTGCATTTGTGTGAGTGATAGCTAAAAGCCGATAGCCGCGCATCAAAAACCAGTTAAAACCGGTTTAAACCACTCGCAACGCGCTACGCCTTCGGTCGTGCCTATCCGTACACTGCACTCACACAAATGCAAAGCTGAGCTTATGCCTCGAGAACTGACATCTGTACATTATACATATATCTATATATTATATAAATACAATTGGAGTGTCTGATTTTTTTCAAATTTACAGCTGTTTACTAAAAATTTTTTTGAGCCGTCCTTTGGAGAGGGCTCTTAAAACATCAAAAACATTTTTTCACATGAGTCTCGAAAAAAAAAGTAGGCGGTTTCTTTGCGCCACCACAATATATATGCTTTCATATATTTCATTTCACGTTTCATAGCGATACGAGCAACAAAAACCAATTTTTAAAATTTTTGTTTGTCTGTCTGTTTGTTTCGGCTAATCTCTGAAACGGCTGGACCGATTTTGACGGGACTTTCACTCACAGATAGCAAATGTTATAAGGCGAAATTTAGTCTAGTTTTTAACAGACTTTAAAAAAAAAAGGAAGTAGTATTTGTATTTATTTTAACTAACGGAACCCGTGGCTTTGTTGACGGCTACCTAGGTATGAACCCGAGCGAAGCGTGGGTGAGTCGCTAGTATATTATGTATTTACTATTAATACTAGGCATAACTGCCTCGGTTATTAGGACCAGTTGGTTGACTTGGTTGCAGATGACATTTCGAGGGTCCAGAGATCGCTAGAAAGTGGGTCCTGATCACTACAAACTGAGCCAAATGTATCGTAACGAAATAAATACAAAACAATAAAGCGTTTCAACAGGAAATAAAAACCTATGTTTACTTATTGCATTCTAAAGTTCTTATGGTCTAGAAATGCACCCCCACCTACTAGGAGGCGGTTCACTTTGTTTGGCGGTTTCCTTAACATGTTCGCCTGATACTTCTGATACTTCTTTCATCTTTGATAGCAAAGTGGACGGAGGAAACAACTCCTCCTGACGTCGGGGCGTCATAAATTATTAGCATCATTAAGGCCAGGAAATTTCTCTTTTTATTTCTAGGTACTCGTATTACTGACTTTTCTGGGTGAGTTGCTCATAGCCACCGGTAGCCTCATACGATATAGGTTAAAAATGTTTTTTAAAATCGGGCATTCGATGTGAGAGACACGCGACTCGAGTATTATATTTTTCAATTAATCTAAACAAATGGATGTCATAATACTTTATTAGGTTTACGCGAATATTCGACATTATATGGTTGATCTCCCGTTACCATAATTGTTGTAAAGCATTCGAAACGTCGGGAACCAAAAATCAAAATAAACCCGCGACAAAATCCGAAATGATAGTTTCATTTATATAAAGTAGACCATTTCAATATATAAAGTAATTAAAAATAATTCATTTATATAAAGTAGATCATTTATATAGTGGTAGACTCATGACGTTCAGTAAGAAATTGTAACAGTTTAGAACGATAATGTGTAAACATGTGCATCACAATAGAAGGTTAAACCTAAATTTAGATACATTTTGGTTAAAATTTATTGTTTATAGTTGTTGACCTATAAACAAACCGCGTTTGTTAATTTTTATTACCGCGCACTAAAAATACTTTTCATATTATTTTAAACTTAAACTCTAAAGTCATAAGATTCAAAATAAAATCGATGTTGACTGGAGTCAATTCCATAAATCTTTGAAGAATTCAAGAGAATATTGTCATTAATAGCCGCTAATTGACGCAAATGAATAGTGTTAGTTTATTTGTTGTGTTAATGTGTTCCAATAAATGTCCGAAACCACTTTAAAATGTAATTTATAATATATAAATACGCAATTAATTTTGTTGTGAAATATGTTTAATTTTTTTATTGTATACTAGGCTTTCCCGCGGCTCGCCTGCGTTCCAAAGGCTGACAAACAAAAGAAATATTTTTCTCCCATTTATGCAACATTTTTCAATGATGCTCCGCTCCTATTGGTCGTAGCGTGATGAAATATAGCCTATAGCCCCTTCGTCGATAAACGGACTATCCAACACTAAAAGAATTTTTCAATTCGGACCAGTAGTTCCTGAGATTAGCGCGTTCAACCAAACAAACAAACAAACTCTTCAGCTTTATGTTAGTATAGATTAAAATACATTCTAGTTTTATTTTGAGATTAGATCTTAAAGTAGAAAAGTATATTGATGTTCGTAAGGGTGACGTTCGATGGGAACTGGGAAAAAGGTGATTTTGGTTACGACATTCAATGTGGTTGAGACTAGCCATCTGGGCCTCAAGTCTGCTATTGCAATGGTGTTACAATTGTCTATCAATGACATCGTAATTGCTACTTTATGCAATTTTGGTAGTCTACAAATTCTATTTCCGATGTTGTATCACTGACACTTCAATGACACTTTGCAAATAATTGGTAGTCCCGTACGTAATGACAAGTCAATGATCAAACGTATTGCGTAGTCTGTTAATCTATCTTTTTGGCTTTGTATGATCATTTTACATAATGCTTAGTCTTTAAAACATATATTGATAACATATATAATCGAACTTAGCCTAAATAAACGTTTTACGAACGCTTTTACAATTGACGAAATTGTCAAAATGACAAGACCATTGATCGACCATTGTAAATTTAGTAGACTACGAAATTTTTGACTAATGGTAATTGAATTAAAATTGCATTGTTCTCTAATGACAATTCATGTAAAATAGCAGACTTGAGGCGAAGGAGATGTTATACTTAGTACCTACACACAGAAGTGCACTCTCTATTCCTTTCACTCTCATACTCCGATGTTTCTTAAAAAAATATTAATAACAAATATTCATTTTTATAAGTAATATTTATTATAAAATATTTTATTTTATAAACAAGAAAGATTTTTTAGACGAATATTTTTTCCAATATGTGTACTTTCCCTTCATTCATGTCTAAACAACAAACAAGTTCTACTTCAAAAATAATTATTAAAACATATCTTTTCGAACATGTGCGTAAAGTCATTTGCGCCACGGTTTTATTGCGTGTGCGCAGAATAATGCAGCTAACTGGGCCGGGAATAAAGGTTAAATAGTATACCGATTACTGCATCGCTGAGGTCATCTGTTTATTTATTTAGCTTAAATGTTTCGGTGGCGTAGTGGTTAACATGTTCGACCGTAGATCTGGAAGTCCTGGGTTCGAAATCTTGGTCGGGACATGTTTAGTTGTGGGGTCTTTCTGTTTAAAAAGTTATAATAAGTTCGAGCTGGGTAGTTGGCGGTCATTTATGTCCGTGTCTTGGGAAGCACGTGAAACCGTTGTTACTTCGCTTGATGTCTCGCTGCGAGTGTCGAGTTTCCTCACCGGAGTATCTGCACGTTGTGTCTGCACGCATTCTTCTGCACTATAATATATCCAGTGCAGGTCAATCTCAGCGTTAACGTTAGCCGTGCACGAAATCGGTCAAGACATCATTATAATACACTAGCATTTCCCGCGGCTTCGCACGCGTTCTAAAGACCGGAAACAAATTTTGTTCCGAGTCGCGCGTATTGCACCCAGCAGATCTAACGCCCATCCTTCCCGTTTGTACAACATTTTTCATTCATACTCCGCTCCTGTCGTAGCGTGATTTAATATAGTCTATAGCCTTCCTCGATAAACGGACTATCCAACACAAAAAGAATTTTACAATTCGGACCGGTAGTTTCTGAGATTAGCGTGTTCAACCAAACAAACAAACTATTCAGCTTTATAATATTAGTATATACTGACGCCTGACTGACTGAGTACCTGACGCCATTACAATAAGATAATCATAAAATCCAGATGGACTTATAAATGTATATTGTACAAGAACTTAAAAATTTTATGCATAAGTATATCAGTACTTGCCTTTAGTAGATATCCGCGTCAGAGCGGTCGCGAGCCAAAGATGCAATCAAGTCCTATAAATAGAACGGTTTTACGATGCATATTCATTAAAAATGATGATTTATCGCAGACTAAACAAATTGCCTCTCTTACCGCGTAAACGTTAACATTTTAATATATTCAAACGCTTGGGTTTTATTTTCAGTGTTTGCTTCAGTTTGTAATGACCTACTTGTCCCAGTGGCGCGGGTTCGAGTCCCGTTGGGGACATTTGTTTATCTGATGAGCACATATGTTTGTACGCCAATTATGGGTGTTTATATTTCTGATACATTATCTTGATGTTTATCATAGGGTATTGTTAATAGATTTTAGTACATACATGTACTTACTTACACGTACTTTGTACTAAAATATGTTAGTTGCATAATCGGGTGATGTCGACTCAAATTCGGGCTGATATTTTCATGTGTGAATCTTTTGTAACATGATTACCAATTATTTTACGGTGAAGGAAAATATTGTGAGGAAACTTGCGTGTCTGAACCTAGCAATTTATCGAAAGACATGAGAAGGCCGCCAACCGTACTTGGCCAGCATGGTAGACTATCGCCTGATCCCCTCGTATAGAAGGGATAACGTGCCCAGCTGTGGAACGTTACACATGGCTGAGTACATTAACAAATGAAACTATCTTTTCGGATTTTGTTGCGGATTTATTATGATTTTTGATTCCTGACAAAATTCAAAATGGCATCAAGGTACATTTTGAATTTTTGTAAATTGTAGGTAGGCACTGCCTGTAACAAGTATATAACCCCCTGAGACGTCTAATACCTTAGTCTCTCCCGTGACCATGATTGCTGTTAAGCATTCGAAAGGTCGGGAACCAAAAATCCAAATAAATCCGCGACAAAATCCGAAAAAATAATTTCATTTATAATGTCAAATAGTCGCGTAAACCTAAGAAAGTATTACATTAAAAATTCCTCGGAGCAGGCACTCGGCTATGAGCCAAGGGCACGGCATCTCGGTGCTAGCGCGCGCGTACCACCGCACCGGCGAGGCGCGCTATATGCGCGCGGCGCGGCGTGCTCTGCTACTGCTGGACGTGCCGGCGCAGGAAGGCGGGGTTAAAGCCTTGTGGATGGACAGATACGTGTGGTGAGTGTCAACCAGTGTTGCAGAACCATCGATAGTTTTACTATCGATAGTTGACCTCGAAAACTATTAAGAATATCGATAATATCATCATATGACAATATTATCGACCCTATCGATTATATCGATCGCTTACCATGAACAATACTATTGATAACAGCGATACTATCGATATTATCGATAGTAATGCTCGATAGTGTCGATAGTATTGCAAATTCTTAACTTTTTACCTAAAAATAACGATACTATCTATAGTATCGATGGTTTTGTAGTATAGTTTTTTAATATCGATAAATAATAATCGGTACCATTGCTTAGACCTAAACTATCGATAGACTATCGATTGTCTATCGATAGTGGGCTATCGATCTGCAACACTAGTGTCAAGTCAGGCTCTCGATACTTGGGACTGCCAAATCGGACTACTTAGTTGTAAGCGAAAGTTTGTTTTTATGTTTGTGTCTATGTATGAGTATTGAACTGAGTAAAAAATAAGCTACTGTTGTGTAAACTATGAAATTTGGCCTTTTATTGATAGGAAACATGTTACAGTTAATCAAAATGTTCGTTTTAGTTTTTTTACACAAAACTTGTCAAAGTATATTTAAATACTAAAAACATCAAATTTGAATATAGTTCTGCTGATTGAGAAACTAATTGGACGCAAAGTGTCCTTTCGTTATAAACAATTAATTTATTATCTGTATAATTTATAAACTTTTAATTTATTATCTGTGTGATTTTATTATTCAGGTACGAAGAGTATCCCACACAGCCACCTCTGTTCGTGCTGAACGGCTTCATCTACGCGCTGCTCGGCCTCTACGACTTACACGTGATCGAAGGTGAGAATTCTGTATCCTTAGCAAAGAAAATGTTCGACGACGGCATGCTGTCTCTCAAAACACTCTTGCCTCTCTTCGATACCGGCAGTGGCAGCTTCTACGACCTTAGGCATTTCACGCTCGGCGTGGCACCGAATATTGCACGATGGGACTATCACGCTACTCACGTCAATCAGCTATACCTACTGGCTGGTCTAGACCCAGACCCGATATTGATTAACACGGCAAAAAGATGGGAAGGGTATATGCAAGGGAAACGGGCCGCACACAATTGAATATCGATTTCCGGGTGACTTAATCATTCGAATACGGTATCGATTTTGAAAATCGATACTGGAATGTGCTACAGATTTTTCTATAGACGGTTGCAACTTGCGTTACGCAAGTTGTGTGGTGCGGCGTGGCTGAGATCTGAATTTTTTGATCTTTTGTCAGTGGATAATAGATCAAAACGAATAATTATATTTATATTGTTAATATATTATTTTAGAAAAAACATTACAAGCGTCTTTCGTTAATATTGAGTAATATGACATTAAATGTACCTTTATTAAAATTTTCTTCACCTTTTTAAAAATCGTACAAAAGTTGATTCTTAAACAAATAAAATTAACGAAATTCAAAAAGTAAGGGAAAGGCATCGGAAAGGAAAGAATTTGATTATGTAACAGACTAAACGAGTGTTGCCAAAAGGATATTAGAACGGAACGGGAAGCTAAAGTAAATATTATATATGGATTTTAAATAATTTAACGGCATTTTCCTTATTATCAAGTAATGAAGTATAAATATTCTACATTAACAATCCACAATACTATTTCTATTAATCACAATGTGATTATATACATTTATAAATGACATACAAATGATAATAATTGTTTTTGAAGTTGGCATTTCGCTGTTATGCCTTTGCCTTATATTATTCCATGTAAAAAAATGGGGATAACATTCTTTGTGTGTGACAGCTGTCAGTTTAGTCGTATATTTTTTTTAATAACTGCTACAGCTTTGTCGATGGTCCATGTTATTGTAGAATATGAATACCTTATTCGAGTAGAATATATATATCGTATAGACTAAAATGGCTGTCTTTCCTACTATTTGGTAGGCAATAAAAAGTTGTATATAACTATGTATACAAAAAGTTGGAATTTATGAACCATACCATTGAAGACTGAATATTTTCTAAACAGATCGACATCCATTTGCATGATATGAGTATATAAAAACAGTTTCTTTATGTGTTACTTATTGCGTACTTAAATATTATAACTTTACAGTGTTAAGTTTTTATTTCACTTACTGTATATTGCAATATTTCTAAGTCATCATAATCTTTAATTTATTTTTAAATACTATTGTTAATATTCCGTGCAAATCAGTGCAAAAGTATATGGAGACGGACGTAAACTATTTTTTATCTGAAAACTTATATAATGATAAAAAATATTAACAAGAAAAGCTACGGAAAGGTACTGGTTATAGAAAGAAAACGAGATAAAGGAAAAATGGCGACAAATTAAGGGCATGTGGACTTAAAATATTGAAATGTACAGTAACTTGTCGCGTATTGTAAATATAATTTATTTTTAATCTAATGTATATTTAAATACATATTTTTTTGAAGACAAGGTGTAATGTAGTGCTGTAGCCTTCTACTAACTCGAATAATATAAAAAAAAGTACTTCTAAATTTAACTTAGTAATCAATTATTTATTTCAATTATTTTTACGTAAAATTAGTGGAATATATAATATAATATATAATGTCTCTATTTTTTAGATATTCCATAATTTTTCGTCTCTTTTAAACCTACAAGCATATCATTAAATTTATTTTTATTTGTACGGAAGTAGGTTAATAGAAAGTTAAAAACAATAATATAATGTAATGTAATATTTCGAAATGGTGATTTAAGGTTTTATTTTATTTATTTTAATACATGAGTGAAATTACAATATTATAAGTCCAAGGAATTGAATTTCTACACGTTTTTAACACTAATGATTAAATAAAACATTGTACATAATTTTGCCGCACTGATTTTAATACATATAATTTTATTTTTCAAAAGAATTTGTCGAAAACAAGTTAATGGCATTGTCCTAAAAAATGGCGAGTTTATATTTGGCCGCCATTGATTCTTGCGTTTGTGTTTAAGTCACAGATTAAATTATAAATTAGTTAATTTAAAACTAAATATTTATTATTTACATAATATATTCGGTTGTGATTCCGAAGCACAAATTAAAATTTAAGAACTCTTTAATGTTTTGTATGAGAATATCGTTAAAGTAATTAATAATTATAGCGTTGTGTAAATGGGATTATGATACAACTGCATAAATGGCGATTTATTTTTAATAGATCTTTTGTTTTGTTTAACTTAAACTTGAGTTAGCCATCAAATTTTATAAACTACAATTAATAATTAATCTGTAGTAAAAGCATAGTCTTATATATACAAATATATCTAATAATGAAATGAAATAAATTTGGCGCTACAAAAAACTAAATTTCAGCTTTTGCCTTTATTGTTATTTAACTTTATTATAAATATTTGTATTTTAATCTGGAAAAAAATGATATTAAATATCGATACGAAAAATATTTTTAATTAATTCCAAATTTATTCAATTCTTTATAATTTGCCATAAATCTTGCCGTTTAAAAATGTACGCCAAAACATAAATTTCACTATGAAGTTGGGTTATAATTTGTATAAGTACATAATGCAATAACGACATAATTAAAGAAAAACATATCTTTGTATTAAAGTAAAAGTTTGCATTTAATATTTATTTTTACTTTTAATAATTTAGGTTCAATTTAGAAATACTAAATCTAAGTATAAGTGTACATGACATTAGCTGTCATTTGTATTGTTATAATCCGACTTCTAAAATATATAATGTTATTATTTAGTTAAAAATAAGACATTATCATTTTAATATATTATGTGTTCTGAATCTTGTAGATTATTGTAAAGAAGTAATTTATGTTTATATTAGAGATATTACGTTAAACCAATGTAGGGTAATCCTTAGTCGTTTGAAAGTCAACGTGTAAAAGATTGAATATTATTTAGTTACCTAATTATAATCTGCCATAGATCTAAAATTAAGTGCAGAAATGACACATCTCAAAAATTTGAAATAATTAAAATCTACTGTTATAATAATATAAATAAATAATAATAAGCCTCTAGATAATTGTTTTAAAATCAATATATAAAATTTAACTAAATTAACGTAACGTCTGAAATGACGAGATCATTCCGAATAATCAAGGTGTCTAAAAAGCATGGCTTTTGGACATAGACAAAGTTAATTATTGTTCTTTGGCACATCTAAGTTTTTATTTATATACATATATATTTACTTTATATACTCATGTTGACTTTCCAAACGACAAACAAACATTCCAATTTTAAGAGCTTACTAGTAGATACTATTCTATAGTTTATTTTAGTTTTATTTGTTAACCCGTATGAGTGTCTTTCAATGGTGTTATATGGGCGAGTTTTTTTATAATATAATTATGCACATCTCAAATCTGAACTCGCACGTGTAACATCATAGTGTGAAAAATAAATCTATCCGTAGTTTGTAGACGTTAGCGAGCACTTGTGAATGACAATAAAAAGTCTTGACAAATCAATGTGTTTTATTTAAAAACTATATAAGTGACGATTAGTGTTAAATAAAGTATGTAAAATAACATGTATATTGTACATACATAAGTGAAAGTTATAAAAAAAAAGGTAAGTATTATAAACAATATAATTCTAACTTGAAAAATGATTAATTGCCTATTAAAGTTCCCAAAAATTGTACTATAATACAAAAATTGATAAAACCTAAAAAATATATATAATGTAACTTTTAATTTAAAAAAAAAAGAAGATCCAAGCTACTTGTCTCTCTTTTTCTATCTCAACTCCTCTTTACGAGGCTGCGCAAGTCTGCAACCTGGTGAGAGCGCGTTTCTCCGCCACCTTCATTTTATCCAGCACGTCCTGCATCTCGGGCCAGGGCTCGTAGCGTTGGTTGATCGTCACCAACTTGTGTACTGTTGGGTTGCGGAGGTCCATCGTACGGGATATGGTCTCGCGGTTGTGCGTCGAGTATACTACGTCCACCTATTTGTATATATGTATGACGAAATGATATAAGTTTTAATTTTTTTTTAATGATTATTGATACATTAACTGTACAATTATAATTAAAAACAATGATGGCCGTAGTAACGTAATGGAGCAAAATATGATACAAGCTTATGAATTTGTTTTCCGAATGAATTTGAATTTGCAGCACGTAAGGAATGCTTGCATTTCCTACACAAAACCGACGACTATTGACTGCCCATACCCTGCGGTCTACACTATACCTTATTTTCATTTCATTGAGAACTATAATATCGAGTTAGTATTTATAAATAATAATAATAATAAATATGTTGGGACATTATTGCACCCAGCGCCATCTAGTTCTGTGGTAAGCTACGAAGGAAGCTTGTGTTACGGATACCAGATAGTTGATATAGGTACTACATATATAAGTTTTAAATACATACATATTATAAATATAAATATGTAGTATGGAAATAGACATTACCTTATTTTTATAGGCCCAACCTAAAGAAAGTACCATGAAGATCAGACTGGTACAAGTCACCACGAAAACCGGTATCAACTCCCAATAGGTTTTTAACGCGTATCCGAGTTGTAGTTTTCTAGGTATGGGCACGTCGTACTGAGTCGGAGGTATTAACCTCCCGCCCTTTCTAATATGTTGAAATGGCTTTATTTTTGATAATAGTAACGACCGTACAGGAATTGAAATAATTTTGGACAGCATTTTTAAATTTCGACTAAAACTTCCTAAATACTGTTGACGTTTCTAAGCAATTCAATATATAGCATGACAATAATATGACAAAACTAGTATTTGATAACTTTATTACTTTTATTTTACTGCCAGTGTAAATTAAATTTCGTTAATAACTAAAGTGTTAATGTTAATAAAAAAATTGAGCTAGTGATGCACTTTCGCTTCGCTCGGATTCTTCCCCACGTATATAAGTAAAAAAATTCCTGAGATCAGCGCGTTCAACCAAACAAACAAACTCTTCTGCTTTATAATATTAGTATAGATTAAATAATAAATAATATGACCTTAAAATAAATCTGGCACATTGGAAAAAAATGACATGGACTTTTTTAAATGACATAGAGTTTGGAAATACCTATTATTTATTCCGTAAAGAAAAATTGAAAGTTATTTTTTATTTAAAATAAAACTTAATAATAAGTGAAATATATTTGGGATTTTATTTACAAACATTATTTAAATTAAAGTGAGATTGTCAGAACTGTAGGACTCTTTTTTTGTGGGATGTAATGTTTGTAATACACCTCATAAGTCACGGTAACAGGTGATGATCATCCGAACACCGCGACGTCGTATATCGCCTCGAACCAAGCGTAAATATAAGGCCATAAAGAATTTCTTACTGAAAGTCATAGGTACGCTTTAAGCTTTCCCTTCTCAATGTTTGCTTTTAATAGAAGGTCTACTAGGAACTGTATAAAGAATCTAGTTTTAAAAGGATGTGGCGGTAGGCTATTTTTAACCTTGTCATCATTGTTGTCATCAACTAGTTGATTATGGGTTATTTCAAAAGAAATATAAGTAATTAAAGATTTATGAGTCACTTGCGATTATTTCGATGTATGTCTTTCTAATTTGTACTATTTACGTTCAAGGTACTTCTTCTCAAGGGAATATTTATACAAATTCATCTATAGAAGAAAGTGTCTCAGATATAAAAGCTAAAATCGATGGAATAGAACAACAATTAAACACCGTCAGCAAGCATTGCCAAGACATTTCGTGTCTTGAACAAAAAGTCCACAGAATACCAAATCTCTCTGCTTGTAGCAATCTCGACGTTAAGAGTATAAGAGAAAATTCTAAATCTGATAGGAATCTGAAAAATGATGAAACAAAATTGTTATATAAAAAGTCTTATAGACAATGTCACAGAACTAATGAAAGCGAGAGTACGGTTGATGAACAAAACCATAAGCATAAGGAAAATATGATTTCTAAACCTTTTGATCAAAATGTGTCTAATTTCGAAAGTAAACTAAAAAGAAAACATAATGGAAATGAGCAATATGATTTGCGTAAACATCAACGTAAGACAAAATCAAAACACGAAAGTATACCTGTTTATTCCACCAGTAGCTTCCATTCATTGGTATCCCCTAAACAAAAGCAATATGCAGAAACCGGAGGTATTGGAAGGGATAATCATTATATATCAGGCCCCAATTTACATAGAAATAGAAAAATCATGGAACAAGATTGTTGGATTAAAAATAAAAAATATGATGAGAGACGAAAAGAAAAAAAATATAAGTGTGAAAATTCAGAGATGGACCAAGATTTTATTGAAAAAATAATCAAAAAACAATATAGACCTGTTAAAGTATTTGGTAGACGAGATTCAGACTTTAGTCAACTGTCAGCTCCAGTTTGTCGCGACCACGAATTTGTCGTAAAAGAAGAAAATCAAGAAGGAAGTGAATTGTGCTCTTGTTGTTTTGATGAAAGAAAACGTAGACATCGTTGTATTCGTAACAATGATCTGAGTGATATGAGGAGTGTCTGTGACACTCGGTTATATAGTTCTAAAAAACTTCATCGCCACATACATTCTAACAGACACGATTATAATAATTCAGCATATTATGATGTAGTTCCCGTAAAAGAGAAATCAAGTCCAGTGTCGAGAAGAAAATTTATAGAAGATAATGCAATTTGTTATCGGTACTCTAAAGAAGTACCACCGTCTCCTAGAACCCACAGACCAAAATTAAATTTAAAAGCTCAAAATTACGCGGAATATGGTGACAATTTTAATCACAAAAAATACCGTAGAAGAGTCTCTCCTATTAGGTATCATAACTACGAAGGTGGCTTAGTTTCAGACCTTTCGGTCCATCAAAGATCATATGATAATTTGACAACAATTAAAATTCCAGATGGTACGCAACCACAGGAAAATATTGAACCAATAAATAGTTTTCCAACCCCTAATTTGAATGATGAACAAATGAACCAAACTAATGACACCTTGAATACAGAAATAACAAATTTGACTGTTGACAAAACAGAAAAAGCTCTTGGCGAAATAAAAGATATATTACAAAGTTTTTTAATTGAAATAAAGAAGGAATCTATACACAGTGACAAATCTAATATCACGAGTAAGCTTGGCAATAAAAGCTTCAATGAAAGTCAAGAAAGCAATAAGATGAACACAACAATAATTCCGAATAGCGCTCCATTTTTACCATCATTTCCAAATCCTTATTGTTATCCAATAATACCAGTATGTCCTATAAATTGTCTGCAAAATGGTTACATCTTACCAAGTTCAAGTTTTACTTGCTCAGATTGTGCTAAGAATCCTAAAGAAAACACAAATGCTGAAAAAGAAAAGCCTATCACGAGTGAGACGAACGATAAAATGAATAATTGCAACGAAACTCAAGAACTAATTAAAGAAATTTATAAATATGTTTCACAAAATCCAAAAGCACTAGGAAATATAGATAATAATACTAAGAACATTTCTAAAAACGACCATCATAGATTAGATAAAATAATTCTAACAAATAGAAGTGTGGGAGGATGTTCCAAGGCATCTAAACATGATGCTAATGTCGGAACACCTTTTTTGAGATGTTATTCTAAGAGTTGTGAAGCGATTGGATCGAGGATGAATTCAGATACATATTACTCTACAAACGCTAGCTACTCAGATACAATTTTGGAGAAGCTAAGCTTACAAGCTTCACAGTCATCAACAGATTCTGATGTCAGCAGTGATGTTTCCAGAAAAAAGGTGAAATTTAGGTTTTTGTCTTAAGTCAGTCAACTGAAAATTTATTCAGTACGATATATAAAATAAAGAGAACTATATAAAGCTTTAAATAAGTATTATATGATAAAATTTTTAGCTTTTTTGAAAAAAATAAAAGAAAGATATTTCCTTTAACTAGTTAACTTGAGATATGTAAAAATTAGCCACATCGGCCTATACATAACTGGGTCATTTTTATATTTTAATTTGATTTGTTTTAGGTACATCGAAATAAATTTCAAAAACTACTACATTCATTACGATTATTTAAGCGAAAGAAGAAAGATGTCATTGAGGAAGTCACCGAATCTGAGAGTACAATAGCAGACAATCCCAAGCATAAAGCAAAACCGCCGTTCAAACAGCACATTACGAGCTACGCAATGCATGGTCAGGAATATTTTCGCCCTCCACCCATACCAGGAACATTCTGCCCTCCTCATCCCAAAGAACACTGTAACTATGACCACGGCTTTCCCCAACAACCGTTACCTCCCGAAATGTATAACCACTGTAAGCATCCTATGAATCAGTTTGGTATGCCTTACGATTACAGGATGCCACCCAACTATAATCCAATAGAGCATCCTCCATATCCAAATTACAGTCCATACAATCAAGTTTCCCCACAAGTACCGCTCTGCTTAAAGGAGGTTGAAGTGAAAAGTATCGGTACCCAAAGCCAAAGGAAAATGTCGATGTTTAGCAAGTTTACTAAAAAGGTGCTACCTATTCAACAAGACGCAAGTCAGCAACAAGCTGGACCACCAAATAAACCAACTTTCTGGAAATCCTTACAAGACAAAGCTAAACAACAAAATCCGGATCCAATAAATTTTTCTTTGAAAACCCAAAAAGAATTAGCTCAAGGAGATATGAAATTAAGAAATGCAGTAGTTAAAAAACTATTCTACAAAAGAAACCCATTTTCTCCAGGAAATTTGATAGTTAGGACTTTGCTTGGAAAGGACAAGTCTAGTTACGGCAATCCGCCCAAGATGTATCGGCCAAAAATGTTCATATAAATCGACATTGTTTGTGTTAATTATGACGTGTTTTGTATTTGTTGAGAAAATAAAAGCATATTTAAATTTTTTTTTTTTATGAAGTAGAAATCGTAATCTATTTTAGATATATCCGTTTATTATTAAAATATAACTATCTACATATTTGCTTACTGTAATTGTGATAATTTCATAGAGAACTCCCCAGTTATCAACGAATTTATGATAGATTGTTCTACGAGAACGTATAATTCGCGTCATGTAAAAAGAACGCTGGCTGTCAAGTTGCGCAGAGGCGATTTATCGGCCAATTTGGTGGTAAGATGCGGGGCGCGGGACGGCGAGGCACGCGCCGCATGCTTTCCGGCGCGCTATTGGTTTGTCAGTTCAAAATACCATCGTGCACATAAAAGTTATTAATTACGAAATGGTTTTATATATAAAATAGAGAAAAATATTTTTTACCTATATTGTTTTATGAAGAGAGAGTCTGATAATAATGCAGTTAAAATATATATTAACTGAATTAATTTAATTTTTTGTAATTATATTAAACATTTTACATTGAATATAACATATTTTATGAATTAATATAATTCTATTTAATAACGTTCTATCTAATATATTTTTCAATGTACCTAACAATGACCAATATACGTCGCGAGCGAAAGGCTAGTTCAAAAGTAAAAGAATAGGCTTAGTAATTTTGTGTGCGAATGTACCCATGCGCAAACACACCCCCCACCACTTTCCTCCAGCGTTCTTTTTACGTGACGCGAACTGTAGTAGCATATCCTTAGAGTTTTGACAAAATTGGTGTAAACGTTGGCGACCAAAATTTTCGGATCTAATCAAATAGGTTATATGAGCAAGTAGAAACTTCTTAATTAAAATGTTGTTTTAATACGTAAGTTGTATGTCAAATAACTAATGCTTCACAAACCTGATGTGATTTTATAAAGTGCATTTATTTGGTTTTCAATTAATTGTAGGTTTATTATCAAAATGAAATTATCAGTTTAAAGAACGCAGTATAACTAAAAACTTATAAATCCTATATAAAAGTGTTGCACATTTGGTACATGGTATATAATTTTCCAGCGTTTTCAAAATGAGCAGTCAAAACTTGCACACATCTTGCAAACAACGCTTTAAAGGAGTTGAGAATTTTTTAAGAAGAGTTGCCTTTAATTTAGGTATATTTTGGTAACTTAAATTATATATTACCAAAATGTTATAATACCATACATAATTACATAATATATTAAATAAATATGTGTTTTGGACTACATTATAATAATCTTCATTTTTTTTTAATTTTTAGGCAACACCCCGTCGCAAACTGAGGTAAAAATAATTTCCTGTATACCCATAGATGTAACTGATCTACAAAAGAAAATTATGAATCTCGAAAAACAGTTACTTGAAGCAAAAGAACAAGATAACGATAAAAAAGCAAACCCCCGACCTCCTCAAGAACCTAAAAATAATACTGAGAAACCCAGCGCTATAGTAAACACTGCTCTTTATAACAAACCTTTAGCTAAACAGTCCAGCACAGTTTGCTATTGTAGTAGGACTACGAACAATAGAAGACAACCTACATCTATAATAGATGGCAGAGACTGCTCTTTGAGGCCCAACAAATCAAACGTTTCTTTCGCATTTCCTACTGTGTCAACACCTGAGACGTCCCAAACGTCTAAAGTAGATTCACATGTTAGTTCAAATAATATAGATCAAAACGCTAATCATGCTACAATTAAACGGTACAAAAATATATTCTATAACCGGAAACGTAAAAAGGATAAAGGGAAGGGAAAACTAAAAACTCAACTTGTATATTATGCCCAAACTTCAAATAATCCCTTTAATATGAGTCTAAATACCCTAAGATATTTAAATAGTACTGAAGCTATGTGTCTGTCCCATTTTAATAATGTTGTCCAAAAACAATATGGTCCGAATTTCGGCGTTGAAGAGTTTTCTGACACCAGTAATTTTACTAAACCAATATGTAGGGATACTGGCGAAGGTTTAAAACAATATGAATCTGATGTATGTTCATGTTGTCACGGAAAGTTTCAGAATATTGATAACTATATGACTACCAGTCGACATTACGCGTCTTATATTTTCCCAGGAGAGAAAGAACCGTTTGAAAATAGTAATATATATTATAACTCAAAAGACTATGATGTTATCCCGGTAAAAGAAAATTCAAACAACACGATTAACGAAAATTTAAATAAAACAGAAAATGGAATAGAAATTAAATGTTGGCCTGAAAAATTTCGTACTAAATATCGGTATCATCCTTTCATTGTTAATTACCAAACAGAACATTCTACAAAACGTCGATTACCTCAAAGGATTGATCAAAAATTATTAGAAATGGAAAAATCAAAACGAAGTTATAGAAACGTCAGGTGTAATACATCACATCAACATGCTATGGATACGACTTCTAAAAGTTGTTCTATTGAATGTAGCAACATTTACAAAAAGCAGCCTTTACAAAACATTAAAGTACGCAAACCTGACCCTGTAAAAGTTATTATACAAAAGAATGAACTAATCTCAACCGACGATGCACACCAAGTACAAGTCAACACTCAAAGTACTGATTTGAATACGGCTTACAATATCAAAACCGAATCAACATTAGACGAAATAAAAAATATGCTACAAAATGTGCTGGCGGAAGTAAAAACAAGTGCTAAATTGAACAACAGTATAGAAGAAAAAGTCAGAAAAGATGCAATAGTTCAAAAAGGAGCCTCCCAAAATAACATTCCAGGCGCTTCTACATTACTCCATAGCTTTACATACGACAACTCTTGTAATGTAATTCCTTATCTCCCTCAACAGTATTGTTTCGCAAGCGTTCCATGCCAACCAGTCAAGGTAGAAAACTTCCCAGTTTTCGTACATCCTTCACCCAGAAAACACATATGCGCGTTCCACCACAAAAACAATTCCTTCAAACAGACCACTGCTGCTACTAATACTGATAAAGATTTTCAAGAATCAGGTAATAAAGAAACAGAAAACCTAATTAAAGAAATATACAAGTCTTTATACCTAGATTTAACGACGAAAGAAAATTCACTAAGTGAATGCGACGATCTTAAATCAGCTGATGGCTCTACTAACACGTCATGGAAGGAAATTAAGACCCCAGGAATAGTGACAAATAAACGGGATGTAGAAATCGATGCCATAATGACTCCGCTTGAATCAAGTTCAAACGATTCTAAGGTACTGGCCTCAGCTACCACTCAGTCTGATGCTATGTCACGAAACAGCAAGTCATGCTATAGCGCTGCTAATATAAATACCGGTCAAGCCAAAAATGTCTACAGACTAGAACATGAAAATAATATTATTCATGAAGTTGAAGAGACTGATCAATCTAATGAAACAGATAGTGATAAAACCGAAATCTTTGACCATAAATATGTAAGTAAAGTAAATTGTATATTATGAAATTCTTGTAAACCTCATTAACTGTTGTAAATAGTTATTTATAATTTGCCTTACAGTTAACAAGCATATTATTTCAGAACAAAAAAGAAAAGAAAGGTTTCCTCAAGAGAATGTTTAAGTCGGTTAAACTATTTCATAAGAAAAAAGATAATCAATCTCAATCCCAACGTGTAGAGGAGGAAAGTGATTCTGATGATTACGAAACTATTTATAGCCAACAAATTGCTGTTCCAACAAACATACGAAGATACAGGAATAATCGCAGAAATTACTCAAAAGTCCATTGCTTATATGAAAATAGGCGGGAAAGAGAAAGACCTTATTTAGAACAGGAGTACCGACGACAGTGGACTGAAGGATTGACGTTTCGTTACAGTCCAAAAAAAATTACTGCTGATAAACATTTTCCAAAACAAAACTCTAAGCAAAATCCTTATTGGAAAAATTATGAAGCGAGAAGTGTTATTGTAGATAATGTACCAAATAATAAGAAAATAACGCTTGATTTATATAGCAATGAGGCTATTCAAAAGGATACGAAACTCAAGAATAAGTTGGGATGGCTTAAAAAACACAAATTGGGCATTAAATGTGGAGAGCAATGGAAGAATTTTATACTTGAAAATTAATGTGTTGTATTTTGTTTTGTTGAATTTGTGCTGTGAAATTAAAATAATCTTTAAGTTTTATCACTGCTTTATTATTATTACAAATAAAATATCCACATTTACAGTAGTCACAAAAGTAAACAGCTTAGTCTAGTAATAAATAGTTCGTCAATTAGTCCGTTTTCTCTTCTACTTTGACTTCTTCCTTTAGCAAATGATTGATGTCGTCAACTACAAATCTGCAACAATATATTGTTATGTGGATATTTCAGAAGTAGGCCAGACGATGATCAAGAAAAATCGAAAAAATTCAGACTATTTTGTACAACAGTCATCAGAGTTGACCCCAGCTTAAACAATTATGTTTCAACTGGGGTCAATCTGAAAGAAAAAAAGAAATTATGTATTTTATCTATACTTATAAGATTCTAACTTAGCCGGATCTAAACAATACAATACAATAACTTTTATTTGGAAAACCTTAATAAAATATTCATTATTATCGATACAGAGATATTAAGTATTAAAACAGTAAGTAACAGTTATTAAAATGTTGTATGTCTGTGAACGCATGACGAGAAAATCAATGGATTCAAATTTTGTCAAAAGATTTTGATGAAATTTGATATTATGATAGCTGGTTATATGAATCTACATATAGAATACTTTATCTACACTAACCGTTAAAATGTACCTAGAAAAACTTTATCCATTTATAGTAGTTGTTCTAAAAAATAAGCACTAAGTACCCATTACTTCGCGGTTATTTCTGTAGTTAATTAAGTACTTACCTATACAAGAGCATGGGTAGCGGCACGGTACTTAAATGCCATAGAGCGTGAGCGTCCCAGCCGTAGATAGGGGGGAAGTCGAATACCTCCAGAGACAAGGTGACCAACAGCAACAAGAGGAAGGCCAAAATCCTCCACACGTAGTACTTGCGTAAGACGAGCTGGTACAAACCCCATACCACCCATAAAAGGGAGCCGAGGACACCTGTGGAACAAAATCGTTATCATGGCAGCTTCAATTACTGTAATTCAATTCGCTTGTAATAACTTCAAACCCGTTGAGCACAAATAACTCGAAAATGTCAAGTAGTATACTACAATAACACCACAAGATAGAGTATAACTAAAAATATGTCTTTATTTTACTGGTATTTATTTATTTAGGTAATTGCAAACTCTCTACTGGAAGCTGACCAGCAATCTCACAGAGCCCCAATTGCAATCGTAGTAACACTAGTCTAAGAGAAAAATTATACCCTTCCGTTCCTGTCTCTCATTCTCTCTCTTTCTCTCTCTCGTACTCTCTCTCTCTCTCTCTCTCGTACTCTCTCTCTCTCTCTCTCGTACTCTCTCTCTCTCTCACACACACACACAGCTACTCCTCTCACCCTCTCATTAAGTACATTATCCATCAGAAGAACTCACCGAACAGAATATTGATGCGCATGTTGTAATCGTAGTCGATTTTCTCCTCTAACAGATGCAGCACGTACTCCGCGTAGAACAACATAGTCACAGACACCACAAGCATTGTAAACTTTTGCTGTTTATAGAATAATCTGGAATAAATTAAACTATTTTCTTCCTTGATTCAATGAATAACCTTTCAAAGAATGTTAGCATTCAAATGAAATTTTAAGCACACTTCTAGCTAATCCGCTAGAAACGTGACTTGCGGTTTGATGAAAGATGAAGGAAGTTATGTTTCATATTTAATCATTGTAATTAATGAATGAATAAGAATGCCAATATAAAATGCACATAATGTGTGCTCATTATGGGTTAATAACAGCAACTCATTCTGTTTTATTTATCAAAAATGCAGCTTAAAATTGGACTTTGAATTGGATAAAACAACTTAGGTATATAATTCAAGTATGATTTTCGCTAATTAATAACATTTTAGTCATGTAGCGCTAGCTTACAATAGGTTCACCTTGTCGTAGGGGGAGTTAATAGCGTCAGGCAGCCGGCCGGCGCAAAGCTAAGAAGCATGTACGAGGGTGCTACTTCGGTGGACGTTGATTCTTGTGTCTACGTTTTCACAGCGATTAATCTTTTTTTTTTAATTTTAAATTTTAAAGATATTCACATGTAATTTTATTGTCAGCTTGAAAATTTGAGTAACAGTATATTATTAGGTAGTCTAGTGGTAAGGCGCTCGCTTAGTGAACCAAGAGAAAGGGGTACAAATCATTTTCAACATGATTACACTTTGTCTTATGGTAAAGGAAATCGAGGAAACCTGCATATCTAAGAGAATCCAACCAGTTTTTGAAAAACTAGTGAAGTCCACCCAACTACACTTTACAGCTTAGTCATCTTAGGCCTGATCCCCTCCCCCAGAGTATTGAAGGGAGGCCTATGCCCATTAATGATAATCTTATAGATATAAGCAGTTACCGCACAATAGAAGACAAGAACAGTGCCGTAATGACGGATGAAGCACTGGCGTAGTCCATGAACTCCGTGAGGAAGATGTCTCGCGTGTGAAATATCGTAGACCACACCCAGGAGTTCATGCATATCTAAAAAACAAAAGTCAAACATATCTATGCTAATATTATGTTGAAAAAAATAATTGGAATTTGAAAAATTGAAAAATGATTTGAGACCCTAGGAAAGAAAAGTCACATAATACTCATTTCTGTTGCATTTTTGTATGTTACAAGAAATATATGCCAAAAATTGTGGTCAACTTGTCATAATAATTATTTGGTGGATTACAATCAAGTGCTTGAGATGTGTATATCTATTTGGTCAAAATAAACAAGAAAGTGAAATAGTAAATTATGATAATTGCTTTCCTTTTTAATCTAGAATCTAGATATTTGTCACAGATAAATATTTTAAATGTAGTCCTCAAACGCATTGAATGAATTTTAATGTGAGGAGGACCATCACCTACCTACCTAAATGGTACACTTATAATTATTTATATCATAAAATCAAATTAAAAAAATTTTTAGACAAACATTTTAATTTTTCCTTCTTTTGTTTCTGTCCCTTCCTTGGTTTTATACTTTGAATGACAACAAAATATTTTACAAAGTAAGTTTTTTACTTACTATAGCAAAAGTATGCCAGAAGGGGACTAAAACTGGTATTGTCTTCTTAGCGAGCTCTTTAGACATATAAGAGTACATGTGATAGTGCATTGCCAAGTTCAGTAAAGATGCAAATACTGAAGCTGGCTCTTGTATGCCAAATAATCTTTTGAATGGCCACTGGAAATTTGAAATGTAAAATTTTATAGTTGTAGTTAAAACAACTTAATAATTAAATATAATTAAATTAGCTTCAAATAACACCTACTTTTCCATGAAACTTAGGTATATCATAGCCTCTTTCTTTAAAACCTTCAACAGTCCGCCACATGCAATTGTAACGGCATTCATCTGTGCAGTCCCAAAAAAGTAACCTGCTCCATGTATCTTGCATTCCTGCTACTTTTGGTAAAAATTGTTCACCTAATAAGTATACAAATAATTTTAAAATAAAACAGAAAAGTTTCCTACTAATCAATTAATTGTTGCATTCAATGGCCAAATACCAAATAAACAAGATAATTTCTTTACCTAAAGTACAATTTGTCTGTTTGCAATTTTGCAAACACTTTTGGTAAAAAGGTGATCTGTCTCCGTCGCTGCATAATGCAAAAGGTAATAAAAATAACGAAATCAAAATAATGTTATTATATAAAATGTTCATATCGATAACTTAAAATTTAACCAAATAATATATTTTCTAGAGAGTTGCAACTTGCAAGTATTCAACCTAATTTGGTTAATGGTTTATCTTTCTTAAATTTACTTATATTTATACTTTATAGTATTATAAATTGTTTATAATAACATTTAAGCCGGCGATTAGAATTCTGTTATCATTAATGACATTTCAATCAAATCATCAATCATTTTCATTAATCAATATTCTACGTTTTGACAGCAGTCAGACATGAGATACATGTCTAACACTTAAGCATAGTGTACATATATACGATATTTTTCAAATTGTCTAAACCAATGTCGAAAAAATATATTTTAAAGATTATTAAAGCGCGCATTTTTAGATTTATCAGTAATTTCAGAATTTCTTGCGGATCGTTTGTATTTTTTTTATGTTTCAATACCCAATTTCGTCTGACTTTGACATTTGACATGACTGATGACAAATGACAATAGCTTTGACTGTTAAGTGTTAAACCACTTCGATAAACTCTTTACACTAACCAAAAAATCTACACAAACAAAAATGTTAATAAGCTGTTTCAATCAAAACTAATTATTAAAAATGGTGTTTCTGAGCAGAACACTGCTTGCAGTAAAAGAAATAAAACGCCCTCGTAAGTATCTACTCAGTAAATTTATTGATACTGTTAGACTTCATGTAAAAGGTGGAACAGGGGGTACTGGTCTTCCAAATTACGGCGGTCTTGGCGGGCAAGGAGGATGTATATATTGCGTTGGAAAAGAAAAGGCAGATCTAAGATCCATTATGAATAAATATCGTGCTAAAACAATAGCAGCGGGACATGGCGAAGATAGTCGAAAAACTAAAATAGTTGGTAATCCAGGTCAAGACATAAAGCTTGAGGTTCCTCTAGGAATAACTATTTACAGAGAAGATGGTGAAGTTTTAGGATCGATTGATAACGAGGACCAGGTATTGATAGTTGCCCGTGGAGGCCCAGGAGGCAATCAACAAAACAATTTTCTTGGACATTATGGTCAGGTTCACCATATACGATTAGATTTAAAACTTATTGCAGATATTGGCTTAGTGGGTTTCCCTAATGCAGGAAAGAGCTCATTATTAAAAGCTATATCTAGAGCAAAACCAAGAATTGCAAGCTATCCATTTACTACCATTAAACCAAACAAAGGAACGATTGCATATGATGATCTAAGGCAAATAACTATTGCTGATTTACCTGGACTTATTGAAGGAGCACACATGAATATAGGTTTAGGTCATAAATTTTTGAGGCATGTAGAGAGAACAAAACTGCTTCTTTTTATAGCTGATGTCAAAGGTTTTAGGCTCAGCCCAAAATATCCAATGAGAACATGTTTAGAAACAATCATGTTGCTAAATAAAGAATTAGAGCTTTACGATGCAGAGTTACTAGATAAACCTGCTATACTAGCAATAAATAAAATAGATATAGAAGGGACACAAGAAACATTTGAAGAAGTAAAGAAATCACTTGCTAATATTACTGAAGTAATCAAAACAATACCTGAAGAAATAAGGCCAAATAGGGTTATTAAATTTCAAGATATTGTTGGCATATCTGCTTTGACAGGAAATAATGTGGATAAATTAAAGCTTGCTCTAAGACATAGGTTAGATGAATTTGCAGAAGAAAATAACCCAGACATAGTAGATCCCAGTGAACTTTTAAGAAAGAATAGAGCTCTTATTAGGGAAAAAGGATCAAAAATAACTTAAGCAAACCCTATAATTACAAAAAATTGTAATATTTTGTATAGTATATTGAAATAAATGTAAATGATTATTAAAAGAAATTTTAGAAAAATATTTTTTCTTTTACATTAATTCTTCTAGGACATATTATGTAATTCTATATATTTTAGTATTTCTTATGCACAAACACTATTTTTTGAAGTGTTATAACAGGTCTTCTTACTAATAAACTAATTGAATTAGTACAAATAGGGTAACTATTTAACCCTATGTAATTTAAGTTTACAAATTAATTTGAAAGAGATATTTAAGAGAAACAACATATTTTACAATCTATATTTATTAAAACAATAAAGGCTTCAGTTACTTTGCCTCAAGACGGCAACTAATTGAAGAGTTATATCTCTCATTCATTCTCAACATACAAATAACTATCACAGCATAAATCTTCCAATCTTGTTTGCTTAATCTAAGTACAAAGAAAATATGATAAGAATACTAAGATACTAAACGATTAAAAGAAGCTATAATAAATAATTGTCAATCAATTACACATTCTTTAATTTAGGTTGCGATATTTTTAGCATATATAATGACAACCTAATTACAAATTAATTTCAAAGTAATATAGATTTATTACATTTGTAGATAAATACTATATTAAAAAAAATATATTCTCAATTTTATTTTTCCACACCAAAACAGTATTTTAGGTCATAATCTGAAAAAATTTCTGCCTCACTAATTTTTTTTTTTGGCAATTAATATTTATATTTATACCTGTTTCAAGGCAATAAATCATTACAACGATAGACATTACTAGTATTTCTGATTTACACCTAACAGTAGAATCCACAGTTAAAAATTACAATACACTTAAATAATAAATTTCATAACTTAAAAACATGTCTTACATTTTTCTCGTATCACAACCTTCTAACTTAGACAAATATATTTCAAATTAAAAAAAACATTACAATTATGCTTATAAAAAAATGTAGCAGCATATTGAATGTTAACAATTATTTAAAATATCAATAACCCTACACAGTTCTCGACGCGTAGGCTCATCTTTGCATAATATGCCAAAAGCCAATGGCCGTGCTTCAAAAACTAGTAAAAACCATATACTTATACAATGGACTGAGCCCTACCCATATGAAATTGACGACTCTCTAGAAAGAGAGAAAGCGATTGTGCGGCCAATACCTATCTCTGTCTTGTAGGTCTGTAGTAGTAATAAAAGCATGGTAACCACGTGGACGTGGACTAATCACAATTCTAGAGAAAGTAAAATACTGGCCGCACGCTCGTTCATCTCTCTTACACTTTCCTGCCCGTATGAGGGCTAACGCGTATGAATTTGGTCTCCGAAATGTCAAATGTCACTGTTTGCCGGTTGGCTACGCGGTTTATTTCTATTAAGATTACTGTTACGAATATTTAGCAATACGTTACATTAATTATGGCAAATAGAAGTTGCGAATCGCTACTTACCACTGCTTTGAGACAGTTTTAGGTTTCGGAAACTTATGTTCGCTTTTTTTCCGAGCAAAACGGGACTGCGCTACACTGTAGCATAGACAATACGTTTACTCTACGGTTCTTTTGTATTAAATATGATTTAAATGTAAATTATTCTTTTGGCACCCGTAAAAACTAACTTTAACAGCCGTACTTTAGGACCTCACTCTACAGTAGCGCCACCTGGTGAGACAAAAAACCTCATTACTGCATAGGGAACGCTCAGTCAAATACCCAAGTATATGGTATTAAACGCACTAATGCAAAGCTGATCTTAAGCCGCGAGGACTGTACCAATCTCCTTAAATAATAAAATTAACAATTCTTTTTTAAACACAACTATATTTAAAACAGACAATATTTTTTAATAAATTCTATTGTCTATAAAATCTGGAAACTGGACATCACGTGTATGATTGCAGTAAAAACGGACTGAGGAATTACATAGACTGTGTCATAGAACTAATTATGAGCCAAAACAATCATTTTAAAACAGTACAAGTTTAGTATATTTTATAGAGAAAAAGTAAATTAAAAAAAATACCAAAGGGTTGTATAAATAATAATAATATTAAACTAGTATTATGCTGTCTTTTCCAGTAGTAAGAGAAGAAATTCTTAAAAAAACATACTATTATACACATCATTCATATTTTCCTCTAAAACTAACCTAAAATTTACTTTATTCCTCAAAGAAAGTAAACAATTTGTATGACCAAATTAAGGATAGTAGTACAAAAAGCAAATTATGCTACAATTTTTGACTTCATCTATATAATTCTATAGTCTGGGAGCAAAATTAAAATAAATATTAGACACAATGGTGTTTCGACAGGCACTTACAATATAGACAACGGACTAGAAAACACTAAACTACTTACACACTAATCAATTATGCACAAAATATAGTCAAATAAGCTGAAAAAGTCCAATCCCAATATGAAAGGGACTATAAAGCTATTTTAATGAAATTAATCAAAGGCCAACATATCCTATATATTTAACATTTTAAGACTGAATCCTTATAACTAAAACAATATAAATTTTTTATTAGAAAAGGTGTTGAAAAACCAAATTTTTTCTTCTTTTTTTTTAACAAGGAGTACCTATACATATATATATCTGGGGGCACCAAGTTTTAGATTATAGATTAGACCTCTAGCGTCATCAAAATTTAATTTAAAATTACAGGTCTCATACAAACTCCCATCCCCTAGTTTAAGGGGTTGGGGGATGAAAGTTACAAGTTTTATAATTTTTTTTTTGTTTGTGTGCTAATACTAGCTTACATACAAAATTTCAGCTTTCTAGGACATTAGGAAATACCTTAAGAATTTTGATGATCATCAGTGAGTCAGTGACGAAATCAGCGTTTTTTAGATATAAATAAAATCTGAAGTATAAAAGCTAATGTAATTAAAACTTAATATGTTCAATAAGTCCGCTATTGACAATATATCCCGAAAATTTTGTTGATCTAGCATAATCCAAACCCAAGTTATGAGGGTTCAAAAAAACGACGAAGCGCTTCGAGAAAAGGTAGGTAGTGCCCGTGGGCTTCGTTTGGCTCGTCTTGGCGGGGGCACTACCGTGCCCCCAGATATGCTAAAAAAGGTCTCATTCAAAACAACAATGACAGGGAATGTCCACTAGTTTCCATGAAATTAAACTTTTAACATAATGTTTATTTAATAATAAATATACTAGGGCATTACTACACACAGCGCCATCTAGTTCCGTGGTAAGCTACTAGGCTTGTGTAATCGATACCAGATAGTTGATATACTACACATAATAATATAGCTTTAAATACATACATATTATAAATATAAACACCCATGACTGGAGTACATATTATATTCATGTTCAACAAATGAATGCCCCCAACGAGACTCGAACCCGCAACCGCTGGCGCATCAAGTAGAGTCTACTACGCTAAAAACTGAGTCAAACCTATTTTTCGCATGTGTATCTATTATTATTATTAATTATTAAATAATTTCATAAGTTTCAAAAGCATGATTCTATAAAACTATTAATCTATTATATATTAAAAACTATATATTCTATGAAACATAAAAATATTATATAATTTTTTAAAGGCTTTTTACATCTAATGAGAAGTTCACATTAAAATTAAGTGTTAAATATTTTTTTATTTTTACTTTTTTTATTTTTCTATTGAACGTTAGCCATAACAGATATTCAAAGAATTATTCCTACACAATTTTTTCATCAGATCTACTTAAGCGTATCTAGATTAAAATATTTGATGCCTAAACTAGGCTAACTTTGACTCTAAATTTAATTTTATAGAAAAATAGAAGTCAACTTTGATATGGAAGGATTATAGGATTTTATTAGTATTATTAATAATATAGTTAATTTTTTTTAATACTAATCTTATTTCTAAATTTGGCCGATCTTCATATTAAAGAATCGTTAATAATATTGGATACGACTTGTTAGGACTCGTCTAAAATATGTATCACTAACAAGTTAAGGTCATATCCACACAAATCTACGGGTCAACAATAAAATAGGTCGTAGGTTTGATCGAATTTATAAGGGTCGTTCCACACTATAATGAAGTTTACAGTCTAATCTCGGTCTGGTAAAGTCATATAATGTGAATACAATTTGATTCAGTTCACGATTCATTAATGATGAAGAAAACTTCTTATAGTACTGTCGAATGGATTGGAGTAAAATTTCTTCGAAATTGATCGGAATGGGATGGAACAAAACTTCACTCTTACCGGTAGTATTATTACACACATATTTTTCTTACTTGATAATTTTTTACCAGACCGAGATCGGATCGGGAACGAACTGTAAACGGCATTATAGTGAGGATCGGGCTTAAAACCTCTTTTAATAAGTATAGTAAGTGTTAATAAGTAGTCATAAAGATAATTTTTAGTTTAGGTACTACTATTATTAGTAGCAGTGAATAAAAGCTGCCCCGATATATGGGCATATTTTTCTAAAACTATGAATTTTGAGATAACGTTTTATCAGATCTCCTTAACTTTTATGAATTAAAGGTTATTTTGCCGAAATATTGGTAAAGTGTTAAATGTTCTAACCTACATCTCATATAGTGGTGAAGACATTTTTTTTTAAATATCTAAAGAATCAAAACTATCTCACTACTTAAAAATGTTATTATGTTGATCGAATTTACTTAAAAATAACATAATTTTACTTCTGCTTTTAAATTAAGTAGTAAACGTTCAATTCTATATTACTCTATTCCATATACATATATAAAACAAACCAACATATTAATTACTTCACGATATCATTCCAACTAAAATAAAAACATGTTTACTAAAATTTCACTAATTCGAGAAATGTTTAAACTGTGTTAAAATTAACACAATTAACAAAATGATTCTGACAAAAAAATTCAATACCGACATAACCATGCACACCAATAATGCAACCTCGCCTCGAGTGGTGACGTACACAGAACATATATATCGTCACTGTAGAATGAAAATCTCGTATTGGTCCATTCATTTATTACGTAAGACAGTTTAGGGGGGAGGGGGATCGACCATTTCTTATGTTTTCTTACAAGGGGATGGGAGGGAGTCTCGATAGTTCTTATTAATATCAAAAAATGCGCAAAGTTAAAATTATACTTTGAAAAAGCGCGGGCAACCGAGCGAAAGGTACTGTATCTTTAAAAGTACAAATAAACATTTAAAAAAATTGTTACTTTGAAAAATAAACATTATTAATAAACCAAACGCGTATAATTTTTTTTCTTTTAGACTCTTACGTAATAAATATAAAACAGGGGAGGAGGGGTCGGCCTTTTCTTATTATTTCTTATAATAGGCAGGGAGGGGGTCAAAAACTACCGAAAATAGTCTTACGTAATAAATGAATGGCCCCTATGTCCAGAGATCCAAACTTTACAGGAAACGTAAAAAATGTTTAATTTTACAAAAAAGAATGAATTTTTAACATACGAGGTATTCATTCTACAGCGGCGATATGTGCACAGAAGTTAGTTCAACTCCGCCTCTAGAGTGTGGAGGAGCACAGAGTATATATAGAGGCGGACGGTGGCGCACAGAGGTGCACAGAGGCGAGTAGAGGTGCACAGAGGCGTGCAGAGGCGCACTCAGTCGTCGTATCCCTCCTCCGCCTCGGTGGCGGTCTCGGCGGGAGGGAGGCGCGCGCGCCTCGCCGGCACTAGCATCTGCTCTATGGGACTGGTGGAACGGGAGCTGGCTGCGTCTGGAAAGTGAGGGGTTGACTCTATAATCTATACTAATATTATAAAGCAGAAGAGTTTGTTTGTGTGTTTTGTTGAACGCGCTAATCTCAGGAACTACTGGTTCGATTTGAAAAATTCTTTTTGTGTTGGATATTCCATTTATCGAGGAAAGCTATAGGCTATAATACATCACGCTACGACCAATAGGAGCGGAGCATCAATAAAAAATATTGCAAAAAAAAAAGGGAAGGGCTGGCGTTACTTTTGCATTATCTCATACCGCGCGATTCAGGAAGAAATTGGTTTCCGATCTTTAGAACGCGTGCGAAGCCGCGGGAAATGCTAGTCTTTACATATAATAACATTCTAACTGAAATCGAATCTGATCTGTACATTGAATATGATTAAAATAGTCATTACTAGCTGACCCGTGCCCACTTCGTTGGGCATAATGTTAATAATCCTTTTTTAGTACAGAGTGTTTAAATAATTTAAATTATTTTATTAATATTAAAAATTAAATTATCTTTACTAATATAAAAAAAACTACTTTTTGTAACTTAAATATAAAAGATAGACATATGCTGTCGTTGACTTTTTTGTAGGCATTTTCAAGCTCCACATCTTTTGTCTAGAACTCAAAAATATATCTTTCATAGTTAAGGCAGCGTTCGTAAGAAACGCTTTCATTCGACCGTTTTTTCTCCGATTCACTTTGCAAAACGGACTACCACGTAAAAGCCTTTTTATTTTTCGGTTTTTTATATAACGTATGACACTCAGCAATAATGTGGCTTTCTATTGGTGAAAGAATTTTTAAAATCGGTTCAGTAGATCCCGAGATTACCCCTTACAATTTAACAAATACACAAACTTTACTTCTTTATAATATTAAGTATAGATTAGTATAGATATAGAAGTATAGATTATCGACTAGCATTTCTAGCGGTAGTATATAGTATATGTATAAGCTGACCATTTTCGGGAGTATCTGCGGGGTCGCAGTCGGGGTCGCGCGCGGCGCGCTGCTTCCTGCCGGCGGACTCCTCGCGCGCGTCCTCCACCTGCGCCGGGCACTCCAGGTGCACCAGGTGGAACACCTGCATTGGAGAAGCAGAGAAGAATATTTATATTATTTATGTTTTATTTTATTTGGGAAACGAACAGTACGATGATACATATTGTATATAGATGATGATAATATAGCATAGACACTAATAAAGTTTCCAAGTAAATAATACAAAAAAGAAGCAGAAAAAAACAAAAAAAGGAAAAATTTACAGTATATTATAATAGTATATCATAGAAGGCTAGATCTGACAGATTGTTTTATTTTTAATATATACAAATCATGTCATTTCCTTTTTGGATATCAATCAAATTGATTGACCATGTGCATAAAGGAATATCAGAAACAAGCACGCACACACACACACACACACACACACACACACACACACACACACACACACACACACACACACACACGCACACGCACACACACATAATAATCACGCGCATAAAAAAATTCGCCATTATTATTTATATAATTTAACCAAAGAGGCAAAGACTCACCTCATTGACGGTGTTGTTGGTACCGACGATGCGGATGATGGACACCGGTCGAGGCGGGAAATATATCACTTGCCAGGATCTAAAACAAATAAATTCTAAGTTCAAAAATGTTATTTATAATATTTAGTTAGAAAAAAGAGACCAGTCGAAATAAATTGAAGTACATACATTTAGTCTAAATTATAATATTAATATATTTATAGTCCATCATATTGTCATTCCCATAACAAGTATCTTTGATAACTTACTGGGAAGTCTCAGCATAAATAATTGTTACAAAAATTTTATGAATAAAGATATTTATCATTATCATATAATTAACTTGTTTTCAAGTTTGACGACACGTTTGGCTCTATTGGCAGTGACCTTACTTTCTGCGCTAGCGGTCGCGGGTTCGAGTCCCGCTGTGGCCTTTCATTTGTTAAACTCGGATGTTCGTACTCCAGTCATGGGTGTTAATATTTATATTGTCTATGTATTTAAAATGTATATGTGTAGTATATCAACTATCTGTTATCCGTAACACTAGCCTCGTAGCTTACCGCGGAACTAGATGGCGCTGTGTGTAATAATGTCCCAACATATAAAAAAATAAAAATAAAAAAAGTAGACAACGCACCTGCAGGCGTCTCGGGTGCGGTCTGCCACAGTGTCCCAGGTCCAGTAGTTGAGCGAGACCTCGACGTAGTAGGAGTAGTGGCGGTAGTCGCAGTCCCACAGCAGCATGCGTAGCGAGGACAGCAGGTAGGGCTGCGCCAGCTGCACCACGATGGCGCCCGAGCCCAACTGGTGGCACGTGTAGCCCTGCTCCCAGTCGTAGTGCTCTGTGTCGCCGTTCAGCAGCGCGTTGCGCGACCGGCTGCGTCCGACACGCACACGTTACATACACACACGCACACACGCATGCACGCACGCCCACGCACACATGCGCGCACGCGCATGCACACATGTGCGTGCGCGCATGCAAGTACGGGTAATAGGGGTATTACAAGGGATTGCGATGTAGGCAGAGAAAATAGTGCCATCTACGTTTCATATCAATTTTTAGCGCGTTCGCCTGTATAGTCCTTTACAGTAACGAACACGTGTGGTATCTTTAAAATTCAAAGTACTTTATAATTTAAGGTTTTTTCTTTTGAAAAAAAAAGAATCCAACATGATTTTTTTAATTTTTGGGGCCCCAAATACCGTCCATGCAGACATTTTTTATCATGTCCCTGCTTAAAGACAAAACACAGTATATTATGCAGATAGTGAGTACCTGATGCCCTCGATGACGGCGGCGGAGAGGTCGAGCGTGGCCACGTTGTGCGTGGGCCGCACCAGCCCGTCGCACAGCGCCGGCACGCGCGCCGTGTGCATTGCCTCTAGCGACACCGCGTGGAATACCTGCACACACACAGTGTGACGACTCCTGGGCCTCAAGTCTGCTATTGCAATGGTGTCACAGTTGTCTATCACTGACATCGTAATTGCTACTTTTTGCAACTTTCGTAGTCTACTAATTCAATGGTTTTCCGATGGTGTGACACTGACACTCCAATGACACATTTGCAATTAATGGTAGTCCCGTAAATAATGACAAGTCAATGATCAAATGTATTGCGTAGTCTGTTGATCTATCTTTTTGGCCTTTATGATCCTTTTACATAATGCTTAGTCTTTAAAAAATAAATCTACAACATATATAATCGAACTTTGCCTAAATAAACGTTTTTACGAACGCTTTTACAATTCAATGACAAGACCATTGATCGACCATTGTAAATTTAGTAGACTACGAAATTTTGGACCCATGGTAATTGAATTAAAATTACATTGTTCAATAATGACAATTTATTTAAAATAGCAGACTTGAGGCCCTGTCATTCTCATACTTCTTCTTCTTAAAGTGCCATCTTCTTTCGAAGGTCGGCGATCATTAAGGCAATTTGAACCTTTGATGCCGCGGGTCTAAATAAGGAACGGGTGCTTTTTCCAAACCATTGGCGTAGGTTATTTAGCCAAGATGATCTTCTTCGACCCACACTTCGTTTTTCTTGAATTTTTCCTTGTATAGTGAGTAGTAGGTCGTACTCGGTTCTCTCATACTAAGTTGGGAAAATCCCAGGCATAAAGGTGAATTAATTATGTATGTTCATAAAAATACACACGAATTGCGACATGCATAGCATCAATACTAGGAGCAAACATACACTTGTAATGCCTGAGACTCGCTTACGCCGAGTCAGTAATTCTTTTTATAGACAATGTATACACGCCTATACAACAGGGTCCCAGAAAACGTTCAAAAAGCTTTTATTGACAAATTTAAAAAATTTGTGAAGGAACGTTTGTGTACTAAATGCTATTATTCTATTAACGAATTTTTTTAGAAGACAGTACGCCTTGGGAATGATGTGATCACCGCCAGGCGCCAGGCTATTTCAAAATACAATTATTACAAATTTATATATTTTTTTAAATAGAATTATTACTAATTTACAATTTAATTTAAAAAAAGAGTGAGATTAAGATAAAAAAATATATTAATCCCGCTGAGTTTCTTTCGCCAGTTCTTCTCAGGTCAAAGGTTTCTTGTTACCGAACTGGTGGAATAAATTGTGACAAATTTTATGCTGAATAAAATATTTTGATTTGATTTGGTTTCAACTTCAAGCTATTAATGAAACTCTCTAAACGGAAAGACGCAATAACTTAGCCCGATCCGAAACTTGAACCTAGAACCCCAGATATTATGTGGACTGGAAACCAATTTCATGGTAAAGCATGGAACACAAACCTTATTGACAGTATTGCTGGTTCCCACCACCTTGATGTACTGCACCACGCGCGCCTCGAAGTACAGGTTCTGCCAGGAGCGGCAGAAGTAGTTGCTGTGGTCGACCACGCGCACCCAGTCCTTCTGGTCCACTGACACTTCTATGTAGTACGCGTACGACCTGCGTGAGGCGGAGACTTATTCATTATTCTTCTTCAGTCTTTTTAACGTCCCACTGCTGGGCACGGGTCTCCCTCAGTAAGAGGGCCATAGTCCACTGCTCTGGCCTAGTGCGTGTTGGCGGACTTCACGTCTTACGAAAACTTGCTAGGTTTTCTCAGACATGCAGATTTCCTCACGATGTTTTCCTTCACCATAAGACAAGTAATAATCACAATAGAAATGTGTGATAAAAATGGGAGACCCGGATTTGAACCCGCATCACTCGGTTACCACTGCCTATTCATTATTATTATTTAAAAAATATTAATAATGAATAGGCATTCTGTTTTAACCAACTCTAATGTAATTTTGTTTTTCGATTGATTTTGGTTATAGCGCGGCCAATCTTTCAAAATAATTTGGCCAACGTAGCGGACGATTGCCTAAGCTGTACTCGCCTTAGGGCTCATACGTTTAAAGTCATATGATTGATAATCACAGAATATACATAACTAACTTGGGGTCAGTTCTTATTAGATAATCAGAACTTAAGTATACTTGTTCCCGTTGATTTGATTTAAATGGTGTTCTTAAGATAGAGAAGTTGTAAATGACATTTATTAAAGGAATTAAAAAGTTATACTCTTAAATTGTAGCAGAGTACGTGTTAAATAGCTTTTTCCTATAAATATACTAATATTATAAAGCTGAAGAGTTTGTTGAAGTGAGAGTGTGTGAAGAGAAGGATAATGAGTAGGGGTGTGCGAATATAGTTCGAATCGAATCGAATATTAATATTCGGTTCGGAACGAATAATTCGTATTTTTTCGTCGTTATTCGCTCATCCTTAATATAATGAGTAATACATACCTGTTATCCCTATTTCACAGCAACAACCGCACGTGGTTGATATTACTTTACGTAAATAAATTAGACAACACAAAAAAAGACGGACCTGTTATCTCTATCCCGTAAATACATTTGGCAACACAAAATAATAAGAATAATGAGTAATACACACCTATTATCCCTATCCCACAGCAGCAGCCGCACATGGTTGATGATGGTGGGCGCGGCGAGGCGCACCACGATGCCGGGGTTGTCGGGCGCGTCGGAGATGGTGTGGCGCGTGTAGCCGCGCTCCATGTCGTAGTTCTCGCAGTCGCCGTCCAGCAGCGCGGCGCGCATGTCGCCCGCCACCACGCGCGCGCCGCGCGCTACCGTCGCCACGTTCTCTTCCGGCACTGCGGGTTGATGAGATAGGCACATTTTTTTGGAAATACAGTACGGTGACGCAAAAAAACCGACTACTTTTTTTTTGAGTCTCGCGTGCATAAATATTAGTTTTTGATGTTTTAAGAGAGAGATGTTGGGACACACTGTTACACACAGCGCCATCTAGTTCTGTGGTAAGCTATGAAGCTTGTGTTACGGATACTAGACAGTTGATATACTACATAATATATAAGTTTAAATACATACATATTATAAATATAAACACCCATGACTGGAGTACTAAGCGGGACTCGAACCCACGACCGCTGGCGTAAGAAAGTAGGGTCACTACAAATTGCACCAAACGTGTCTTGATAGTTTGTAAAAAGAATTTACAGTCATCCATTCTGTATGCTAAACTACCGAGCTTTTAGCGCGAGCGAAGCTGCGGGTTCCGCTAGTAAATGTATAGCAAAGCTTGTCAAATTATATACTAAAAGTTAAAACTTTAAAACGAGAACCGCTCTATCAATTGGTGAAAACAGCATAAAAATCGGTGCAAATTTTTGAGTTTATAGCGAACAGACAGACAGACACAGCTCATCACTACATAGTATAAAACAAAGTCGCTTTCTCTGTCCCAAATCCCAATATTCCGATGTATGCCTAAATCTTTAAAACTGTGCAACGGATTTTGATGCGGTTTCTTTTAATAGATAGAGTGACTCAAGAGGGAGGTTAATATGCATAACTAGCAGATCGCGGCTTTGCCTATGCTTAATCTAGGGAAGAGCCCAAGCGAAGCGAGGGCGAGTCGCTAGTAATTAATAATTCGCTTCATAATAAAAATTAAAAAAAATACTTTGTTTAAATTCACTCATTTTATATGTTACACAAATAAATATTTGAATAAAAAAATAATATTCTGTATTACACTTAAAGAAAATGTAAATACCGTAATAACAACAAACAACTAACAATTAATTAATAGTATAGACACGTCAATTTCTTATCTATATACCTATTAATAAGTCTGTCAGGTCAAATGAAATTATAACATAAAAGTAAATAAATATAATTAAATAGGAAAACATTTAATTATTGTACAAATAGTAAAAATCAATTGACGAAAAAGAGAGAGAAACCAATAACATCCATGGGTACTCACAAAGCAGTCCCCGGTGACGCAGCTCGGTACTCTTGGTTTGCGTCTTCTCCTGTATAGCGTCCAGCAACATGTCGGGAGTAACCAGTGCAAATGGCCGTACAATCGTCAGCAACTCTTCTAGGCTCATCAACGTTAGCCGCACACACTTTAAAATTTTCTCCTGAGAACAAAGTATAAGTAATTCCTTTATCCCATTAATATTAATTAAATGGATTATTAAGTTTGGGTGGATGTTCGTCACTCAATCATGCCAGAACGGCTGAATCTATCTGAATAAAAGATTATAGTCTGAAATAGCACATAGGTTTTATCACTACATAGTATAAAACAAAGTCGCTTTCTCTGTCCCTATATCCCTTTGTACGCTTAAATCTTTAAAACTACGCAACGGATTTTGATGCGGTTTTTTTTAATAGATAGAGTGATTCAAGAGGAAGGTTTTTATGCATAACTAGCAGATCCCGCGGCTTTGCCTGTGCTTAATCTAGGAAAAAGCCCAAGCGAAGCGAGGGCGAGTCGCTAGTTGAGTAATATATTTGTTTTTGGTCTAGCTATAGCTAACCTATGTATAAAGTAGTTAGTAGTCGGAACTACAGGAGTAAAATATTATAGCAATTTTTATGGATACAAAGAATATTGCGAGGAACTCTTACTGTACTTCAAAAAGTGTAAACTAAAAAACAAACAAATAAACAGACAACCCACAGTACAAGCTAGGAATACTTCCGCTCTCGCCTATGACTTACGCTTGTCTTATCGCGAGCATGAGTGTATCATTGTCTTATTTCTGAAGTTATATTTTTTCAATCTTTCACATATTCAACTTAAACCTTTCCATTTGAATATGGCAGATTTAGAGTTTATTTGTCAAAGTTCCATTTTAATTAATGAATAATATTTAAATTCTCCTACTTTATTATCGAGTCGAGTTATAAAGAGTTAGTGGAAAATAGTTTACTAATATGTTGACAGCATTGGACTTATGTCAACATAGCGGACTCATGACCAAGCTATCTATCGATCGTAATGACCTTGGAATAGATGAGTAATACCTCAAATATAGTTGTAAAATAATCAGCTTCAATTTACTGGGTATAACTAGACTAATATCCAACAGTTATTTCATCTGGGCTTCGAAAAGTCTAATGTCGATTGTAACAATGTTATTCTGTAACTTCCAACTACTTTTGAATAAGCGATTTGTCACAAACAAAATCACAGTGATGTAAGCACTTCAGATAGCGGATACAGAATGACGAGACAATGTACATGATTATTCGTACACTACAGATACTACTATATTTCGGCTATAAAATATTTACAAGAATTAATTTTATAATAATAAAAAAAATCTTAAATCAAAATAGTGTTAATGAATAAAAACTAGATACATTAATAGTTATTATTCACTAATAATAAACTTTAAACTTTAACTTTTGTCTATGGTTCTTTATACCTTTTTTATTTACTTATTTTATATAATATCTAATTGGCGGGCTACATTTTAAAACAAATGAAATAAAAATATAATAAAATTAAATAAGAACAAAGTCATGTATAGAAAGAGATAGTAATTCGGGGGCTCGGCAGTGCCTCCGCCAAGGCGAGTAAAATAGGCAAAGCATTCTTTTTTGCAAGTCTTTTAGGATATTTTCGATCTTCCTGCATCTGCTTCGAGGATTCGATTGAAAGAGGACATAATATAACCAAGTAAGCATATTACCAAATGACATATTATGCTGCTAGTCAAAAAAAATATAATTTCATCACTGTCTAAATATATAGAAGCGAAAGGTGAGTCATTCACTCACTTACTCACTCACTCTTCACAAAATATCGAAAGCCTTTGATTTATCTTTAGATATCAAAGGTCATCTTTATGAAATTTAGCAGGGATGTAATTTATAGTTAGTAGATGTTTAAAAAGAACAGATTTTACGAAATTTTCAAAAAAAACGTACACCTGAAGTTTTGAAGTCGGTTTTAAGGTAAGTAATATTTAAGTAAATCAACTTACCACTTGTGCTATGCCGCTCTCAGACTTCACCCATTGCTGGTTGGCGTTGAACCAGTTGCAAACTGCCTTAAAGATGTCCACTTCGGGCGCGAAGAAGGAGTCTCGCTCCAATAATCCTTGTAAAGCTTCCTGGCCGATAAAAAAAAAATTAACAAAAAAATTAACTCTATGTAAACTTTATATGAGTTATATGTTAATTGAAGTAGAATTCATTTTTATTTGGTGAGTAAAAAAACACGAAGGCCAAATAACCATATGGTCTATTATGGACTATATACATATATGGACTATAATTGTGATGTCCTCCCGACCAATTTCGGCCACGGCAGCTAGTCTTATTGAGACTAACCATCTGCCCGAGAGAAGTTATAGTGCAGCGACTGTACGCGCAGACACAAGGGCACTCTCTATTCCTGTCACTCTCATACTTCGGTGGGACGGCATAAGACACGACCAGTGAGAGTTAAGGCGTAGGATCGACGGCTTTACGTGCTCTCCGAGGCACGGGGGTAAAACTCCATCAACTTCCCAACTCCGGGCTGTTACTGAGGCTTACGAAATAGAAAGACTCAATAACTAAACTTGGTCCGACCAAGTCGAACTCAGGACCTCCCGGTGTGCGACCGTACATGCTAAGCACTACACCACTAAGGCAGTTATGGACTATATCATGTATGATGTAAGTATAAACTTAATAATTGTCTTTAATTTTATAATTCGTTTATATATACTACAAAAATATAAATATAGTATCTAACAACATAATATCTCCGCACTTGGCCAGCGCGGTGGACTATGGCCTTAATCCCGTAGGACGTTAAAAAGGGCTGAATACATACATACAGTAAATAATAATAATAAAAAAAGTGCGTGTGTACAAAGTACACATGTCAGAAGTAAAACTTGAATTTAAAATAAGGCTAACTCTTCCCCGTCTCTGAGCGCCTGGTACTATGGACTTATTTTTTCGTTTCATCGAGTTTGAAATCACATCGATTCTAAAGAAGTTTCACTTCAATAATAATAAATATGTTGGGACATTGAAACACACAGCACCATTTAGTTCCGTGGTAAGCTACGAAGCTTGTGTTACGGATACCAGACAGTTGATATACTACATATATAAGTTTAAATACATACATATTATAAATATATAGTAAAGTTAACTCACAACAGACAGCTGGAGGAAGGAGTCATGTTGCAGGACCTCAGTGGCGTTCTTGTCAAGGTAGTTGTAGCAGTAGTCCATCAAGGCGTCTAGACCGTACAACCTTTAAACAACATACATCACTATTATAATTTTTACAGTAAAAAAAACTATTATATAAAATACTAGCTGACCCGTGCCCACTTCGTTGGGCATAATGTTAATAATCCTTTCTTAGTACAGAGTGTTTAAATAATTTAAATTATTTTATTAATATTAAAAATTAAAAATTAAATTATCTATACTAATATTAAAAAAACTACTTTTTGTAACTTAAATATAAAAGTTAGACATATGCTGTCGTTAACTTTTTTGTAGGCATTTTCAAGCTCCACATCTTTTCTCTAGAACTCAAAAATATATCTTTCATAGTTAAGGCAGCGTTCGTAAGAAACACTTTCATTCGACCGTTTTTTCTCCGATTCACTTTGCAAAACGGACTACCATGTAAAAGCCTTTTTATTTTTCGGGTTTTTATGACACTCAGTAATAATGTGGCTTTCTATTGGTGAAAGAATTTTTAAAATCGGTTCAGTAGATCCCGAGATTACCCCTTACAACTTAACAAATAAATAAACTTTACTTCTTTATAATATTAGTATAGATAGTATAGATATAGAAGTATAGATACTATAGAAGTATAGAAAAATTAACAATACATAAATATAATTTATTTTAATAATAGTAATATTTTATTTTTGTAGTTATGCAGTAGTACTTGTAGAACAGAAGTTGGGTGGATGTGAGTGAAGACCCGAAGAGGCGAATTTATTACCTCTGTACTCTCCATCATCCTTATAGAAATCACTATTATAATTTATAGCAATTTGTTTAAGTCCCAAGCACCGCAACCTACGTTCAGACACGACGATCCTCATACCAAACTAATACGCCACCAAACTCCAGATCTTCCAGACATCCTTGAATCGGTTCTTGAAACATCTTAAAAACGCAAAAGGTTCTTCACCTTGGAATGACTACCGACTACCTACTGCGCCTTAGCTCTCATTAGTCGTATCAAATAGTCCACCCACCAAAGTATGAGAGTGACAGGAACAGAGAGTGCACTTGTGTCTGCGCGTTCACGCGCTGCACTAAAATATGTCCATTCTCAATGAGATTGGCAGTCTTGGCCCGGAATCCGTCAGAGAACATTATTATAGACAAGCTGATGGGCTAAAAATAAATGACTAAATTGTTGTATAGACAAGCTTGTTGCTCTGAGATCATTTAGTGTAGCTGATACTGAAAACCTATGTCAAAGACTAGACTAAAAGGGACTAAACTATTATTAGTTATATTATTTCATATAAATTCTCACCTAGCAGCATCGAGGACAGCACACACATTCCTCAAAGCAAGAATTTGCCGCAAATAATCTGATATGGCTGTTTCTAGCTCCTGAAAGTTGAATTGATGTGCCAGACCCAGCATATCCAGCACTGTGTCCTCCCGGAGCAGGGATAGACCCATGTGTCCTATAAAAGAAAATAAAACACAAATAAGTGATTGCAGGAATACTGTAAGTTAATTATAAATATTAAATCTTTAAATAAAAGATAATATCAAAAAACCAAGTGAATGTGAACACAAAGTAAAACTCAATTTACTTTTCCATTATATGTAGTATAATGACACAATGTGCCATTTTTGCTTATGTCTTTAATATTACAGTCTTTATCACTGATACATAATAACTGCAAAGTAAGCTAACAATAAACCCGAGTGCATTTCTTATAATCCTGGAATTCAATTCATTATCACACTTAAATCCTGGGATTCTTCTAATATAGTCGATAATATGTTCTATCCTATACTCACATGTGTTAACCACTACCTTGCATGCCATGCTGCTACAAGGTATTTTTCTTATATTTATGCATGATATTAAGTTAAGGCTCAAATGCAGAATTCGAAGGTACATACAAAGTATAATAATTGCATAATAATATTATTTATATTACTCTACTTACTTACCAGAATAAACATACCGCAACAGTGCTTTAAATGCCAGCAGTGGTGCTTGTAATTCAACCTCTGCCTAGAAAAAATGAAATAGAGTTACTCAAAGACTGAAATAAGATTTTTTTTATTTCTTCTTCATATAAATAAAAGTAATAGCCTTGAATGAGTAATTTCATAGATTTACATGAATATTTCCCATTTTAAATAAAACTCTCTTAATAAATCTTATAGAATTTTTTACAGGTTCTTTTCTGATGTTTGGTTCTCTCTTCAGGAAAGACATTAATCTCTCAAAAATGTTTGTATAAAATAGTACTAGAGTTAAATTGTTACAGAATAACCGTAACCAACAGTAAAATATAAGAAAAAGCAACATTCAAACATTACAAAAATTAAAATATAATTACCTGATTAGCTTCCCTCATTCCTCCATATAATAATGCTCTAAAGTAGTCACTGCTTGCAGCAAGGATAACTTTGTGAGCAGGAATCCTTTGCCCCTCCACTATGAGTGTCACATCCGAATATTCTGAAGAAAGACACAAGGACCCTATGTGCTCTGACAAGTGACCTAATAAATATTTAAAAATTAAATATAAAAAGCAAAATTATTTTATAAAAAGGTGATATATCTTAAATAAAACATTTTTGGGGCTCTTTATTTTTATTTTGAATACCAATATTGGAAATACCAAGGTAGAGATGTACATTGTACATGTACTTAATAGTTTTTGGATTTAAAAACTTATGTGTGTGTATATTTTTGTTTATTTTACTTTAACTTATGTTTATTTTTTTAATGTGTTTTTATTTAGGCATAATTCATGCTAGTTATTTTACTTCACATTAAAACTAAATTAAATTATACATGGAATATCTTTAAAAATTAATTAGTTAACAATACACAACTACGTGACAAACTACACATAAATAAAAACATACAATTAAAATGAATGTTTAAATAAATGTAAAATAATCAACATAATATTCTGCTCAATAAATATTTAATAAATAGTTTAAAGTGACTTACTGATATGTTCAATATCCCCTATTCTTGAGCTGGAGGTGCCCATATACTGGTGTTGGCTGCTCATATTGCTCATCTACATTAGCTTTCTTATTTCTATACTGACAAGCAAAATAATGTAATAAGAAATTTTAGCTAAACCACCTAATGAACAATTTGTGTGTCTTAAAGTAATAAGACAACACTATGTAAGTTACACTAATAAAAAGTAATGTATTAACTATTAATTGAAAAGAGACAAAAATAAATATCACTTAATAATAACATAAAACCTAACATTTTCAAATGTTTCTCTTTAAAACTTCACAATAAGATACTATGTTAATTTCATAATAAGATGCATGTTTAACGATAATATTTTAATTTTATATCCTTGACAACTTAAATAAATTGAAAAATATGAAATTACAAAAGTTTTAAGGATATTTTTATATCCCTAGGTACCTATACCATTAATTATAACAGAATGTCCTACTTAACTAGCACAGATTTTTGGAATTTTATGTTAATGCTTCTTTATTTGTTTAATAAGACCGACACATTATTACTTAATAGAAAATGTAGTAATAACGCAATAATATACCTTGTAAAATAAGCCACTGCAGCAATTTTTCAATAACGTTTGATGCAAAACCACATAAATTAACAAGCAAGCTTATTCTAAGTTAATATAAAATAAAGAATACAAAAACCATTTTAATAACTAAATTAAATGTTTTATAGCACTTCAAACATATTATTTAATTATTTATTTAGTGTATTACTATTACCAAATCTTTTTGACATTTGTTTTGTTATTGAAACCATAGCTATTGCAATGTTTTTCTTGTAAAGTATAGAGTATAAATATTTTGCTTATTGCTTTAGAAACTCACAGCAATCTAATGTTCCAAGTCTGTATATTAGTAGATATTTGCACCATCATCAACGTTATCTATTTCAAAACTCGTATTCAAAAACTCAAAATATTTTAGCAATATTGACCAATACAGCCAATTAAGAATAATATTATGATTTATGATACTTAATTCAACAAAATATGATTATAATCTTATTTAACATCCCTTTTGTCCGTTTTCTGCCATTTTGAATGACGGTGCCTGCTGCTCGCCACTAGCCAATGGGAACAAATAAAGGCAGTTCAGGCGTTACCCTCTGCGCCGTTTCCTTGTGTAAAATTTTGCTCTCACAAAAGGAGGTCCTGGACCTCGCTTCGCATAGCATGGCTTCACCACGTGGACCTCGCTTTGCATAGCATGGCTTCACCACGCTTCGCAACGAAAGGTCTCCTCCACCCACTACCGCCATCAGTGCATGGCGCTGAAGCTCCTAAGTAGCGCATTCTTCGAGGGTGTGATGAGAGTTGTTCTTGAACGTATCACTCTCTAGTAAGAATCTGTGACGGAGTGAACGTCAGGACACCGAATCTTCTTCTTGCTTGAGTCTTCTTGACTCAGCGAAACAAATAAGGGCGAACTAAAACGCACTTATCATCATGTCGCGTTTCGTCCGGTGAGTGAGAGTCCGGGAGGCCCACTCTCCTTCCCACCTCCCTCTCTCTCCCTCCCTCTTCCCTTCATCCTCCGTCCTCGTTCCCGCCTCCCTATTTCCTCCCCCTTCCCTCCCTCCTCCCTCCCTCCCTTTCCTGAAAGGCCGGCAACGCATCTGCAAGCCTTGCAGATGTCCATGGGCCGAGGTCCTCCCCGTTTGCCCCCTTATTACCATAAAAAAAAAATTTACAAGGTCCCTCGGAGATACAAAAGGAGTCGCAGAGAACGCGAGAAGTGGTAGTTATAATATATAAGAAAAGGAAACGGATTATTATTTATAAAACAGTAAATAATAGTAAAAGGGCAAAAATTTAAAAAAGGTTGGAAGATGAAAAGGCTTTTTTGTCGATATATAAAGAGACCAAATAATTGGTGATTTTTTTTTTTTAAATGTGAAAAATAGATTTGCGTGCCGAACTAAACTGATTATACGGTATATACGTATGGCGCATACGGCGAAAGACGTCGTGCTATCAGCTCTTCATACTCGCAAGTCGCAACTCCGTAATATAAAAAGTAAAATTAGTATCTATTTAACCAAGTTCAAATTAAGTTTTATGATGACTAGTACGTAATTTATCTGTATTAAACCTAATTAATCTATTTAATTTTAATACATTGGCAAGCTATTTTTACTTTTTATTATGGTCCATGTATCCAATTTTTTTGTAACGGAAACTCGTAGCGGGAAGATGATATTGTAAACTTGTTTATGATCTATTTCCGCTATTTCCGATGATAACATACCTATCCTTATTATGCATATACCAAGCTTTATAAATAGTTTTTAATGACGATTTACAATAACAGTAATTGATCTTTATAAGAAAAAACTTTACTAAAACACTTAGCACTTAACAAATATAGTATTATTTGAAACAAATATATATTTAAAAAAATATTACGTAATATACATATTTTAACAATTAATTGTAACATTTAACATAGAAACTGAACAGTTAAAATTTTTCAAGAAAGCTGCCGTTGTAACATTTGCTCGTTTCAAATCCATTTACAATTTAAATTTAAGCGCGGAAACAGTTAAAAAGTCTTATCAAAAAAATTCTATTGCAGATACTTTAAATATATATTTATAATTGTACTTATATCGGCCCAATTCTTTTAGCTGAATAATCGGGCGCGAAAGCTTCGTCATAGAAACACTCGCTTCCTATTGGTGTAAAATTTCGAAAGTACCAACATAACAAATACCTGTTCACTTTGGTTATGTTGTCAGAATTATTACCAGTTGTGTAGGCAGGTAAAATTCGTCGCTTTGCTGAATTTAATTTATTTTTCTTTAATGGTTTTCTATACGATAATGTCAGTATATTGTTTAGAATAATACCTGTGGAAACATTATATTTGTTACAATACTGAAAGGTGAGCGACAAAGTAGTGTTTTAGTGTTTCAAGAACTTTTCTTTTTAAAAGGTTGTAGATCTGCAAAAGTAGCTGCACAATTGATAGAGTGCGATACTCGCAAAAGAAAATCGTAATATTTTATTCAGTGATAATGATTATAATTTTTTCTAAAAATATTTTATGACAATTTAATATTTTAATTTCATAACTTTTTGACTTCATTTGGAAAACATTAAAGTGTGGTGCGTTGAGGTAATTTTTACATTGCAATTTTTTATTTTTATATACGTTACAGGTCGGAAATAATGAATTGTAAAAGATAATTAAATGTCTGTAATGCTGTCGCAAATGTTTTCGGTGTTGTGAAATGGAGAGACGGCAGTGTAATTCACTTCAAAACTTTGATGACCCGAAAACTGAAATTTTGAAAAAAAGATTATTAAAAGCAGCTAGCACTTCCGCGAGCACAAATCTATCTCATAGCAACTCGCAACATAATGTGCTATTAAACTCGTTGCGCGTGAGTTATATTGCCATAAGATAATATTAGGTGGAAAATAATTGTCCTCAATGACATTGTTTACCATTTTTCAGGCGCCAATACCGAGCAGTATGATCATGTCCTCAGTGCAGGCGCCGCAGAGCTCGATGCCTATTCCTCACAATTTAGTCACACACTCTTTAGCTCCTGTAAAAATTCATACTAATAATTCACCATATCCACTGCAGTTATCCACAATGCATGTGCCAGTGCAAATACCTGGTTCCACGTCAAATATTAACGTGCCTGTCCAGTTGTCAGGTGGAACTAGTAGTGTACCGTTGCAAATAGCCCCGGTAAGTCTTCCTCTGCAAGTATCTGGTACAACAAATGTGCCTGTGCAGCTACCAGCTGGAGATACAATTAATGTACCATTACAAATTCCTAATGCTAACCAAAATATGAAGATCCCTACTTTGCCATCTATGCCTCTTCTCCAAGCCCCCAATCAGTCTCTTCATAGCTCAATTTTTCATGTACATATGGGCTCAAATCCTCGGCAAAATATTGATGGTAGTACAGATATGAACATGTCCAATTCCTCACAGCTTTTGCCAGATTCTGTGAAAATGAACAACTCAACATCTGTGTCGCAACTGCAAGTTGGCTCGAACCCTGTAGTTCAGTTACCAAACTCCTCTAACAACTCCATCCAACTGTCTTTACCAAATTCTGCAAATACTGGAGTGCAAATGCGAGGGGCCCCAAGAAGTATGCCTCATGTAGTATACATACAAACACCAACAGGACTAAAGCCTGTCTCTAGTACCGATGTCATTAGCCAAGCGAGTACAAGTGGAAATCCACCACAAATAATTGTCAGAAGACCTGTAAGTATCTGTATAATATACACTAAATAATTTGTTTTACATAAAAATATTTAAATTTTCTTGCAATAATATTTTTTAAGTTGTTGTAAGATGTCATTAGTATTTTTAGATGCATAAGTATTTATATAAACTAATCAGTTACACTCTGTGTATATTTAATGTAGGCCAATATATTTTGAACAATTGTTATTATAGTGGACCTTTTTATTAAACAAATCTTTAAATTTTATTTTAAATTACTAACATACAATATACTTTTGACATTGAATTATTTATAATAGTAACATGAAAAATTTTTAAGTAGACTTTTTAAATTAAAAACAATATAAGCAACTTTAACCGTAGCGGATAATTAATCTTTTTACACAGATGCTATAGAATAATTTTATTTCCAAGTCTTATAACTGAATTTTTGAAAAGTCCTTGTGTTAGTTACATTCATATATTAAGTACTTCCTAGCATGTGAATAATTAATATGAAACTACTAATTTTATGATTTATTTTATAAAGGTTAGATACATAATAATCTTTAAATAGTTACATTATTAAAATTTTCACTATTTTTTTAATAATTACTATAGAAAAAAACTATTATACCCATAATATTTGCTTCTTAATTGAATATTATTATTAAATGCAATTATTCTTAATATAATAAATTTGCTGTATAGTTTAATATCTGGAATTAGCTATTATTAGCATGCAGATTTTTTTTTTATGGTAAAAAGGGGGCAAACGGGCAGGAGGCTCACCTGATGGGAAGTGATCACCTCCGCCCATGGACATCTGCAAGCCAGGCTTGTAGATGCGTTCAGGAAATGGAGGGAGGGAGGAGGGAAGGGAGTGGGAGGGAGGGGGGAACGAAGGCGGAGGATGAAGGGAAGAGGGAGGGGGGAAGGAGAGTGGGCCTCCCGGACTCTCACTCACCGGACGAAACGCGACAGCATAGCTGCCACTTCACGCCGGTCTTCTGTGAGAGAGTGGTACTGATGAACTATACGGGTCGTGCCGGCCCATTCGGCTGCTACCCGAAGGTAACAAGCATGGCACTACCACTTTAAAAGTTATATAACTTTAAATCTGCAATAGTTACAATTCAATTGGCTTTAAATCAAAATTCTAATACAACTAATATATTTCAGGTAACGAGTAACCCTAACATACATGTAATATCAAATGTTGGTTCCAAACCTAACATAGCACCAAAATTACCAACCCAAAATAAGTCAATACTAGCACCAGCAAATTCTGCACAGCCAATAGTAATCCAAAAGCCAAAATCTAATGACAAGATGATGGTCCCAGTCAGTATAGCCCCTGCCGGCAAACAGGCTATATATTTAAGTTCTATGAAAAAGCCCAACCCAAAAAATATTTCAGAAAATCAATCAATCCTTATATCAAGCAACCAATCAAACGTAAACTCAAATAATCAAAAGCTTTTCCTGACTCCAATGAATATGCCAAAAATGCAGCATCCACAAAACACAAAATTCATTCTTCCTGTGACATTGCCGGCTACAATGGCCTCCAAAGGGCCAATTATAAATCTTCAAATATCAAATGGTCAAATACAAAATGATCCACAAGGCAATATAACTGTTATGAGAGATTCTGCAATGGAAGGTTCAGATATGCCACCACTACAGCCTTTAGCTAAAATTATGCCGATGAATGGGAAAGATTACGTTCCTCGTAGCCCAAAGGGGGAAAAGTCTTTTGCTTTATCAATACCTGGCTCTCGAGCGGAACCTACCGGGGAACAGGGAGAGTACACACTCTCCATCCCGGAGACAAATGCATCCATGAATGACGATATATACACAGTGTCCATAGCTGATGAAGAGGGCGGCTTAACACGCGAGAAGTCATTCACATTGGCTATACCGGAAAAAGGCAAAAGCTTATTGACCAAAAATATCATTGATAGAAACGATTTTGGACCACCGACAATCGCGGCGCCCGCAATATTACGTCGTTCTAACTCAGATAATATCGACCGGAAAACGGCGAATGCTAATATTAAGAGGCGTATCTCATTGTGTACGGAAAGCATGTCCAATAAGAACTTAAAGTTCACTTTGCCACCACCAAAAATTATAAGTAAATCAGAAGATCACATAGATAGAGATGGTAATGATGACCATCGCGTGCCTTCTTTGTTCTGTGACGAAAAGCTAGACAAAGATCTAGAAGCTAAAGTAGTTTTGGGAGATTCAGATGCAGAAGAATATAAGGATAAGCATCAGATCGACAAACATCATACATTGTACTACGGGAATAAAGACAACTATGCAATAAAAAATGATTCAAAGAATGCCGACTCTACAATGGATGAAGATCTTCCTGGTTTGGTATGGCATAATGGATTCGCTCAACTTAGAGGAAGTGACTTGAAGTTCAAGACAAATGAGTTTGGTCTTGTAGACCTTATAGAGCAGCCTAATCAGAATGCTACAGGAAATTCGCCTAAATATCATACACCGCTGAAACAACGTATAGAAAGCAGTAAAGATAAAAAGCCAACATCTCCCGAGGACTTGTACCGTTGCGACGGATGCGGATGCCACGGTATGGCTGCGGAGTTCATAACACCTAACTTCTGCAGCCTCACCTGTCAAAGTGACGTACGAAAACTTTCGCAGAAGAAAAGAGATAAGGAAAGAGCTGAATTGGCAAAGAAACGCAATAAGGTTAAGAAGTTACTAATGCGAAAACAAAATTCAGACACAGATTTAATTAAAGATGGTAAAGATGATAAGGTACCGCTTAAGCAGTACGATTCAGCCGAAGTTCAATTATCTGAATCTCTGGCACTGAAGATGAGTGAAGATATGATAGAGAACGAGAAATACCCATGGATGTGCGGAAAAAATGGGTTTTCATGGATGCGGTATCTCGACGTTTGTAAAGCTAAAGCCGCACCTGTTAAGTTATTCAAAGATCCCTTCCCATACAACAAAAATGGGTTTAAGGTGGGCATGCGGCTAGAAGCTATCGATCCACAGCACCCGTCCATGTTCTGTGTAGTGTCGGTGTCAGAAGTGCAAGGGTACAGAATGCGCTTACATTTCGACGAATACCCAGATATGTACGATTTCTGGGTGAATGCAGACTCGATAGATATCTTCCCGCCGGGCTGGTGTGAGAAGAACAATAGGACGTTGAAGCCGCCGGCGGGCTACGACACGTTCTCTTGGCCGCTGTACTTGAAGCAGATCCGTGCGATCGCCGCGCCTCGGCAACTCTTCCCTCATATCACTACTGCGGTAAGTATAGTATTATAGTACCTATAATATGTGTGTATAATTCGCGTCATGTAAAAAGAACGCTGGCTGTCAAGTTGCGCAGAGGCGATTTATCGGCCAATTTGGTGGTAAGACGCGGGGCGAGGGATGTCAAGGCACGCGCCGCATGCTTTCCGGCTCACTATTGGTTCGTCAGTTCAAAATACCATCGCGCACTCAAAAGTTATTAATTACGAAATGGTTTTATATAAAAAATAGAGAAAAAATATTTATGTCGTATATTGTTATATAAAGAGAGAAACTGATAATAATGCAGTTATAAATTAAAAAAAATATATTAAACGAATTAATTACATTTTTTGTAAGTAGATTAAACATTCTACACTGAATCAAACATATTTTATTAATTAATAGAATTCTAATTAACAACATTTTATCTAATATATTTTTAAATGTACCTGCCAATAACCAATATACGTCGCGAGCGAAAGACTATTTCAAAAAAAAAGAATAGGCTTAGTAATTTCGTATGCGAATATACCCATGCGCAAACACACCCCCCACCACCTTCTTCCAGCGTTCTTTTTACGTGACGCGAACTGTAGATAACTATAGATAGATAAGTTTTACCTGTTACTAGTGATTTCTCACAAAGTAGATATTTTTTCGCACTAAAAAGTATCCTATATATCGTCATACCAAATTTCATCAAAATCTGACAAATGGTTTTTCTTATACATATGCTGATATTAATTCACGACTAACTTAAATTTTATATAAATCACTTAATATTTGGTAATAATAAATGGAAAGTTGTATGAAAAAACAGTCATATTACCTAATTTTTTGTTACATAACTATTAGAGCATAAAAAATATTCACGAAAATAAGAAAACCGACTGCGTAAAAGCGAATTAATAAAATGTAAACAAGATGCCGAAGGAAAATTGTAATGCAGTCGGAGACATACATACATATGTACATACATGTTTTATAATATCTGCGTCTTATTTGTTTTCGTCTTTGTACTTGTTATATGGAATTTTTATTTTGGTAAATAAGTTTTTTATCTTTTGTTTTTTAACTTTTCATTAATAATTACGTTTAAAAATAAATTGTATATATTTTTGTAAGTAATTTATATTTTGAAGGCTTTTTCATATGGTGCCAAAAAAACGACACTCACTTTTACTATTGAGTCGAATCTCTCTCACTGAAATCTTTCAAAAAATTTAGGTTACAAAGTATATAAAAAAATATACATATAAACCATTAACCTTCTTCTGGTAGAGTCGGGTAAAAACTAACAAAATATAAATCTAATCCATGTATTTACTCCCAGATATTAAAACCCAACAACTTCCGAGTGGGCATGAAGCTGGAGGCCGAGGACCGCCAGAACGAGCTGATCTGCGTGGCCACGGTGGCTAGCATGCTGGACAACCGGCTGCTCGTCACCTTCGACAGCTGGGACGACATGTACGACTACTGGGTGGACCCCACCTCCCCCTACATACACCCCGTGGGCTGGGCCGAGGAGAATGGGGTCGGATTGACACCACCTAACTGTGAGTTCTTTGTTTTTTTTAGCAGTCAGAGTGAATACGTTATCAATGGTTCCCTATATTAAAGAAAATCTAGTTATGATTCGTATAGATACTAACTTACAAAGTTTGTAAGTTTGTATTTTTGTTGAAGAGCTTTCTTTTATTTGTATCATGACAGTATTCTTTTTAATTTTAGTATTTTATCAGTTATTATTTAACCTACTTATTTTATAAATATAAATTCTATATTTAGTAATCTAAAAGAAAAATAGAAAGATTAACAATATACATATGTTTTGATCAATAATTATAACATTATTCAAATGTGCTTCCTTAATAAAAATCTTATGTTTGGTGTATGTATGCATTTATGTCAGTCAGTGCTAACTTCGTTTCGATCCGAGTTTCATCTGGTAAAATAATAAATATATGTAAAATTTAAACAATAGGGTCATTTTATTCATACGATTGTAACGTAAGCAGCGTTTAAACAGAAAAATATACCTTTTTGCAATTCCGATAGGTTTCTGTGATGACTTATGTGGCGTGTTATACTTTTAAAAAGTGTTCGTCTAAATTGTATTATACTAGTAACTTACCTTGGCTTCGTTTGGATGCGTCCTTAGAGATGTACATACATGTTTTATACATAGGCCCTAGCGTTGCTAATGTTTAATACAAAGATATTTTTCTGTAATACATTGTTTTCATATAATTTTATTCGTTGGCATGATTTCTAGATATACATATTGTATCGGAATATATTCAACAATAACCTTAAGCGAATTAACACCTTGACGAATTATGTATGATCTGAATCTATTGGTGAAAACTGCATGAAAATCCGTTTAGTTTTTGAGTTTATTGCGATCGTCTGTTCAGACAGACAGACAGACGCAGTATGGCACTTTGTTTTATAATATTTTAGTTATACGTAAATATTTAAAAAAAACGGTATTGTAATGATATCTTGTTCTGGCTCCTTGCGAATGTTTAGACATTATTAATTATTCATTCATTCCATTCATAATAAATGAATAAATAAAAAATGATATTCTTTGGAATATCTAATTTAGTTGGTTTTTGACTGTTGATGTGAACGGAAGTGGGTTTTGTGGTTGGTGTGTGTTTTATTTTAAGTTTTTATATAGGATAATATGTAATAGACTATATTTGTGCATAGTTAAATAAAAATGTAGGTATATTGTGTTCACTCATCCTCAGCCACAGATTATTCTTTTTTTATTAGGTGGAATGTATGTTTGTTGAGTAAGGTTATTTGTTTAAGTCCTACTAAAATATATTTTTTAATACCTTGATACCCCAGTAAAAATAGAATAGGCTTAAAGATCATTAGATTTTTAGACATTCATTGAAGACTCATTATTTTCTACAGGGTCATTCTCAACTTTCATAAGAAGTATAACTCTGAAAATTGATATGGTTTTTATCTTTTGAAGCTTTTAGCGGTATATTCTTACATAAATATATTATACATATTACATACATGTAACTTTTATTTAAAAAAAATAGAATTCTTCTGGATTAATCAATATGGTACCAAAACAGGAACTTTTAATGTGTTTAGTGGATGCAGACATTAAGGCAGTACCTTGTCAGTCAATAAGTCAATCACCTTCTACAGATAAGTTACTAATTAACTTACAACACTTTATTAGTCAGTCATTCACCGATGCCTTATACATATTAGTACTACTTATGATAGGTAGGTACAGTGTGTTTATCGGTCAATAAAAATTGCTTCGTTGGTATCGTGGTTAGCATGTAGGTACGGCTGCAGGTCTACAGGTCTTCGGTTCGAGTCTTAAATTAGGTCTATAGTATATCTCTAAATTGCATAAAACAGTCGCTTCCCGCCGTCTTTGCGCTTAGATCATTTAAACTACCCAACGAATTTTAATGCGGTTTTCATCAATGGATAGAGTGATGATTAAATACATGGATATTACAGCAGGACTTCACCAACAAATCTGTTAAAGGCTTATCAATCCAATCGCAAGATGTTTCATATAAGAAAATAAAAATATTACACTAGAAAACAGTCGAGAAATTATCTAATTCCTAAAAAATTGAAACAAATCGTTTAAATGCATAGTGTAGCTATAATTCTAAATTTGGAAATTGGCGGCAAGCCCGTTACTGCACAAGACAAGAACTTATGTTTGGGATCTTGAAATGTTGATTTATCATCCTATTGGATTTTGAGAGTGAAGGGAATAAAACTGCATGTAGTGTTCGTGCGCATTTGTACACTATACATAATAATCACCTACTTACATGACTACTCTCAGTTAGATTGACCGCAATGATTGAATAGGTCAAAAGTACAATATTATCGGACAATCAAATCTCAGGCTGTGTAGGTGTCCATAAGTACAGGATTACTAGTAATATTGGTATGTGTTAGGCGTTTGAATAATGAGACAACAACACAAATGTATAAATTACAAGAGTACTTTGTTTTAATTTAAGGGAAGATGTTATATAAATTATAATATGTTTTAGATGTAGACATTCACCATTTTTCAATATAAGATTTTTATTCCTTACTTCAAGGCAGTCATGCGCACCTTGAAAGTAATTTATGGATGCGTTTAGTTTCTTATTTATCAGTTGCCGAAAACTAAGAATCCTAAACATTTTCTATGAATTTTGTCGAAAAATACAAAATTTACACACGTTAAACTAACGTTGCCCTGATACCGTGCCCCGTGGGCAACTCACTTTTGAACGTGCTCAAACAAACTTGTTCTGTTATCAATGTCGCCTCGCTCTCGATATGTACTTTCTTCGTTTAAAGTAAGGACAGTTGATCGATTTAACACTTACTCTGATAAAAAACCGGTCTAAGTTATGTATGTCCTTACCAATTAAAAAAAAATCCAATAATTACTAATACCTAGTTTTAAAATAATATATGGTACTTGTCGCCCCTGTGTGTTTTTGGGATATACCTGTCATTCAACAGTCAGGCAAAAGTCTGCCGAATTTAATTGAAACTTTTAATATGTAATAATCTGATGATAGACTTGGATCTGTTTCTTTTTTCCAGCATCAGTCGAAACTTCTAAGTACACTTTCTGTAAGTTTTACAGTAAAAGTTGTAAAGGAATATTTACATACATAAGTTAATTATAAATTGAACCTGGTGTTCATTTGATTCTTATTACGAGTTCCTAGTTCCTACTACATAATATTATATAAAAGTTGTTCAAAGTCGTGTAATATTGCCGTTTAACTTCGTATTTCGTGATATGTGGCCGTGGCTGAGGTACATGTTTGTTTATATTTCTGCCAGTGGGTGGTGCCATTCCTGGAAATAGAGACAAGTCTCGTTGTTAATCAAATGTAGGGCAATGAATATTAGAATTTAGAACTCTTAAGTCTGTCTATAATGTTTACAAAAAGCTAAGAATCTTTAATTTCATTTGACTTAACTATACATACAGCCAATGTGTGAAAGTTTTACAGCAACTGCATTTAAGTTTGTCAATATAATATTTGAGTAGAATGTTATTTGTAAAAACAAACTTATTTTGATTAAACATTTGGTAAATAAATTGAAAATAACGTACTTTTTTAATAGATGTGTTGTTTAAGACATTTTCTTTCCTCTTTAATTTCCGGGCAAAATCTATTACGAATTAATTAAATTTAAATAAACAACTTTTCCTATTACATTTTGTGTTAATTAGAGACTTTAAAATGTATTATTTACTAGTACTCATTACTTAGTTGTTAATCTCTTTAAGTAGTGTTCACTTTTAATCTTGTAATCCTAATTATTCAATCTTAATTCAATTTACTAATCAATAAACTGCAACTACAAAAATACACATCGCATAACATACAAGAAATATATAAACCTTCCTCTCTTTAAAATTCGACCAATAAAGTGTAATTTGCTTTCAATAACTCCTGCCACTACAATTCAAACCTTGACTATGCACGACTTATTGTACCGCATTTAAGATAATTTGATCATCTACATAATATGTTTACAAGACAACAATAAAATATAAACAAAAATAGTAAGTAGGTGAAAATATTTAAATTCATGTTTTTTATAAATCTATAAATCTTAATCGAATCTGTATTATACATTACCTTAAATAATTTTTGGAAAATTTTATTGAAATAGAAGTTATTACTTCTTATCGATATAGAGACCGAATCTATAGGTTTTAGGATTTCTGTCTCTTTGTTTTTGATAGTATAACGAGAAATCATTGAGCCGATTTTAAAGAAATTTGGTATAATGATAGCTTGTTATCTGGCTCATAATATAGAATACTTTTTACTTGTGGAAAATATTACATCTCTAATAAATATATACCTAGGGAACAAACGGCACCAAATGTGTCCAATAACAATTTTCCTCTCAGACACAAGTTGCAATGCTCTGAAATAAGCGAAAATATTTGTTTAGTTTCTCAACGAATGCACAAGGTAATACTCGTATGTTTTAATCGGAGCGCTGTTTACGTGTAAATAGCCTATCAGTTGTCGCTCGCGCGTCGGCGTGTATGTATGTACGTATGGTGTTGTTTAAAATTAAATTGAATTTTTACTATCAATTGCAAAAGTTATAAATATTTTGTTAAAAGTGATTCGTGGAAATCCGGTTCTCAGTTGTTGTGTGAGTGGAGCAGCCTTCAAGTTTATTATATCTTTCAAATAAGTAAATACTTCGTAAATATAATATTTATTACAATATTATTTATGAGGAAATATGTTTGGTGTAAACGTGGATTGCGAATGTTCTCTGGCATCACCTTAATAATTGTTTTTATGTAAAATGTTTTTTTTGTTGAAGTCAATTTTCATTTGTTATGTTATATTAAAATATGTATGTATAAATATTAAAGATACTTACGATTTGCCTCCCAGCGCGCTATATCTTAATTACTCATAGAAAGTACTAAAATTATAAGTTATATTATTTTCATACATATCTTTTCAGTATTGCATAAGTCCACTTATCATGTCGTATATATCACATGTAAATAAACACGATCAAAATAAAAAGTATTTTATAAATAGATATTTATCAACGTCGATAAATATCTTAACTTGCCCCCATATTCCCAGACATAAAAGTATGGCAACTGTATGGGAATATATTAATTTCCTAAATAAATTTAAATGCCATATATAAGAAGATATTTCCTTGAAATGAAAAGAGCTAGTACTGATATTGATTTATTTGTATTCAATTACAAACATGTGCTGATAGTCAATAGTTGAATTATCTTCCTGAAAAATGCAACGGGAAGTGCCCGCACCATGATGGTTTCACGGCTTTTATATTCATTTCTCGTGTCAAACGTCAATTACATTTCTTTTTAAAATCAATAACAATACTTATACAAAAGAGTTTAACATAAATCAATCACTACACTTAAAAAATAACTAAGCTAACACATATTATATGTAGTAATATGTTGTAGCCTGGCTAGTTTTAGTCCTTCTACCAGTTTAGAAGTTCATTAGTTTAACCTACCAATTTTAATAACATCAAAGAATAGCCAATAAAATTTTTTTTATATATCTATGTATTTGTTATGTTTGTCTATTAGTACCAAAAGAAATTTTAATCTGGATGTTCTCAGACGGATATAAGATTCTAAGATAAAACTTTTTAATATGCTGTCGAATAAAAGTATAAGAATAGGGGATAGAGAATATTGGTCTAATCCATTTTACAAGGATCTAATTTACTCACGGCTGAGGGCCGCGTTGACTAATTTTATAGTCGCAACACGCAAGCTAAACATAGGGCAAAAACGACTATTGACTAAATAGAAATAAGTATGCCATTCCTTAAGAGGACTTTAGCATTAAATACCTTATTAAGCCTCTGGTTGAAATTTATACCTGTACTTGTGTTATTATTTCACGGACTAGCTTTGTTTTTATATATTTGTAATATATTCAATGGTTTTTAGATCGTAGCTAGAGACTCTAGCCTGGAGTACTACCTAACAAACTACCTAACTACCCAGAAACTAACTTTATTTATTTTTGCTACATAATAGAGTTAATAATTATGAATTATTTAATAGTTGTCAGTTTCACTTAGTGCTTATTAAATTTTTTTTTAAATAAAACTGACCAGTTAGAACCTATATAACATATCTACTACAAGGAATACCCCTTATACAGGTAGGTATAATGTACACTTATTATATAAGGCCTTAAAGCATTGGAAATAATCTTTAAATACATGTTATACTTATGTTATGGCCCACGATTACAATAAGACACGCAGTAATTACAAAACAACAAACACATTAATAACTATTTTGTTTGTAATTACTAATCGTTACTATATTGGATACTCACATTTTTAACAGGCTATTAATTATTTAATAATTCGTTAATTATTCATAACTTTGAATAATATATTGTGATATAAGTGCATATGAAAATATGTGGAGTTTACATAAGAAATACCAGCTCTGAAAACTGTACTATAAATAGTCCACCCAATTTAATGTAACACGATTAATAGAAAAAGACAGGTATGTTAGTTAACTCAACTATCACAAATAGTACTAACGAAGTAGGGTAAACATACCGGTTATCGACCGCTTAAGCGACTTGTTGACTTCGGAGTTGATTTTTATCATAATGTTGTACTCCAAGATTTTTCAAAAAAATATCATTGCATCCTACAATAGTCTAGTTTCATTAAACCTAGCGCCTATAGATGTATGAGTGATACATAATTTAATAAAAATATATATTCGTAAAAATAGCAAATATACCGGTTATCGGCCTTTTTACTTAGTTATCGTCCACCAGTGCACTGGTTATCGGCCACCTATTTTACGGTAGAAAAACGACTCTTGTGTAATAGCCTGTAAGGTTTATAATAGTATGATAATAATATAATTAATAAATTCACAAAAGCTGTATATTTTTACTCTCTTTTACGACTTAAAAATAAAATTAAGTAACAGTATTAAGGTCAAGATCACAAGAACCACATTTAACACGGGCTGGAGTTTCTTCTACTTTTTTTTAATTCTCTTCTTTGATGGTTGGTGGTGGTGAAGTAGTTGTTCTTTTCTCTTTAGCTCTTTCGAGCTTTCTATTCTTAATTTAGTTTTCTTTGTCCTCTTTCGCTATATCTCTTTTTTCATAGTATTGTTGCCAACCTAAGACTTGTGATAATTGAATGTCACTAAATGGTGATATTGAGATGTCGATAAGAGATATATAAGAAAAACTATGGAATCTTAATAGAGCTGTGCGAAATGTGAAATTTTCGCCCTAGCGTTTTTGTACGCTTGTTAGAAGGACTTTTAAGTTCAAAGGAAAGTTTAGGGGCTCTTAATTTTTATTTTCTTTACTGATAGGTACCATCTGATAAAAAAACAAGCACAATTCTGACACCAAGCACAGCAACCAAAATGTATCCATTATCATTAAAACATATAAGCTTATTTACAAGCTTGAATAAGTTCGCCTTTACAAAATAAAAACAGATATATCCCAAGGGAACTATATATTTTTCCGGGATAAAAATTAGCATGTGCTATTCCAGAGTATACTCTATCTCTGTACCAAATTTTGTGCTTGAGTAACAAACATTCAAACATACATCTTAACTTTCACTTTTATAATATTAGTAAATTTATAAGGGAGTTTTCAAACGGCCGGGGACAGGTTTTGTTTTTACTGGTCATCGGCCGTTAAATATTCGCTATTTTGGAAGGCCATATCTTTGAAAATATAAGGTATACAGGCGGTCGTAATCTAGTTGTAAATTCACAAAACTCTAGCTGTTCACAAATATAGTGCAATGTATGTTGGTGAATTTAAGGTTTCCGCAATAAAGGCAAAGAAAAACGACGCGAATAAACCGGTTTTGCGACCACCCGGTCGGAAAGTAGATTTTGTAATTAATCGTTAACGTATTGTCCGACCACCAAAAATATCATAAATTATAAAAAGTTTGATGAGTTTAGGCACTTGAATATTGAAATTAAACATGCCTAATTCCCACAAACCAAATCAATGACCAATAAAGTAAGAGTAACACTTAAAAACTTACCTTTGAAAATCAATCCACCTACTATTTTTTTCGCTAAATTTTACACGCGTTCATACACCAAATTTTGAAAGAGCGACTGAGTGCTCAATTTGAAAACTTCGAGGTCATGCCGTTAAAATATAAACTGTGAAGTTCGCCCGGATTGAATGACGCGAAATTAGAAAAGATCGGTCTATAACACTGTCTATTATTTAAAATAACATGCGAAGTGGTCGAAAAGGGGTAGTGGTCGGTAAACCGGTATGTTTACCCTATTATTTTTGTAAGTCAGATTTGTTAGTAATAAATTGATCAAATTAATTATTCGCTTCTTCTTTCCAAAGTGGTAGTAGACTCATGCATGAAATTCAGTAAAAATATGTAATACTTTAAAATTATTTTGATTTTGAACACATATCGTAAGTAGGGAATGCAAATCTCGCGAGATTAGGGCTCAAGCGAGATCCCGCGAGCTTATGAATCCAATCTCTCGAGATCTCGCCAATTTCGAGATCTCTTTTCTTTTGTGTGTTTTTTTTTGCAAATTATCACAAAATTTAAATTGATTAGGAAAAAAATAAAAAAATTGTGAGTATTATAAGATAACATTTATTTTCACGAATTTTTTCAATAGACTTTTATGCAACAAACATTGTTTGACGTATCTGTCTATAATTTTTTAATAAACTTCTAAGTAGTAAACTTTGACGTACGTATCTATCAAATAACAAATGAAAAAAACAACTAGTCTTCTATTCTAATATCAAAAAACAAAAATCTTTTAGTAATAAAACAGTTCTTTAATAAGAAACAAAACATTGACTATTAACTGAGATATTAGTATCAATTAAATAAAATAGGACGTTCAAATTGGACGTTTTTATGCTCGAGCGCAATCTCGTTAATCTCGCGAGATCTCGTCGTTTTTTCGTTCGAGATCAATCTCGCTAAAAAAGGCCGAGATCTCGCGAGATTGCATTCCCTAATCGTAAGGCTTGAAAATAGATAAATACATCATGAATTATACTTTATACTACATATTTATTAAGGTATACTAACGATACATTACGCAGTGTCATTGAATGAGTTCTAAAAATGTGAAGAAAAATATTTTTAAAAATGATATTAGAAAGTACGAATAGGTAATGAGGATCTTGTTAATTATTTACGTAGAATTTGTATGAACGTTTATGATCTACATTTTAATTACAAGCCCAATTATTTTTATTTTACCGTTTCTTTTAACATAGGTTTTTAATTTGTTTTAAGGAAAACTATTATTTAACTAATTATCTTTAAAACAGTTCGTTGTTAGAAATTATCGCTTTTGTAATTATACACGTATTTTTATAATATACATATTGTCGTACGGTGAAGGAAAACATCGTGAGGGAACCTGCATAATATATTGTATAGTCCGCTAACCGCACTTGGTTAGCGTGGTAGATATTTGATCTCCCTTGAATTGAAGAAGAGGCCTGTGCCCAGAATTGAGACGCAATAAAGAATTCCATGCATACATACGTACATATATCATCATCAGCCCCTTTTTTAACGTCCAAGTGCTGGGCCTGGCCTGTGGCCTCCCTCAATGCGAGGGGTATCAGGCCATACTCCATTGCGGTGGCCTAGTGCGCGTTGGCGGACTTCACATGTCTTTCGAAAACTTGTTAGATTTTCTCAGCTATGCAGGTTTCCTCACGATGTTTTCCTTTCCCGCAAGACAAGTGGTAATCATGATATAAATGATTCTTACCATAAGAAATCAAAGGTGCAAGACGCAGATTTAAACCCGCATTGCTCGGTTATTCAAGCGAGCGCGTTACCGCTGGGCTACCATTGTCTCATACATATTCAAATAGATTAAATTGCAATATTGTTCACAGTTTACAAAGATCCAGACACATTTTCATGGGAGAACTACCTGTCAGAGACGATGTCGACGGCGGCGCCGCCCCGCGCCTTCAAGACCCGTCCGCCTGCCGGCTTCAAGCCGGGGATGAAGCTAGAAGTAGTTGACCCTAGAGTGAGTTACTTATTTATATAACAACTAGCGACTCGCCCTCGCTTCGCTCGGACTCTTCCCTAGATTTAGCACAGGTAAAGCCGCGGGAACTGCTAGTTATGCATATAAACCTTCCTCTTGAATCACTCTATCTATTAAAAAAACCGCATCGAAATCCGTTGCGTAGTTTTAAAGATTTAAGCGCACATAGGGATATAGGGATATAGGGACAGAAAAGGCGACTTTGTTTTATACTATGTAGTGATGTCTTTTTTAACATTTACTTCCTACAGTTTTTGTGCGACAAATTGTAGTTAAAAAAAAAGCGTGTAATGAAAGATTGTATTATAGTTTTTATTATTATAATATTAGTTGATGTTCCAAAAAATTGACAGTTTCTGTTTGGTTTGACGTTCACATTTGCCAATGATATACAAAAAGTATACACTCGAATTTAATATAAATCGATCGTTTGCACTGCCAATCGCCTCGAAAGTAAACCGAATGGGCGAAGAAGACGAGGGCGGCCGAGCTTTAGGTGGTTAGACTTTTAAAAGGAATAGAGCAAGATATATAAGAGTGTTAGAAGAATAGTACCAGGAGTTGGGAGATTAACAGCTGGAAACAAAGGACAAATGGAAATAAACTTTGTATGGTCAACTATCTCTCTCACAAAGAAAAAAAATTCAAAACTCGTGGTTGTAAAGCTATTAACTAGACTAATTGAGTACTTCCATAACTAATAAATAGGTCAAAAAATATAAAAGCCAGTAAAAAAAATTTAAAAGATAGTGGATTATAGAATGCTGGGTCGCTCCGTTCTTCACACCTTATCTACTTCGAATGGTAGATAATAATCGTAAGCCGGTGGTAACCTCGCGGACTGACTACACTGACTTGAGTGAAAATGCAAAGATTAATGATTTAGAAGTACCTTTCAAGATCTATTGGTAGAATCGATTTAAATAAATGTATGGGATACTAGTCCTTTCCATATTTCCGTTTCCGGTGTATTGAGTGTATAACATACATACTTAATATATGTCTCCGATTGAATGTACCGCAAGGATATTCCAAAAGCCGTAAGATTATAATTTCACTAGCGAAATATTTTGAAACAATGGTGTTTTAACACTTTCCCTAAGTAAGTACAATGTTTAAATGTCTGGTCAAAACGAACCGAGGTTTTCCACCACATCGTAATGGCATTATAATCAGGATCGGGCCTTCATATTAATTCTATTGACAAATTAACAAATCAAATCAAATCTAAATATTCTTTATTCAAATAGACTTTTACAAGCTACATAATTAAACACTTTAAAGTTATTCTATTAGTTATAAAATAGATGTGTTTATATTTTTATTAGTTTAACTTTCGGTGACCAACGTACATTTATGTTTCTGGAGGGACTACCGCAATTAACATAATTACTCAATTGTATTGTACTTCTTTATGTATGACTCATACAGTATGAGAAATAATTATGCACGGATTATAATTTTTTTAAATCAATGAATTACATTACCAAAAAAAATTGTTTACATATACATTCAAATAAATATAATATATAAATGGAAATACCATTTAAAGTGTTTTTAAAGTTAGTCGGTGGACATTCGCGACGCACAGTAGCTTCCCCCTTTCCTAAAATAATAAAAATAGCCTAAGCCTTATAATATCTACAATCTGCCAGTAAAAGTCCCATCATAATTTGTCGAGCCATGTCAGAGATTAGCGTGACTAGTCAGACAAAAATGATAAAAATTTGTTTTCATATAAGTCTCTATTTCTAAATACTATGTGATGGATCACCCATTACCGTAAGTTCTTAATATGTAATCAGTATTAAATATGTATCCAACCGAAGATGTTTACCTTTTAAGTCCATAACGACTCCTCATTACAGTACTGTTGTTTATTATTATACTAGCGACTCGCCTTCGCTTCGCTCTGGCTAGCCCCTTTTTAGGGCGAGTGTAACTGCGGGTTTCGCCATGTATTATACATATAAACCTTCCTCTTCAATCACTCTATCTATTAAAAAAAACTGCATCAAAAACCGTTGCGTAGTTTTAAAGATTTAAGCATATAGGGACAGAGAAAGCGACTTTGTTTTATACTATGTAGTGATTCGTTATTATTATATTCCTTTCAGGTACCATTTTTAATAAGGGTAGCGACGATCAGTGCGATAAAGGGTCATCAAGTGCGCGTCTCGTTCGATGGGTGGCCGGACGACCTGGCGTGTTGGCTGGACGACGACTCGCCCGACATACACCCCGTGGGCTGGTGCTTGAAGACTGGACACCCATTGGAACCACCATTAAGTGAGTTTCTTACTACTTTCTTACACATTTAAATACTTTATTGGTTTTGAATAGATTTAGTACGGAAATTTGATTATTTTTCTTAATATGTAAACTGGGGAGGCTTTTTTTTAGTGCAACCCTTATTCTTTTTCTAAATTAAAAGTAGCTTAAATTCCTCTTTATAATATCAGCTACCTGTGAGTGAAGGTCTCGTAGAAATCGGTCTAGGCGTTTTGGAGATCCGAAACAAAAACGAAAAATTTTTAAATTCGGATTCTCTTATAAGTACCGCATATAATTCCATAATATGCATTTAGTAAAATGCTGTTATTTTGACATTACAAGCAGACACTTTTTTTTAAAAGATTATTAGATATTTTATTATTGCACAATATGTAACATATTATTGGTAGCAGTTTACAATCGCTTGGCAGGACGATGACAATGGGAGGGAGTGAATTAGTAGGGGAGATGCTCCCTATTATCCCTATACTACTCCTATTACAAGGTAATTCATACTTCATGAGAAAATAAATTTTGTATGTAGCACTCACCGGCCGCCGCTGCGGCACGCTCGCTTCGCTCGCGTGTGTTGTGGTCATATATCTAACCTAACCTAACCTACCTAGAAAGAACGAAAAAAAATTAAGATAAACCTTCTTAACCTATGTTATCCAAGTCGAAAAAAAAAAAGTTATTTACGATGAAAGCACTTTTACACATGTCCATAGAAACACAGAACTAAATATGGCGGCGTTAGGATAATTGACAATGACATTTACGTAATTCGACATATTTTTGACATATTGATCTTACGTCTTTGTCTCACATATACAAAATCCTATTGTTATCCTTCTCTCTCACATTAAGTTTTTATTAATTTTCTCTAAAAATATGAATTACCTTGTGTGGTTAGTATTAATATTGTGATCAGTGAATAAACGACTACCATAAATATAAGTTTCACCCAATAACTCCTGCCAAGCGATTGTAAACGCAACCCATATTATTTTTTCTCTTATAAACGTAAAAGTGCATTTGTTGAGTCATCCTTCATTAACGGAATGTTCCGAGAAAGTATAACTGTTTTTATTTAGGTATAATTAAGCAAAATTTCAATTATATGTATATACAAAATGACTTGGTTTAAAATTTGTGTTATCTATATAATGTGAATAATATTCACATAAGCTGTACATTACCGTCTATACAACAATAAGCTCAAAAGACGTAAGAATAAGATGTTAATAATATTCACACAAGCTGTACATTACCGTCTATACAATAATAAGCTCAAAAGCAGTAAGAATAAGGTTTAATTTTACGCGTGTTGTTGTGTCACTCGCAGCGGCGGAGGAGCTGCGCATCAGCGGGCCGTGCGGCGTGCGCGGCTGCCGCGGGCTGGGCTCGGTGCGCGGCGGCGCGCTCAAGCAGCACGGCGCCGCCTCCGCCTGCCCCTACCGCGCGCCGCCGCCGCCGCCGCCCGACCGCCTCGCGCCCGAGCGCGACATGCACAGGTACACACACACACACACATACATACGCACACACATAAATACGTACACACACACACATATACGCACGCGCGCGCGCGCACACACACACACACACATATGCGCAGAGACTCACACTCGCTCACTCATATGCACAAAGATTTATAATGCTTATTAGTAAATATTAAATCAAATCAAATTATTTTATTCAGCATAAAAATTGTTACAATTTCTTACTGAACGTCATGAGTCTACCACTAGTTCGGAAAGAAGAAACCTCTGACCTGAGAAAAACTGGCGAAAGAAACTTAAAATTAATTCTATTTTTTTTTTTTTAGGATACCAATCAAACCAAAAACCATATCGACGAGCACTCCCAATGAAGTCCCCAAAGAGAAGTAAGTTCCGACAAAAACATTAATTTACTTTACAATTTGTCTCTTTTAAAATATCTTCAATGTACTAAAGAAACTTATTTATTAATAATTTAGTTTCAAAACTAATGTTAACTTTATTCGCAGACTGCCCAGAGGACGACCGCCAAAACACAAACGCGTCGAAGAAGTAGCTAGAAATGAACCGGTGAGTAATAACTTTAACGATTTTTGTAATCCTTAAAAAACATACTATTTTGATTATGTATAAAATGTTTAAAAATTCTTATTAACATTCAGGTATCTGATGAAGAGTCTCAGTCAAGTAGCGGTGGCAAAAGATGGCGCGGTGGTAGTGAAGACAACCGCCCAGTCCGTCCTGCGTCTCGACGTGATACCACCACTCACAACTCCCCCCACCACTCATCCACCCATCAATCACCCCATCATTCGTCGCATCAATCTCCCCAGCACTCATCAATCTATCAATCTCCTCACCACTCATCAATCCACCAATCGCCACAGCACTCGTCAACTCAGCAACCGCTGCCTCTCCCGTCGCGCGCGCTCATCGCTAGGCATATGGCGGACTTGGCGCTACCATCCGATCCTGGCACTTGGACTCAGGTAATTATTACTTTATTATTCTTCAGTTTTACTAAAATATATATCCTTTTACTACTTTTATTTCAATTATTTCTTAATATTATTAGGAATCTTAAATATGAAACGAGTTAAGCCGAGTTTGAGTATCAATACTTCATCTATTTTTTTCTTTTTGATTCTTATTTATAATTTGAATGTTTATCTGTTACTATGAAGTTAAACAAATTTGAATGTGGTTTCATATACAGATATAATCTATATTAACATTATAAAGCTGAAGAGTTAGTTTGTTTGTTTGGTTGAACACGCTAATCTCAGAAACTACAGGTTTGATTTGAAAAATTCTTTTTGTGTTGGATAGTCCGTTTATTGAAGAAGGCTTTAGGCTATATTTTATCACGCTACGTCTAATAGGAGCGGAGCATCAATCAAAAATGTTGCAAAAACGGGAAGGGCGGGTATTAGTTCTGCGAGAAATCATACCGCGCGACCCAGAAAAAATGTGGTTACCAGTCTTTAGAACGCATGCGAAGCCGCGGGAAATGCTAGTATGTAATATGTACTAAGTACATGTAGAACAAAGTGTAATGAATTCAATAGTCATAATAAGAAACACTTAAATATCTTAATCAGTGGTATTAACAAAAATAATACAAATTGCAGAAAGACGTGGCGGCGCTAGTGTCGCGCGTGGCGGGCGCGGCGGCGGGCGCGGCGGCGGCGGCGGCGCGGCTGTCGGGCGCCGAGCTGGTGATGGCGTCGTGCGAGGAGCTGGTCCAGTGTCTCCGCCTGCGCCTCGGACCCGCTGTCAAAGTGTACGCAGCCGTGCGACACCTGCGAGACGCGCTCTCGTGATCGCTGGCGTTCAAGCACGCCCTCCACGTGCTAGTGTAGACAGACAGCGAGATATATAGTGCTGTGTGTATACGTGTGGATAATAATGTGAATAGTGAATATAGTTGTGAAATGATTGATATTTATATGACAGACAGTTTCGCATATAGTGCTGTGTGCTCACTATGTGTGGACAATGTGGTTAAATGTGAATATAGTTGTGAAATTCTGTTTGATGTGTTTGATATTTATATATCACTGGATTTTTAATATTTGGTGTTCATATTAGTAAGTGAGATTTTTCAATTTTCTCAATTCATGGGTGATGTGATCTGGCTACTAAGGTTCTGAAAAGTGCATTATGTATTTATGTCTATTTATATCTGTCACTTGGTTGTGATCTCGCTAAGTCTCGACATTATATTTTTTTTTTCAAATGATAATGTGACTAAGGAGCAGTGTAAAAGACTAGATTTCAAAATTTATAAAGTGTATAGAAATTATATCAAACCTAAAATGTGGATGGACTTTATAATGACTATATATAATTTACATACAACAAGTTAAATGATGTATATTATATTTTTTGTATAATAACAAGATTTTAATAATTTCATGTAAAATGACTGCAAAATTACCACCATGAATATTGAGTAATTTTTAATAGTGAGATGTTTTTTTATTTTATAGTAGAATGTATTCTATCTATTAAAAAAATATATTTTTTGTTTATCAGTCATGCTATTAGGGAGAAATTATTTTAGTTTGCTTTAGAAATATTGGCATAGATGTATTTTTGTTTATATATATTGTTTGCTTATTTAAGCAGTGTACTGTAAAGAAATTTTATTTAATGATAAAGTCAATTTATTGACAATATTCTTGATTAGGCTTGTCGTTCTTTAGGGCCTCTTAGCACAAAATGCAAAAATCAAGTTTGTGGTTGTGACTGTTAACAATAAGTATGTGTCATACATCTTGTAACATATGAGTTAAGAAATCTTTTAACTTCCATGCTTTACGAATAATTTGAGTCAATACTTGTTGAGTATTTTATACTATAGATACCATTAGAATATACATTACTACGGCCATAGTCATTGAAACAACTTGATGGATCATAAAAATTTAGAATCCTTTTTTTTTTACAATTAAATAGTACATGTCCTAATCAAACCAAAGAGGATGTAGAGAATATTAATATAATATAATAATAACCAAGATACGTATTGTGGTTCAGTCAAGGGCTTAGATGGTACTTGTACATATTTATTTTAAACATTTAGTGCAATCTAGTATTATTTTATTTTAAACTAGTTCATAATAAAATGTAAATAGAACCATAGAGAATGGTTTCAGTTACATTAAATTTCTTTTTTAGGAGAATTACTTTAATTAGGGTTTAATTTTTTATGAAATGTCAAATAATTAAATCTAAATCTGCACCTTTGTTCCAGCTAAAATATTATTTTTTGTTTACATAATATATTATTGGCAGTATAATTATATAGAATGTGCTATATAGTTCTTTTTATCATAAAATCGTATTTTTATATTTGCATCAGATTAGAAGATAAATTATTAAATTTTCTTTGCCATCCAGAAATGGTTATATTTTTTGCTAATTAGGTGCAATGGGTTTTGTTAAACAGGTGTTATTTTGATATTATGGCCAGTTACAAAAATGTAGCTTATATTTTAAGTTTTCACGCTATTTTACTTGGTGTTGCTACCTACTATTACACAAAGGACTCTTATAATAATAATAAAAAACAATGTGCACTTCCTACATTTTTGTAATACAATATTGTTTATTTTCTTAACATTGTAAATAAAGAACTTTATATATCATTCTAGTTACAACAATATTTTTACAATGGCCATGTACAAAGTTTTGATTCATAAGATGTAATTTTTTATACGTGTCTAGTGCTAAAAATTGTGCCATTTTGTTGGCAAAGACTATTCTAAACTGTTGTTCAGAAATTAATAAAGTTTTTGAAATCTTATTCATTTCTTATATATTCCTAATAATTAAAACCAATTAATTGAAATGGAGCCAACCCTAACCCATCACTTCAAAGTAATTGAAAAATTTAAAGCACCTATATATTCCATTTTTTTATAAGAACATAAAATTTTGAATATGGCAATTTTTAAGCAAACTCTTCAGCTTTATTAAATACTAGCAGTACCAGCGGCTTCGCCCGCGTTTTTTTAATCGCTACTAATCTTTATTCGATCACTCGCAATCAGATGATCTGTAGATTGCCTGAAAATTCACAAAAATTACTCCAGCTATTTCAGAACCTATCGTTAATACACTCCTGAGCGGCGCGGCTACCTCTCCCGCTCTTGGCTCCCCGTGCCTCTTCACATTGCCCGCTGTGCTGCGCGTTATTTTATTATTATTATTTTTAAATTCGTAATATCATTTGAATGGAGTGTCCGATTTGTAATATCGTAAAAATTTGAAACTTGTAGCACAAAAAATGAAGGTATCTCAAAAACTTATGAAGCCTTAACACCATCTTAATCCGGCCCTATAGAAAAAAAACGTTTTTAGCGTACTCTTACCAACAATTAACCACCTTCGTACCAAATATAAAGTTCGTAGCACAAAAGATGAAGACTTTCATACAAACTTGCTATGGCCCTAAGACCTCCTCGATTCGACCCGTCGCAAAATTTGTTCTTTGCGGACGTCACCTAACTATATTAACTACCTCCATGCTAAAATTAAAGTTTGTAACACAAAAAATGAAAGACTATTATACAAAATAATGAGAGCATGTCGCAAAATTCGTTCTTAGCGGATGTCTACTGACCACTCATTATCTTCCCGCCAGATTTCAAGTTAGTAGCACAAAAGATAAAGGACTTACATAAAAACTTGCTACAGCCCTTAGAACTCATTAATTCGGCCCTGTACCCAAATCCGTTATTAGCGGACTTCTACTTAACTACAAAAACTACTTTCCTGCCAAAAAGTCTGTAGCGCAAAAAATTAAGAAATTTCATACAAACTTGCGAGAGCCCTTGGACCTTCTTAATCCGGCTCTGTCGCCAAATTTGTTCTTAGCGGACGTTTACTAACAATTAACTACCTCTCTGCCAATTTTAAAGTTTGTAGCAGAAAAGATAGAGGAACATCATACAAACTTGCGAGACTCCCTAAACCACCTTAATTCGGCCCTGTTCAAAACCCTTTCTATATTCTTAGAGGTCTTCTACTTACAATAACTACCTCTCCACAAAATTTAAAGTTTGTAGTACATAAGGTGAAGGAAAAGAAAGAGAAAGTTGTGGCATACAAAAATTAAAAACTTTCATACAAACAAATAAGAGCCCTTAGACCACATAAATCCATCCCTGTTCCAAAATACATTTTTAATGGATGTCTACTAACTATTAACTTCCTCCCTGTCAAATTTAAAGTATGTAGCACAAAAACTGAGAAATTTCATACAAACTTGTGAGAGCCCTTAGACCTCCTTAATCAGGCCCTGATGCAAAATATGTTTTTAGCGAACAATCACAAACTATAAATTACCTCCCTATCAAATTTAAATTTTGTAGCACAAAAAATTAAGGCATTTCATACAAACTGGCGAGAGCCCTTAGACCTCCTTAATTCGGCCCTGTCACAAAATTCGTTCTTTGCGGGCATTTACTAACTATTAATTATCTCCCTGTCAAGTTTAAGGTTTGTAGCACAGAAAAAGAAGAAATTTCATACAAACATTGCTATAGCACGTCCAATTTTTATCATTCAAAGATCAAATATTATTATCTACATAAACTGTAGTTAGTGATGAAATAATTTATTTTAATAAGGATTGATAGCATGAGTAAAATAAACGCGTTTAAATGTAGTCCAAAAAAAATTCAAGATTTTTAAATAAAAAAATGGTAGTTGTGCCTCACTCGACATAGATAGGTATAGTGTGTTGCGGACTTTTTTGTAGATATTTATAAGATCTACAATTAATTAGAACATTTTATGGTCCTATCTTTTATAGTTTAGGCAGTGTAAGCAAAATAAGTAACTTTTCTAGTTGATTTTTTACACCTTGTGTCCGAAAAACCCGAACATCTTACGGAACCCTATTTTTTTCCAAAATAAAATATAGCCTATGTTACTCGTGGATAATGTAGCTTTCGAATGGTGAAAGAATTTTTGAAATCGGTCCAGTAGTTTTTGAGCCTATTCATTACAAACAAACAAACAAACAAACAAACAAACATACAAACAAAGTTTTCCTCTTTATAATATTAGTATAGATAAAATTATGTATTCAGCCCTTATTAACGTCCCACTGCCGGGCACGGGTCTCGTTCTAATACAAAGGGAAACCATAGTCCACCTCGCTGGCCAAGTGCGGGTTAGCGGCCTTCACATGTCTTTCGAAAACTTGCTAGGTTCTCTCAGACATGCAGGTTTCCTCACGATGCTTTCCTTCCCCGTAAGAGAAATGGTAAACATGTCACGAATGATTCGCACATGAAAATATCAGAGGTACGAGACCCGGTTTTGAACCTGCTTCACTCAGTTAATCCAGCGAGCGCATTACCATTTACCACTATCCACTATCGGCCGAAATTAATAATCAATCCTAATCCAATTTTAGTTGTCCAAGATCGCCTTTTCGATCCATTTTTGAGTTGAAGCATGTTAATATCAAAGTCGCGGAGCAAGAGGATTTTGTACATTGACCTCTTTGCCTACTGACGATAGTTGCGCGGTGTCAATGAAATATTTGAAGGAGATGAAAATAAATGACTAGTTCATCATCATCATCATCAACAGCCTTTTGCAGTCCACTGCTGGACATAGGCCTCCCCCAAGGCGCGCCACTTCTTCCTGTCAGCTGCCGATCGCATCCATTCGATGCCGGCATGGCTGCGCAGGTCGTCTTCCCATCTCGCGGGCGGGCGTCCCACGTTACGTTTGCCAGTACGCGGTCTCCACTCAAGGACTTTCTGGCTCCAACGTCCATCAGTCCTTCTGCAGATGTGGTCTGCCCAAGTCCACTTCAACGTGCTAATCCGACGCATAATGTCGGTCACTTTGCTTCTCTGACGGATATGCTCATTTCTGAGGTGGTCCATCAGAGAGACTCCGAGCATCCTCCGTTCCATAGCACGCTGAGCGACCTTGAACTTGTGGGCAAGCCCTGCCGTGAGTGTCCACGTTTCAGCACCGTAGGTCATAGCGGGGAGCACGCACTGATTAAAGACCTTGGTCTTTAATGATTGCGGGATAGGCGACGTGAGGATCTGCCTCAGCTTTCCGAATGCTGCCCATCCTAGCTGAATTCTTCTATTTGACTCCTTTTCGAAATTGTTTCTGCCAAGTTGAATTATTTGGCCCAGGTAAGTGTACTCAGAAACAACCTCTAATGGGGAGCCTTCGAGCATCACCGGTCTGGGAAGGGCATGTTCATTGAACATGATTTTGGTTTTATCCAAATTCATCCCAAGACCGATACTCCTAGAAGCAGCATTCAGATCAGACAGCATTCCCTCCAAATCCTCCAGCGATTCTGCCGTGATGACAATATCATCAGCAAACCTTAGATGTGAGATGTGCTCGCCGTTTATATTGATTCCCCGCCCAGTCCAGTCCAGCGTTTTGAAGACGTCTTCCAGTGCATTGGTAAACAGTTTCGGGGATATAACATCCCCCTGCCTAACACCTCTTTGCAACTGGATAGGTCTCGTCTGGTGGTCTTGGAGCTGGACGGTCATCGTCGCGGTCTCATAAAGGCATCTCATCAAGCTGATGTACCGCCAATCAATTTGGCATCGCTGTAAGGATTCAAGAACAGCCCAGGTTTCAACCGAGTCAAAAGCTTTCTCGTAGTCCACAAACGCGAGGCAGAGAGGTCGGTTGTACTCTTCGGTTTTTTGTACAACCTGCCGCGGCGAAACCCGGCCTGTTCTGGAGGTTGAAAGGCATCTAGCCTTGGAGAGATCCTGTTGGAGATGACCCTAGAGAACAACTTATACACGTGGCTCAAGAGCGATATCGGTCTGTAATTCTTCAAAAGGGTTTTGTCCCCTTTCTTGAAGAACAGTACGACCACGCTCCTGCTCTAGCTTTCGGGAGTTCTTCCAGAGAAGAGGGAGGTGTTAAATAGTCTCTGGAGTTCCTTTAAGATTGGCTTACCGCCAGCCTTTAGGAGCTCCGAGGTAATACCATCTTTTCCTGGAGCTTGTCCGTTTTTAAGTTGCTTCAGGGCCAACTCTATCTCATCCAAGAAGATGTCAGGCAGGTCTTCCGTGAAGTGACGTGTTAATGTGGCTCTTGGATCTGCAGGGTCGGCATCTGTTTTGTTTCGGTGCGAACGGTACAGTCTGCTATAGAAATCTTCAATCTCGGAGAGAATCTCTGGCTTTGAGGTGACCATGCCTCCACTAGCATTCCTCAACTTCGTTAGGTGGCTGCGTCCGAGGTTTTGGGCGAATACGCGTGCCCCTCGGTTCCGCTCAATCGCTTCCTCGATGAGGATCGTATTCGAGCGCCGTAGGTCACGCCGTATTGCTTTCCTGATTTCCTTATTTCGCGCCCTTTCCTCCGAAGGATCAGCCAGTGGAGTTTCTCATCGAATCCTCATCAGCTCGAGAGTCTCGTCCGAGAGTTTTGATTTTTTGGCGGCCGTCCGCTTCCTGCAGAACTTCTTGCCCTCGCTGCAGATAATTTCAGCCACACTATCGAGGTCCTGGTCAATGTCGCAAGCCGCGTCCAGGGCGGCGAATCGATTTTGAAGTTCCAGTTGGAACTTTGTGGAACCCGCTGTCACTTGCAACCGTTCGGGTCGGAGCGCAGACTTCATCAGACGTAGTCTTTCCAGTTTCAAATTTATATTCAGGGTGCCTCGGACCAGTCGGTGATCACTACCGGTTTTAAACCTGTTGATCACCGAGACATCCCTGAATATGCGCTTTTTGTCCGTCATGATGAAGTCTATCTCGTTTTTAACCATACCGTTGGGACTTTCCCAGGTCCATCTCCGCTGGGGCTGCTTCTTGAAGAAACTATTCATCAAGTAAAGCCCCTGGGAGTCAAGGAATTGGACCAGCATGTGTCCCCTCGGATTACGGTTGCCTAGGCCGTATGGTCCCACGACCGATTCGCCGCTCATCTGATTTCCGACTTTTGCATTAAAGTCCCCCATAACAACGCTGTAGTGGGCCTTGGTGGTGGTGTTTAAGGCTCGCCCTATATCTTCATATAGAGCTTCAACTTCGTCATCCGGTTGTGCCGACGTGGGTGCATATACCTGAATCACCTTAATTTGGTACTTTTCGGTGAGTTTAAGTACGAGGTACGCTACCCTTGTCGACACACTGGAGACTTCAACAACGTTGTTACAGAGGGCTTTATTGACCAGGAAACCTACGCCACCTTGGGATTTGCGGTCTCCTTCCCGAAAGTAGAACATATGGCCAGAGCTCAAGGTTATGCAGTCCTCCCCCTCTCTTCGGACTTCGCATAAACCCAAGATGTGCCACCGTATCTTGCTCAGTTCTACCTCCAGTTCGGAAAGATGTTCGTCCAGCCGGAGACTGCGTCCATTAAACGTCGCCAGGGTCAGTAGTTTTGGTGACTCGGTCCGCTCCTGGAGATTCTTCGCACCCCTCGCACCGCTGTTACCCCGACCGTCACCGTGGCCGGGAACAGTGGCGCCGCCAGGAACTCGGGGCCTTCCATTTTTGGAGTACTGCATGGGGGGTTATCGCCCATACTCACCACGCTGGGCAGGCGGGTTGGTGAGCGCAGTGCCATAAGGTTTTTGAACCAGTGAGGCTGCTGCCCCTCATTGGCTAGTATTTAGCGCCGTATGGCTTTTACTGGTGGTTATACCGCCATCCGTCGGTTGGATTGCCACAAGGTTCTATTTTGTGACCCATCTTGTTCCCTTAGTAGACTCTTACTACACCCACGGGATGAGAGGGGGGAGCAGTATTCTTGATTGCCGCTGCTCCACAGATTAGACTAGTTAACTTATTAAATAAATCTCCACAGATTATGACTAGTTAACTTATTAAATAAATTTTTGTTACTTATGTTGATAAAATGTAAGTTTTTTATAAAATTAAAAAAAAACATTATTAAAACTTCATAAAGCACTGTTCTGCGCATGTCTAAGGGAATGAAATTTTTATAGTATGCATACGTTTTAATTTTTACCGAAGTTAATGAAAAAATGTTTTTGAAATAATATATCCTAGTATTGCTTGTGATTAAAATTCTTACCGTCTACGCCAAATGATATATTATTCAGAATTTACATGTAAGTAGAAACTAAATAGATTCGTGAAAATATCAAATAGTATTTTTATTTTATCCTCTGCAAGACAGGGTACGACAAATCTATGGGGTACGTAACCAATAATTTTTGTTATCTGTACTATTATTGCAATAGTCTGTGATAATGATAAATAATTATCTGTTTGTTCTACAAGTTTGACATTTCATGATTTCATAAGTTTGTTAAAGTCGGAGGGAATTGCAATTTTCATTTTTAATGTGATTTTAATGCTTTTTCTTTGTTGTGCAACGTTAAATATATTAAAATAGAATGGCTCTATACTGTGCAAGTAAGTACCTCATCATCAATATTAGAAATATCGCACTATTATCATAATATATCGTGCTTCAAAACCGGTTGCTTTTTGATAATGGTTTAAATTGTATTTAAACCATTATCAAAAAATTAATTACTATTAAACATTATGTATACAACTTATATTACAAACATCTATGTTTGCATTATATCAATTCGAAAATTCATTTAAACTATTTTGTTTGCGTGCGTCAAGTTAACCTATTTACATTTTCAGTATCTAACGAGGTGCCAGAAGTGCCTGTAGTGTCTCCTTCTTCGGGGGCAGTGTTTGAAAAGCGAATAATTGAAAAGTATATTATAGAAAATGGTGTCGATCCTATTAGCGGGAAAGAATTACGAGTGGAAGACCTAATTGAAATAAAAAGTAAGTTTTAAAATATCTAAGCAAATGTCTATTATTAAATCAAACACTAAACGTGTGCAATTTTTCGATTGTATTTAAATTTAAAGTGATTTTTTTGGATCTTACATAAATAATAATATTGTTGACAGCTCCAGCAATAGTTAAACCCAAGCCACCCAGTGCTACTTCTATTCCAGCAACTTTAAAGAGTATGCAAGATGAATGGGATGCACTTATGTTGCATACATTTACACAAAGACAGCAGTTGCAGACTGCACGGCAGGTATGAGTTATTTCATTATGCCTTAATCTATAATTAAAATTTCTCTCAGCATTCTCTAATCTGAGCTATCTGTATTTAAAGATTAGTTACATAAATAATATTATCATGGTTTAAGAAATTATTTCAAAAAATAAGAATACAATTTACTTTTTAACCATTAGCATACTGGTGGTACAAAAAAATATGAACTATTCTAAACAAATGCATAGATTCAAAATAAAGCGGGTATTTAGAAGCTTCAATGCATCATTCCGTGTTGTCTTATTGATTGAGACTGAATAGCATGTAAAATAAATATTTGCTAAATTTAGTTAGTTTAGTATAAGGTGAAATATTGAATTTCTTTTATTTGTTAGGTATTCTTTTTTTAAATCTCCTTAATAATTATATTTAAGAGATTAATTGCATTCCATTTTGATTTCTCAGGAATTAAGTCATGCTCTATACCAGCATGATGCAGCTTGCCGTGTGATAGCTCGTCTCACAAAGGAAGTCACAGCTGCCCGAGAGGCACTTGCCACACTCAAGCCTCAAGTTGGAGTAGTGGCACCACAGCCTGCTCATGCTGTAAGTATTTTGCTTTTAAATAAATTTATATATGAAATGTGTGTATGATAATATGATTGTATATTTTGTTTCTTAATTTTTTTAAGAAAGAGTTCTTAAATTTTTCTTTATATTTCAATAGCATGACTACTTTTGATAAAATATATAAAAGAAATAGGTTGATATGCAAAACAGTGTATTTAAGTTGCTTTCATGTTCAGTATTAATTAGAATTTAGAATTAGGAAGAAATTAGAGCTGCTTCACAAATCTACCAACAACGGCTTGCCCTACACCCCAATCAATTGGCAGCCCAACTTAAAAGTCAAAAACATCCTAGACGCCTAAAGAGGCATGATGTTTTACAACTGCACGAGAGGGTGTAGCACCCTCATAACAAGAGAAGTGCCCTCGTTGGAGGTCACACTCATCACGCCAACTATCGCACCACCTATCCGCTTATAGTCCAGGGACTGATTGTAGATGTAAACACAGAAAAAAAATGTTCAGTATTATAAATAAGAACTCAGACTTTCATGGTGATATAATTAATAATGATGCTATAAAGGTATATTTATATCTGAGTACCTCAATATAATAAGTAACTTAATGAAACTACTTGGTGGTCTTAAGTTTAGATTGAAGGGTTGCATAACTAAATATTTGAAAGAAAGTTTAGGTATTGATTTTATCTGCCAAGAAATATTTAGTATTCTATTTAGTAACAGCACAAGTAAAAAAGTTGAACTCCATCACACCCTCATGCCTTGGAGAGTACATACCTAACCAGGACTATGTCTTAAATTTATTGATCATGTTGCAGTAGAACCTACTATCAAATTTTATAAGTAACTAGCATTTCCCGCGGCTTCACACGCGTTCTAAAGACCGGAAACCAAATTCTTACTGAGTCGCGCGATATGATATAATATAGCAGAACTACCACCCGCCCTTTCCGTTTTTGCAATATTTTTCATTGATGCTCCGCTCCTATTGGTCGTTGCGTGATGTAATATAGCCTTCCTCGATACACGGACTATCTAACATAAAAAGAATTTTTCAATTCGGACCAGTAGTTTCTGAGATTAGCGCATTCAACCAAACAAACAAACTCTTCAGCTTTATAATATTACTATAGAAAATTTACATTTGTACTTGTTTTGGTGCAACTTTATATACTAAGTCATATTTGCAGATAGATACAGTTCTCGAGGCATAAGCTCAGCTTTGCATTTATGTGAGTGCAGTGTACGGATAGGCACGACGATACGGATAAACGTTGCGACTTGCGAGATTGGTTTAAACCTGTTTTAACTGGCTTTTGATGCGCGGCTATTGGCTTTTAGCTATCACTCACGCAAATGCAAAGCTGAGCTTATGCCTCAAGTACTGTAGTCTTAGTGAGATTGTCCACTGTTATAAATGTACTAGCTTGGCTTCCCTCGCGTTAATTTTTTTAATTGCTAATCAACCTCATTGGGTTGATCTGTAGGAAAAAAAATTGTCTAAAAAATAAAAATTAAAATGTAGGGGTGGACTACCCTTAACATTTAGGGGGATGAAAAATAGATGTCAATCAGACCTACTCAATATGCTCACAAAATTTCATGAGAATCGGTCAAGCCGTTTCGGAGGAGGAATTTTATATATAAGATTAAAATGTGTGTACCCAGGTGGAGGCAGCGGCGGCGGGCGGCGGTGCGACGCCGGTGGGGATGTCGGCGGAGGTGGTGGCGCGGCTGCAGGAGCGGGCCACCGCGCTCACGCAGGAGCGCAAGCGCCGCGGACGCACCGTGCCCGAGGGACTCGTGGCCCCCGACCAGATACGCGCCTTCCTCACGCTCGCCAGCCATCCGGTTAGCATTGTTATTGTTACATACTGTTACTCTGAAGTGGTAGTGCTTGTTAGGGTAGCAGCCGAATGGACCGGCACGCCCCGTATAGTACCACTCTCTCACAGAAGACCGGCGTGAAGTGGCTATGCTGTCGCGTTTCGTCCGGTGAGTTAGAGTCAAGGCCCACTCTCCGTCCCTCCTCCCTCTCCCTCCCTCATTCCCTCTTCCCTTCATCCTCCGTCTTCGTTCGTCAAGCCTGGCTTGCAGATGTCCATGAGCGGACGTGATCACTTCCCATCAGGTGAGCCTCCTGCCCGTTTGCACCCGTTTTACCATAAAAAACATCTTGGCACCCCTAGCACACTCTCAGAAGTCTTCAGTAAGGCGAAGAGCTTGCTAAGATTCCTGGAGGACTTGGGATGGCAAGAATAATGTAGACAATTTCCACACACGCAAATTAGGCCTAACCATAACCAACCATACATACTGTTACTTTGTTGATAGTTATAATATTTATGTATTTAAAGTTATATAATATGTGTCAACTATCTGGTATCCATAAAAAAGTTGTAGTTTACCACAAAATTAGATGGTACAGTTGGTACTGCATGTAGTAATGCGCCAACATATTATATTTGCTTACACACCACAAGAAACTTGCATACCATATTAGTATATGACATATTTAACCCAGTCAGATTACCTGTCAGTCTAACCTGGAAAAATTCTAAGGCAAAATTTGATTTTATCAGCTTATTCAGCCAGCTTAGCTTAGCCTATAGGCCAAAATGCACATAACTTGATGTGTTGCACCCTGTAGTACAATAAATTTATATATACATAGATTCCTTTGCTTAAGCACATAAAACTAATAATACCACTATTACCAGGGTCTTCACTCCGCCAGTGTTCCTGGTATCTTAGCCCTGGACATCAATCCATCGGACCACAGCCGTCTCCTCACCGGTGGTAACGACCGGAACGCGACTGTCTTCAACAAAGACACGGAACAGGTGGTGGCCATCCTCAAAGGTCACTCGAAGAAGGTCACCCGCGTTATATATCATCCAGATGAAGACACTGTCATTACAGCGTCTCCCGATCATACTATACGTGTCTGGAATGTGCCTACGTGAGTCAATATATAGAATGGAACTGATTTTAATATAATATATGTATTCAGCCCTTTTAAAGTCCCACTGCTTGGCACGGACCTCCCTTCAATATGAGGGGAGTAGGCCATAGTCCACTGCTAGTCCATAGGTGGCCAAGTGCGGGTTGACGAACTGTACATGTTTTACGAAAACTTGCAGGTTTCCTCACGATGTTTTCCTACCGTAATACAAGTGGTACAGTTCTCGAGGCGTAAGCTCAGTTTTGCATTTGTGTAAGTGATGGCTAAAAGCCAATAGCAGTTAAACAGGTTTAAACCAACTCGCAACGCGCTACGCCTTCGGTCGTGCCTATCCGTACACTGCACTCACACAAATGCAAAGCTGAGCTTATGCCTCGAGAACTGTAATCTTGTTAGAAATAATTCTCACATGAAAATATCACAGGTACTAGACCGTGATTCGAACCCATATCACTAGGTTTTCCAAGCGTGTGTGTTACCACTGCTACCACTGTCTACAAATAATAAGCTTCATAACTGACTACTGCAATATTTAGACGAGAATTTCTTAAGCGAAACCCTTTTTTTTAATAAAAATGTATTCCAGTTCGCAGACGACGGTGGTGCTCCGGTCACACGACGGCCCGGTGACGGGACTTTCCCTGCATCCCACCGGAGACTATGTGCTGTCCACCTCCACCGACCAGCACTGGGCCTTCTCAGATATCCGCACCGGAGCGTTGCTTACTAAGGTTCAATCTTCACTCATTATGACGACATGTTTGGCGTAGTTTGTAGCGACCCTACATTCTTGCGCCAGCGGTCGCAGGTTCGAGTCCCGCTGGGGCATTCGTTTGTTAAACTCGAATGTTTGTACTCCAGTCATGGGTGTTTATAATATGTATGTTGTATATCAACTATCTGGTATCCGTAACACAAGCTTCTTACCTTACCATGGAACTAGATGGCGCTGTGTGTAATAATGTCACAACAACATTTTTATTATTTATTTATTTATTATTATTCTTACAAGACATTCATGTGAAATCCGCCAACACGCACTAGGCCAGAGAGGTGGACTATCGCCTGATCCCCTCGTACTGAGGGAGGCCCGTGCCCAGCCGTGGGACGATAAAGAAGGGCTGATGATGATTCTTACAAGATCTCTTGAACTACCTTGGTGGTGTAGTGCTAACTATAGCTGAAGGCCCTGAGTTTGAGTCACGAGTCTAAGGACAAGTTTTACTGCAGGGGTTTTCTGCTAAGTTATTCTGAGGCAGTTTTGCAACCCCCTGGTTCCTACGCCTTCCTCAACATGAGTGTGAAAGGGTCGTCCTATTGAACTTTGAGAGTGTTACTCCAAACTGTTTGTTTTATTTATACATATAAATAAAATTGGAGTGTCTATTTTTAATTTCAAATTAACAGCTTTTCCCTAAATACATATGACAGTATATACAATACTATACTTTGTCCATTTTGTTAATGGTTTTTTGATAGCTCACGCCCACGAAGTTTCGTATTTAATGGTTAGCCATTAAAGTTAAAATGTCATAGTCATTAATATTGTACTTCATGGACGGGCACCTCCCCCTTATTGCTGTGCCACACATAACGATTACTACGATTGTGCCACAGTTTACAAATAATCGATAGAAATCAAAGCTAATATGTAAATAAGGTGTAATGTTATTTTAATGTTATTTAATAAGGAAGACAAAAAAAATTTTAAGATTTAAACCAATAAATTGAAATATTAAAGTTAATAGTAAAATTTTACTTTCTTCTTAGTATAAGGCATACAAATAAAACAACTAAAATGGTTTAATTCCTTTTATTAACATGATTCGTCAGAATCATCATTTATATTAGATTTGTCCGATGAGGAGTCTTCAGTTATATTATTTTATTAACTCTTGTGTGTATAAATTATCATTATATTTCGTGCTTCGTCCTCGAGATTAGTAATGTTAGTAAAAAGTATTTATATTGACACTAAGTAGTAACGCATAGTTGCCACCACTTCCGCACTATAGTTGAGAAAAAAGATCTTAATATGACTAAAAATATTTTTAAACGTTTTCTTCCTTTTTTATTTTACCTTGTCTTTAGCAATGGCGACATGGCCTCATTCGCAGTTTAGTGCTCAACCACTACGCACCTCTTAATAAAAATTAAGTACGTTAAAGTTTCGCACTAATAAGTACATATTATACGCCGTTACTATGTCCAAGTGTAAAAGTAATGAGAAATTGACTTGATAATTCAAGTGGATCTTCGAGCTTTGATTCGACAAAGAACTATCGAATTGTAAGTAATTTTAATAATCTATTCTAATTGAATGTACCAGATTAGTCTGAGGGACTGTTTCGCCACATTCTAAAACCTTACTTACCTTAAATTATGCATCAGAGTAGTCTGAGGGACTATCCTGCCGCTTTTTATATTAAGGGTACTCTAAATACAGTATTATAATCCTATCTATGCCAGTGTTCCGAGGGAACAGTTTGACGAGTAATTTTGATAACCTACTCTAATTGAATGTACCAGATCAGTCTGAGGGACTATTTCGCCTGTTAAAACCTTATTTACCTCAAATTATGCACCAGAGTAGTCTGTGGGACTATCTCGCGCATATTATCATAGCCTTACATTAAAAATGCACCAGGGTTGTCTGAGGGACTATCCCGCCGCTTTTTATATTAAGGGCTCTAAATAGAGAATTATAAACCAATGCCAGCGTTCTGAGAGAATAACTTGATGACGTAATTTTTAATAAATTGAATATACCAGATCAGTTTGTGGGACTGATTTCGCCACATTCGAATAATATGGTAATGCACCTCCCTTATCTTAAATCATGCATCAGAGTAGTCTGCGGGACTATCTCGCGCATAATATAATAGCCTTTACGTTAAAAATGCACCAGAGTTGTCTAAGGGACTATCCCGCCGCTTATTATATTAAGGGCTTTAAATACAATTATAAAACTCTGCCAGAGTGTTTGAGGGTAGTAGTAATTTTAATAACCTCTAATTGAATTTACCAGATCATTCTGAGGAACTATTTCGCTTCATTCTAATATGGTAATGGATCTCGCTTATCATAGCCTTAAATTAAAAATGCACCAGAGTTAAAGGCCTTTAAAAAGAATTACCAAGCTGTGCCAGAGTGTTCTAAGGGAACAACGCGCATCACAGTTTTAAGAATATTCAACTTTTCTTGTCAGACTTTAAAGGAAATGGTGTTTTCTTGTTTTAAACCAAGAATCAAATCGAAAGCTAAATCGATCATGTCGGTACATTAGACATACCGCCGCCATATGCCAGCGAACATTGAAGTTGCTCCTGCTGGCCACGAGATACGTGACGTGTGTAAAACTCTGACCTATCAGACGTTTTAGGAGCGGGCCCATCAATAACAATCTAGATTACAGTCTAGAAATATAGGCTATATAAGATAGCCACGATGCTGATTAATCCTTTAAGGACTTTGAAACAAAGCTATCGAGGCGCAACAGAAGCTCCTGGCATCTGTTATTACAGCCTAGAATAAGGTATATTATAATGTATTACATTAAGGACCTAATGTATGTCTGACGAATCTTTTGTGACATACAACATTAAGAATCTGAAATACCAGACGTAATTTTGTTCTCTATTCTATCATAAGAATGAAATTAATGGATCAGTTATCCACAAGTAAAATTAAGAAATTTTTATTTGAAACAACCTGTCAGATCACACAAAACTGCAAAAGCAGTTTCTTAATCGAGCTTAGATCTCGAACCTATAATCCTTAAGAAACATAAATGTTTTCATGTGACCACAGAGCAGATGAATATAGATTATCAATTCCGTGCATGTGATGGATACTTCAGGCAGAAATTTAAACGAAAACGTCTGGAAAACGAGAGCCCTGGTTCACAGGCAGCCGGCGCGCTGTCAACAGCGAAATCAATCACTTGCAATTAGGGGAACGAGGTGTCTCACGGAACCTCGTCGCTCACCTACAGGCAACAGCCCAAGCAAACTGCCGGACCTAGATCCAGTACGATATGCTGGTAGCCTTACATATTATCGAAAACAATGGTTCTCAATTAGTCGAGATCGTTATATTATGCTGTCATTCTTTAATGGTTACGAATGATATGAAGTTTAATAGTTCCAATCGAACTTGTATACCTAAACAAAAAATTGTATTCTTATTCGATAACTAGTACCTCCTAGTAATAATTTATTGACAATAATAATAAATTATTGACAATTGGAGCTATTTGCAATTGCGAACCATACTGTAATCCATTTATATCGCATGTGTCCTTAATACCAAAACCGAATTATGAAGGTTTATTTTAATTTTAAAATGCTAAAATAAGTTTATCGACACATCTCGCTTAAAGTTAAGAGAATATTCGTATAACTCTAAAGTTAGTAACAAAAGATTTCTATACCGCGACTTTAGATCTTAAAGACGCCTATTTTTTGTTAAATATTCACCAAGCTCCCAGAATTATTATGTTATCAAATAATCGATTTAATGCATTCAGCCATGTGACCTGTAACCTGTGACATGACCATTCAGCATCTGTACAGCACCGTTCAATATTTACTAAATTATTGATACTTTAATTAAATTATAGCGTTCCTGAGGTTATCTATCAACGATATACCTTGATGATGTGTACCTAACGCGCTTTACTTATAAAAGGTGTGCTCAAAAGTTTGAGATCACACATAATCCTTAAAGTGTATAAGTGCCCTCTAAATCGTGCCAAGTATTATATTATTTGCTATGTCATAGATAAACATAAATGGCAATCAAGTTTATTTTCGGAGAAAAGTAAAAAAAAAAAAAAAAAAACAAAACGCTTTAAGATACACGTTTATTTACTGATTTGTTAAGATTGTTAGTTTCAGCCTGCCCTGCTGTAGAATATGGTCAGCTGTATACGAAAGAGCTGGATTCTGGAACGTTGCAACTACCTTGCTTGTACTTGGTAATATTACGATTACGGAAAATATACGTCCCTTCTAGACTCTATTTTACCCGACTTAAAGGGATGACTAATTCTATTGATCATTTAATACATAGAATTACGAATGAACTTTTTTTTTGGATATAGCTTCTGACGCTCAACTACGGGGGATATAGCTCGTAACGGGCAAACAGCTAGTGGACGTTGGTCCGGTACTGTAATGTCATTATATATCATCTAGAACTTACAGTTTCATCTCAATTAATCCAAACATTTTAATTTCTGCCTCATACATTAAGTTTCAGAATAACGTGTTAGCCAAGCCCAGGCAGATCCATCCCATTGTTGAAAGGGAACCTTCTTACAATGACGAAGCGGTGTCAAAAAATCTTGACAATATTCTATGCCCACAAATCGATTTAACTTACTAGTTTAAAATGTAGTAATTATATCTTTTGGCAAAAAGACACTGAAGCCCTAGCAGTTTAAGCATATATTAACTGGTTACACCATTATTTTTTCTATGCATAACCAACAATTAATGTGCATTTGAATATGCATTACGTTAATTATTTTCAGATTAAGCTGAGGGTATTGTAGTGATATCCTACTGGCTCACAATCGTGAACCCCTCTGTTTACACGCTTATCGACATGAAATATTCTAAAATTGGACTCTAATGAATTCTTTACTCCTTATTCCAGGGATCCAACTCTCCAGGCAACCAAACACCTTGCCGAAGTATAATCGAGACGACACTCTTATTTATTAAGACGCTATGTCCCACCCGGCTACTTATATATTATATTGATATCCCTAGCTGGTAATACAATTATGCAATATGACTCTTGCCTTAGACGTTGTTTTTAAACTGCAAAGTGCAAATAATACGGTCTTATAACACGTATGAACCTATAACAATACAGTTTTCTACAAGTATTTTTTAATAATGAAGCTCAATTTAGTCAGTCACAGAGCAGCTCATTGCTCATAATTACCAAAATGTGATGCCATTACTTATAGTTTTAAATTATTAAGCCACGTTATTTCCAAATGAAAACTTATCTCTAGATAGTATATTATTCAACAAAGAAATGTATTCAATTCTGTTGTTGATGGCTTCAAAAAGAAATGTATTACTTTGCTTTCTTTAGTGACAAGTGACAACTGACAGCAGACAGCCCACAAAGTTACAGATATTATAAAAATGTAATAGTATCAAGTAAAAATTCATAGTACTGAAATTAATATTAGAAAATATTGTTTTGCAGTAGATATTTGCCCTGCAAAAACTCTTATTGCATATTATATAAACAAGATAAAGATTTTTAGTCAAACCAGCTCCTCTCGTAGCCGGTAGCACACGCCATACGCCCACATTCATGGCACTTAAACTAGTTACCTTAGACGTCTTTATGAAAATTTCTGGGCTTTTTCTAGCTATTCCTCTACTTTTGCAAGATTTTGTAACATACAATTTACTAACATATTTAATAATACCTCTTTAGCCAGGTCTACACGATCATTCTGATTATAATTATATTTCTTTTGAAATATGAATATAGTTAAAACCATAAGTAAATCATTTTTTACTTTTACTTACATATTATGTAATATGTACATTCTGATACAAAATAATTAATCACTGTTATTTTATTTTGTATTTATTTTTCGATATTTCCTCCACTTACTCTCAACATCTACTTAGTGTCAATATAAATACTTTTTACTAACATTACTAATCTCGAGGACGAAGCACGAAATATAATTGATGATTAAACGAACTTACCTGTAAGTGAAGTTCTATCATAATTATATGAAGTGCTTCGTCCGAAGAGATTAGTAAGTCCCTCCCACCCATAATGGCCCTAAGAGTTGCGGAAATATCTCTACTCTCTAAACTAAATGAGGCCATGTCGCCATTGCTAAAGACAAGGTAAAATAAAAAAGGAAGAAAACGTTTAAAAATATTTTTAGTCATATTAAGATCTTTTTTCTCAACTATAGTGCGGAAGTGGTGGCAACTATGCGTTACTACTTAGTGTCAATATAAATACTTTTTACTAACATTACTAATCTCTTCGGACGAAGCACTTCATATAATTATGATAGAACTTCACTTACAGGTAAGTTCGTTTAATCATCAAAAATATGCAATGTCACGGCCCGAATCACATTATGATTCTCTTAGTTCTCTCCACCACACTTGATTTTTACGATAACAATATTTATTTTCATATTAATAAATATAAAAATAAATATTATTGTATACTTAAAAAATAAGAGAAATCGATTATTACGTCCTTTTGTCATCACTATAGCTTGTCAGTCGGCGAGCTGTCAAAAAACCATTAACAAAATGGACAAACTATAGCAACAAAAAAAAACTTTTTTTTTAATTTTTGTCTGTCTGTTTGTTCCGGCTAATGTCTGGACCGGCTGGACCGATTTTGACGGGATTTTCACTCGCAGATACTAGCTAATGGTATGAGGCGTAACTTAAGCTACTTTTTAAGCGACTTCAAAAAAGGAGCAGATAGAAATTTTATTTATTTTAACTAGCGGAACCGGTATTTTCGCTGGCGCTAAATCTAGTAGTAGTGCTAGTAATAAATAAAAACATAACTATGATACAACTATTATTGCAGGTCAGCGATGCGTCTGGCGTCAGTCTCACAACAGCACAGTTCCATCCCGACGGTCTGATCTTCGGCACGGGCACCGGCGACTCCCAAGTCAAGATCTGGGATCTCAAAGAGCAAAGCAACGTTGCCAACTTCCCCGGTCACGTGGGACCAGTCACCTCCATATCCTTCTCCGAGAACGGTTACTATCTAGCCACAGCAGCGGAAGACGCTTGTGTCAAACTATGGGATTTAAGGAAGCTTAAGAACTTCAAAACCATACAATTAGAGGAGGGCTATGCCATCAAGGAGCTGTGCTTCGATCAGAGTGGTACCTACTTAGCTATAGCCGGCTCTGATGTAAGGGTCTACTTGTGCAGACAGTGGCAGGAGTTGAAGGTGTTCAATGACCACACGGCAGCAGCCACTGGAGTCCGCTTCGGTAAAAATGCCCAGTACCTAGCCTCTACTAGTATGGATCGTACACTTAAGTTATATGGCATAGAGTAAGTATTTAGGTTTATTTGAACTTATAAATTACAATTTTGTTTTCGTTTATGACATAGTATAACCTCGATTATCCGAATATCCTATTATCCGGATTCATTCTTTTTGCAACTAAAAAAAAATTTAAGCAACGATAAAAGTTACAACCAGTTTATTTCGACGCCTCCCGCTCTTATTTGTTTGCGCGATAGTGTTTGATAATGTTTCATTTTCTTTGATAGCGTTAAACTTATACTTGATAACTAATTGAAACTGATACTTGATTTTATTTTTGTTTACGTTAAGCAAAAAAGAGTAGTGTTGTCTCTTAAAAATCATCTGTATAACATATTATGTAGGTACATAATATTATGGTCTTTAGAGTTCGTATTTTTGAAGTGAAACTTCTTTAGAATCGTTGTGATTTCAAACTCGATGAAACGAAAAAATAAGTCCATAGTACCGGCATAGGCGCTCAGAGACGGGGAAGAGTTAGCCTTAATTTAAATTCAAGTTTTACTTCTGACATGTGTACTTTGTACACACGCACTTTTTTATACTTAACTAAACGACGTATGTAAAACCATTGCCCATTACATAATAAAAATGTATAAAAGTTAAATATAGCTGGATTTCACTTTGAAATCGATTATCCGGATTTTCGATTATACGGAATACTGGATAATTGGGGTTCTACGTAAATATAATATTATAAAATACATACATTTAAAATTTTAAGTATGACCGGACTCGGTCACTTGCTCTAAACTTGACTGAAGTTGTATGCAGTTAACAAATATTGCTTAAATATAGTTATAGATAGATATTTTCCTAATAAAAATTGTCTTTATAAGAAGTAACTGAAGTGTATGTTAGTATTAAGGATATGAATGACCATTTTTATTACAGATTATATTTGAGTGAATGTTTACAATATAGTGCCAATCTGGATTGACGGTTTTATCTTAATAATATCACGACTTGAACTTCACGGCTGTAATTGTTGAATAATAATTTGTGACTATGCTTTTTTTAATACTCAATTCTAGGTCAGAAGTTTTATTTTTTGGACAAAATTATTTGTTTTTATTCTTTCATGATTCAGCATTAAAAATACATACAACCCAAAATTTGTTGCATTCTACGATCAAATGAACGCGGGTGAAGCCGCGGGTACCGCTAGTATTTTTATAATCTATGACTCCACAGATGAAAGGTTGAAACCCATTTTTTATATAATACCATTACATAATACTATTTGATAATTTAAATTATTTTTTTAATTTCTACAAAGCAGTGAAAACTCAGTGGTAGTGTCTAGCATGTACCATGACCTTTTACACCCGGAGATCCTGGTTCAAGTCCCGGGTTGGGCCAAGTTTAGTTGACGAGTCTTTCTTTAATTTCCTCATTAATCCCCTGTGCAGTGTGCTAGCTAGTTTCAATGAAATGGCCGCCGTAGCCGTAATCGGTTGGGAGGACATTATTTTATTTATTATTACCCTCTAAAACAGGAATCGAACCTGAGAATGTTGTTAGTAGTGAGTAAAGTAAATGTAATCCATTCTTGGCACTATGCTGTAAATGACTTATATTTTTTTGTGTATGAACAACATTTGCTTGTTGTAATAATCTTTATAATTTTATAGCCATAATGTTTCAATTTTATTGTGAAAGTGAAAATAATAGTAAATAAAGGAGTGACTTGAGTTATTCTTGTTTTATTTAACACAAGTGCATATCATGTAATTAAAAATATAGCTATATTAAACTATATATATAGCTATATATTGAAGGCAAAAGACCACGCGGTCGATCACCTACCCGCTGGTCCGATCAATTTCAAAATATAACGGGACTCAATATTCCTACTGCCCTGAGACAAGCCGAAAACAGAGTGGTGTGGAGGCGTATTTCCCTTTCCGTGTTCAGTTGGCGGCAAAAACCAGCACGGTTTTGTATTACTAACCAACTCGACAAATCTGTGCTTAGTTCGCCTCAACTGAGCACGCTTTTGCGATCAAGTAACATTAAAAACGTTTTACAAAACAGCGTACAGCTGAATCAAACACGGTTTTTTATTACTATGGAATTCAACTAACCCGTGTTCAATTCGCATCAACTGTCTTCGTAACGAGTGGCGCTAGGTGATGTTTTACAAATTAGTGTGTAGTTGAACTGAATACAGCTAGGGTTAAGGGTAAAGGGTAAGGTATGAAATTGGTTAAGTATGGAAGTTCAGTGAAATATACAATTAAAAAAAGACATTTATTTTCTCAAAAATAAGTACGTAGTACATGACTAACAAGATCCATTGTTTTTGTCTATGTGAACAAAGATACAGACTTAAAAATAATAAAGGAAAATTAGTTTGAAACAATTATTTTGCAGAACGCTGGTTTGCTTGTTGTATTGCTTGTTGCCTTGCTGTATTCAGTTCAACTACACACTAATTTGTAAAACATCACCTAGCGCCACTCGTTACGAAGACAGGTGATGCGAATTGAACACGGGTTAGTTGAATTCCATAGTAATAAAAAACCGTGTTTGATTCAGCTGTACGCTGTTTTGTAAAACGTTTTTAATGTTGCTTGATCGCAAAAGCGTGCTCAGTTGAGGCGAACTAAGCACGGATTTGTCGAGTTGGTTAGTAATACAAACCGTGCTGGTTTTTGCCGCCAACTGAACACGGAAAGGGAAATACGCGGTGTGGAGGAAGCTAGTCAACAGATCAGTAAAAGCCTTTCAGGACAAGCACGACCTTCAGTAATGAAGCATACGACGAAGAAGATTAAACTATAATTTCAACAATTATATCGGTGATTAAGCACAGTGTTAGCATAGGCAACGCGCTCACATGGATATCTAGTGGGTTCCAATCCCGGGTTACTCATATCTGATATTTTTGTGTTAATAACATGATTATCCCTTGTTTCAAGAGGTGATTATGGGAAAAGGGCTAAAATTCTGAGAGAACCTAGTAGTATTTCGAAAGACAAGCTCAGTCTACTTTGCCACCGTGGTAGACTGTGGCAGGATTCAACTCTTATTGAATGGAGGCCCGTAGTACCCAGCAGTACGACTTTAAAAAGGGCTGAATAAATGTATAGTTGTACAAATAATAAAAACAACTTTGACAGCATAATATATTTTTAATAATTTACATTAAACACTTTAAAATTATATACATTTATCTTACAGGAATATTAAAATAACTATCTACCAAATTAACAAATCAATAAAGTCGCTCCCGCGAGATCATTTCCCGGCCCCATCAATAAACAAAGTAGCAAACATTAAAAACTGTCTTGTACATATTTTATATATATATTCCAAAGGCATTTATTTTCTTTTTTTTTCAAAAGAATAATATTGTTATGCCTGTAATTTATTAGGATAATCATGTGTCTTGGGATTTCTCAATAAGAAAACTGATCAAAAAACTTGCTTTGTATGTCATCCTCTAACACTTTGTCCAGAAAGGGCAGAGTCAATGCAAATGTTTCGCGCGTATCGCGCGTACGTTGGGCCCAGAAAAAGGAAAAACAAATGGTATTTTTTTACATTTTCCTTGTTCCGTGGTGTACACAGGACGCAACATAGTGTCTAATATTTTTCGAAGTCCCAGCGAACTTCCCGTAATTTACGCACATATTTTACATACATGGGATGAATGTAGACAAATTTCATTGCCTTTTCTGTACAGAGTGTTTGTCATACGTAAGGTACGGTCCACAAATCGAATAAATAGGATTGTTGTATGAACAGTCCTCGCGGCTAGTGGCTATGCGCGTTTACACCAGTTTCTACTGGTTTATGAAGCGCGGCTATTGGCTGTCACATAAATGCAAAGCTGAGCCTACGCCTCGAGAACTGTATAATCTTTTACAAGGGACCAGTCATGAGTACTCTTCTAGCGTTAGTTTTAAAACGATCTAAATTCTAAAATATACCTCTAAACAATTTTAAGGCCATTAATGTTGTTGATTTGAGTGTTTAAATAAATACACTTTGTGATTAAAAGGCAGACAAACTCTTCCAAACCGAATTAGCGAACATCCTGACTACAGAATTACATCTAATACATTATATTTTAAGGAGTCACAGTTTATTTTTAGGCTCTGGAGGTAATTTTGGGAATAATTATAATATATCACACAGTGCAAAAATGACCTAAGTCAAAAATCTTTAAAGCGTTAAAGAAGAAGGAATAGTTATGGCACTTTCGAAATTCCGCCATTTTTAATTGAAGTTTTTTTAAGTATATAAAATAACATACTTAAAAAAATACTAACAACTTGGTGTCAAATGTGTTATTTTGCGATAACTGATATGTGAAGGTAAATTGCCATTTAAAACGATAACAAATAATTAAAATATGAACTAATTATTTTATACATTAGTAGTATTCAGACAATATTTTTTATACTTTTCATATTATAAGCGATTCGTACCTACTTGTTTTTTCTTAATGTCTTATATCCATATATTTTAGTATATTAATTTTGTAGTTAAGCCACTTTTGTACTGAAATTAAAATAGCCTTTACAACTGAAAAACGCATCGAAAACACCTTCCCCACACAACAAATTTACATTTACCTACATTATTCCGATGTCTACTAGCTGAAACTAATTTATACCTTTTTCTAGAACCTAGATCATTGATTTTTGATCAATTTAGATTTCCCAACTCTACGATATCATTTTAATTCAAATCGAATTATTTTATAGTAATGATATATTACAATTACATAATTAAAAAGAAATAAGTAGTTCAAATTATGTATATAAAATGCATAAACAAGGGCTATGTTGTACATCGGGACGCGCACCAACGTACGCACAATTTAATATATATCACATAATATCTAACTTTTAAAAGCAGTGGTGGAATTACAAGTTTGTACAAATATACTCATTTTTGGAGATCAAGTACTTAATTCTTTTTAAGATACTTTTTTACATAATAGCTTCAACACTTTTGTCACACTTAAAACACTTTATTAAGAAAAACTTTTTCTAATACTAATGAAACAAAGCTCGAATGTATATTTAAATTCCGGTCCACACAAACGTTGGCAGCTACAGGAGCGGTCGACCCCTTGTGTTTAATTTAACTTATAAGACGAGGGGTCGACCCTCACCTGCATTAAGCGATATTAAAGGTAAATGTGAAGATCCCTTGTAATAATTTATATAATATATATATATTTGATAAGTTATTAGACTGTAAACAATACATGTTTACCAGACAGAGGATGTCTTTAAGGCGTACAGCGATGGGCTGATGGGAGGAGCGTCGGGGTCATGCGAAGACAAGCCACAGCACGAAGAGGATTGCGACCCACAAGAATATCTTTGAGACGAACTGCTCCTCTTCGTACTGGGCGGTGCCGCGGGGCGCTGCAAGCAAAAGTCAAACAAAATATTAATAAGTCACATTCTTATCGCCATAAATGATTTAAGTGGTATATTTCGCATTTAGTTTAGGGATTTTTTGATTAGATAAGAGATTAGAGAAAATTATGGATTCACAGTTTTAGTTGTTTTTATTAGACTTTAATATTTTACACCAGATTGTTGGCGATTTCCACTTCGGTTTAAATGTAGGCATATATAGCTTGATGCAAAGTCACTTTTTGATGTAGAGCGAGGGTAGGCATCTTAAAAATATTTCCTTTTAAATATACCTATCATTTTAATATACCTTTTATCATATTACATTGAGAAGTTTATTTATTTACTACGGGAGCGAGTCGCTTCGAGGCCCGGGTCGGGCTGAATTTATTTATTGAGTCTTTTAAAATAAGAATAGAGTTCACTATAATAGATAGTTATAAATATTTTGCGTGTACACAAGCTGCGCTTTAATATCTTTTGCGCAGTTGGCTTGTCTCAGTGTAATTGGGCGACATTGGTCAGAGGGACAATGCTTTTTAATATTTATACATAATAATTTGCTTTTCTATACTAGTCTATCTATACTAATATTATAAAGAAGTAAAGTTTGTTTATTTGTTAAATTGTAAGGGGTAATCTCGGGATCTACTGAACCGATTATAAAAATTCTTTCACCAATAGAAAGCCACATTATTGCTGAGTGTCATAGGTTATATAAAAAACCGAAAAATAAAAAAATTTTTTACGTGGTAGTCCGTTTTGCAAAGTGAATCGGAGAAAAAACGGTCGAATGAAAGCGTTTCTTACGAACGCTGCCTTAACTATGAAAGATATATTTTTGAGTTCTAGAGAAAAGATGTGGAGCTTAAAAATGCCTACAAAAAAGTCAACGACAGCATATGTCTAACTTTTATATTTAAGTGACAAAAAGTAGTTTTTTTAATATTAGTATAGATAATTTAATTTTAATTTTTAATATTAATAAAATAATTTAAATTATTTAAACACTCTGTACTAAAAAAGGATTATTAACATTATGCCCAACGAAGTGGGCACGGGTCAGCTAGTATATACTATATTTAGAAGAAAGTAATTTAGCCCACATCGAAAAGATCTCACGCACTTCGCTAATTAAGGTCAGATTTTATAGGTAATAACGCGGTTGTATTTCAAGAGAAATAAATAAAAATTCATGCTTATGTACTGCTACTATGTTTATTACAAAATTATACATTTAGTAAGGTCTTTGACATCGAAATGTGAATGTGTTAGCGAGACCTTGAAACACGCCGCGTGCCATTGCACTGCGCAGGCCGCAGGAGCAACTGCACAGTACCGTACTGCGATCATCATAATATTATTATAGTTATATTTAGCTTTTATCAGTTCATTGTCACAAATATTTAAGCACTACAATACAATATAATAACATTCGTATTCTTAGAACTTGAGAGAATTTCGGGACGGATTTTATTGTAGTTGTACAATTTAGACTCCATTTTGTTGACGACTCGAAATGTACATACAGCCTGAATACTTTATTATAATTTTTCAAATTTTGTGATTGAAGAAGCGTGATCCGATCCAGGCTACTTCAACCTTATAGACTTATTGTATTTATACCTTTTTAACGTCCCACTGTTGGGCACGAGCCGCCCAGCAATACGAGGGGATCAGTAATCACCACGCTAGCCGAGATCCGGATTTGAACCCGCATCACTCGGTTATCCAAATGAGCGCGTTACTGTTTATTCCTACTTATTATTGTTGTTTCCGAATTATTGCTATTTAAAACAAATTTAAAATAAGTCAAAATAATAATATTCGTCCCATTGTATCAATTTCGCCAGTTCTCATCTCATCTTCACAGGTCTGACTGAGGCTTCTCGAACTGGTAGTTGGTAGACTCATGTTCAGTAAAAAATGCAATAATTTAATGCATAAGAGACATTTTGAATTAAGTATAAATGTAGGGAAGTATATACCTACTAATATTTTAAACTTTACACATAATCATTACAAAATCAAGATCTATCAAAATTCAAAGCAAAATAACGTAATTTCTCAAATCGAAATTTTAAAACTATGTAAGAAATTACTGTGCAAGTACAAAATTACACAATCCATTTCATTAATATATTCAGATTTATTCCTTGACGTTATTTGTTTGAAATATTTAATGTTATCAGATATAGGTCGCGGGAGGTCACTATTCATTATTCAATGTTTAATTCGATTAGTCAACAAACAGGGTGAAGGATTAATGTAGTAACTTAGTAATACCCGAAACACGACATAATTAATCCCACTAATATTATAAACGCGAAAGTTTTTAAGTATGGATGGATGTTTGTTACTCTTTGATGTAAAAACTACTGAATTAATTTTATTTAAACTTTACAATAATATAGCTTACACATCAGAACATCACATAGGCTATAATTTATAAAGAACTAGCGGAACCCGCGGCTTCACCCGAGCTAAACCTATGCTAGTTATTAATAATGAAATGTTACATTAAAATACACAATTGATATAACTAACTAACACACACAAATACAACACTGAACTTACCAAATATAAAATAACTTTACCAAGAAGTTATTTCACATTTAGGAGCAGACATTTTGTAGTTTATTTTGATTGTTCTTAAAAATACGTATTACAGCAGTCTCGTAGTACATCTGAGTATAATTGCTGCGTAATAGATAAACTAACAAATATATTTTCGTATAACATAATATTTTTAAGGAAGCATCGTCCTACTTCTAGACAAATGAGGCATTATTACATCATCTATGAATGCCTCTTGAAATAGAAATCTAGTGTTGTTGACTCGTGCTTAGTTAGTTAGATAGTTATTAAGAAAATAATCTCTTACCAGCACTAGGCCTGGGATCACCGAAGTTGAATGTGGACGTGAAAACACCGAATGGGAATGCACCGATGCCGAATGACATGTGAAAGCCTTCGCCGAAACCAAAGCCAGGGAAGCCGCTATTGCTTTCGGGCTCCGTGCGCTGTCCTGCCGGCCGCGGTGGCACCTGGAAGCAATAGCAATATATTCATACTTTTATAAATATATTTAATTAATGTCTGGTTTGGTCTCACGTAGGATAAATAGATGATTATTGTATTGCAATATTGTATCCAATTTTATTTTAAAAGAGCAACTGTTGAATTTCTCGGCGGCTCTTCTCAGCAGATCAGCATTCTGAGTCGGTGGTAGCTTGCTCACAGACTTACAGACTGACATTTTATTTAAATTCTATATTATAATGTAAAAGTTACAATTCAAAAGTGCTTGTAAAAGTCTATTAGAATAAAGTATATTTTGATTTGATTTTAGAGTATGGTAATGATCTCATATAGACACTCAACAATTGCTCTTTTCAAAAAAATATTTGGTAACAATATTGCATTACAATATTTATCTATTTATCCTACGTGAGACACAACCAGACATTGATCCCACACAGTTACATCTAGTGTCCGACCGAAACTGGTTTTTACAACCGAAACCGAAACCGAATTTCGGTGACGGTCTCAGTTTCGGCCGAAACCGAAACCGAAACCGAAACTTTCTTATAAGGATCATGTTTTCAGAGAAAAATGAAGAAAATGTATTATAATCAGTCAGTTTTAATTAGTAAAATAAATATAAGTGTTAATTTTATACGGATAACCAGGTAGGTTTTTATAATAATTATAAGTGTTAATTTGTAAAAAAAACAATTATTATATTGGTACCTACTTAATAATTATTAAATTGAACGCGAAACTCTAAATCCTTAATATTATCACCACTAATGCACTAAATACCATGTACCTAACTAATGTTTCTTTACATATCGAGGGTCTACTACGAAAACATGCTAAACTACATTTTTTGAAAAAATGAGTTAAATACGTGAAAGTTCTTATCTTTTCAAACTCTATAAACTGGTAAAATCGGCTTAGTGTTACGTTAAATACTTTAGAGTTAGTTATATACAACAAGTCGTTCAATACTCTACTGCTAAAATATCATAAACGACATTACTAATAATTAATCTAATAAATGTTTTATGTTACCCGACTGCACCAGAAGGAGGGTTATTTTTTTCGAGAGTATGTATGTTTTATCGACATAGAGGCCAAATCTATTGTTTTTATAATTTTTGTCTGTCTGTCTGCCTGTCTGTCCGCATCCGAATCACGAGAAAACCACTGGACGGTATTGCATGAAGTTTGGTATGATGATAGCTGTTTACCCGGGTTAATACATAGGATACTTTTTACCGCTGAAAAATATCTCATTTCTGATAAATCTCGAGTAACTGTTAAAGACCGACTGTAAAACGTCACGCGGTATGTGAAATCTGAAAATTTAGTTTAGGGTCTTTAAAACGCGGGTGGAGCCGCGGGAAATGCTAGTAAGGTGATTAAAATAAGTCATTAGCATACAGATTGTGCATTTACTCTTTCTACTTTATGTCAATATTTCTTGAAAATCAATAGATATTTACAGGTAAAACCAGCTAACTTTTTGTCAGACCAAACCATAAGTTCCCACTTTTAGCATTATTTATTTAATATATAATACAGTATAATATCAAAGCTACCTAATTTTCAACATAAATGAGATTTTTAATTTTTTATGGTAAACTTGATTCTGCTATAATCTAGCCTACTCCTTTGTTATATTAATTTACTTTTCGAGGTACTCTTATATTATATTATATTTTGTGGTAGTGCCATGCTTGTTACCTTCGGGTAGCAACCGAATGGGCCGGCACGCCCCGTATAGTTCATTAGTACCACTCTCTCACAGAAGACCGGCGTGAAGTGGCAGCTATGTTGTCGCGTTTCGTCCGGTGAGTGAGAGTCCGGGAGGCCCACTCTCCTTCCCCCCTCCCTCCCACTTCCCTCCCTCCTCCATCCCCCCTTTCCTGAAAGGCCGGCAACGCATCTGCAAGGCTTGCAGATGTCCATGGGCGGAGGTATCACTTCAGGTGAGCCTCTTGCCCGTTTGCCCCTTCTTACCATAAAAAAAAAAAAATAATTAACAGGTTACGACATGATTACACACGTGGACGCGGCCAATTGTCATCGTCGCTTGGATGTCATTTACCGCGCCGAACACACCCGAGCACAGCGCGGAAACTCCCGAATGCAGTTTCGGTTTCGGTCGTAGTTTCGGCAGGTTTGCTGCCGAAACCGAAACTCGTTTTTTTGCCGAAACTCGACCGAAACCGAAACCGAAACCGAATTCGGTCGGACACTAGTTACATCTACTAAGTATTCCGTGATGCTAAGTTTCTTTCGCCAGTTCTTCTCAGGTCAGAGGTTTCTTCTTTCCGAACTGGTAGTAGACTCATGATGTTCAGTAAGAAATTGTAACAATTTTTATGCTGAATAAAATATTTTGATTTGATTTGATTGATGGTGTAATAAACCTTATTCAATAACGTATTTTTAATTTTAGATTTGAATTGCTTCAAAGACAAGCTCCATATGGACTGTGGAATTTTATTACATGCGTACACCTTGCTCCATAAACGATCTATTTACTTTTTGTAGGCGAAAACTGGGTGTTACAAGTTTATCCTTATTTCTTGTATTTATACCGTGTTTGTCGCTGTGTCTTGAGTAGCAATTAATGTGTTACAATATATATATTGCGAAGCATCCGTGGGTATACGTAATTCTTTAAAAAGTTCGCGTATCCCTCTGTGGTATGTTATCGCCTCTCTCGAATAACTAAAATACTCTCGCATTGTTCACCTTTTTTATTAACAATATGGTGCCTTATATAGGTTATCATCTGTTAAGATTTCAGGTTTTGTGATGTCAGTTCTAGGGGTGTTGAAAAATGCATATGTATATTGCATACCCCTTGTTTCATTCAGGTGGTTATGTATGCTAACTGGCCAGACCGACTGTGCCCACCGAAGTGAAACACCTTCATTCATTTTATGAAGTTCAACGTTAGTCGTGTAGCGGATTTATTTAATTTTTATATTACATGCACTGGTTTTTTTGTTGTAAATAAAACTTAGTATTTTTCCACAATTCTACTAAATTAAGTTCTACTCGTTGTTAGTTAAAAAGTAAAATATGAATTTAAAAATCTAGACACCAAAACTCATTTACGACATACCTATATTATGTATTTTTTATGCGATTATATGTTTAATAGAGACTCTCCCTCGCTCTTTAACGGTTACCAAAGACTCATGGTTGTCATATTTTCCCATGATAAAAAGTATCTTATATATTGTGATTCGGATTACCAGCTATCATCATATCAAAATCCTTTAAATCTGTCCAGTGGTTTTCTCATAACGACAAAAATTCGAAAAACTATACATTCGACCTTTGAATAGATGTTAATATTACTATTTCAATAAGATTTTTCAAAAAGTATTTAAAGTAGGTACTGATTGTAGTAATTAAAATTATATTAAGTTAGATTTATATATAGATGATATATATACATATACATTGCCAGCTCAACCTATTTTTCTTATTGTAGTGCCAGAACAATGAGAAAATTCACTCCATTGTGTTTTTTTAATATAATCTTTATATATAATACTTCCTTAGTTTTTATCATTTACTTACATTTACAACATGCAAGAGGTGTCGATGTCGTAAGAACGAGATAAGAAATATCACCCGCTATAGTTTGCTACGTGTCTTAAATATAAACGTAAATTTGGTTTATACCAATTTGATAATTTGGCCCACAGTATGAAGTTCTTGCCGGTCAAGTTACTTGATTTATACATACTAGATTTAATAGCTTATTAGTTCTTGTATTTTTCTTATATCAGTTTAACTAGTAGGCTAGTACAATACAATCATTTTAATGGTTCCTTTTAAAGATGTTTGGTTTAGCCATGACCTATTCGTTTATACTCTAGAGACTCGCCGTTGCCTTGCTAATGTTCATTCTTAGATACATTTAAACTGTTAGCATAAATATCTCAGAAACAAGATATTCTCTTTAAGCAAAAGTACATATAATACCCAGATAACCAGCTAAACATCTACACTAAAGGGTACAGTTTCTTTTGCCTACCTAATAGCAGTTTGTAATGACCCTACTTTGTTGCGCCAATGGTCGCAGGTTCGAGTCCCACTGGGGCATTCATTTGTTGAAATTGAATATTTCTACTCCAGTCGTGGGTGTTTATATTTATAATATGTATGTGTTTAAACTTATATATGAAGTATAACAACTATCTGGTATCCGTAACGCAGGCCTCATAGCTTACCACGAAACTAGATGGCACTATCTGTAATAATGTCTCAACATATTTTTATATTTACAATGAATAGCTGAAACATAGACCACTATAGTTTACTGCTATAATTCGCGTCATGTAAAAAGAACGCTGGCTGTCAAGTTGCGCAGAGACGATTTATCGGCCAATTTGGTGGTAAGACGCGGGGCGCGGGACGGCGGTGCACGAGTCGCATGCTTTTCGGCTCGCTATTGGTTTGTCAGTTTAAAATACCATCGCGTACACAAAAGTTATTAGTTACGAAATGATTTTATATAAAAAATAGTAAAAAAATATTTTTGACGTATTTTGTTTTATAAAGAGAGAGTCTGATAATAATTCAGTTAATAATTAAAAAAATATATTAAACGAATTAATTTAATTTTTTGTAAGTAGATTATACATTCTACACTGAATCAAACATATTTTATTAATTAATAGAATTCTATTTAATTACATTCTATCTAATATAATTTTCAATGTACCTAGCTATAATCAACATACATCGTGAGCGAAAGGCTAGTTCAAAAATAAAAGAATATGCTTAGAAATTTCGTATGTGAATGTACCGATGCGCAAACACACCCCCCACCACTTTCTTCCAGCGTTCTTTTTACGTGACGCGAACTGTACTTAACTAAATACTTTTCAACTGACTTCTAAAAGAATAAAGTTATTAATTCCGTTTATTAATTTTCTTAAGGATATTTCTTTAATAAAAAACTAAGTACGGACTCACTGCAATAATTTTATGATAATAAAAAAGTTAATAAGTTTTATAATCCTTAAAAATTAATGTTTAATTTTAATTAATATTTGTATTACTCACTACAATTTTGAATTAGAAACTACTACTTACTACTCACCTTATTTCTAGGATCCTCCTGTTTAGTATTTCCCCTGCCATAAAGTGGTATGACTTTCTCCCTACTAATAGCTGCTTTGCATACTGGACAGACTTGACGACTTGGTCTGGTCTCTAGCCATTGGTGAAGACATGGCCAACTAAAATGACATCAGTAATTTTTATAAATGTTTTGTGAATAATGTTTAAAAAGTAAAAAAAAGTATATACTTATAGTTCAACAATTTAGTCAATGATAATGCAAGGGCATTTCAATTCTGTAAATTTTGAGAACACATTTGGCTAAGTTTGTATACCTTACATGACCCTACACTCTGTGCCAATGGTTGTGGATTCAAGTCCTGCTGGAGCATTTGTGTGATGACAATGAATTTTGGATTTGAAATTAAATATCTCAAAAACTACTAATTTTTTACACTCACCCCTTATAAGGGGTCCATTAAACATAGCTAATCATGGAAGTAGATGGTGTTAATGTGCCAATTTATTTTATTTATTTAAATTATTATATTATATTTAAAACATGTGTAATTAGCAAAGAACTTACCAGAAAAGATGTCCGCACATACTAACAACTGCATCTCGCGCCGTGTCTAGGCAAATATTGCATTCAAGCATACGCTCATCACGCCTTTCCTCTTCGCCACCAGCGTCACCGCCTGGTGCCGAAGCACTCGCCTTCGCCTCCGTCGTCTCTGCCATTCTACTGTTTAAATATCCAACTTCTACGATATTACGTCACAAAACATATATTTTTCACTAAACTTCTTGTACACACTACACTTCGGGTTTTAATTACCCTAAGCACTACTTGTAATCATATATAAACAAAGTAGTCTAACTGGAGTCACTTTTCGTCACTTGTTACAAAACTAATTAATTTTTCATAAGAAACTGAATTACGATGATATGAAATTCGAAAAAAATAATAATCACAAGTCTCCCAACCCCAATAATTTGACTGATGATAACTAATCTGTCAAATGAAAATTTCACTGGTGTCCATAGATAGTAGAATATTGTCGAATCATCAAACAGCCACGTAAGTCACGTAGATCGAAATAAGAAAATAATGATATATCTAATACAATAATTACTGGAACAAATTTTCAAAGAAGTTGTATATCTGCATTCTTCGCGCATGAAGTCGATTACTGATGGCTGTTGTTATTCCTCCGATCATAATCAAACTTGAATAAAAAATACGTAATTCTTTTGTCTCATGTTGGTTACATACAAATATGATAAGAAAGTAATTTAGCAAAATCTGTAAATAAAACATTTCTAGAAACCTGACTAGGTATAACTTTTTTGTACAGAAAATGGACTTTAAAAAAGTAGTTATTATTTTTTGTCTGTTTGTCTGTGTGAGCGTTTGACGAAAAAAGTACAAGACTAATAATTATAATCAAACTTTGTGTAATGATAATTGATAACTTATAACTCGGGTATACATTTTGGATACCTTTGGGATTTTACTACGGTTAAATGACTTATTCTCACGGGAAAACACAATAACTGGTTCTATAGAGCCGTCCTTTGAAAAAAAGATGTAGTAGTTTAAATGGAAAATAAATCAATTATCATTTCTGACTTGAGATTTTTTGGTTTATTTAAAAAAAAAATGGTACCGATTTTTCTATAGGTATCTATACATGTATATTGTACATAATACACATACTTATATAATAAAGCCTAGTATTTTTGAAGTTCTGGCATTTCTACATAATAGGTAAAGATCAAAGTAGCCTTTTAACATAATATTTACTTGAGCTTGAGTTTTATATCTCAGCGACTTTTACGTTGTAGTGTGTAAAAAGTGTTCCTAAAGAACACAGAAGTTTCTAAATTATCCATCTAAAAACACTTTAGCTTTCTAAGTTGAAAAAATATTCTTTTAGACTTCAATTTCAATGTTTTATAATTGCAAGTCGATTTATTAAAATTCATCGGAATAGACAATTTGATACTTTATTTTTTTTATTGATTATGATGATATTTGATTATTCTGACTTCACTAATGTTCAATGTTCATCTATGGTAGACAAAAATCAATATAATATATTTTTAATCTGCTAAAATTTATTGAACGAGATGATTGTCGATTGATTATATCTAATTTTGCTGTGGTTTTTAAAGAATATTGTACTAGATTTTATCATTACATTCTCTGGAATTAATAAATAGCGCGTTGTCTGTTGAACAGCCGCAATCAACAGATTGTGCTGCAATTGTATCGAATAATGTTCATTTTGCATTTGCAGACGTGTCTTTGATCATTTAGTAAAGGATTTTTAAAATAACTTTTGTAGTGATAGTTGTTGGTGGTTGTAAAAGATATGTGGGAAAACAACTGACGTCACATATTCCATCAGCTGAAGTAGTGAAGTATTTGCGGCGTTCGATATCGAAAATATACAAATATGGGCGGTGCAGTGAGTTCGGGGCGAGATAATAACGAGTTGATCGACAATTTGATGAGTGGGAATTATATCCGCTCACAGCATGTAGAAAGAGTATTTCGCGCATTGGACCGAGCAGATTATATGACACCTGAAGGTCGAGACCAGGCGTATAAGGACTTAGCCTGGCGAAATGGACCTCTTCATTTGTCTTCCCCCTGTATTTATAGGTGAGGTAGAATGGAAATAAAAATTATTAATTTATTTAATTTTAAAATACGCACTATCAATCTTTATCTTGAATGCTTTTGTAAACACCAAAACATTGTTATGATATCAATTATTTAATGTTAAAAATATATTATACAATATTATTTCTTATGTTGACAAACTATATATTAATTTGCTGACCTCTTTGAAAGCTAATTTAATAGAATCAATAATATTGTAAAACTTAACATATATTTGGAGTGTCAAACAGTGGTTTCAAGTTACTTAACTATTATGGCAATAATAAATAATGATAATTATTAGCTATAATTTAAAAATAATTCCTTAAGATGTGGATGGCATCAAACATTTTATGATAGTGCACTTAAGGTAAATATATTTTGTTGTAATGCCTTATTGAGATTTAAAACCAGACGGTCAATTATCACTTACTACTTTTTCAAAACCAGGGGGGATCATCCAGGGGACCCCACACTTAGACTTGGAATATTATGGTTCTATATCTAAGTGTATTCCATTACCCAATAGTGAGGTGGTGGAGGGGTTAAAGCTGCGCCCAGGCCTGTCCTTCCTGAATATTGGCTCAGGTACCGGCTACCTTAGTACCTTGGTGGGGCTACTCCTTGGCACTTCAGGCATCAACCATGGTGTAGAGTTGCATCCAGCGGTGCTTGAATATTCTATCAAGAAGATAGGGCAGTTTATCGAGAATTCCCCTGTTCTGGATGACTTTGACTTCTGTGAGCCAAAGTATTTTCGAGGTATGTGTTTACAATACTATTTGCGAATACATAAAATATTTTATTAAACCAAATTTTTGTCTCTTTGTGTAATTATTAATATTCCTACAAGTTATGTGCTTAACTGGTAAGTTTAACTTATAATTTATTTAACATATATATACCTAAAGTATATCTGGGTGGCATAGCCTATTATTCTAAGGTTCAGGGATCAACTTCAATTTATAAATATATTGTTGATGAAACTAATGTTTTGATAAAGAGGAGTCTTGACGTCCACAGCAGATTGTTTTAATCTATATAGAACATGAAATAAAAGAGCACTATATTATTAGTTAAATCAAATCAAATCAAAATATTCTTTATTCAAATAGACTTTTACAAGCTCTTTTGAATCGTCATTTTTACATTATCAAAATTATAAGTCAGTCTGTAAGTCTGTGAGTAAACTACCACCGGCTCGGAAAGCAGTTCTGCTGAGAAGAACCGGCAAGAAACTCAACAGTTGCTCTTTTCAAAAAAATATTTGGTAACAATATATCTATTTATCCTACGTGAGACACAACCAGTCACTAATCCCACACATTTACATCTACCAGGTATTCCGCTATAGTGTAATAAGCTTTATTCAATAACGTATTTTTAATTTTTGATTTAAATTGTTGTAAAAGTTAGTAATCAAAAACAAAAATGTTATCCCTTAGATGTAAGAATATTTAGTATGATATTTTAAAATTGCTTCATTTCATATATTGTATTGAAATATACATATTTTTTTCAAGACTTAGTATTTTTAGCAAAGCGAAGGCTGTATTATAAAGGAAATGAATAATGCAACAAGCACAATCTTTATTTCAATAAATTAAATTTTTTGTATGCACTTTTTGTTACAATAATAAATGAACTCCATAGAAGTTATTTATAGACTTATATTGGATTAGTGAGACGAGTCGCTTGGATAACCAAGTGATGCGGGTTCAATTCCGGGTCTCGCACCTCTTATATTTTCATGTGCGAATCATTTCTATCATGATTACCAATTTTCTTACGGTGAAGAAAAACATCATAAGGAAAACTGCATGTCTGAGAAAACCTAACAAGTTTTCGAAAGAGATATGAAGTCCGCCAACACGCACTAGGCCAGTGCGGTGGACTATGGCCTCTTGTACTGAGGGAGGCCCGTGCCCATCAGTGGGATGTTAAAAAATGATGATGATGAAATGAATGATTGCATTAGTATGTAGCCATTAAATATGACTACTTATTAAATAAGAAACAAGCATTTTTTTTTTATAAAAAAATATAATTTAAACTAGCATTTTCAAATCTAAAGTTCAAATCAGTTCATGTGCGAATCATTACTGTCATGATTACCATCGGTCTTAGTGTAAAGGAAAAACATTCTGACGAAACCTGCATGTCTGAGAGAAGTTAGCAAGTCATAAGAAGTCCGCCAAACCGCACTTACCCAGTCTGGTGGACTATAGCTTGACCCCCTCGAATAGAAGAAGTAAGGCCCATGCCCAGCAGCAGCATGTTAGAAAAGGCTAAATACAAAACAATATAAAAGTTATTTTGTACACAGGGAATGGATTGTGCCTATCTCCTTCGACTCCCTGCTATGACCGCGTGTACTGCGGCGCCGGCTGCCCGCTGGATTATCAGGACTACTTCAAGAGGCTTATAAAGGTACTTTTTTTTTTTAATATTTTACTTGTAGTTTGTAATTTGTTTTTATTAGTATTCAGGATCTATTTAGGATCCTTTGTATGGATTACTTGTATGTTTGTCCTCAAACAGATTTCGGAAATAAATTATTTAGGGCTTCTTGCAAATGAAATGGTGGTTTCTCATGCTTAAGAAATAAATTCGTATAAAGTGCATTATAACATCTTACGCAATCCTGCCATGATTGGCCAGGAGAATACAACATTAAAAATATATTATTTATTAAAGCTTTGTAAAACATAGCGGAATACTTTAGAGATTACTAAATTAAGATTTAAGTAAATGAGTGGGAATAATGTCTGATTGGATCTCATAGGCTAAATAGATAATTATTGTATTGCAATATTGTATCCAATATTATATTTTTGTCGCTGGTTCTTCTCAGCAGAACTGAATTTCTAGCCGGTGGTCCATCACCACTGGGACCACCAGGACCCTGTATAAGTATTTTTGAATAAAGTATTTAAGTTTATTTAGATTTTCTTATCTATAAATTGGATTTACACGGCTCGTGTATAAAAAGAAAACACTTTATTCATCTATCTTAACACAATGGGTACCTGCTAAAGACCACTACAAATTGTGGGCTGGCGGGTTTCACATGTTTTCCGATAACATAGAGTTCTCTCAGACATGCAGGCAGGCTTTATGATTTTCTTCACCGTAAGATAGAGAAGGTACTCGTAGCCATGTTAGAAATTATTCGCACATGAAAACTTCTCGCGGTTACCCAAGCAAGCGCGCTGCTAATGCCATTGCCTAATTGGAAAAAAAAAATTACATGGAATACAAAAGACGTACTAATATTACAAATGAGGGTGTTTTTGTTTGTTTCTTGTTTGTTGGTTTATTAGTTTGTGTGCTTTTCTATCACGCCAGAAAGGCTAAATAGTTTTGTTTTAAGAATGAACCCGAAGCGAACCGCTACTAGCCTACTGCTATTAGTAACTTATAAATTTTTAGAGTCGTGACACAGGCTTTATTTTCAGGTCGGAGGTATTCTAGTGATGCCGCTAGGTGATACGTTGTTGCAAATCCGCCGCGTGGAGGAGAACAAATGGACGACTCAGAATTTGCTCAACGTGTCGTTTGCGACGCTGCGGCTGCCGTCGCGCGATGACGCCGCTGTTCCACTCAAACTTGGTATGTATAATGTATTATGTAGTGTTTTATTTAATAAGGTACATATGACAGTGGTAGCCCAGCGGTAACGCGCTCGCTTGGATAACCGAGTGATGCGGGTTCAAATCCGGGTCTCTCACCTCTGATATTTTCATGTGCGATTCAAATCAAATCAAATCAAATCAAAATATTTTATTCAGCATAAAAATTGTTACAATTTCTTACTGAACGTCATGAGTCTACCACCAGTTCGGAAAGAAGAAACCTCTGACCTGAGAAGAACTGGCGAAAGAAACTCAGCGGGACTAATTTTTTTTTTTTGTCTTAATCTCGTTCTTTCTTTTTTAAATTAAATTGCAATCATTTCTATCATGATTACCACTTGTCTTTCGGTGGAGGAAAACATCGTGAGGAAAGCCGCATGTCTGAGAAAACCTAGCAAGTTTTCGAAAGACATGTGAAGTCCACTTCGTACTAAGAAAAGCCCGTGCCCAGCAGTGGGACGTTGAAAAAGGCTGATGATGATGATGATGATGATGACGACATACTATATACATATGTATGAATGTATGGTTAATTTAAACGATTCCATCCGAATTCTTTGCGATTTGCTACTAGATTGTTGGTTTAAACAACTACTAAATTATTCAGCTGGGCGTGGTCTAAGCGTAAACAATGAATCCAGATGTTCCCAAGTTTTTTTATTAAATATTATTTTCAATTTTTTTCCTTACAAAAACAACATGAAAACAGCATTTTATTCGTTGTTATGTTTGGTACAGTCTTAGTTTTTTGTTTGTATCAAATCTTTGTTATTCACTGCATTGTTATTGTTCCTTTTTAAGTTATTATATAAATAAAAAATATTTTCCCCAGTTTATATCATATCTAAGTAGGCAAAGATAAAAACATGTGTCTTTTGTCATCTATTTATATTTGTTAACTGTTTTATTTTTGTTTTGTAGTTATTGATTAGCTAATATAAATAGGAAAATTTATTAATTAATTTGGAATGGTTTTTTTCCAATGGAAAGTGTTGCGTATTGTCCTGCTTTCTATTATTAGTACATAATATATAAGTGTATATTCTTTATTTTCGTTTAGTGAAAAAAAAAAATGAAAAAAAATGGCCTTTTATGGTTTGTTGTACTTACCTGTAAGGTTTTCTTCAAGTACTTTAAATAATGTTTTATATTTATAGAAATTTGACAATTGCGTACACTTACTTACTGTTTAAATGGTTTCAAATGATACTGACTTAAAGAAAATATACGAGTTAGTAAATATTTTATGCTTTTTAAAATTTTTAGACTGCTCGTCGGTTTAATCGTACGTCCCTACAAACAGCTAAAGTATATTTGCGGAGGTAATAGTTTGAAATAAAAATATGTAGAGGTAAGTCTTATATCTGATGTATATCTTATATAAGTATGAGATTTGATAGATACAGTTTGATCTTTACACTTATAAGTAAGTTTAAATTTTGAAATTATCCACTCAAGAGAAGTAATAGACCCGAGTTGAACTCCTGGCTAGTCAAATATAATTTAGTATTAATCCTGTACCCACCATCCACAGATGATCAAACTCCAGTGCGTCTCCAACTGCTCTCCCGCGCGGTGGTGCGCCGTGAGATGCGCAAGGGGGTGATCCGCAGACACCCTGAGTTGCGCGAAGTCCCCAGGGCTCCGCCCCCGCCCGCCTGCCCCCGACGTATATGTATACCTATTGAGCCTAGCGGTACTGTGGGTGAGTGCTTGGCTGCATTTGTTAACCAGTTAAAACAATGTTATTCTTGTTGAAACAATACAGTATATAAATACATTGATGATAAAATTATATATATTTTTCTGATTTAAATGACACATCAATAACTAGGTTTTGTAGGTCCTGTAGACTTTTCAACTCCCATCAGTCTCTGGCCACTCTTAGAATCCTCCTACGACATTGTTATCACCTGACCATATTTTGAGTGATAGTCCAGATTTACTTTTTGTGTGAAATCTAGAGGTCCATCAGTTACCTTCTTTGTTAATTTCACCCTCATTTCTATATTTATATGCACTGCCATTTCAATTTTAGAAGATTATGTTCCCAAATGATTTAAATAATAATATATTTACATTATATTTTTCCTTTATAGAGGGTCTAAACCTACTTCATGGTTTGGATACTGAGAATGGGGCGAATGAAATGAATGCCCTTCTCAGTCTGGTTATCAACATGGGCCAAAATCGAGTGGCCGACGCTTTGCGTTTCGAGCGCATGGATTCCCCTACAGATTCATCAGAAGATGAAGACGATAATAATGGTGAATCAGAACCAACATTGGACCAGAAGCAACCAGATGGTCTGGCACAACCAGAGCAGTCGGCGCAGCCAGAACAATCTGAGCAACCAGAACAATCTGAGCAACCAGAACAATCTGATCAATCAAAACCCCCAGACCGTAAGAATCGACAAGAGCCAAATATTCTCAAAGATACAGAAATACCAAGGTTCAACCAAGGACGAGTCAGATCACAGGATTCCAATTCGGATTCCGAAGACCCCAGTCCCCCCAGGCCTCGCAACAAACGATTCGATTCAAGATTTAAGACTTCCAAGTCTGATAAACAAAGACGTCAAAGGAGGCCTCACGATGATGATTCGGATGATCCCAGACCACCTCTTGGAATTCGGGAACGGCTGGTCTTCGAGGATTCGGATGAGCCATCGACTTCCAGTAAGGAAACTAAGACCAGCTCGGGGGAGTTCACCGACTCATCTGATCAGAAGTCGAGTGATGACAGCGCTAAGGGTAGTATGGTTAGTATGAATTTGAATGAATTATTAACACCCCAAGGTATTATAACTTTCTGTGTTTGTGTATGTTTGTTGCATTGTAGCTTCCAAAATACAAAATAATATAATATTTACAATATTTTCTGTTTTCGCCTTGTGTGAATGAATTTATTTCATTACTCATCACTTTTTAGTGATATGACCATCGCATATTGACACTTTCGTATTTCAAAATTTTAATTTTTTAAATTATTCATTCATAGGATTCAAACAAACTCCCTCGCCACCTGCCAGGAGTGCCATCGGAAGTGGAAATAGACTTGGGTAACAAAGTGGCTCCAGAGGCGTCCACCTCGCAAACGGAAATGGATTGGGAGGCGACCAAGTCTGATGATGATGATGACACAGAGGTTATCACCAAGAGCAAGGCCAAGCGGCAGAAGTTGGATAGTGGCATAGGAGAAACTACACCAAGCAACTCTTCTGTGGATAAGTCCAAGAGTGAATCAGAAAGTGATGTGTTGGAGAGTGCTGAGGACGGTGAGATGATTTTTTTTATTTTCGATATATTTTTAAGGAAAGTTGTGTTAGTTTGTATAATATCACTACATATTATAAAACAAAGTCTTCTGCCGCGTCTGTCTGTTTGTCAGTTCGTGATAAACTCAAAAACTATTGCACCAATGGATAGTTCTCGAGAAAGGTTTTGGTATATAATTTGTCAAGTTTTTTAAGTGGTAGTGCCATGCTTGTTACCTTCGGGTAGCAACCGAATGGGCCGGCACGCCCCGTATAGTTCATTAGTACCACTCTCTCACAGAAGACCGGCGTGAAGTGGCAGCTATGCTGTCGCGTTTCGTCCGGTGAGTGAGAGTCTGGGAGGCCCACTCTCCTTCCCCCCTCCCTCTTCCCTTCATCCTCCGCCTTCGTTCCCCCTCCCTTCCACTTCCCTCCCTCTTTCATCCCTCCCTTTCCTGAAAGGCCGGCAACGCATCTGCAAGCCTGGCTTGCAGATGTCCATGGGCGGAGGTGATCACTTCCCATCAGGTGAGCCTCCTGCCCGTTTGCCCCCTTTTTACCATAAAACAAAAAAAATACTACTTCGCTTGTGCTAAATCTATTTTATTGTATTAGATGTAATGTAACGTGAAATTTTCATGTGCGAATAATTTATATCATGAATTACCACTTGTCTTACGGTGAAGGAAAACATCGTGAGGAAACCTGCATGCCTGAGAAAATCTAACAAGTTTTCGAAAGGCATGTGAAGTCCGCCAACACGCACTAGGCCAGCGCGGTGGACTATGGCCTGACCCTCGTACTGAGGTAGGCCCGTGCCCAGCAGTGGGAGGTCAAAAAAAGGGCTGACGATGAACGTCTATAGTGCATTTAATGTGGCTATTTTGAACATAAATAAATAAAAAATAAAATAAAAATTAAAATAAAAAAATAAATAAAATAAAATAAAAAAGCCTTATATCTCTTGCATTGAGTACGTTACAATTGCAATCTTAATTTTTTAGTGTTAGTAATCTTGTAATAAAATGACTAAACGTTAGTAATTTATATAATTGTATTAAGAAAGCATTCGAAATAAACAGTTTCTTTATCCTATTGTTCTGCAAGAACCCCTCTAAAGGTGAAGGCCTTCTCCAAAGTATTCCAATCTTCTTGAAATTGAGCTTTTTGAACCCAGCTAGGACCTGCCACCTTTCTGATCTCATCTTCCCAACGACTGTAAGGTCGTCCTTTTCTTCTTTTTCCCAGTGGGCCTTTCCACAGCGTCACTCTTTTAGTCCACCTGTGATCTTTAAGACGCGCTACGTGTCCAGCCCATCTCCACTTTAATGCGATAGCCTTTTGTAGATCATAACCATTGACGTAATAATACTTGGACTTCGGGTCAGCGCTCAAAAGTGTCCGCACCGAAAGAGATCCAAAACGCGAAAAAGGTTTCCAATCGCACTTCAGTCTCGTGTTTGTCATCAGAGAGAACACTGCGTCAATAATGCCGCACTGTGTTATAAAATCTTGCAAAAACTACCCGAGTAAGGTGAGAAAAGAAGATGGTGTATCATATATAAAGTGCCACAATAGATTAATAATATCCTATTACACAAATTCTATTTAGTACCTACTTAATATTATTAAAGATGGCAAAAAAAAATGAAAGCTACTCCACTCCATTTATGTGGTCCGATTTTCGCTAGAAGCTACATATGATAAAAAAATGGGCGACCGTCAGTCGAAGCTTCATAAGCGGATAACTTATTGCAAGCAAAATTAGGCTGTATAATAATGGTCTAAGACATAAATTACAATGTTTTAGTTTGTTTATTAAAATCACGGAATTGACAAATAACACTGGAATGGAGATACAGGCAATAAAGCGTCGCCGTAACTACGTGTAAATGCGCATACTTCAACCGATTCATGCGTAGTTCGCGCTTAGAGTGCGTTGAGAACAGAGCTCCTATAAAAAGTGCTAGAATGCCGAGCTGTGCTGTTATAACTTGCAAGGCAAGTAGTCAGACTTCGAGTATTCACCGAGGACGTATATCTTTTCATCGGTAATGCAAAAATAATAATGAATATATCTTTAATTTACAAAAATGTAGCAACGACTACAAAATTCAAAACAAACGATATTTATTGCAATAATCTAAAACAACAATATACATTGCTCGCTATGCATGAGCATATTCAAAGCAACGCGCAATCGTTGTCCGCAATGGATAGCGTCCACTACGAAACCCACACAGTTTCACTTTTATTGCTTGCAATACCGTGATTGGCTTTCGCATATTCTAATAGTGTTGTGATTTTGTTGTAAGACAAAATAATCGATAAGATAATATTTTTTTTGTATAGATTTCATTATAGTAGGAAAACACAACTGACAGCGCATATTATGTTTTATATGGTTTCTTTTGTTTGAAAATAACGTAATAACGTAAAATAATGAAATTCAAGTTGAAAGGTTATGTGTTTGTCTACGAATATTGTTATAATAAATTTTATTGTATCGATATTATGAGATCTTAATTAGTGGGCAACTGCATATTTTAATTTTGTTATTAAACCTAATTAAGAGTTCACTTACCACATATGTTACATTTTAAATACATTTATTATTATATTTTTTAAAGTTAAACGTTTTGTTTTTTATATAATTGAATTAATCTAATCCAATTATAATATTTGTTTTAAATAACTGTAAAAAACAAATATTACATAAATTTATTTTAATACACAGAGTCGACAAAAATTTCGATAGCATTTTTTCATTTGTCAACCACTAGCGTACTTGTAATTTCGTTTGTATGTGTGTGTTAACCAATCACAGACTGCGTGAGACGCTGCGCATGTGTGCGATATTTCTTGAGTGGCGACAGTGGTTTCCATAGAAAGTTGCAGCTAGGCCCTCTCTATTATCTATATTCACCTGCTCTGTGATAAAAATACACATGTATATACTCGTATATATAGGTTTTCTCGGGACACTTTTTTCGTTAATTTTGCATTACACCCGAGGTCCAAGTATTATTACGTCAATGACCATAACGATCTAATAATCTATGTGGTGCGTGTGCAGAGGCGGCGGGCGCGGGGGCGGGGGCGCACACGGAGGAGGTGGAGGAGGAGGTGGAGGCGTGCGTGCGCGCGCACCTGGCGCGGCGGCGGCGGCGGGTGGCGCGCGGGGGGGACGCCCGCCGCGTGCGCCTCTCGCTGCTCATGAAGCAGGCCGTGCGCGAGCTGCCTCTGCCGCACCAGCTCAAGAAGTTAGTACCATCTACCCCTACTCTAATCATAATTAAGATTACTTTTGAAATGAAACTTCTTTAGAATCGTTGTGATTTCAAACTCGATGAAACGAAAAAATAAGTCCAGTACCAGGCGCTCAGAGACGGGGAAGAGTTAGCCTTAATTTAAATTCAAGTTTTACTTCTGACATGTGTACTTTGTACACATGTACTTTTTTTTTAATCATGATTATTTATTCTAATCATGGTTAATGTAATCTGATTAAAATAAATCAAATTAATTCATTCATTAAAAAATTATTTGATTAATGCCAACACTACCCCTACTACGCTATACACGTCACCATTAGTACCGCAGTCGTTGGTATATAACACACTTTACCAGTAGTACTATAGTCGTTAGTATACTACACACTTTACCAGTAGTATTACAGTCGTTAGTATACTGCACACTTCACCAGTAGTATCACAGTCGTTAGTATACTACACACCTTACCAATAGTATCACAGTCGTTAGTATACTACACACCTTACCAGTAGTATCACAGTCGTTTGTATACTACACACTTCACCAGTAGTATCACAGTCGTTAGTATACTACACACCTTACCAATAGTATCACAGTCGTTAGTATACTACACACCTTACCAGTAGTATCACAGTCGTTTGTATACTACACACTTCACCAGTAGTATCACAGTCGTTAGTATACTACACACCTTACCAGTAGTATCACAGTCGTTAGTATACTACACACCTTACCAGTAGTATCACAGTCGTTTGTATACTACACACTTCACCAGTAGTATCACAGTCGTTAGTATACTACACACTTTACCAGTAGTATCGCAGTCGTAAGTATACTACACACAATATTAATAGTACTTATAGTCTTTTCTAGACTACACAATTTACTAACAGTACCCAAAAAAGCGGAATAAGCTCCTAATGACCATCATATTTAATTATATAAATTTAAATACCGATGAACATGTGATTCAAAATAATACTTCTAGTTTAATTTTATTTTTTGTTATTTTTTAGGTTCGTTAACTTGGGCCGCTGTTTCGAGTTCTAAACAAGAAAAAAGCTACATTCTTCATACAAGTTAACCAAAATAGGTGTCATAATAATATAGAAAAGTAATCGATGTGTTAAAAGAAGAGTTTAAGGTGGCTTTTAATATTAGAGGTTGAGACGAAATATTACTGAAAGGACTGATTTATAGCGAGTCATTTATATTATTTGTGTAAGTTGCTTATTCTGTTATTTTTAAATGTGAAATACAATGAATAGTTATTATAATTCATATAATTAATGCTAATGTTAATAAATTATATTATGATACTAGGGTCGAATCGTTGCTCCGCTCGCTTTCGTCATTAAGTACATTTTAACGGTTATATGAGCAGTTTTTTGTATGGGGCAATAAAAAGTATTCTACATTTTAAACCGGGTAACAGCTATAGCTTGTGATTCGGCCACAAACAGAAAAAAGTTTTTAAAACTATAGATTCGTTTTATGTATCTATAATAATAACTATTTCAACAAAATTTTACAACAAAAAAAATTACGTATTAAGTAAATATATAAAGATATTTATGCTATTGTAAAATGCAATACAAAAAACTCTCTTTTTCTCTCTCTATCTATATACATAATGCGAAATGCGTCCAGGGCCACAAGTCTGCTATTTTACAAGAATTGTCATTACAGAACAACGCAATTTTAATTCAATTACCATTGGTCCACAATTTCTTAGTCTACTAAATTTACAATGGTCGATCAATGAATTGCAAAAGCGTTCGTAAAAACGTTTATTTAGGCTAAGTTCGATTATATATGCAATTTATGTTTTAAAGACTAAGCCTTATGTAAAATTAACATAAAAAGCCAAAAACATAGATTAACAGACTACGCAATACATTTGATCATTGACTTGTTATTATGTACGGTACTACCTATTATTTGCAAATGTGTCATTAGAGTGTCAGTGACACACCATCGGAAAGCTATTGAATTAGTAGACTATCAAAATTGCAAAAAGTGGCATTTACGATGTCATTGATAGACAACTGTGGACACCATTGCAATAGCAGACTTGAGGCCCTGATCATCATTGATTTGCATATATTATTATTATTGTTATAAATTTTCTAATATAACTAGAAGTCACATTTATGAATAACAGAATAATGTATAGGTATATCTTATATTACATCCACTACTTCCTGTAAGCGAACAATGTTTCATTTTAAAAGATCTTTCATTGAGATAAGAGATGATAAGGTACATAGGCTAATTATGGTTGTAGCACACTAATCTATTATACTGCTAAGTATAATTTGCGTCATGTAAAAAGAACGCTGGCTGTCAAGTTGCGCAGAGGCGATTTATCGGCCAGTTTGGTGGTAAGACGCGGGGTGCGGGGCGTCAAGGCACACGTCGCATGCTTTCCGGCTCGCTATTGGTTTGTCAGTTTAAAATACCATCGCGCACACAAAAGTTATTAATTACGAAATGATTTTATATTAAAAATAGTGAAAAAATATTTTTGACGTATATTGTTTTATAAAGAGAGAGTCTAGATAATAATGCAGATAATAATTATAAAAAATATATTAAACGAAATAATTTAATTTTTTGTAAGTAGATTAAACATTCTGCACTGAATCAAACATATTTTATTAATTAATAAAATTCTATTTAATGACATTCTATCTAATATATTTTTCATTGTACGTACCAATAATCAATATACATCGTGAGCGAAAGGCTAGTTAAAAAATAAAAGAATAGGCTTAGGAATTTCGTATGCGAATGTACCGATGCGCAAACACACCCCCCACCACTTTCTCTCAGCGTTCTTTTTACATGACGCGAACTGTATGTAATTTTAAATTTAAAAGTTTTGTTCTATTGGTCTTCTAGACAGGGCTTCTCAACCTTTCTGCTACGACTCCCTGGATTATAAAATTATATTATGATCCAATTCCGGGTCTCGCACTCTGATGTCTTCAATGATTTCTAACATGATTACCACTTATCTTATGGTAAAGTAAAGTCTGAGAGATCTAAGCAAGTTTTCGAAAGACATGTGAAGTCTGACCGCACTTGGCCAGCGTGGTGGACTATTGTCTGATCCCCCTCGTATTAAAAGGAAGCCCACGCCCAGCTGTGGGACGTTAAAAAAGACATACATAATATTTTGTGGCTTACACATTATAGTACAGTACTTGAGACGTATGCATCAGCTGTGCATTTGTGTGAGTGATAGCTAAAAGCCAATAGCCGCGCATCAAAAACCAGTTAAAACGGGTTTAAACCACTCGCAATGCGCTACGCTATCAGCCGTACCTATCCGTACATTGCACGCACACAAATGCAAAGCTGAGCTTAAGGCGCGGGGACTGTAACGGTTTCTATTTATTTTAATTTTAAGTCATGCCCGCCTACTCCTAGGAGAACGCGTCTCCCAGGTTGTGAACTCCTGTTCTTCAAGATAAAGGAATTTATATTATCTTTAGTTTTATTAAAATAAGCATATAAAAATAAGGTTCTTAACCTCTGGTAGATTTTAGTCTCTACATGTTATTAGAATTATTCTAATCTAGTATAAAAATCTAGATAGAACTAGATAGACCTTAGTATCTATCTAGATTTTTTTAGATTAGTGTGATATAACCCACTTTATCTACATCTACTCTTTGTATGTCACACTCGAGCACTGTCGCATTTGCGGTGCAATATCTTATTTTGAATTATTAATTATAATTTAATAAATATTATTGTCATTCTAGATGTCGAGTACTCGGTGTGACGCCAGTCTTAATATTACACTGTTGCTTTAATTTGTTCTTTCCAATTAGACTATTAAGGGTTCTGTTTTTTTTTTGAGGTAAGGAACCTTACAGATTAAAAATAAAACAAAAATGGTAATATCGAATATTACAGTAATCATGGTCACGAGGAGACCTGCATTGAGTTTAATGAATTTAATCTGTCATATGCAAGATGGAGTTGAAATAAATATAATAACATTTTAAAGCAATGGTGTTTTGATTCGTATCGTAGTTTAGATTTTGGAAATTAAATGTTTATATTGATGTATGTAAATATTATTGTTTTTGTTGCGAGTTACGTATATATATATGATTTTATGATTATGAATATTAATTTAGTTATACTATTTAATGTGATCACGTCTGAAACTGGCAGTGAGGGAGTTTGTTCTACATCTTGGATAGTAATCTACAGTCATTAATGTTTAGCTTCTTCGATTTACGTACTCGCTACCGACTATCGATCTCGTGGATGTTATCCCTACGCTGACAGTTTAATATGTGGTAGTTATAATAAGTAATTTACGAATAAACGTATAATCGATTGTCTGTAGTTACTTTCAATGGTTTCCTGATAATGGTTTAGGGTATAACTAAATGAGGCTGGTTTTACAAATGTTAGGCTTTTCATTTGCTTTTAGTGATGGGAGATTCAAAAGATATTCTATTGAAGGAATTTTTGACATTTCTAGTTTTTCTGTGAAATACAGAATTTCAAAATATTTTGAGTTATATATGATGCTATTTTAAACAGTCTCAATTTTGCAAGCATTTGGAAAAGCAGTTTTAAATTATAAAGATAATTGTTTAATAAATGCTGATGTTGTCCAAAAATGTTTATTTTATAAATACATTTACAGGTGAGTATCTAACGGTGGGTGCACACTTACATACACTTGTTATAACATTGGTATATTATATAAAAATATAAAGCCTCAATTTACATATCTTTTTAGACATATGCTTTGATTTGATATATACAATTTTAACTGCAATCAATTAATCACAATCTTTCTCATTTAAAATGTACACATCTTTTAATTCGCTGGAATCGAACTCGCTATATTAGGTACAATACACAATTGTAGTCCACTTATGGTCTATTTAGTCCCGTTAACACCATTTCCCGGACTGCACCTTGCCATTGACGCGAATGTGCATAGTCTCCGGGTACAAGTCGTCGGCGGCGGGCGTCTCGCAAGCGGACAAACCGTTCATAACCTGGAATTTTTACATTATTTAATCAAAACTTTAAATAAAATTTATCATTTGCACATTTCCAATAATATTTTTGCCATAAAAGAATAATACTTAAAAATAAAAAATAAAGTTCCTTCTAAATAATTTCAATTACTATTATAGTGTTGTCACAAAGCCGTAACATTTTCAAAACTAACAATTTTTTTTTATTATTTAGAAGCGTTTATGGATATTTTCAATGTTAATATCAAGAAAAAGTACCTTTCGGCTGGGTCGAGGCGTGGCGCGCCCGGCGTCCCGGATCCTCTCCTTTGCCCACTTATCTGCTGCATGCGTCCTTTTCACTGGTCTTTTGGACATATTGGCGTCGTTTTGCGATGGAGGTCTACTTGTGCTTTCTGATTCACTACCGTTCATTAATGAATGCGCGCTTCTAGCTTTATGCAGAGACAGTCTTAGAGGTTTCCGCGGAGGAGTCGGCCGAGATTTTACGTCGTCTTCGTTTTTTATGTAGTGACTGAGTCGGGAACAGCTCTCTGACCCGTAGTCCAGTCGTGGGGAACTACTGTAGATGTCTCCGTTGGGAAAGTCCGAGCATTCTGACTCGAATTCTGAAGACTTGGCGCTCCGAGAGTGTTTGGATGATCGTCGACTGGATTTGTGCGCGTTTTCTAACACTTTGCCGTCTATGCGATTGTAAATGTATTGCTTTTCTGTTTCCACTTGTATATTTTCTGCACTTTCATTTTTCTTCATTTTACGAAGGCGTTGTGAACGTTTCAATTGTTCTATTATTGATAACGTTTTCCTTTCGGCCCAGTTTGTCTTTTTTATGCTTTCCTCTATTCGTTCAGCGGCTTTCTTGATCTCGCATCGTCGCTCGCAAGCGTTTGACTGTGAATCCTTCGTATCCAAGTCACTGTCTGACCTAAAATTGTCTTCCTTTGATCTGCTATACCTGTCTTTTAACCGTTGTTTCTCCATGTGCCTTTGGTTACGTTCTATCATTCTGATGGCGGCGTCAGTTTCTGTGTGATAGTCATGTATGCAGTGGTGTGATAGGGAGTGACGCATCCGACCGGCCCGATGTTCCAGACTATGGGAGCTATGAGACCTTCTATTTGGCGTTGGAGATGTTCTGGGAGAGGTAGCGACTCTAGATGAAGCTCCCGAAGCATTCGATCTTGGCCTCACTATTGGCAAGTTGGTTTCTGCTCCATCGAGACCTGGTAATTTGGCCACGATCGCGGTGATATCTGGCCCCTTCTGGAAGACTTGCACTTCAGATTTGGGGCTTGGTTTGGCTGGTTCACTGGTGATATTGATATTGGTTACGTTCTTCTTTGTTTTATTTACTGTTATGCAGCTGTCGTTACTGCTGACTGGATGGAGCTGAAACAAAGTTTTAGTTGTTTTGATCATAACTTAACTTAAGATTATCTTAACAAAACTTCTTAAACTAAAATTGTTTGCAATCTTGCTTATATTCATACCATGAATTTTTAATATTTATTAATGCTAAGCTTAAAATGATTTTAGTTCCATTGTTATATGTTGGGAAATATCCCAATATATGTACATATATAAGTTTTTAAATACATACATATTATAAATATAAACACCCATGACTGGATTACAAATATCCGAATTTAACAAATGAATGCCCCCAGCGGGACTCGAATCCGCGACCGCTGGCGCAAGAAAGTAGGGTCACTACAAACTGTGCCAAACGAAACTATGGTATATTGAAAAAGTGTTGTGATAAATAACAAAGAAGGGCCTGCAATAATGATTTGAGTTGATTTATAGCAGTTGTAATATAAAAATGCAAACAAACAGCAGGCAAGAAATAGTATCATGTCGGACAAAGTTTGTCAGTACGTATATGGAAAATGATTCCTACAATTATGTTCTAACCAGTCCAGTAGTTTCCAAACTTTCTAATTCCATAATTATAAACCGATTGATTTTAATTGCAATGTTTTATATAATTGCCACAACGTTCGTGAATCGTGGGTACTATTATTATTTGTACATTTAACGTGTGATTGCTAGATATTTAGATTTAATAATAGAAGTAATTATTCACTGTGGAGAATAAAGACTCATGGTTATTACATGTAGTTTTAAAAGTAAATAAACGGTATTGAATTTCAATGATATGGTATTTGATACGAGTACGAGGTACATGATGATGATGACGACTTTATGGTACATAATAAATATTAGTGTCACTAGTAGGCATTGAAGATCCACGAACTATCTTCCAATTGGTGTTATTATTAACTAGCGAGATTCGCGCGGGCGAAGCCGCGGGTTCCGCTAGTGTAATATAGCCTATAGCCTCCCTCGATAAACGGACTATCCATCACAATAAAAAAAATTCAATTCGTACCAGTAGTTTCTGAGATTAGCGCGTTCAAACAAACAAACAAACTCTTTAGCTTTATAATATTACTGTAGATTTGTTAAGTGGATCCAAAAGCAAATTTTTATAAGTATACAACCATTAGAAGTAAATTAATTAACTTTCAAGATTAGGTACATTATAGTCTCAATGTAGTAATCTTTAGCCGTTCATGTAAATTACCTGAGAGTGTACTGATAGTAGTTCGGCAACCTGTTCTTCAAGATAGGAGATGCGGTGCGTGAGGCGGGTATTGTCAGATCGAAGTCCTTCTTTTGCTTTCTCGGCGTCTTCTGCGGCTGTTCGCAATGCCCCTAATTCCGCTCTCAGGGAGGCTGCTTCGTTCTAGAATGCGATCAAATCAAATTCAAAATATTTTATTCATCATAAAAATTATTACAATTTCTTCTGAACGTCATGAGTCTACCACCAGTTCCTTCCAGTACCTGAGAATAACTGGCGAAAGAAACTCAGCGGGACTAATATTTTTTTTTTATATAAATCTCTCTTTTTCAAATTAAATTGCTAATTAACAATAATTCTATATGTTGAAATAGCCTGGCAGATCCATAATGTGATCTCTATTACACTTACAAATATGCCAATCTAAATTAGGTAAGTAACGAACTATTTTTATAACCTATAATCATACATCTAGTATACACGGCAGTGTGATTTAATTACTGGTTTAGTATGTAAATATTCTTTAAAGTTCACCATCTCGACTAGCCAAATATCGTAAATATGTAAATGTTAACCAAACCCTCAGTATACAATATACATATATAATATATTGATCTATAATTTCTGATATAAGTAGGTACCTGTGTAAAGGCAAGCGGAGGCGGCGAAGAGTTCTGCCCTCGCAATAAAACTAAACGATTTGGTGATATAGACGCGGCTCGCCGGAGCTCTTCTTGTGTGCAACTCAGCGTAGACGTCCCGTTTACTTCTAAGATTCTGGAGACAAAATAAACAATCTTTAAGTTAATGCATTAACAATGTATTATTATTACATGCTCTTGGGAAAGTTGGAAAAAGTTAATTGCGGGCTGCGTTTTTTGCACCTTAGGAGGCAGTGACCACTGACCTAGTGTACTAAGCTGCCTGCGATACGCCTGAAAGTCGATTACTTCGAGGCGAGTTCAATACATTTACTGTATTGAATTGTATGTTTATTGGGATATATGCGTATTTCAATGCGGCTGTATTATAAAGTTGCTGCAACGGAAGAGTAACGATCTAATAGTTTTAGTGTGCGTAATCGATATCATTGTTTTGGAGCTTTACTGATATTTACAAATAAATAATAATTCTAATTACCTATAGCTATATTGTGAAAAACAAACTATCTAGCCAAATTCACTTAACACAATTTAGTAAAAGGATTTTTTAAATGTATTTAATAAAATAACTGTACGAAAATAATACAAATGTATAGAACACTAAAACGAACCTGTCTCCAGACTTAACGGCGGGGTTCTCGCTCCACTCCACGACTGCGCCCGCGCCGCGAACCACCGCGTTCCACGCGCCCTCGCGCACGTCCGCGGACACCACGAGCGCACTACCGCCGCACTCTCGCAACGCACTGGGGATAAAAAGAAACAAGAAATGTTATTAATAAATTAAATTATATTTGTTTTTTAAATACTTTTCAGAGCTAACCCGTATTGTATGATCCGTAATCGCATACGTGATACGATATCATAATAAGCGGCTACGGATATGTAGGTACTATATATAGATATCTTTTAGGCTATAATGCAAACTCGTAAGGTTGTGAGTATTAGTGTTTATATCTTTCCTTCAGCCATCATGGGTGGTTTATGGCTCACTAATGGGCCAATATAGACTACAACATATATATTAGGTATCTATGTAACTTCAGCCCCTAGATCTCATTCAAATACTGTAGCCTGTAGTCAATCTGTAATAATCTAAGAGAGATAATTGATTCTCAGTGAACAAATGCAGAGTAAATTACGCTCAAGTGGATCGTTTAAATGTAATAACATTTAAAATTCGCTTTAAAAATGATTATTTTGGCCTCCAGTACTGTTTAATCTATTGGAAAGCATGTATGTCACAGATTCGGAGATCTTGGGTAAAAATTATTGAAAATGAATTCTAGACGGGAATTGGGAAGTTGACAATGTATCGCCCCCAAATCCTAGAAGACGTCATCAGCCCCGCGACTTTCACGCGACATTATTTTTTTATTCCTTTGTAGTTTGAGAGAGGCAGGAATTGTGTACTAATTTCTATCATATTTCTCAGCTTAGTTACCTCAGTCGAAATTGTCAGACTAGGATATTCATTATTCGCTCATTCATTTCGGTTTACTTTACAAAAATGTTGAATTTACATATTCACAAAATAATGGACACAATTTTTACGAGATCTGATTTGCATTTTGGCTGAGAACTTACTGAGAAAATATACAAAACAAGAACAAGCATTTTTATTTGTCTCGTTATATTGAAACTTATCTCGCGTATGATAAAATGTAATAAACTATTAATACCCTCTCATTAATGTATCGTAAATTTTATGGGTTAGTACCATCGAATCGACTAGGGACTTATGACCCGCCTACAGAGACTAAGTTTTATTTTAATAGCTCCAGGGTATCCAGGTGCAGTGACCGACGGCCAGGGTCGTAGAGACTTGGTTTGATGCTAGTTTTTAAGTTTATCGTTAGGGATTATGGCATTAGATGCCGATATTCCATAATAACATTTTAAAGAGCTCTTACATTTTAATACTTATAATAACGTTTTCGCCAGACATTTATGACTAAAGAGTTTTAATAATTTCTAAAAAAATTCAGTATTAGTTGGTTACTAGTTTTTTTCTAATACCGATCGCTGTTTTAACAAAAATATGTATCTAAATTAAGTCAAATACGATAAAAGTTAAATAAAATTATCTAGGTAAGCCCAAAAAGTATGTATTTTTAGGTACATTCCTTGGAAATATGATCTAGGTACATCTACATATTTCTTTTCACAAGTTACCTATCAGCATATTGTAAGAATTGCTTATTATTGTATAGTAATAACGCCGATATATATTACGTAAAAAGAAATATTCATCCTTTTGTACAATAATACGCTCAACAAGCCTTAGGTGCAGTGACCGTGATCAGGGCTCCGGGCTGCGGGCCGCGAGGTGTCGGCCAGTTATGATGTGTAGTTAGATAGCGTCACGGGCGAGGGCACGCTCGGGGCACGGTTCGCTGACCGTTTGGTGCACATGCTATGTAGACATCGAGGAATTCACTTTCCTATGTATATTTTTTTGGAAAATCATAATGTAGGTACTATTTAGGCTTTACCCGTTAATTAGTGATGCAACGAATACTACTTTAACGAATACGAATACGAATACGAATATCAAATCTACTATTCGGCGAATACGAATACGAATACGAATAATTCAACAAGGCAATAAATAATAAAGAGGTCATTTTAATTTGAAATTATTTCAAAGACTTTACATTTTTACACACAAGAGAAAAAAATAGCTCGAATAATACGTACCTACTATAAAAACAATACTACATGTAAGGAGCACCTAATCTTATTAAATTATTATTAAACAAGTAACAATAATTGACAACTTGAGAATAACTCCTTTTATTCAATGTTAGGGTAATCCCCGTAAACAGTATAAAGTGCGTATGTGCGTTCGGAATTCGGATACACGATGCCAGCCAAAACGTAATTTGGGTTGGGTAATAAATATTATGTTTTTAATATTCGTGATGATATTCGGCGAATACGAATATTCGGTAAATACCTACTATTCGGCGAATACGAATATTCGTATTCGTATTCGTTGCATCACTACCGTTAATAGTAGCAAAGGTCAGAGAAGGTCAAAATCGAAAAGAGTCTGGGTCTTTCATTGAGAGTGAAGGAAAAGTACTACTTTTTAACTAGAGACAAATGTAGAGTTTGGATGTTTGTTACAAATATAATTTTGTTTTTTTTTGAACGGATTGTATGACAAGTGCATGTATGAAATTTCCATTACATATACATATAGAAATCAGGTACTATGTACTTTTAGAATTTTCAAAAATTATAAATGAAATGAATGTTATAATGTCTTCTTCTGAATCTATAGTAGATATTTTTATTACAGAATTACATCGCAAACTAAGTACACAGTAAAAAGTTATAACTAATTATTTTCACAGTCTCTACATAAATATTTGCAATTTTACCGACGATTATTAGTTTTGTGTCGAAACTTCGCGTGGGACTCGCCCACGTGCACTACGCATAATGTGTCGATGTAAACATACGAATATCATGTCCTCACTAGCACTTAGGTCTTGTATTGAACACCTACGACCTCTTCTCAGGGCGTAAGTTCACCTTGTGCTATTCCCATGCAATCTTGTATACTATACTACTTGTGAGCATGTTATAGAGCATTATAATATTATGTAGATAGGTATACGTGTTGCTTAGTACAAGGGCTTTCTAACAATCATTGGCTGTGGTTATAATTAGTTGAGTTACTAAGTGCGAGTATTAACTAAAAATGTAGTTCTTACTTTAAGGAAAGTTAATGATTTTTTAAATTTTTGTAACTTTCAAAGATACGTAGGGTTCTATGGGTATGAAACAAAAGTAGTATCTTAAAGTAAATTCAGTTTAACTTTAAAAAACAAACTTAAAACAAAAAGTAAACAACAAAGTTATCCGCCATATCATTTTTCACATAATTTATCAAAAGAAATTCGTAAATATACTCTATTGTTGCGAACAAGAAAGTAGTGATAATTCTTAAGTCATAAAAATATAGACACACTAACTGTATACAATTTGAGTCACATTAGCGGTTATTTACAAACTCGACGTTTGTTAGAGCACGCTAAACGCACTGTTTGAACAAAACGAAGAGTTTTCCCACGATCACCACACGCCCTGCGCCGGCGCAGAACGTGAAGGCATTGGAGCGCACGAAAAGTAAGAAAATTACACATAACAGGTTCAGTATTTTCGTGTGAAGTTCAAATTCAATTTTTATGATTATAGCTGATATTGCCTAACGCAAGCAAGAGATCGGGATTTGCGGTTTAAATTGATGAGTTCGGGATTCGTAGTAAAGGTACCATTAGTTTGTTGTTGCTTCGATACTTATTTTGTGATGTAATAAAAGTAGCTATTGCACTATTTCACAGGCGTCATTCCCAAACAGATGAATGTAAGTCAAGCGATGAGAAGGCACTCTTGTTTTTTTTATTTGCAAATAGACAAATGGGTCACCGCATAATAGAAACACAAAGGGCAAATTATGTATTATTTATAGAAATTTTAATTTTATTTAATGATGCATATAGATACGAGTTATAACATTTAAAAAAAATAATGGACTTACAAAGATCCAAAGTTTTAATGAAAAAAATCGTAGAAAATAAAAATTATTTACTGTACACTTGATTCCTTACGTGTAATGTTACGATATCTTCACAACGCGGCCCCTACAAGTTAGGGAATGGTCGGTGTGAATATACTATTCTATTCAAAACCGGCTCTATCGAACCTAATAAGCCTATTTACTGTCCACGTCTCTATCAACATGCACCCGGTATGCGATTATGTTAAATTGTAGATTCGAGCTATTGTGGATACTGGATCACGCATGTTATATAGATAATAAAAAATGAATTTGACTATTTATAGTATTGTAAACTAAAAATATTAACCTTCGAAATCATTTTTAAATAAATTGTTTAAATAAATTATTTTTTAACAAAAATAAAAACCGACTTCAAAATGTAACAAATCGAAACTAAAAAGAAAAAAATAATATTGTAAATTAATTAGTCATTGTTGGAGTCAGTACCAGCCAAGAAGAATAGTTTTATCCTGCTTTTGCAATGAACTTTCGAACGGGTATTTTGATTATATTTACAAATCAATACATTAATCAAACAGGTATCTATTAAGATTATTTTGCTTTTGGCTCCCTCCTTGTTTTGAAGTCGGTTAATAATTGTTCCCTTTCGCAATTGGAGGGGTACTAGGTCAAAGTTCGTCATGGTGGTGAAGTGCGGGTTAGCGGAATTCATATATTTAACGACGAATTTTTGATATGCACATTTCTATACGATGTTAAATGCAATTGGTATAATTATCGAAGATATCGAGTAGCATTTAACAAATTGAATCAATCACGAATCAATTGATTTCTAGATTCCAGTACCAGTCTATTTATCGATTATTGACATTTAAGATCTAACATTGAACTGGCAGATTATTTTAGTATCTGATCTTTAAATTAAAACGTTATTTATTCATGATAACGAAAACGTTAAAAGTAGTTAAGTCTAAACACTTAGTCTTACTCGAATATTTTTAAATATGATGGGACAATAACACACAGCACCATAAGACTTCCATGGTATTAATATTATGGATACCAGGTAGGTGGTACGCTACACATATATAATTTTTAATATATACATATAATAAATATAAAAATCATGACTGGAGTACAGATATTGGGCTTATCAAACTCGAACCCGCGATCGCTAGCAAAGCAAGTACTACTACATAGGGTCTCTACAAACTGAACCAAACAAGCCGTAAAAATATTAGAAAAGTATTTGGCAATGTAAACAGCAACAGTACTAACATTTTGTCCGCATCTCTCGTAAAGAAACTAGAACTTGTAACAGACAACGATACAAGTACTTTATTAGATGTGGATATCATTAAAACTCAGGTAAATGCATTGAAGCTCGCATCGCGGTAGATACAACGGTTCCGAATAAGGCTTGAAACGTACAACCGGCGCTGTATTCGAAAAAACCCTACACCATGTTATGCGCCTTATTTTGATGTACTTAAGTGCAAAATAATAGACTTTTAGACGTAATTTCAAGAGAAGCTTAGGAAAGTGTTATAGGTTTTATAAGGAATAAATGCTTTTCAATTAGGTTTTTGTTTAGATTGAATAGGGAAGCTTATAATTTGTATCGATTTACAGAAAATAAAGATTGAGGAATATAATAACACTGCTAAATCTTACAGTATATAATAATACTAAAGAATAAGTAAAAGGTAACTTTGGGAAAGGAAAAACTAGACGTAAGAAATTAAAAAAACATTGGATTTACCTCGCTTTGCCAAAGCCGCGCTTTAAAACTTGAAGTTTGCTGCCAGTGAATGTCGGAGATGCCAGAAAAAGCATGCATTTAGTACTTATATGAAGGGTATCAGTAAGGAGAACTTCTGTGTAAGAAAAAGTATCCATCCTAAAGCGTCAAATTATGGGGGCACCCCGGAAGTAAATTTGAATTTCAATTTTAAAGATTAAAAAAGTTGTTAGAGTAGGTAGAGTATACGACAAATGCGTCTATCAAACATTATTAGCGATTAAGCTTATATGACAGAGTTATTAGCAATTAAATTGTATTGCCGCATTTTGCGGTATCTAAACCACTTTGTTTAGTAATAAAATTAGGTTGAACCGTAATAAACCTAGTGTTTACGAGGAGGACGTCTGGCGCCAGAGGTCACTGCTTTGATTTTAGTATTCGTATTGAATTTCACTTGCATATCTCAGTAGTTGATTTTTGCTATGTACCAATATTTCCTCTGGGGCCAATTTTTGTATTTTAAATACTTCTCTTACTCATTCAGATAGCGTATACACTCTCTAGCTTATTCATTATTTCAATGCAAATCGCGTTAGAAAAAGCGTTTATGCATATTACATGTACAGAAAATAATTAAAATTATGTAGAGATTTACTGACACTAACCCAACGGAATCAATTAGTTTCCGACAACCTCCTAATGTTGCTAAGAAGTGAAATAACTGAGCAATCTACATGGTACTCTTCATGATGTTCATTGACTTGAGATACTTTACAAGAACGTCTTTCGCTCCATGCCTGACTGGACTGTCGGACGCGTGTATTCCTTTTTCACGTCAATTATGGGAAATCCAACTTAGTTAAATATTTTACAATAAAGTAAGTAAGTAAGTTTTAGTAGTACCTAGACTAAAATGCCCCAACATATAAAAAAATATTCATCATAAACATTGATGAACTCAGATAGATTTTTTGGAAAAGTGAAGTCTTAAACCCTTTGTTCCATAACCGCAAAAGGGAACCACAAGCTTTCGCTCTTACTTACACTTACTATGTAATTCAAAAAGTTGTGCTCCATTGTGAAAATTTACAACCCTACCCAGTGAAGAAATCAAAAGTGGTTTTAGCATTAGCATTAGCTTTCTCATATTTATTTGGCAACGTATTTTTAATGCGTATCAGATGAGGAGGATTTGTGTCGTTAGCCGTGAACATTTCGTAATTTTTTGATGATCATTACTATTAGTAGGTACTAGTCGTGTATAATCTAATAATATAATAAGTATATAGATTTATATGAATATGAATGCCCTCCTCTATGAAATATGGTACACGTTTGAAGCCTAAAATTAATTAAGCAACATTGAAAAGAAGAAGGGGGACAACTGTTACAGGTCTAAAAATCTCTCTTTTTTGTCTTTATTTTAATAATTATTTTTTCTTACTTTTAATATTACTTACGTAAACATTCTTTTTCCAACATTATAACTTTTATTTTACCATCTCGAGGCGTAAATAACGTTACGTTATGATTAATGTGTGAGTAAAATAAAACAATGTTATTGTATTTAATATTAATTAGTCGCGAACATATCAATCAACGCCGTTTTTACTTCCGCTAATGTGCACCATTTTCACCAATTAAGTTCTTTCGAACAAAACGTGGGAGTTGAAAATGACTTCGAAAGGTAGTGGTATCGTTTTAGATGTAGGATTACTTATAACTTTTCATTATACTTTCTGAAATATACGCCAGTTATATTAGATAAAACCTACTATTTTTTCGGATTTTCTCATAAATTTATTTTTATATTGATTCATAATTCGTTAAAGCACTGAACATCTAAATAAGAAATCTGCGAAAAAGGTCAAATAATATTATATTTTAAAATATATTTATTCGGCTATTATGGCATCAGACATTAAAGGATTTGGTATCAAAGTTTTATTTAATAGTAATTGGTCTGCCTGTCTGCCTGACCAACGGGTAGGAAAAAAATAACTTGATGGTTTTTTAGCTGATTTAAGTAGGTACATGCATACATTAGCCTATGTACCATATTTTAAGAAAGAACCTCAGAAAGATGACAGTTTTTATATACAACTAGCTGATACCCGCGACTTCGTCCGCGTTGCTTGAAATAGTAACATAGTTTTCCGCATGGCGCTACGCCGCTTGCCCCACTACTCCGCGAGAAGGAAACATACATACTGCATCACTGAACACGCAGTACATATACAAATCGTTTTTTCTTGAAACTTTAATAAATTTTTATTAAATGAAGATATCGCAATCTTTTTTTATATAAGGGCCAAGTGTCTAAGAAATAAAACTTAGAACGTTTCATTTAAATCTATCCAGTACTTTTTCCGTGATGCGCGCACAACTGCAGACCTCTATCATTTTATTTATATAGATTATTAGGTTATATAAAAACAAATGAAATTAATTAAATAAAAAATAAAAAAACAATTGACTTTAACCTTTTTTATTTAAAGAGAAAAAAAATAATCATTTGGAGTCTGTAGAAGTTACCGTTTGGAAACATAAATTTAACATTCTCACACCCACCCCCGCAATCCCTATTGGAAATAGAATTTCGTAAAATCCTATTTGAGATGATTTCTGCATGACAAATAAAAGATAACTACCAAATTTAAAGTCTATAGAGGTTACAGTTTGGAAATAGAAATTTCACATTTTAACACCCACTACCGCAATCTTTTTCGGCGGTGGGTTGTTGTAAAATCCGCTCTTAAATCATTTCTGCATCACATATAGACGACTCTAGATAAATTTGGAGTCTGTAGGAGCTACGGCTTTAAAAATAAAAATTTTCATTGTTAAACCGCAACCCCCTGTGGGGTGAGCTACCGTAAAATTCGTTCATAGACTATTTCTACATCTCTTACAGAAGATTCCTACCAAATTTGGAATTTATAGGAGCTATAGTTTAAAAACGGGAATTGTTCATTGTTAACGCCCCCGCAATCCCCTTTGGGGGATGAATTTCTTAAAATCCGTTTTTAGTTGACCTCTACATAACGAAAGTAATATTCCTACCAAGTTTCACATTTCTAAGTCCTATAGTTCCCGAGATTTCGTGATGAGTAACTATAGAAATTGGAATACTTCGATTATCATCGAAATTTTTAACGTTTTAGCAGACTTTTTTAAAATTTTCTTACATATAAACATTCTCCTGACAATTCTGAAGACAACAAAAAAAAATTAACCCAATCGGTCCAGCCGTTCTCAAGTGATACTCGATCATAGATACGGCATTTTATTTTTATCAAAAAATGAGAGTGGGTGTGCAGGGGTGCGTGGGAGTTGGTGGGTGGATGCGTGGAAGTTTGTATGTAGATTCTTAGCTGAATGTAAAAGAACATTATCCGTTTAGTAAACTCCGTTGAAATCCATGAAAACAAAAGAATCAAGAGAAAACGCTTGTCTTTTGTTTTTATTAGCGGGATAAATGTTCATAAAAGTAAAACAGCAATAAAAAAATGAAGGAACGTTAGAATTCGAAAAATAAATAGCCATAAACCATCTAGGAAAAATTTCGCATCGAATGGTGGTAGTTTCATGTCGATACGATCAGTGGTTTAGGCGTGATTGAGCCTCAAACGAACACCATTTTCATTATATATATATATATATAGATATATATATAGATTTGGATATTAAAAATAATAAAACACTGTTGGTAACGCGATTTTTGTTTGACTGATGTAATGACGTGGAAACTGATGCATTTTATTTCGAAAAGCGAGTTTCGGAACGCGACATTAAACTCCTCCAACTATGTATTCTGTGCTCCAACGCACACACGCACATTGTTTTGATAAATATGATCTTTGACGTTAGGAACACACCTACATTGCTTAGACAATAGTGAGTGCTTGTAATTTAATATGAACTTTATACCATAGCAATAAAGCTCAAATTGACTACGTTTTCGTTACAAATCATTTGTATGGGAAAAAGAAGGGCTATTTTTAGGGTTTTTCCAGCAATAATTCTAATATTTCTCGCCGTAAAAACCATCCTTGAACTTCAACGAACATTTTAAAAAAAGATTTGGCCAAATTGGTCCAGGCGTTGTTGAGTTATGCGCTTACCAACACATTTTGCGATTCATTTTTATATTATAAGATTGTCCCACAACGACTATGACCTGTACATTTAGATATATTTGTACTTTAAACTATGCAACTATGTTATATATTATATTGTTGGCATTTTTTTATAATTTAAATGGACCCGCAACGTAATAAATCACGTCGTATATGAGAACTTAAATTTTCGATACCGGTTTATAATAACAATGAATATCATGGCCTTAGGCCTTAATTTTAATCGATCTTCTAGACGTAAATTTCAGCCAATTCCTTTCGAAGGAATTAATAATTTTATTGAGCTTCGCCAATTTTATGATAATTAATTTAGCCCCTTGTATTTAATAAGAAGTAACTATTTATAATAGTTGGTACGAAATTAAAGCTGGAATTCGTTGTAATCTATGGATTAGAAGCAATATTTGTTAATATGGTAGAGTCCATTTCCAATAGAATCGTGTGAATACTTAAAACGTAATTAACTTTATTGGCCCATTGCTGGGTACACATCTTCCTACAATATTTCGTCAGACATACTTAGCTTTTGTCACGATGTTTTCCTGGACCGTGAGCAGTAACTAGTGATGAATCCGATTTATTATATTTTCCAAAAGATTTTAAGATATATGCACTATAATAATGGCATTTTCAAAGAAGGATATAATATCAACCTTAATGCCAACCCAATCCTATCACCGAAAGCAAGTACCGATATCTGAACAGCCCACTAGACCAAACTTTCCGTCCAAAGATTAACCCACATTTGTCAATTTAGATATTTCCCACCGATTAAATAGTATAAAAGAATCGATGAAAGCGGCATCGCCCCCGGCCGCCGCGGACCGGCACAATGGGAGTGGCGCAACTTGTAACAATTACTGACAATTTACTATTTGCTATCATGTCATCTTTATGGCTTATAGAAATGCTCTAAAATTACGCGTCCTCGTTTTAAGAGACAATTCAATTGAATAGAGACGTAATATGTTGAAATAGTTGAATAGATTCGTCCAGTCTGTACATAGCTTTATCTTTCTTCTGTTGAAGTTCCTAATATTGAGAGTTCCACTATCGATTTTCTGTTTTATATGTAGAGTAAGTTTCAGTAAGATTCTTGTTTATTCTATATCTTGCTACTCAAGTAAGAAAGACGGGTTATGCTGTTTCACACCCTATTGATAACGTTCCTTAATTAAACAATCGTTTAATATAGAATTGTCAGTATTTTCTAGAACATATCAATTTATTTGTAGTAATTTGAAATAAAAAAAAATTTCGGAAATGGCTTAAAAATAAAATTATTAACATTTATATTTGAAACCGTCAAAATAAAGTTGACCTTATAATTAGGAGAACACTTCATTAGACATAACGTTATATAATAATTGCGAGCGAATGCTTAATAAAGACATTAAACTAGTGTACTAATTACTCGGTCGTTACACAGTTCTCATCGGAACGTAGATTTTGTGTCGCGAATTGTGATAATGGTTGATATAATCAAGGAAGGAAGCAAGTTTAGTAAAAGTTTTTAAAACAGCGTTACTTAATCTCCTTCCTTTGCCCATTATCGGGTAATAAATTAATTAATTTATCATTCCACTGATCTATCTCCAAATGTATACTTATTAAATGTACATAAGTGATTGTAATAATATGGTATTATAAAGCATAGTGGTGTGGGTAATGTTTTTTAGTGAAAAAATTAAATTTACTCGGTAAAATAAATAAAACGATTGTAAGCACAACTGTGTACAAACATATCACATACGTAGTATGACTAGAAGAAATCTTGTCTTCGAAAGAACTTATTCGATAGAATTTATGTAAAACAAAAGGTAAGTAGGTACTAGGTAGGTTCTATCAAAGACGTATAATTATAGACTGAATTTTTGAAGTTATACTTCATTTGGCGCGTTAGCGAAAAATTAAGAGAGTAAATTTTTACGATGCGCGCGCACACCGTCACGAAGAACCGACACCCTGAAGTTAGCTATAGTCAACATTTTAGTTTTTCAAAAAAAGTTACCAACAAAGTAAAAGGACATCTACGTATGTTTGCGTGAGAACTGACAACTGTATTCACGATATTTATTTCTACAAACGTAGAATAAGGCTAAAGAAAAACATTTTATAAAGATTTTTATCTTGTTACGAGAAAGAAGTATAACTTCTAACGCGTGTCTCTAGTCTCTACACACACACTTTTTTATTTCTATTATGAATTGTTTTAAATAACCCTACATTGCTGCAACGGTCATACACTCTTCTCAGTCTTATTTTATCAGACGGAAATCTTGACGTGGATTTGAGAAGGACAAAATATATAAAGTACCTGTACAAAGTGACGCGATGCGCGCGCGCAGCGGCGTCGGCCTGCTCCATTAGCATGGCGAGCGCACGCGCCTGCTCGCCCAGCGTCAGCAGCTCCAGCTCCTCGCGCCCCACCGCGTACTGCAGCTCGGCCTGCTCGATACGCGTGTCTATGTTCCTGGGGTACAACGATGTAATTTTATTTAACTAGCGACTCGCCCTCCCTTCGCTCGTACTCTTCCCTAGATTTAACATAGGCAAAGCCGCGGAATCCGCTAGTTATGCATATAAACCTTCCTCTTGAATCACTCTATCTATTAAAAAAACCGCGTAGTTTTAAAGATTTAAGCATACATAGGGATATAGGGACAGAGAAAGCGACTTTGTTTTTATACTATGTAGTGAAGACATACATATTTAAGTTGTTTTTCTTAATAAAAGTAGTTTAAGTTAGGTACTCTTTAGAACATGAGCTACCTGCAAGCGGAAGTTCGGTCATATGTGCAGTTGTTTCAGAGATTATAGTAAACGAACAGACAGTCAAAATTATAAAACCTGTTTTTTTTCTCATATATAACTACCGTATATAATTAATATTTTTATATGCATGTAGTAAAAACTTAAAAAGCTGTTATATTGATGTTACAACAAGACACTTCCATTTTATTTATGTGTAGGTACTAAATAGATATCGATAAATTAATGATTTTCCTTTTTTTTCAAAATATACTTGAAAAATTGCAGGTCATATTTAAACAAAAACAAAGTTTTAAAAAACCTACTCAGTAACATGCGTCTTCTCCAAGCGTCGTTTTAACTCCTGTATGTTGGCTCTCCTTGACTCTAGCTCAGTTCGGACAGCTGTGGCTCGCTCTTCCAGGGCTTTTCGATCATCTTGAGACAATGTTAAGGCGTCTTCGCGAGGAGTGGAGCACGGTGAGGACGCTTGTGCTGCCAGGCGGGCCGCACTAAGAGATGCACTAAGCTGCTTTTTCAGGCTAAATTAATAATAAAAGCTATAGCTGCAAAAACTTACAAATCGTATAACAACAAACTATAACATATCGTAAAATATAATGGGACACGGCGCCATCCACTTTTGTGGTAAGCTACGAGGCTTGTGTTATGGATACCAGATAGTTGATACACTACACATATTTAACTTTTAAATATATATAATTTTAAATACAAACATTCGTGCTCAACAAATGCTGCCCCCAGTGGGACTCGAACTCGCGACTGCTAGCGCAGCAAATAGAATCGCTTCCAACTGAGCCAAACGTGTCGTTGAAAACGTACATAGTAGCCTAGCCTCTAGTTGCAACTTGCAGTAGAAGGCGCAGAGTAACGGAGATCTAAGAGGTCGTAACCTCTATAAATTTACGTTTTATGTGCAGTTTATACGATCTTGATTGGAGCGAGTTTCGCCAACCGTTTAAGCATCATTTTACAAATTATGCCAATTAGGGTATTTTTAAACGATGCGTGGGGCGTTTCGGCTTTAACGGGAAGTGGCTTGTGTATGAAATTCATTATATTTTATAGGGTTTTAATATTTTTCCACATACAGTTATTGTAATAGGTGTACCAATTTTTAGATTTTAAATTGTTATTAAGTCAATTAGTTAATTTCGAGTTTTGTACTAGGACCAACATGATCTTTTTTTGCTGATAAATCAATTCAGCGATCATTGAGACCGTAAGCTGTTCAATTTAAAAGAACTTGTTTGCTTTGAAGTCAAAACAAATTAATTAATTTTATTGAAAATGAAAAAAGTTGCTAATTGCGGCGGACTTCACTTGCTCCGAAATATTTGTCCAACATGGTTTCCGAATAGATTATAATTATTATAGATAGACAGTGGTAGCCCAGCGGTAAAGCGTCGCTTGGATAACCGAGTAATGAATTCAAATCTGGGTATCGCACCTCTGATATTTTCATGTGCGAATCATTTATATAATGATTACCATTTGTCTTACGGTGAAGGAAAACATCGTGAGGAAACCTGCATGACTGAGAAAACCTAACAAGTTTTCGAAAGGCATGTGAAGTCCGCCAACTCGCACTAGGCCAGCGCGGTGGACTATGGCCTGATCCCCCTCGTACTGAGGGAGGCCCGTGCCCAGCAGTGGGACATTAAAAAGGGCTGATGTTGATGATATAATTATTATAAGTTAATACTTACGTCTGTATCATAGTATCCTTGTCAGACAAGGCCGCTCGTAGAGTGTCGAGCTCCCGCGTGGCGTCACGCGCGCCGCTGCGCCGCCGCGACCCCGCCAGGGACACCTCGATACTCGCCATCTGAACAAACGACAACAGTTTGCTTAATTTTATATGCAACATGCAGGGAAGATTTATTTTTGTCTGATATTTTTATGGGTACATCAAAAATTTTAGTACTTGGTGTAAATAACTTTAATGTTTAATCATAAATTATTTATAATATTGATACTTTAATCGACAAACGGTAGTTAAAGATGAGATATACTCCTCCTCCCGGCCGATTACGGCCACGGCGGCCAATCTCATTGAGACTAGCATCTGCGCGGGAGATATTATTGTGCACAAGTGTATGCGTAGACACAAGTGCACTTTTTATTCCTTATCACTCTCATATTCCGGTGGGACGACTACTCGACACGACGAGTGAGAGTTAAGGCGCAGCACCGACGGCTTTACGTGCTCTTTGAGGCACGGGGGTGAAACACAGCCTATTTCCCAACTCCGGGCTGTTACTGAGGCTTACGAAATAGATAGACTCAATAACTAAACTTGGCGCGACCCAGGACTCGAACCCAGGACCTACATGCTACTAGCCACACCATCGAGGCAGTTTACTTTACCTATTTATAGACTTATCTTATCTAACTATGTATCTAAAGTAAGTGTGATCTTCTCAGATTTTTGATATAATATATTACGTATGAGGTATAATATACATTCTAGTATAAATATGGGTTAAAATGGGAAAATATTTAATTAGAGAGTAAAGCAAGAGTAGAGGCAAAAATAAAAAAGTAGAGTTTCACGCCAATGGTTATAGATATACGTAATTATTCTTACAATTAACTGTAGAAAGCGCACGCTATGTTTAAGGCGTGTCTAGATGAATGATCCTATACATCACATGAATGGTGATGTATTGAAGGAATTTATCACATTAATGTTGTTTCGTTATAACATAATAATAACGGTTCAATAATTTCTTATTTCTTATTCTTCTAAATAGATTTGAATTTCTTTTAAACACATAATGTTTCTTTATACAGGCGTAGGAACTAAGCCTTGAAACACCTGACCAAATAACACACAATAATAGCCCAAACAAAGCTGCCATTGCATAAGGTTCAGGAATCAGTGCCCTAAGGGCTCGTTGAATAGATTATAGATACGAAACACACATACTTATAATCTAGTAACATGAATACTATTATAGTTGCTGCTAATAGCTGGAACATCATTCGAATTCATTTTTATGTACGTCATCTTTTTATAATAAATATATGCAAGATATATAAAAGCAATGTAAGTATACCAATCGGGGATTCGTTTTAAAGAAAAAATTAGAACTGAAATCTGTTCATTTTATGAATATGCAGTAATTAAATCTTTTTTAAGTTTAGGTTTATTTCATCACAAAATTATAAATATATAGTATTTTCACTCTTTCTAAAGTAAATTTCCATGTCAATTGTAAAAATAAGATTACCTAATATAGAAAAATATTACTCAAACATAACTTAAAAACTAAATTCGAACAATAGCGACTCTATTCGCTAAGTATAGAAATTATAATATAATCGAAGCTTACAATTTTCCTCATTCCGAGGTCGAGTAGATACTACAACGACAACAAGTTATTCATTGTATTCCATCCAACGAATATCCTTCATTCTTTACACCCACATTTTCATTCATTTTTTCACAAATGTACATAATCGAAAATAATTATTATAATGAGTATGATTCATGATAAAATATTTGTATCTAAGTTATCCCGTCAATCAAGAGCGCCACGCGTGTCACTCGCTTGATGTGACAAATTGCATGCGCGCGCGCAGGAGTAGTGGCAAATCGACGTATAAATCATGGTAATCAACTACCATCTATCTAATGACACCTATTGGAGACTGATGTGCCCTTTTATATTTATCGCTTAAAGATCTGCCTCTACCAATAAGTACGGTGTTGTAGGTTTTTGTTTAGTCTACAATATATTGCTATAGTGATGATTTCTTTAGGAATGGTGAATAATTAATTATTATTTACGGGAATTTTTATATATAAATTTAATAGTTTTTTAACATCGCGTAGCTTAGCTTTATAGGAAAATAGACTAAGTATATATTAATGGCTTACTTGAGACCTTACTAGAAAAAATATTGATTTTCCATACAATTCTTTATTCCTCTTTTCACTCTATTTAGGGATTATTTGTTACATTAAAACTATCCTATGTCCTTCTCAAAGTCTCATATTATTGTCACAACAAATTACATCTAAACCGCTTCAGCGGATTTTTAATCCATCCATTAACAAATAAACGTACAAAAACATTTTTTTCCTTATAATAGTTAGTAGTTATAGATTTTTTAACAAATTGTAAATATAAAAGTACTAGCTGATACCCGCGACTTCGTCCGCGTTGCTTGAAATATTAACAAAGTTTTCCGCATGGCGCTACGCCGCTTGCCCCACTACTCCGCGAGAAGGAAACATACATCACTGAACACGCAGTACATATACAAATCGTTTTTCCTTGAAACTTTAATAAATTTTTATTAAATGAAGATATCGCAATCTTTTTTTATATAAGGGCCAAGTGTCTAAGAAATAAAACTTAGAAAGTTTCATTTAAATCTATCCAGTACTTTTTCCGTGATGCGCGCACAACTGCAGACCTCTATCATTTTATTTATATAGATTATTAGGTTATATAAAAACAAATGAAATTAATTAAATAAAAAAAAACAATTGACTTTAACCTTTTCTATTTAAACAGTAAAAAAATAATCATTTGGAGTCTGTAGAAGTTACAGTTTGGAAACATAAATTTAACATTCTCACACCCACCCCCGCAATCCCTATTGGAAATAGAATTTCGTAAAATCCTATTTGAGATGATTTCTGCATGACAAATAAAAGATTACTACCAAATTTAAAGTCTATAGAGGTTACAGTTTGGAAATAGAAATTTCACATTTTAACATCCACTACCGCAATCTTTTTCGGCGGTGGGTTGTTGTAAAATCCGCTCTTAAATCATTTCTGCATCACATATAGACGACTCTAGCTAAATTTGGAGTCTGTAGGAGCTACGGCTTGAAAATAAAAATTTTCATTGTTAAACCACCCCCGCAACCCCCTGTGGGGTGAGCTACCGTAAAATTCGTTCATAGACTATTTCTACATCTCTTACAGAAGATTCCTACCAAATTTGGAATTTATAGGAGCTATAGTTTAAAAACGGGAATTGTTCATTGTTAACGCCCCCGCAATCCCCTTTGGGGGATGAATTTCTTAAAATCCGTTTTTAGTTGACCTCTACATAACGAAAGTAATATTCCTACCAAGTTTCACATTTCTAAGTCCTATAGTTCCCGAGATTTCGTGATGAGTAACTATAGAAATTGGAATACTTCGATTATCATCGAAATTTTTAACGTTTTAGCAGACTTTTTTAAAATTTTCTTACATATAAACATTCTCCTGACAATTCTAAAGACAACAAAAAAAAATTAACCCAATCGGTCCAGCCGTTCTCAAGTGATACTCGATCATAGATACGGCATTTTATTTTTATCAAAAAATGAGAGTGGGTGTGCAGGGGTGCGTGGGAGTTGGTGGGTGGATGCGTGGAAGTTTGTAAGTAGATTCTTAGCTGAATGTAAAAGAACATTATCCGTTTAGTAAACTCCGTTGAAATCCATGAAAACAAAAGAATCAAGAGAAAGCGCTTGTCTTTTGTTTTTATTAGCGGGATAAATGTTCATAAAAGTAAAACAGCAATAAAAAAATGAAGGAACGTTAGAATTCGAAAAATAAATAGCCATAAACCATCTAGGAAAAATTTCGCATCGAATGGTGGTAGTTTCATGTCGATACGATCAGTGGTTTAGGCGTGATTGAGCCTCAAACGAACACCATTTTCATTATATATATATAGATAATAAAAAGTAAAATGAAATTGAGAAAGCATATTTAATAAATCATTTGCTTGTATCAATTAAAGAGATGCAATAAAAGTCGATCTTTCCACATTCTTGAATGAACCTCGCACGATTATAAATCAATTACTGAAGATTTATACACTTAAATTTTAATAATTAGTTTATTAAATTTTATGAAAGGTATGAGATTCTTACAATCGAGTAAAGACACGCTTTTTTATTTGTGTAATGAAATTTCAGTTTTTTTTAATAATAACAGAGCGACAGATTGAGTGTTGGTACGTAAAGTTAATAGTCAATAGATTACTACTAGATAGATTACTTTCAATTCTATAACCTACGAAGTAAAATCCCTTGAGAAATATACCCAAGTTTACAACTGACTATTTATGACATACTGTAGACTATAAATATAAAGTCGCAAACCGCTCCTCCAGACTGCGGCACTCCTCTATCTATTAGATATTATTACGTATTTGCTCACCGCGCTGTAATCATTATAAGTAATGCCGCGGGCGATGTTGAGTTTAATTTCGCCACGTGTTTGTGTTATTTTATGAAACTGTTCATCTATTTATAACAAGAGGCCTTAGAGACATTTGATAAAGCATAAATAAATAAATATGTTAGTACATTAACAAAGAACACCATCTACTTCCATGGTAAAGTTAGAAGCTACTTTAGGTATGGCAGAGGACATTTAAAACCCCATAAAACACTCAATTATTTTAGATTCTGAAATTTTTTATTTCTTTCCATGAAACCCTAGTTTAGCCAAATAAGGGTCTAACCAGGGGGGTATTAAGCCTTTATCAATTAACAGCATTTATTTTATATGAGTTTTATTTTTTACAATAATTAAGGATACGGGGGTATGTTTAAAGTATGTAAATGTATATATACATACGAACTGAGTATTCTTTAAATTCAAAAATCATTCTTTCTAACCAGTGACCTGCTTTACATATGACATAGCTTACACAAAGGCAGCAAATCCTTATAACTATTATTGGGTTAAGAAAGTAGTCTGGACTTAAATAACAAATGCTGATACTTATATCGTATTAAATATACCCAAAGTTATATTATATGTAGTACATATACTCGTAGCAAAGAAAATATTAACAATAATTATTATTATATTGTCCAAATATGCAAATGAGATTAAAAGCAGTTAATTGAATTTTATTTATGGCTACGGACTGCTAAAAAGTTTTTTGTTTCTAAACATCATTTAGATGATAATTTGGACTCTAAATCATATCAGACGCGAATTTTTGATTGAGCTTAACGACATTTCAATAAATTACACCTATAGAAGTTTTTTACGAGACTATAATTGCTTTATGAATAAAATTTTGTACTATTGTTAAACATAAATTAGTTAATCATTTTATTTATAGTATTTTAATAAAGTTACAGTAATACACCATTATAGCATAAAAATTGGGTTTAACTTCAAATAATAATAGAAATAAATATTTATAACGTCTCTATTTATTTATTCTGTAACATTTTTTTAAATTAATATTTTATTCAGCACTAATGACTCGCCCTCGCTCCGCTCACGCAGACAGACGGAGAGAGGGGCAAAATTTTTAAAAAATGTATTTTTTATAAGCAGGTAATGTACGATTCCATCATATGCGTTTAGTAAAAAGCTTTTTCAATTTTACAAATTTAATTTACCTGTATAGTTTGATATATAGATTAACTTCGAATTCTATTAACATAAATAAAATCACATTTCAACTATTTTTAACCACGCTATATAAGTGTAAGTATTCGTAGTAGCTTACGACTAAAATATTCACGTTTTATCATTTCTGCGAGAGTAAAATAAAGTGATAAGCTCATAAGTGATAGAATCACATTGTAAATAAGGTATCTATGTAAATATAGGAATTCTGCGACGTAATAGTGCTTAATTAGGATATTATATGGCAGGCTTGTGGTTGAAGGAAGTCGTTACTGCTTCCTGCGCGTTCCACTCGGCGGCGCGCGACTCTCTAGCCTTGGGGTGCATGATAGTACCTACTAATATTACTTCTTGTGACTTATATTGTAAGATTATTATAATACTAACTAGAGATTACAAATAATTTTCTGCTTAGCCAATAAAGAATATGCCCGCTAAATATGAAAACACGTAGAGTAAACAGAACCTTTGCTTTTGGATAAGAGTTTGAGGACGTCCCAACGAGTGTTTATGAAAAAATGAACGAAATAGGCGCATAAAAAACCTATTTGACATGAATATTCTATTGAATTCATATTATTATCAAATATCAAGCTCTACAACTCAATTCTCTTCACTTGTATTTTCTTATACTTACATATTTTTAAAAAATACAATTATATATAAAGTCCACTGTAGATTATAACTCGTTTCTTACAATCTTTATGGCTCTCAAGAAGGATGCATTCTTTACTTAACGTCGAGGAAACGGCGAGGAGGTAACATTTTTATGCAGATTTCTGATTACGCCAGACAGACCGCGAAAAATGTATTAAAGTTCAGTGACATATCACTTTAATCTGTTTTAGTAAAAGAGGCATTTTATTTTTCAAAATAAAACAAAAAAATAAAAAATGTAGGTACATCATCATCATCATCATACAGTTAATTAAATAAATATAGGCATATACCTAACAGGAGGCAGTATAAAATGCTTTCACAGAGTTTGTCGAATATACATCATCAGAGTTCTATCGCAAAGCCATAAATGACCTTCCTATTAGATCGCAGCAATGTATAGATAATAATGGTAATTATTTTAATTAAATAAATATGTTAAATTAAAAAAAAGAAATTTCAATTTTTCAGTACGAATCGGCAGTTTCATACTTTACTTCATACCCCTAATATAATATACATTTTTAAGACATTAACACACAGCACTAACTAATTTTATAGAAAGCTATACTAGAACAACTTTTACTTCTCAGGTGTTAAAATAAATCCTCCTCCTTTTTGGAAGTCGAGTAAATGCGAAAGTGTATTTATTATTCGCCGTATCACTGAGCAACGGAAAACAAATTGATTTGACTTTTTTGCATTATTTAAATGGACTCGAGAGTGACAAACAACTTTTTATCTCAGGATATCATTTTAATATGTTTTTTTTAAATCCACACTGGCCTTTATTTCTCTTTTAATATAAAAAATAAAAATAATAATGTTCTCCGACCGATTCCGGCCAATTTCATTGAGACTGGACAACTGTGCAGGATATATTATAGTGCACAAGTGCTATCACTATCATATTCTGATGGGACGACTACTCGACACGACCAGTGAGAGTTAAGGAGTAGGACCGAGACGGCTTTAAGTGCTCTCCGAGGCACGGGGGTGACTTACCGCCAACTTCCCAACTCCGGACTGTTACTGAGGCTTACTAAACAGAAAGACTCAATAATTAAACTTGGCCCGACCCGGGAATCGAACCCAGGATCTCTTGATATATAACCGTACATGCTACCACTAAACCACCGAGGCAATAAAAATACACAAAACAAAAACAGATGTTAAAATTTTCATTATTTACTTATTTATTCACGGGTAGAATATATTGTGTGCGACATAGATGGAAAGCTAACATCCTCCGCAGAGGACGTATCAAGGAAATTGCAGAGGCAAGTGATATTTATGCAGATTCCAGATTGCGTTGGAATCTCCCAGATAGCATTAGACAGGTACATTGGGCTAGGCTTTGCGAAATAAATGATAATCATAGTGGATGTTTTCGTTTAACTCTGACCAGTTTAATATGCAATTTTAAATAATGTATGTATGTTTATATGCATATTACATTTTGAAGTTAAGATTAAATAAACTATTTCGTTGTGGTTCAATCAAATAACGAAAAATAAATTCTAGATACTAATTAGTTTATTTTATGCATAAAAGATGATACGAAAAAGAAACAGTTTTCAAGAAATAAATAATAAAACTTTACAAATATTGACATAAAAATGTGCCTAATAATACGAAAATACATAAGTAGTTAAATAGTATTAAGTACAGTAAAGTAAAAAAGATTTTGTCACCCGGGTGAGAACTTGAGAAGTGAGAGATTTATCGGAAAGTAAACATTTGATTCGTATTGTTTGATTAGATTTATTTTACAGGGCGCTAAGTTGTTAATGATTCAACAAACATGAGATCCATCATAACCCGAGAAAAAATATATTTACCTACATAGAAAGGAAGAAATATAATATAGTATATAATAGTATTTAGTGATTCATAAAAACTAGAGTATATCCAGTGATCGAAATTAAACTATAATTGTTATTATTATTGATTGACAACACTAAGGCACCGTAACAGGCACTTAACAAAAAAGGAAATCGGTTAACAAAAGAACGTAAAAAGATAAGGCTTTCCCTTTTTAATTTTGACATCGACAATTAGATTCACGTAAGGTGCCACTGCTAAGTAAAGCCAGTCCTCAGCGCTGGTCCAAATGCAAGTTTATGGACTTCATGTCCTTCACGAACTTCTTTGCTTGCTTTTCTTTTAAAACGTATTAGCAGTTTTACGCATTATAAAAGAAATTCGCAAATAAAAATCCCAAAGTAATGAAGTAGAGTCCCGGATCTCGTGATCCAAAACTCTATCCGCAAAACGAATGTGTTCCAAAATAAAATACAAAATCTATTTAAAATATCTATACTAGCTAACAATCTTGTATGAGGCGCAGCTTCATCCTGAAATATATAAAAAGTTTTAGGATACGCTAAGAGAAGACTTCCTGGGGAAGGCTAGGTCTTCAATCGTGCACAGTAAAAATGTTTATTTACTTTTTATGGCGCAACTTCGTACTCTTAAATTAGATTTAATGAATAAGTCTGATAAACGGCAAATTACTTCGTGTTAAGTGAAGCTACAACTATCGCTATATCGCGAGCATCTCGACAGCGCCGTACATTCATAGGTCTAATCTACAACATTCCCACATATTGTTTTCTAAAAAGTTTATTTGTTTTCACACGAATTACTCGGGGAAATGTTTGTATTTTATCTATTTCATTAATTTGCATTCATTTTAAATTATACGCGACGGAAATAGTCTTACTGGTTCGCTGTAGATTCATTCAGATTATTATAATTTCAAATTTAACGCTTAATATCTATGAGATAATCAAATAGATTCAGAGTGTTTGATTTTATATTTTAATAAGCTTTTATAACTTTTTTAATAATTTTATTGTTTTTTAGTGTTTTAAATATTTAAATTTTATTTCTAAACATATGACAACTTAGATCTAAAATAAATGAAAAACAAAATTACTAGTACTTAGCCTTTAGTAACACATAAATGGACTTTTCAGATATAGTTATCTCATTCAGATATCTTAGCATTGATTTAATTCGATGCGGCAATGAACTCGTGTAACTTAGAAGAGCGTTCAGCATATTTTTTTACAGGAAGTATGTTTACAAACATCGCGTGGAATGGCAGTATACGCCGCGATCATGTCCACTTCTGCGATGTTATCTGTGCGTCGCTAATTGAGCCGCCATCTTGTGAGCACACCAATTAGCGCGGGACGTCCTTTCGATTACATCTCATAGTATCAGTTTTTATGTTAATTTGTGAATTGTAATTAAATATTTACCCTCTAGAAGTAAGTACTTATTGTAGGTAAAGTATTTCTACGTTTTTTTCTAATATTAGGTACCTATGTGTCGTTTTGTTGCTTTTTGATAGTAATCATACATTTCTAGTCTACCTCAAAAATATGGCAATATTTCTCGTCTTATCAATCGCACATCGATACTTGTTATGAGGGGAATACTGACAAATAATAATAAATACTAAAGATTAAACTATTATTTAATATTACTTTAAATTAATAACTTACACAATATACAACTACAATAATAAAGGTTACGGAGGGGTTGAAAATGGCCTAAATGGCTTCGAGAAAAGGGTGCCGTGGCCTCCTTGTTTTCGCTTGACTTGATATACCTACATCATATGAAGTTATAAACATTTGTGGCTTATATCCCTATACTACGCAATACAGGTACGAGTAAAGTTATAGGAAAGTATCATTTACAAAATACATACTTGTTACACCATAATTAATGGTGTAATAGTTGATTACTTTATCAAACGATCTGCCAATAGCTAACGCCGCCACCTTCCCCGAGGGCTATTATTTGCACGATAATGTGTTTGACGAGTGACGACATTTTAGCACGGTGAGAGTCGACTATTTGATTTTGTACACGGTAAAACGTTCTGGTTTCTATATTTCAATATAATTATATTAAATACATTGTATATTATGTATAGCTTAGGTTTCATCGTTATATTAATCTATTTATTTCTCGCATTGTTTCATGTCCGTCAAAACTTTTATTTCAAATCGTAAAATTTTGTTCTTCGTTTTATACTTTACTTTATATATAATACTGAAATAAGTATATAGATATGAACAATATTAAAAAAACAATGCTGAAATACGTAAAAAATAATAAATTAGCGTCCTGACCTTAGCTTCCAGGGACTCGAGGTTGACCACACCGGGCTCCAGGGTTTGCTGTAACAAGAGAATGCTATTTAATAATATGCAAACAATGGTTCACTAAGCGTCCTGTCAGTGATTGCGGATTGGACGCGCCTTTTGTTAGGCTTACTGTATTGTTTTGTATGATAACAAAGGTCTCTTTAGACATATTTTAAATTCCTTATTTACTTCAAGATGTTTAAGTACATTTATCTGTAAGGTAGCGTTTTCATACTGTAGTATAATAAATACGAAATAGCGCAATCTGTTTGTATACTTTGTTTTGACAATGATTCGGCGTAGCCGGTCAATGAACTTTGAAGGATATTTAGAATCATATGAAAAATATCTTTGTCTGAAATTATGAAAGTGGTATATGAACCATTTTTTATGTTTTTCTTTATATGTATGAGAATTAACAATACTACATAATATACAAATGATTCTTTAGAACTTATTACGAGTACAGAATATATTGATTGGGATTTGGGTCAAAAAACGTCACAAACAACGAGCGAGGTCAGCAGGGATTTAGTGCTAAGTAGTAGTTAGTAGTTGATTAAAGGCAATCAGAGCGATTATTTCTCGTATAAAACCCTAATTTTTATAAAAGCCATAAACTAAGTATTTTCAATTGCAAAGGAGATTTCAGAACATTTCGTTTCGGTTGAAAGCTAAATTGCCATCTTAAAACAAATGCTAAGTATAAAACTTAAGATGCCTAGATTTTTTCATAAAAGGACTGCACTCTAGTAATTATACTTTAATTACTTCTTAGGCACTGTTTTTATGAGTCACAGTTCTGCAGATCCAGTTCGTAAGTTTTCCAAGTAAACGGAGCAGCGCGGCTTATTAGGGGTTATCAGGCCGTGGCCTCTCTCCGCACGCGACACGTACACGAACGATGTTCTTAGAAAAAGTACAATTTATTGGGTATTGGGCAGTGGTAGTCCAGTGGTAATGCGCACAGTTTGTAGAGCCAGTGAAGCTGGTTCTAACTCCGGGTCTCGCATCTCTAATATTTGCATGAGCGAATCATTTTTGACGTGATTAGTACCACTTGTCTTACGGAGCGGAAAACATCGCGAGGAAACATACATATTTGAGAGAACTTACCACTAGCCAAGAAGTTTTCAAAGTTTTGAAAGGCATGTGAAGTCCATCAGTTGGCCACAAGAAAAACTTGGCCAGCGTCGTGTGCGTTAGCCCAACGTTAGGGTGGCCTGTGCCCAACAATAGGATGTGTTAAAAAGGGCTGAATACATAATGTATAAGCACAAATATGTATATAAGACCTAATCACCTAAACTTCATTGTTTCATTATAATAATATAACATCTTCAATCACACTGCCTCTGTCGCAAAGAAAATGTTTACACTGCACTGCACTGGTCCGATATAGTGTTTGTTTCTTGGCTAATTCAGGGTATCTAGATCTACCAGGGTAGGATACGATATATTTTTGAAATATCACGTTTAATTTCTATATAGTTTATCTAGTTCAGGCATTATATAGTACCATATGTGCCTATATATTGACATGAAATCTGTTATTTATTTATTTATTTACTTTCTGTGAGTGAAGCTATGCGTGTAATTAGATGACTCAATGTAGCGTTTTATTTAGAATATAGAATCTTTCAACTATTGTCAACCAGAAAATGCAAAAATAATATATCTATAATATCATGATCAAACTGTCTTTAGACATAAGAAGAGTTAAGGTCGTTGACTTTCTTTAATGAATTTTATAAGGTGTGTCGCGCACGCGCACGTTAAATTTACAATATGTTTGACGTGCGCGTGCGCAGAGCTTGATTCACGATTGCGACCCGATCGTTTCACGATGTGATCGCGATAATGGGCTAATTAAATAATTATTAGCATGTTCACATACATGAGAAGTATATTAATATTGTAAATAAAACTATCTTTTAAGATTTTTAACGATACTTATATGTATACTTAAAATGACCTTTGAGACGACTGAAACATTAGACCCCCAGTGGCCATGATTGCTAAAGAACATTCGAAACTTAGGGGGAAAAAACGATAAAATACGAAAATAGTTTTATTAAAAATGTTAAAAAATAAGGAAGTATCATATTATGATTTAATTAAGAAACATTCCTAAGATATCTCTGCTTTTAAGATAGAGCATATAATGAGTACTTAAATATATTAGAAAACCTTATACTTAGTTATTAGAGCGCATTAGAAAAGCTGTTCACGAGTGATGGTTCTGAGAATGTCTGCGAAATGGGCTATGCGATCAACTAATTGCATTTTACACATTCCTCATAGGCGATGTGGATGTCCGGTAGAGTTGTTGTCTTTACCATCCACCCGTGGTAACATTTCTGCCATACTCATTAATGTTAGGTAAAGCTTTTTCTGTCTGTCTTCTCCTTTCTTATGCTTAATTTACTTTTTGCTATTTTAAAAAGATCTTCTTTAAAGGTGTAATGGTTATAAGATATTTAGGTTACTTCGCTTTGTGAGTAGAGACCGCCCTCTACTTCGTTTAAATATCGTACACGATAGAAAAATATATTTGTGTACAAATAAACTTTCTTGCAAAAGTATACAAATCAATTAATTAATACTAAATCAATTAATTAATACTAAAACTAAATCAATTAATTTTCTTTTTAATTATGGCCTATATTACCAATTCAACTAAAATACTTACAGTGGTGGAACTACCTTTGTTAGTTACTTAATAAAGATATGTAAAAGTTTTAATACTTGAATACATAAAAAATAATAATGTTTTAATAAATAAGTCGTTTTAATTCTTGAGTATTCGAACGAATAGCGATTAAGTCATACCGCTTTCATCAACTGCATAATATTATTATATTATTTATGGTTTTAAAATGCTAAGCAAAATAATGAAGAAATATAATATATTGCTTTTTATTATCGATTATACGAGCAGTTTATGTGTTTTATGACCCTAGTACGCTTTATTTTTTTGAGCGGGACTGTTTCATTTTCCTAAACATCAGTTATTAAAAGTCCTGTCAAAATCAGTCCAGCCGTTTCCTAAAAATAATGTCATATGTATTTGGTAAAAACTCTTACATTAACATTACAAAGAAATAAATACTTCAATGTTATATGTATCTAAATAGAGAAGTAACATCTCAAATCTCTTGCATTAATCCAGTATTCAACATCCATACAACAAAATTAAATTGTCGTATAATTCTTTTCTTTACTATATTTCGTGCTAGACCATAACGTTATATGAATATATTTTATGAACGTAGTACAATAAGGCCTTGTAAGTTAATAATCGTAATTTATTCACAACCAACGCAGTTGATGTCGGCTACTCGGTCTACACTGTGGTACAAGTGCATATGAAGACTAGAGACAGAGCGTGGGCAAGCGGCTGGCTTTGTAGCGTTGTAAGCTTCGAAGATGACATTCAGACAGGCTAACATTAATTAATAAACATTTATAATAACAAAGTTTTGTATTAACTTAACAACTAACTACTCCTTAAACTGTAATTTATTGTATAAGCCACAATTGATATGATTAAAAAATAATAATAAATATAAATATGTTGGGACATCATTACACACAGCGCCATCAAGTTCCGTGGTAAGCTACGAAGGAAGCTTGTGTTACGGATACTAGATAGTTTATATACTACATATATAAGTTTAAATACATACATATTATAAAATATAAACACCCATGACTGGAGTACAAACATCCGAGTTTAATAAATGAATGTCCCCAGCGGGACTCGAACCCGCGATCACTGGCGCAAGAAAGTAGGGTCACTACAAACTGCGCCAAACGAGTCGTCATAGTTTTGAGCAAGAGTATTAGTCAAAACAAAAGTTTAGTATAATGTATGTACAAATAATAATATACATACTTGTAAGTACGTCGCCAGTCATAAAAAATACTATTGTTTGATATAAGTAATTTTACAGCTGCTTCTGATAAATAATTATAATTAATTAATCATAATTTTGATAATTATAACAAAAGGCGTGGAAATCGCTTATTCTGCGTGATTTCTTGCAGTCTCTACTCCTTAATTACAGCGTTTCTCAGCTTATAAAAACTTTGATTTAATGACAGACTTCGCGATTGTTTACACGCGAAGTACAGTTTACTGAGTGGCGCTTCAATAAAAGTATTAATGAAACTAGTGACTTGACCTTACTTTGATCGGGTACGTCCCTAGTTACCCGGGTTTTATTCACAATTTCATAGGTTTCATTTTTAGCGTGGACTTTAATTAGTATCCTACTAGTAGTTAGTAGTAGTAGCTGTAGTTGTTATATTTTACCTGATATCATTATACTTTCTGTTATTTGAAAAATCTATTATAGTACGAAATTATGAAAAAGTTATAATTTCTGATATTTAAGATTAATCTTAAACAATAATTTGGAAAAGGATGAAGATATTGATCCACGCATAACATGGCACCATTTAACAGCTTAATTATTAAAAGTCTTTATCGCATAAATCACGGGCCTCCCTTTAATAAAAGGGGGATTAGGACACTGTGGTAGCTGTAGCATTGGTAAAGTGTATGCTTAGGAACACGAGTAAAATGGGTTCGGAGTCTCGCATTTCTGATACGAGTATTTTCACGTGCGAATCTTTTACAACATGTTTGCCGCTTGTTTAAAGTCGAAGGAAAACATCGTAAGGAAATCTCAGACAACTGAGAGAATGCATAAAATGTCAAGTCCGCCCGAACTTGGCTAGCGCAGTTGAATATGGCAGGATGCTCTCGTAATAAGATTGTAACTAGATCAAAATTCCACAATCGTCGTGGGTGTTCCAACTGGACCCCAACATATTTTCGTAATGAAATAAACATACTAAATAAAAGATATTTATAGCTGCATTGTTTTGATATCAAACGAGTAAAAAGCTTTGTTTTTCTTTGACAGGTTTCGTATTTCAAAAGGGATCGTGTGTCGGTCGGTAGCGTGTGTACTACAATGCTTGGCGAGAATGACATACTTTCGTAATAAATGCTGTGTCGTGATGAATAATTAGGTAATGATTTTTTCTTCTTTCTTATCAGGAATATAAATTAGAATATGTGTGTCAGAGATGGTGTCAATTTCTGGCTAAGAACGAATTAAAATAATAAGTATTTAGTATAGGTTCGTTATTATACAGAATTAGAAAGAATGAGTGTTCAGATGTCAGACAGTGGTCAGATATAAAAAGCTGTAAGCCTTACAGCTTTGTCAGCCTACCTATATTATATTTAAATGGCTATTTAAATATTGATATGAATCGGCAGGAGTATTATAGCATATTGTAAATCGAAAGCATAAGTATTATAATATTATATTGTTCTTAGTAGAAGAATACCTTTTAATTTTTAAAGTTTCATTTTTAAATAATTTTCGTTTAATGAATTTTATTTATACATCTAGTTCAAACAGCATTTTTTATTATTTCTTCAATGTTATTCCTCTTACTTTGCAAGCTTAATAATATTCGTATTATAAAAAGCTTAGATAATATTGCCCTTACCTTGTTGTCTGTAAAATGATCTTATAACCGACCTTTACAACTTTCTATTCACGTTTTATGTTACCCATAAAGTACTCATTGGATACAACCATATACATAATAGGTGTGTTGTAATGTGCAAAATCATAAAAATTATAGTCGAAGACTCAATGCGCCCTCCCACTCACTCCTACATGATAGACAACAGTTTTCAGTTTACAGTCAGTGTTGCTCCTACAGTCCACTCGTCTAGGTATCAGAAAAGTACCTAGAGCAACCTGCATGGTGCACCGCACGCTGATGTGGACCACCTCCCAGTGCGTTTTTTACTTATGCACTAATGCACATTGAGGGAGATGGTTTTAGAGCATAAACTAACCTAAAATATCATTTTATATAAACTTACGAGTGAAGCCGAACGTTGCTGCTTGCTGAGGTCATGCTGGCTGCGAGTGCGGTCTTCGCCTGCGTCAGAGAACTGCCCCGACTTGCGTGAACTGAGAAAGTAATCAAATTAAAACTTTATAATAACAAAATAAATAAAGTCGATAAAAAATACAATTTTAAAATTGTTATAAGGAGTGTCCATTTTTTCGGCCGGTAGTAACTAAGTCTTAGCAATGTGCTTTTAAAATTCTACTTGAAAAAGAAATATAGGTTTGACTATCGATATTCTTTATACCTTTCGTATGTCAGCACATCTTTCTTTACTTTCGTTGACTTTATCACTGCGTGTTTTATTAGTAAAATACAAAAGGTACCGGTTAAAAATCCATAACGTTCATCGGACTGAAATTATACTATGATTTAATTATTATAAGATTTAATTATTGCTGAGACATCTAATCCTCCTCAGTCATGTCAGATAATAATTGTCCAAATGAAGGTCTTATTTAAAAATATTTACATGTTAAACAAGAGCCAATCTTATTTATAAGCTCAAATACCAATATATGTATCCATATTACATATCACATGCAACCGTTTCATATTCCAATATGTGACTTGACAGAATGCTTCAGTCCGTGACATGGCCTTGTCTGCCAACCTGACACCCTAACTTTGTGAAAACCTTGAAACACTGCCACAGTTTCGTTTACACAATCTGATTTCATTAGTAGTCAAGTACGTATTAACTATATCACGACTACATCGATTTGTCATTGTGCTGTAACTGTAGATTATTTTACTGCAGTATCAAATTAGGAGGCATTTGCAAATATTTTGACTGGTATTGTTTTACTTGTATTATTAATAAAGTCCTCTTGTTAGCTATTGTTATGAAAATATTTGTTTTTACTCAAGTAATAAGTTGTCAAATACATACATGGGTAAAAACGTCTCTAACGTCCCAAACAACTAAATGGTTGTGACTTTAGCATACAGTACCTCTATAGGTACTCTTTTTTTTCGTCTTCGGATCAACTGATATCTTTCAAGCAAGAGATAATAATATTAACCGCATATCTCTAAATAAATTGCGTGAAAATGACAACCATAAAATAAAATTATCAAAAGTGTTAAACCATGGTTTGAATAGCCTTCATAACTTTACAAGTAAACGCGATAATAACAGTTTGTCTCTATTATAAATATGTATAAATATTTTTAACATTGTGCCTATCTACTTGCTATGTGACTGATCTGAAAGATACTTAAAGAGTATTTATATAAAACTTTATAGTTGACACATTATTCGGAATACGATCCATGATTATTGAATATCCCCAGCCCTGAGCCCACGTTTTGCTGTTATCTAAGTAATATCGGCATTAACATTCCGACGATGCCACCCAGCGCGTGCCATTGAAGTTTTAACAAGAAAAAATAAAATTTTATTAAGCTCTTTATTTTGTTTAAGTTAAGTGTGCATTAAGTTTATATCTGGTAAAGATATTCGCTATAAATTTTATCTGTTAAGTGGTAATCCGCACTTGCATCGCTTCCTTTGATAACTTTACGAATTAATATTATATTGAACAACTAGTAAGGCACATAGGAAAAACGGTAGTCTTTTTAATAAATGTTTATATCTATGCCTCAAAATGGATCGACAATAAGATGGTTTCCGCGGAAATAGAACTAAATTGAAAACACCACGATATAATGAACGAGAAACTTGAGAAAACGATTTATTATACGTTCATAATATCTTCACATGATGACTCTACGGTCTACCAGTTTTAAAGGAAATTCGACATGGATTTATACAAAAACTTACCATACTTTTTCTTATATCTTGATAAATACAAAATGTAATTTATATCGGAGTAGCTACAACACGAGCATAGCCGTAGGCAACAATTAGTATAGTAAACCTTCTCACCTAGTTAATTTGCGGTGCGCGCGGCGACCCCCGCTGATCATGGAGAGAGTGCTCATGACCGCCGACATGGCGACGATTGCGCGCACTCATGGGACCTGTACAGGAAGACAACAAGATCTATCAACATTCTATGTTTAAACAGTACTGCTTAAAAAAGACTCTGTTTTAATTTTTTATGGTATTTTTTATTTGGATTTGATGTTCCTGACGTTTTCAATGCTATACCGTAAACATAATCTAACTAACGACTAACGAAAATTACTATAGCTACCTATAGTAAATAGTTGTTTTTTGTGAGGTACTTTAGTGTCATTACTTTTTATTTTAAAGTATTGCCTAATTTGTGTATAACAGTCTGTAATAACTTTAACCTTTAAGACTCTTCCGTCATACATTCACGTTGTGAAACTATTAGATACAGTATGTTTATGTACAGAACTACTGTTTTATCTCTCACATGCAGGGATATGTTTGAGTGTATGTTACATGATATTTTTATAAGTACCTTCAGGGAACTTATAAAAACTTCAGGTGCTTCCATAAAAAGATCAGTAATGATTTAAAACTAAAAGGCTATAGTCATTATAGCTTTTAAATAATAAGTTACTAACAATAGTAAATAAATTATACGAAATATTGTCATAATTTATGATATGTATAGATTTACACTATCAACCTTCAGGCTCCACTGCCTTTGTTTGTAACAATAAGTTTCGTCTTTGCCGAATAAAAGGCATCTGTATTACAGAATGTAAGTAGATATCCTATGAATTCTAACAATATAGTGATTATTTCAATTGTTTTCAGGGTTTTTTAAAAAGCGAAAGTTGCAAATAAATTTTTGGTTCCTGAAATTTCAAATGCAATCACTAGATATGTAAAAAAACTGAAAAAATCGGTAAAAGTTGCCTAACCCTGAACATAGGCATGATGGGAATCTAGAAATAAATCAATAGGTATAGATTTTACACAGCTCACAAGTCCGTCACGGAACGAAGTTAAGCTTAAAGCTTAAATAGCGCCAATTATATTTTTACCTTGTTACAGCAATTAAGATGCCGATTGCAAGAAGTCATCAGACGATACAAACCTTCACAAAGTAAATTCGATTCGACGTTTATCCCACGATTTCAATTTCTAAGAATAATGTATGATTTTAGAAGTGTCATTTATATTCGACTAATGGTTTCTTCTTGAGCAACTGCAAATTTTAAACTTTACACTTTTTTATATTTTTTAATGTAAAACATCTAAATTGGTGCGTCTGAACTACTGCTAACTCGTTGCATAACGGAAAACAGCGACGTATTTGGTCAACCAGAACAAGATTAATTCATAACATATCTGACTAAAATTTAGTACAATATGTATTTAAGAATGTTATAATAAATAAAAAATTGCTATCATCTAATATTTACAATAAATAAAAAATGAATTTATAAATAGGTAAAAAAAGTATTTCAACGTGAGCTGCGTTACTAGTTACAAAAAGTTAGATTTGACGAAGGTATTGCCATGCCCCCTAATCTCATAGAAGAGTGTAGTTAAGGTATTTTGATAAATTGATCTGCCTATGTTACATTTAAGGCCCTAAGAAAAGATACAAGTGGAAGTTTTATTTAAAATCCAGCTTTTTAAATTAAAAGCTCCGCCGTAAATCCAAGTGCAACATTAAATTAAGCTTTGCATCACAGGCCATATTTGACTGACACTGTAATTACAACAAGTACAATAGTCAATAATCATGCGGTAGTTAGACCATAGAGTCAGCAGTCCGCAAATTGTCTGATGCGTGCCTTTGCGCCAACGGAGCAGTCATTATGTAATACGGGGCTTGGAATAGTTAGGAGATATAGGTCCATAGTATTCTTTTCTAAATAATCCGTTTTTACATCTTATAGCTTCTGTACGCGGCTTTGTCTGCGTAAAAATATTTGCACGAGACTTCCCCTACATTATACAGTCATCTGACGCTATATTATTTCAATACGAAAGTTTTGACTTGAACTTTTTTAATTTTGTATTGGAGCAACTAGTCGAATATTAATTTTACAAATAAAAAAAATAGTATTAATAGTAGTTAAACTATTTTCCTTTCACGATAGGTACCTACTAATATAATAGACGAAATAAAACTACAATTTAAAATAAAATAATTCCATTCAGACTGTAGTTTGTGAACATGACATTTACTAATGTAATCTACAGGTAATTGCAGAACTTATATGAAGTAATGCGCTTTAATACTGTCGCATTTGGCTTAAGTGAATCTGATAAGTCATATCAACTACTGACTGGTAGATTTGCATATAACATTTAGAGTTCCGTGCTTAAGGGGTTCAATTAGAACTGACCCAACTAAGCTTACGTTATTCATTCACCTATTTTTAAAGGGCTTTTTGTAAATCTTTAGTCATAGTTTCAAGTTTGATATTCAGATAATAAATAAAAGGAAATGTAAAATAATAATAAATTAGGTTTAGGGCTAAAGAATTTGATCAACAGAAATTATAATTTCTATTTACCTAGCAAAAGATAATTTTATGTTAGTTATAATAATTATTAACATATAACCGTAACGTAAAGTAAAACGTAAAACGTAGAGCAGTTATATTTTAAATAGCTACGATACTCTCAGTGCACGAGCGCAGCTCGCACTTGTCTCATTTTATCCGGACTTGTTTGCCATTTGATATCGCAAGCTAATAGATTCAATTACAGTCGTTTGTCTCCTATGTCAATAAACAATATCATTAATAATCTTGTTATTTGCATGGTAGATGCATTTTTAAATTTGGACTATTAGAAATATAGTTTTGAATTTTTTTCTGTAAGATATAAAAATAAAATATAAATATACAACAGTACAACAATAACAGAAATAAGTTTAAATTATAACCTATTTGCCACTAAATACAATTATTGAAGTAATGACTAGTGATTTTTTTATATTATTATTATTTATTATTATATTACTTTATTTTCATACATTAATACTTAATAGAAAGAATAACATAATATATAAAAATATATTGACATATTTGTTTGTTTTTACATAAGCCTGTTGAAGCCTCTGACTCCCAAACTAGGTTAAACCTGTATGTCAGGAGTCAGCGCCCTCAAAACTAGTGATGATAATATGTAGTTATTAAATAAAACAATTCATACGGTCCAAGTATAATGTTAAAGAAGCTCTAAGATATTCACGTATACGAGAAAAGCACTAGAAATATTTTAAGAAACCTCAGATCAAATATCACGTGTTATAAGGCTAAACCACTTACAGTCAATAGGCCAGCCGCCAAACCGCATCTTCCGATAAGATAATACGCCTGGGATGCTGAGCGATGGACCGAAAAGAATATACCGAATGAGATCGCCTCAAAGTGATTTAGTAAGTTTTTATGTTTTCTTTTATATTTTATGTTTTCTTTTATGTTTATGTTATAATTTGCAGTTGCAATAGTTTTCTTTAAATATAAGGATGGAAACATTAACTTTATATAGTTTATTTTTAGGTATGTAACACATTACTTTCTCTCTCTCTCTCTCTCTCTCTCTTTCCAGCAAGAATTTAGTCCACGGTTTTTTATTCATAACACGTTAACGTTAAATAAGTATTACCACGTACTAATAAAAACCGCTCTAGTTAGTTCCGACACACACATACACACTACGAAACTGAATGATCGATATAGTCCGGATATCGATGGATCATGAAATGTCACTAAAACCGAAGCAAAAACGAGTCTCTTGACTTAATTATTAAAGTGAACTAGAAAATTTTACATAAAAGTCACCATTAAATCAGACATGTTCACTACAAAAGCAACAGATGAACGCCAGAACCCATGTTTTATTAATGTCTTATGAGTTATTGCCGATACCCATGTCTAATCAAGAATCTGATATCTCGCGATTGGATGCTATGGTACAAGTTCTTAAAGTGAAAAAAATCTACAAAATATGTATACTCGTATTTATTTTAGTTGCATTGTTCATCAGTTAATTATTTTTGAACTCTATATAGTTAAAAATCGAAAACCATATGATTTTAATTTTACGTACATTTAAAACGGAGAAGATACTCAACTTGTTTAAGATTTGTATGACATTCTTATATGCGATGTCTCCTCTTGATCAAATTTAATTATTTTTATGATAATAAGGTGAATAATAGGTTTATATACCTAACATATAGTTCCGTTATAAAATTCAAGAAAATTTACGAAGGTATTAGTAGTATTAATATTCTTTCACTGAACGATTAGTTTTTATCAGCCTCTATATTTTAAATGCCAATTTTGTTTCTTATTCTATTTTTTCTCTGAAGTAAATGTATCTGTTTAACTATTAAAGGCTGTGCCCCTATGATGTTAAAATGCTTCAGTAGGCAGCGCAAAATATTTACGGCATTTTTAATACTTCTAATAATAACCTTGAACTTAGTGCCTTTTAGCTAAGGAACTTAAAGATTACATAGGGGGCGGCATTTTTGAAACTTGCATTATCCGATGAAAATCTACCGCATGGTCTAAGACTATTGATAAAAGAATGAGCTTGTATCATATATTTAGAATATCTGTGTAGAAAGTGAACATATCGTATATCTAAATTAATCGTGCTCCCAAACATCAGGTTAACAGAGCAATTTCATGAAGCCTCCAAACGATGGAACCGGTTGGACGAAGCGTCGGACTGACTTTTATATTTTCTTTTCTTTTCACATAATCATAGCCCGGCGAGCGAGCGCGCGTAGGGAATAGCCGAATAAGAACGCTTGAGTTCGTATATCCGATATACTAATAATGTTGATCTTTTTCTGAAGTAAATTTAACTTCATTTTACTTTGCATACATATTACATACATTCAATGGTAGGTACACGAAATAAAATAAAAATCTAGACTAAACGATGTCTTAATTGCAACACTGCAATCTAATAAGACAAGTGAAATACATTTCTTGCTTTTTAGCACACGCTTAGGTAAAGCGGTTTGTAATAAAAAACAGTAAATTACTTTTACATCATATTACTATTTTTATTATCAAATTATTATTAAGTTTTGGCACATTTATTTACAAGATAAGATAACCCATCAAAATTTATTCTTATAAGTACTCAATTATTTACAAAAACGCATCTGTGTGTCAAAAATGTTGTTATTTTTAATAAATAATTATTATTTACGCAAAAAAAAACTACGTTACATTACATCAAGTGCGGATAAGTGTCAATAGTCCCCCGTATTTGTAGCGTCTGATGGAATTAAATTAGATACACAACAGATGCATAATTCATGGCGTTGCAAAGACCATAACTTCTCTCATGCTTTACTTTGTAGTAATGTTTGTAGTAACTGTTAAGTAACCTGTACTCAAATTTCGTTATACTGATTGCGTTAGAAACCGTGCGGGGAAAAAGAAACCTCTGTGACTAGTACTAGTCCTTTTTGTGGGGTTATTATGCCTCATATGTTCTAACGTATATGTAAGGAGTTATAGAACTTTACCAGGAGTTTTTTTTTTATGGTAAAAAGGGGGCAAACGGGCAGGAGGCTCACCTGATGGAAAGTGATCACCTCCGCCCATGGACGTCTGCAAGCCAGGCTTGCAAATGCGTTGCCGGCCTTTCAGGAAAGGGAGGGATGGAGGAGGGAGGGAAGTGGGAGGGAGGGGGAACGAAGGGGAAGGAGAGTGGGCCTCCCGGACTCTCACTCACCGGACGAAACGCGAAAGCATAGCTGCCACTTCACGCCGGTCTTCTGTGAGAGAGTGGTACTAATGAACTATACGGGGCGTGCCGGCCCATTCGGTTGCTACCCGAAGGTAACAAGCATGGCACTACCACTAATAAAACCTTGTTATTTTATGTTTATAACATTACTGCAAATCGTTATTTTTTAATATATGCGGGCGTTCCTTCAATACGAGGGCAATCAAGCCATAGCTGGCCAAGTGCGAGTTGGACATCTCTAATCATTGTAAGTGGTAATCATGTAAGAAATTATTCGCACAAATATCAGGGATGCGAAGTGAAATGCAAAAATTCCCATGCGAGCGCGTTACCATTAGGCTACCATTGCCTTCCTACCTCCTTTCCACTGGTAATTGGTATATGACTAATTAACTGTTGTTTAACAACCTATTTTAGTACCCATATTGCCATAAAAGTTATCCATAATACCTCTCTTTGGATGTCTGGATCTTTAACATCCTATCTTATTAAGCACATATACTTTAATTAGGTTGAATACAAAATTAAAGTAAATACCGGTTAAAACTTTTTTACATACAATGTGATTATTTACAAAAAATAAAAAGATAACATACCTACTCGAATTACGAGCACGCGAACGAAATTGTTGAGGCAAAACCGTTCACGAAATTTTGTGTGGAAATAAGAGATATCATCTGATTTAAGTATATTTAGTAACTTATATATTTTGTTATGTTAAAGCAACAGTGTTTGGTTACAATCATCACGATAAAGAACGGACATCAATTTAAACGATACAGTACTTTAAAAAACCAGAAAATTCCAGGGGTAATTAGTGTTATTAATTTTACTAAACTATTTTTACTGAAACTTTCTTAATCTTCCTTTTTACTTAAAAGTATATTAAATTTATGCGACCTTAGTGGAGGTTTTGAACCAAGTTATTAACAACCATAAAGAAAAATTATAATAATCGATTCGCAAATGGACGAGAAATACTGTAAAATGAAAAATCGTATACGATATAATGAGACACGTACATATCGTTGTAAAATTATGTGAAGTCACCATTTTATTTAAATTTCATACCATTTTGAAGATATCCGCATGAAAAAACATCATAATTGAATTATTTATTTAAATTTATTCAAATTTTGTTTCTAAATTATGACTTCTTAGAGCTATGAAACAAAATTAACAACATTTATATACGTTTTTAATTTAAAGGAGTACAATAGGCTTCATTACATGTAATTTTCCATGTAATGAAATCTGTACTTAAAATTACGGGTGCATTTTAAATACATTGTTATGATATTTAGCCAGAATTAGCCACAGAAACTTCAGTCAGTACTTAGCGTTTTGATGTTAAAGATAACTCGATAGAACCAAATCTTCATTTGGTTCAAGTTTTTCTTGTAGTAAAAAGTATTCTAATATTTACTCGAGTATAATATAGTACAAATAAGGTTGAAATCGGTCCTTTTAAAGTACGGTTTTATCGCTACGTAAAACGTAGACAGATATACAGACATTTTTTTAACAACAATTGGTTTAGGGAAGTGATAGCTACTAAATACAATTAAGTCACTCATCATTGGAGCTTCTGACCTAAACATAGGTTATGGTTTTGAGAGCCTGAGAGTTAACTTGAAGAAACAATAGCAAGATAATAAAATCATTGGCGTTAAGAGTTTTTTTTTACTTATAAAGTTGACACCTCGTAAAGAGGAGGTAGCGCATATATATAATTATTGTCAATTAATCTTTGATCGTAAATGTTTTATTACAAAAGTTATTAGTAAGTTATATCTTGATTGTGGTGGCATTTTATTATTCCTGTTATACTAGCTGTATACCTGATAGCTTCATTCTCCTATGATTTATGATGTAGGCTGAGGCTTTACGTGTCAGAAGAATCATCCATCTACAATTAACTTTGAAATACGGTCGTAAATTATAACATGCTTAGCGATAACTTGTTACATAATGAATAATATAACTTAAACTATTACTAACTTTAACTACGTATATAAAGTATGAAAACCCTTAATTTTATTGAATCATTACGAAAGATTTAAAATCAATTTTAATGAAAGAAGTCTTAAATGTTTAGCACATGCATCCTACATAAGTGTGTGTGTTATTTTTTTAATTTATACCTAAGTACTGCTTGCACGTTTTTCGAAAAACTAAAGGTCTATACAGTTTTCAGAATCTCATATTTTTATGAAAGTCAATTCTCATAAGCTTTTTTACCCCTTTCAAATATTTTTAATATTCTTAAAAAATATCGTATTGGAAATCTTTATTACAATACAACTCTTTCTAACTACTTTACATTTTTGACTGTTTCGTCATATTGTTACAGTCAACCGAGCTTACTTAGCTTGACAAAGCATTGAATAGCTATTGTATCTTCGAATATAAAGTGGCCATTCTTATATAATTTCCGTTAAGGAAGTGTGACGGGCATAGTTTGACAGGTTACTGCGCGGGCGCAGCGATGCGCGACGCGCAGGCGCAGCTGCAGGTGATAGGGCAAGAGCCGAGGTTCGAGGCTCGAAGTTATTGTCCCTCGGGTCCCACGACAACTATAACTGTTTCTTACTTATAATACCGTATACAGTCTATTTTTATTATTGCAACAAATATTAAAAAAAGCTATAAATATATTCATTTGGATATCAATCACATTAGCTTTTAAGAGAAAAGAAATGAAAAGTAAAGAGCTTTTAATTTAAAAAAGAAATGTAAAGCTTTTAAAATGTCTAAACATTATTCAGTAATAAATACTGTAATTAGGGATTTTAACGTGATAATGTGATGTAAACGCTGGCGTGGGAGCGACTCCGACATTTCATTAACTTTACCACGCCTGTTATTAAGGCTGTCGGCTGTGAGCTGTCAGCTGACACCCTCGTTTAGCCATTACGGCACACCTAGACCTAGCTATCATCAAGCAATTTGTCCCGTGTCAACTTTTTTTACATTCGTTTTCATAGAAAATCGAGCGATTTACTTTTTGCTATCCATATTGAAGAGCTTATTAGAAAATCAAATCGATTAGTTCCTTGTAAAAATAAAACGGACGTTATACGTCTAATAAAGTAAGTTTTATGGTACTTAAGTGGGACATTTTTTTCAGCTATAAGTATTATTTACTAGTGATTTATCTCGCTTCGCTTAGGAGTATCCCTATGTACGTTTTTTTTTGTATAAATAGCCTATGTTGCGCCTAATCTTGTCAAAATCAGTCTAGCCGACAGACTGAAAGACAAAAAATAAAAAAAATTATAGACATTTAGCAAAACTTTACTTTGACTTCTATTTTTTACTTCATATAGGGTTTTGAAAGAATTATATACAAAATCTTTGCTTTTACTATGTTATAGTAAGATTTATATGTTAGAAGTCGTTTAAATAAAACTAAATAAAGTTCTCATAGAGATCGAAATTTGTCTATAATTACCATATACCTAATTAAGGTAAAAATATATTTTAAAAAATATGTAAAGATATTATAATATCTTTACAAAAAGCCCTCTTCTTAGCATTAGCATGCATTAGCATTATTGTGGTAGGCAACCATAAACTTAAAAATATATAAAAATAAAATATAATATCTTTACAAAAAGCCCTCTTCTAAGTCCGCATTATTGTGCTGGGCAACTCTGAACTACGGAACCCTACATTGATCGTGGTTCCATTAATTGCCAGTTATATTTTATGTTACATAACCAATACATAATATTACACTCTAACTCGTGATTTAAAACGTATAACTGCCCACTTTACTCCTCATACGGAAATGAATGCAGTTAAAGCAAAAATATAAGGAGAAATCATCTGCTATAGTTTATGATACTAAATAACTATAATTTACCGTAAATAAAGTTGGAAACCATACATTTTAAATTGTTCTGCAATATGGTGCAGACAGTTCCTGTCGCTATGATAGATTGCCGGCGACGGCGGATTGCGCTATGTCTATTTATAACCCATGGATATTGTAGGAGAACATGTAAAATGCAAAAAAAATAAAGTTAAATAGATAAAAAATAAGAAGATTCGTGATAATATTACCTAATGGTTCTGAACTTACATTTCCAAGAATTCCTTGACTTAAAAAATCTTTACTGTCCCCTGAGCACAAAATATATGTAGGTATCTACTACCACTAACTGCCAGTTTCTATAACCTATCTACCGATAGACCGGTAGATACTTTCATACGATTTTGACAGGTTGTAACTTTTAATGTGGACATTGGATTCATTTCGACAGTTCTTAATAGTGTGTTCACTTATTATGTTAGTATGTTGGTGCGTGAACTTTATAAAAATTACTAAACCAATTCCAGTGAGTTTTTTTAGTATTCAGATTCCAGATTCTTGTCAGTAATTTTAGCCAAATAAAGACACACGGCCGAGCCAAACCTTCCAACAACATAAGAAAGAATTAAAAACGAATAAGCACATGGGTCCTTTTTAATTCATTAATTCTTATTTTTTAACCTCCCACGAATGGTCTCCTCTCATTCAATGCTTTTTGGAGTCCCACAAGCTTTTTGGATTGTTGTACAAACGTCTTTCGAATTGGAATAAGATGAAAATTAGATCGTACCCGTAGGCTACTGTGGGTGTGCATACTATCTACATCTTTCGAAGTTTTAAATAGTAAGTACACTCTCTCAAATATCTAAATTTAGCCATTATATTTCTCTTCGCCATAACATTGTTAGTCAATTATTTTTAATTAACTTTTGTACATGTAAATATATAAAAACATATATTACAATATAACATAAAGTAGGTCACATACATATATACATAGTTTCTATTACTATTATGTAATTGTTGTAATGGTAGCATCTGCTTGTAAGCTAAGATTATCATTACTATATTGCTAAGAGCCTACTAAGCGTCCTCAGCTCGGAGCTCGTACCGCATATAAAGCGTTATTTTTCATAAACAACCAGTGTTTGTTACGAACAATATCATTGTTAAAAGAACTTGTTTTTTAAAGTATTGTAGCCGCACTCGTTCATATTTAATAATGAGTTGCTACAGTTTCATACTCGTATTCGTAAATAGATGTAGTCTTTGGACTGAGAACAAAAGTCCACTGAATGTTATTGCAGTATATTGTCATTGTATATGTACCTTAATAGAGAGTATAGAAAAGTACTTATATTAAGTAAATCTATCTGTTAATGACGGTGGATATTTATATTTTTTGTAGTGTAAACGCACTCCACTCTGAAATTTTCAAAACATTTGGAAAATTAGTTTTAATTTTAACCTTGTATTAAATATTTTTGTTATTTTCTAATCCAATGGAAAAAACGAACGTTGCTTCTTGTATTAAAATCAAAACCAAACACGAATAAAACTTAATTACAACATGAAATGTTTGTGTAAAACTATAATGTTTTTCCTATATTTTTTGTTTTCTATTAGCAATATCGTTATTAATAGAAAGTCAATTTGCCTTCGAAGCAGGTAGCTCATTCAACCCTACTATCAGTACCCACTATTCTAAACAACAAGTACGTTAATTAGTAATTAAATACATATTTATCAATATTTAAGTTGTTAATTCACATTTATATTCAAATGTGTTGTTAAATTGTTACCATTAACCGGTTCGAGGCAGCGCTCGGAAGATAACGACGGTTTACCAAGTTTTCTATTTCATTCAATTATCATTTTTTTACTAACACCATCTAAACTTTATTTATATAGGTATTTATTAAATAATGTATTAGTTAATTAAATTATTGAATGAAAATGAGGAAGTAGAGTTAATTTTTTTAAATGAATGAATATAGTTGAGTTGTGACTACGAATACAAAGACGTTTGTTAATCTTTAAAACAATAAAAAAATATGAGTCACTCAGTGAATATCAACATGGACATTTTTAGATAAAAATTCAAAACTAAGTAAAAACTGTTTTATATTAATTATTGAGTGAGTTAAGTAAAGCAAGTTAACTGATAATTAACATCGGTTAGAGCTTCCGCTCGTTAGTGTTCAGCACGCTTCAAGGCTAGCCATCGTTAGAATAACGGAACCTACAGCCTGGCTTTTAGTTTACAAAGAATATAATAACTTTACATTCAATTAAATAGCTTTAAATGTTCATTCAAAAGCATTGTATTTTTATTTCACTTGTTGTAAAATTTTCGTGTTTATTTTGTAAATGCAAGTACGTAAATAAGTTTGTGTATTACCTCGTTATGCCTGAACAATATTGTAATGTAGAGCGCTCAAATTTAACATTATATAAAAATGGAATTTTTATATAATGCTAAATTTGAAATTTAAGGAATCCGGGACATTTGTGTAGTTCAATATTTTTCTTATTATATAAAAACGTTGCTTTGTAATGCTTGCACTACTAGAATAGTTTTTATATACTGCCCGTGAAAGTCATCTAATCTATACATATAATAAAACTGTAGAAAAGTCGTTTTTGTACATCAAAACAAATGACAAAAAAATAGCCAGGGTGTTAAAGGATAACCAATAGAACCCAATTCCAGCATTTTTAGAATTTTTGTCTGTTTGTCTGTTTATTTATACCGGCATCACGTAAAATGTACGAAAGCAATGTAGATAACTTTTATACACAACAATTGAACGTAACTTGAAGTAACATTTAGTTTTTGTTTCATTGCAATCGGTTCAGTCTATCAAAATATATTTGAGTTTAAAGTGAAGAAGTAGAGAAATTCCAGAAGTAAAATTAGGGTTATGTGCATTTGGTCTCACAACTTCACGTAACTTTTATACACAACAATATGTGCGTAAATTGAAGTAACATTAAGGTTTTTGTTTCATCGTAATCAGTTCACCACTTATAAAAAATGTAAATTAATAAAAAAAAATAGTGTTTCCGAAGTAAAATATTAAAACAGTGCCATCTACGAGTATTCGAACTTAGATGGGACTATAACTAGAGATCAACTGCGTGCAGTATTGTTGGATAGATAAGAAGATAAGCGCTTCGCACTAAAAAATACTAATTAAGTTCCGACATCCACGCGAACGAAGTTACGGGCACAGCTAGTATAATAATAATAGTACTTAGCTGTGACAGATGGCGTTAGAGTTGTAGAGAGTATAGGATAATTTGAGATTTATTACTATAAAAAACACTGCAAGTAATTCATTAATCACTATTGAATGACTTGTAAAATAAAAAAGGAACAGTTTTAAGATATCATTTCGTTTACAAAAAAATATGTTACAATTTTATTTAAAAATTGTGAAGGAACGTTTGTGTACTAAAGGCTATTTTTCGATTAACGAGTTTTTAGAAGACAGTACGCCTTGGGAATGATGTGATCGCCGCCAGGCTATATTAAACATACAGAATTATTGTTAATTTACAATTTAATTTAAAAAAAGGAATGAGAGAGTTTCTTTCGCCAGTTCTTCTCAGGTCAGAGGTTTCTTCTTTCCGAACTGGTGGTAGACCATGAGCCTCAGTAAGAAATTGTAACAATTTTTATGCTGAATAAAATATTTTGATTTGATTTGATATAATATTTGCAAAGGAAAAGCTAAAAAAGCCATGTTTATTTATTTAGGTCATACAAACTTTACTTACAATACCATTAGATTAATATTATTATTTATTATAGAAAATTATGATTTGAATTACACAATTACAATACACTTTTGTCATATTCAAAATAATACTCGAATGTTTTTATTTTAGTTCCACAATAAATCAAGCGTCACTCTTTAATTATCCAACGACATAGAAAGGGGGATAACGTTTGAAACTGGTTTGAATAACCCTTTTGTAAAATATGATTATATAAATCATACAGTATATATCGTGTTCGTGACACACGGACAGAATGTTCAACGGCTTACATAGCTGCCAGGGAGATTTGTTGCGAAAAACAGGACGCTATCAGGTAACAACCCGGTGTTGACACACTGATAAATTAGAATAGCAATGTTTGTACATATACTGAGTTATGGGAAAAACACTTCACCCTTCAATGTCCCCTTTTTATGTAACTTTAATACGATTATTTTGAATACCGCTAATTTAAATGCAAAATGGTTTTAGAATACGAAAAGGGTATTATTTCTACATTTATATAAAACATGGTATATGGTATTATAACATTTTTTAAATGTTTAAATGAAAAAAGGCTATACGTATAAGTGAGTTGGGTTGGGATTCAATACTCTGGCCTTTTGAGGCACATTGATAAGTTGGTAGTATAATAAGTAGGTACATAATACTTAAAGCCAGGACTATATAAGTGGAAAATACTTTTAATTTTTATCATTTTTCTGTTATAGTATTCAAATATATGCAAACTGATCCTAAGGTCTCTCAGAAACAAAAGTACTTTTTTAAATAATTACTCTATCAAGTCACTGAAAGTTTAATACTCTACATAAAACTTATTTAGGCTTACCCTAAAAGTGTCGTAAGGAATATGTCGATCAATAAAGCTTATATCACCATATCGTTACTGCACCTTTATATGGCTAAAACATTCAGAGCTCTAGATTCCGATTAATAAAACCATATTAGACCGAATCTCATCTACATTTGAAATCTAGGAATAAGTATAAAACTTCTACTAATAATATATTCTTTGGTACAAGGCTGTTAATTTTTAAGGCAATTAATCTTATAGTAATTGTGTTAAATTTTGAAATTGAAAAAAAAGGAAGGATGCATTATAAGTATATCAATCTCTTAATTATTTATGAAAACTCAAAATTTCTAGCAAAAGGAAGTATAACATTTAATAATATAAAAGTTACCTTGAACTTAGAATTTATATATATTATTGTTATTTTTATCACGTCTGGATTTACAGAGTAATCACAATTTATTATTTTGAATTGCAGCACAAAAAGCAGACAAGAGGGACGAAGCTCGGCGAGACGGCACTCGCGGACTGTATCTCATCAACATAATGTAGTGGTCGAAATTCATCTTACTTTTATGAGAAAAGAACTTTAATTCAAAATGCTTTTTATTTTTCATTTCTGTCTTAACTGTTTTTATGAAGGATATAGTCTTTGAAGGAAACTAAATATGATATTATTATTAATAAAACACTTTATTTTGATAATATATTTAAGAAAATGCTTAGCTACGTAGTTAAAATAGAAATAATAATGTTTTAATGAAAATATAAATATAAATTTAATATCAAGAAATATCCATAGCACTTTAAACTTTTATCTATCAAAATTTAAAATCAAAATGAACACCCTTAAATAAGTTTTTACATGAAATAAAGTTCAAACAGATTCGTAGCAGAGCGCTTAATAAAGCCCGGTGCGCCTGCGCATCATTTTATTATTGACGTCAAAAGAGATTCTATTGTCAAAGCCCATCAAACCCTACACACGAGTGCAGGGAGCGACCCCAAAACACGCTCTTGACTGCACAATGAACTAATCATACACGCTGCTTGTAATTTATATTATGACTACCGGGTTTGTAGAGACGAAGGGACTATAAAACCATATTTTATGTTATATTTAGTCAATTTCTATTTTATTAAAATTTTATTTAGTCTATCTCACATTTAAATATTTTAATAAAGGTTATATTATTATTTATTATATTATAAATTATAAAAATTTCATGTTAATTATAATAGAAAATACCATGTTTATTTATTATGTACAATGAATTATATTGATTACTAACGACTCATCCTCGCTTCGCTTTCCAGGATCTCAAACTATTTTCTTAACATATTTTATCAAAATCGGTTAGATTTTTGGTTTATTAATTTTTTATAATAATTGTTTATTTTCTTTATAATAAAATTATAGTACTCAAATTGTAATAAAATCGCTACATTGTAATACTTGGACCATTTCTGTAGCACCGCATCGTAATACGATTGTTACACCATATTTATGTCAGGTTGTAAACGTCACGTCAGTGTTTGACAAAAACTAGTATAAGAGCTTTTGTGTATCGAGAAAAGCTCTGTCCAGAGACATAATAAAATATATTTATTAATCGGCTTAAAATAACGTTTATTTGTATAGTGGAAGTAAATTCTTGATTTATTTTTCAAACTTTTACATATTGGTTTTATAATCAAAAATCTACATTGAATAATTTATAAATAAATCTTACTTATGATGTCAATTTAAAGAGATTTAATATTAGAAATAAACGTTATCGCTTATATTAACAATACCTTATTTCATTAACGTGTAAACACAGGTGTCTCAGAAAATATTTAATTAATACTTCCTAGTCCCCTACTTTATAAAAGTTGATGAAAATTAGATACGAATCAGTCAACATACATTATATAGATATTAAAGGTAAAAAATACTTACTAATTAAATAAGTGATAAGCAATTCAAGACTATTTTAAATTTTATTTTTTGTTTTTCATATTTGCTATGTTAAACTAAATAATAAGTACATAAGCTAACCGTCACAACGTGCAGGGTCAATCATTTCGAAGTTTTCGTTCACAAGTCAATCAACAGTAATTTACGTTCATTTGTCGTGTATTGTTGTGGCGCGCACTGCTGAGTTACACGCAACTGCGTATTGTTCCCTACTGTTCGACCCAAATTCTATTATGCGAGAACGCTCTTAAATGGAAAATTTTTATTGAGTAATACTTTAATACTAAGAATGTTGAAATTTTCAACCGAAGTTTATTTATAGCCATCTTTACTTAGTCGGGTCGTACCTCTCAACGATAGACTTCAGTGGTTAAACAACGAGCATTTAAGAAAATACATGTATATCTGTTTTTGTCCTATATCGTGTTAAAAAAATTACGTTGTTTTTCTTCATCACATCAATTACCATAGGATATTATGACAAAAACGTGCTCAAGTGTGGCGCAACAGATCGCTGCGAAAGTGCTAGTTTATGTACATAACAAAAAATTAACATAAACTGTCATAAAAAATGTGTTTAAAAAAATTCATACAAGATGTAGCATTTTTAAATGCTCTGACAGAGCATTTTTATCTTTTTATTTAATCAAAAATGCTTTGGGTCGTTTAGTTTTGTGTAATTCGTTATGACGAGCGCACTCGACGCCCTGCGGCGCAGCGCGGGCTAACAGATTTCATTTTAAGTGAATATATATCAACTATGTACTCGTATTTGTCAAAAATAATAAAGAACATAGTAAAAGCACTCTTCGGTCTAATTGTCCTTATTTAATTTAATATAAAAAATTTACAAAGTATTTTAAAAATTCATTCGGTTATCACTTAAGGATGTATTTTTTTCAAATTCAAATGGGACCAATATTAAGTACACCTATGCTATCCTATATATTACCTATCTAAAAAAAGAATCATTGCAATCGGATTACACTACAAAAAGTTATGCGTTGCCAAACTAAAAATATAAAGGTGAAAAATTTATAATCCTCTATTTTCTACACTTGGGGTAACATTTCATTTTCAAATTTAAATAGGACCAAATTGAACTTTTACTCATTTCAAACAAAGAAAGAATTATCCAAATCGGTTTATAAATTATTGAATTCGGAGGCAACAAACATAAATAAATACAACCGAATTTAGAACCTCCTCCCTTTTGAAAAGAGTTAAAAATAAAAATACATAACTTTACTTTTTATATGTTCATTGCACTACTTCATATACAAATATTTAGTTCAAATAATAATCAAGCATGTTAAAACTTGTAATGAACACCGTAACAAAATTTTCGTTACGACATCTCATTATAATCAGTTAGAGCTAAAAAATAAAGAAGACAAAAAAATAATTACTTCTTCGACAGATACAATCAACGGTTTTTCAAACGCATCCGCTTGAGGGGTGCGTGATTTCAACTTATTATATACTTAAAATTAGCTGATACGAAATGAAAACTGACTCTCTTTTTATGGCAATAAAGTTCATTTTTATATACCACACTAACAGTTTATCGTAGAATTAAAAAACAGGATGTCGGCTCAAAAGTAACCGTTTTTAAGAAAAGGGCGCGTTGTAATTATCATTATAATAAATCACGACGAGCGATTACAGTAACGGTCACTGTTTGATGAAATTACATACAAGTGGAGAAAGCAAATGTGCTTTAATTATTTATATTTTATACATATACAATAAAAGTAATTTAAATATTCATAATTTTAACAACTTTATTTGTTTATTTATTTTTAATAGAATCTGTTTAACTTTGAAACAGTAAAATTTAATTAAATTCAATTTTCTTGTTTTAGTTTCAACGTGCCAGTTGGGCACAAATTATATTTTTTTTATATCGCTCAGCGAAGACGAGGTACCTGAATTGTTCATTAAAATTAATATCCTGAATGAGTAAATTAAACGAGGAGTAAAATTCTTTTGTTAACCTACAATATAAAATATAAAACTTGTGTAACCGACTTTAGAAATTGTTAATATTTAATAAAGAAACTGGCTGTTATTGAGGCTTCTAACAGTTATAAGTACATCACATCCTTTATCCTCATTAAGTGACGATTATACATTATCAATTAAAAGTGTCACAAAGATGAATAGGTATATAAGAGAAAGTGTAATTTACATAAATGATTTGTTTGTGTCGAAGTTGTTTACATAAGTACGAAAGAGTTCAACGCGCGATGTGCTCGCGCACTATTTTTATATTATCCATGACCCTATCTATAAAGTTATAATTTTTCTATCTCTTAATATGATTGAAAAAACTATAACTTCAATATTATTTAGCCCAGTGAAATGAAATCATGATATTCAAAAGAGTTTCACATTACGATTTACGACCTAAATAAAAATAGTGAACGAACCAAATTACAAAACCTTCAATAAAATTTGTATACCATATCGAATACAGCCTTTACAACTACTCAGTAGCTTCACTTTATATTTGAAAGCGTAAAATAAACCAATTAAATAAAAACAGTTTGTCACCCAACTGTAAGTGACGAAAATGTTACACGCTTCTATCTTTTGCAATTTTTTATGAACTTTTTTTACAGTATTGAGAGCAGCTGCAAAATTCCAACGCGGAACGAATTCATTTCTATAGTTGATGACAAAAAGAGATCACGGATGTATAAATAAAGATACTCGAAAACATTGATTGAATTTGACTATCGTCTAGAAAGAACTGTTAAGATTTAATCATTAAAAATGCAATTAGCAAATATATACCACTGCCACTACAAGTACAGGCAGTGGTAGCTCAGTTGTGACGTGCTTTGGAAACCGAGTACAGCGGGTTCAAGTCAGACTCTAAAAATTCATAATATGTGAATCATTTACAACATGATTAGCACTCTTCTTCCAGTGAAAGAAGGCATCGCGATGAAATCTACATGTCCGAGAGCTCCTAATATTTTTTTGAAACACATGCTCAGTCTGCCAACCCGCACTAGGCCATCGTATAAGCTATGGCCCGATTCCCTTGTGAATGCAAATAATTGTGAATATAAACTTTTGTCGAGATATGGTTAGTTATTATTTAATTTAGCATCTAAGAGATAAGAAACTGAAATACAATTATTAATGTGAGTAAAAGGCGGGTTTGTTTACTTGGAAAGCAATTACACAAATTACAAAATCTTAGTTACCATGTTTCAGTTACTTTAACTAGTTCACAATTAAGCTCTTTTTTTACTAAAAACTTGCCGTGTAAGTGCACAAACACAATTAATCTTCTCATTGAAATTTAGTTATATAGGTAGTCCGTTTTGAACATGAGAATGTTTTCTTATCAAAAGTACATTATAACTTAATCTATATCGGATACTGTTTTGTTTAAAAAAATATGGTATAAAAACGTAAATCTAGTTTTAAAAGAAATATTAATTACCGTTAGGCACATAATCGTTTGATAATGACCGTGTTGATACAACTTTTAACGATTTTTTTCAAATGCTTTAAAGTTGTGCGTGTGAGTGTAAGACACTTAATTGCGGAAATATTGATATTATATTTTTTTTCATACCGCAAATATTAGTGCTATAAAGCATTTTCAATACCAGGGACCAATACAGTATTTAGGACAGTATTACATGCATGTTTTTAGAAAATTACTAATTTTGAAACCTAATTCTAAATAACATAATAGAAAAGTAGGTGCAGTTATGAGACGACGCCGAGGCGCCGCGCGTGGGACCAAATACCGAGGTATAATTGACCATAAATATAAAGTGCAATAAAATTCCTTTTGTCACATATTGTGTTTGTTTTAGCCATTTCCACTAATTCAATCGCGTGCAAAGTGTACAGTTATGTACATATTTTACACATAATAAACTTTTTCCATGATGTTTTGTAGTTCCTTTATTAGTCGAAGAGTGTAAATGTAGCACGTCATGTCATTGCGAGTCTGAGCAATGTATGGCAACGGAGGCTGTTATTAATATCTTTCGAATTATGATAGTAATACCACAGTAAAATATGTTTTTTCCTACATATAAGTACATATACATATTTATGAGTAATAAACTATTTAATTATTTATTTAGAATTATAAAAATTAATTTGTTATAGGTATTTGAAACGGCTGAAAGACAATGCTCTATTCGAGTAATACAAAATGTAAATTAATATGTAACATACACTATCATTTTTAAATACATGGATGTATATTTTTTAACAGGCAACCTTTATATATCTACTAGCGACTAACTATCGCATTGCTTGGGTTCGTCCCTAAATTTTGCGCGAGTGTAGCCACAAAGAAAACAGTCGTCAGTCGTAACCTCCATTCGTACCTCTAAAATTAGTGATACTGGCAACCAACGTATCTATGTGAACTTTGTCTTAATCCTTATTCCTAATTACCATACATACCATACAAGTAATTAAAGGTTTATAATTACTTGTATGGTTGGGAGTATATGAAATAGAATTTAATTTGTGCAAACAAAGTAACAGTGAAAATAAACAGGATGACCAAAAATATGTGTCGTGAAGCCGTAGCCCTACTAACTGCATTTGAAAATTAAAAAGTTATTAGTAAACTCTATTTACTTTTAATCCCACTGGGAAGTAGGACGCATTAGTTGTGCTTTCCCCGTATGCTCTCTATGGAATGCGATCTCTTCATACTCGTATAAGTCACACGTGTGACATTCATCTTTTAATGTATTATTATAAAAAATAATTTGTGTTAATCATTATAAATGTTCTTTTATACTATTTTTTTATATTATGTATAATATGTCATTCATAATACTAAAAATGTTTAAAAACAAGACTACCTAGCTCGTTTTAATGCACTATTTTCGGAATCACCTACGGTATCCACCACACAGTCCGGTTCGATTTCTTGCTATTACAAAGACTGGTATTAGTCTATATAATATACCACAACATACAATATAAAACAAAGTCCTCTGCCCCGTCTGTCTGTAATACTTAATGCAATACTTAATCTTCGTTGTAAATACTAAAATTTTTCATCTTAAACCATTATGAGGAAAATTATGTATGTTTTTCAATTAATAACTACCTAGAATACATGCTTCGTGACTCGCTATGACGGAGAAAACATACAATTGATGAACAAAAAATGATAGTGTTTATCCAACTCGTATTCGCAACGAAGTCGTGTCCAGTTGCGGACGGCACATTACACTTTCCCTCACTCTTGTTTCAATGACTCTTGTTATTATGTATAATCTATAATATATAAACGCGAAAAGTCATTCACTTTATTAGTGTCTAACGACAAAATCTCTAAAACGTCTTGATTTACAAAGCTTGACAGTTAAGGAGTTTTTAAGTAGGGATTAAGGAACTTTGTTTCGGGGGGTCTAAAGCCTATCCGTAAGTTTATGAAGTCCAAGATGCAACATAAATAATCTGTAGCCCGATTCTAGTGAAGCATATTCTCTATTACGAAATATATGCAGATATAATGCGGGCTTAACTCTAGATGATACTTTCTACTCTACTATAGGTGATAATACTACTATTAACTTATAGTAAACGAAAGAGAGAGAGTCCTTTTCTTATATTGTAGGGAAGAATTTACCTCCGCTAAGGCCTGAGCTGCTGCCTTCTATATTAGTGAAACTTTTACATTCAATAACAATTATTTTCACTCGTGCAAAATCTTTCAATCGCTCAGAAGTTTTAATTTCAACTTCCAAAACTACTTATAATCACCCTTGGATATAAATTAAATTAAATTTACTTGGTTCTTTAAGTTCATAAAACTAAAAGAACAATTGTACATATTCATTAATCTATTCCAATCTCGCGTGCATCATGGTATAATTATATTTTAATTGAATACACTTACGGTGCGCTATTCTAATGTGATTCCTTGAAAAATTAACAATTCTACGTTACCGTGCATTTCCTATTTGTGCTTTAATTAAAAATGCAGCTTTCACTATATTAGGATGTAATAACCGCCAAGAAGCAGAGTAGACTCATACTGACACTTGAGTTCAATTCTTGTACTTATCGTTTTTCGCAATTTTGTATTTGTTAGGTATATAAATTTCGACAAAATATAAAAAATAATGGATTAAAATCACTTTTCTTGTTAATGGTATCAGTAGGTATCAATGCGTGCCAGTTGAGCACAAACTTTGCCAATGTCACGTGGGAGACATCAAATTAAAAAAGCTAAACTAAACTAAACTCAGATTGATTCTCTGGATTCTAAATTACTCTAAGCTTATAATCCAACTAGAACTACTTTATATGTTTTAATAAAAAATCCCCCTAACAGGTAAGTGAATATACTCGTAGAACCAATTTCGTGATTCAACTTTTATGACGAGTTAGGTTAAACTATTAAGTAAAAAAATATTCTTAATATCGGCTTATAATTATTAGGGGATAGGCACTGTCTGTAACAAGTATAGGTATAACCCCCTGAGACGTCTAATACCTTAGTCTCTCCCGTGACCATGATTGCTGTAAAGCATTCGAAACGTCGGGAACCAAAAATCATAATAAATCCGCGACAAAATCCGAAAAGATAGTTTCATTTATAATGTCAAACATTCGCGTAAACCTAAGAAAGTATTATTAGGGGATACACAAAAAAAAGTATTTTCAAAAAACATATATGGAAACTATAAAGTTAATAGGTACTATTTTATGGACATAGAGAAAAAGCAATATGTACCTCTACGCGTAATCTTCTGATTTTTTTGTAACAAATCTTTAGATTGGAGATATTTTAGACTCAATAAGGGTTATATAGTATATAAATTAGGATTTTGGATAAAAGTTCATCGACAGCGCTGGTCCGGAAGAATGTTAAAAAGAAAACGAATTAATGTGCCATGGGTAAAAACTAACCACTAGTTACTACGTAGTACATATATTACATTATGTATTTTATTATTTTACCACAGCTAAAATTTTTATTACAAACATATCATAATTTTTTTTTCAATATTATTCTTTAAAATTACTTTAACTCTTTAAAACCTGTACGAATATTGAAGCGGTGTTTCTGTATAAAAAAACCCCATCGTCAGTTTATTTAATTTTTTATATAAAATTTAGAATTATGTATGCAAAAAACATTGACGTAAATTAAAATTAACTTACATAGGAAGTTAATTGTTTTAAATCTTATTAAATTTGAAATTTATTCAAAGAATTAAAAAAATAAGTTTGAATTATTTATACAAAACACAACATAGCTAATAAATTTTCTTTTGACTTATGAGTATTATAATGATTACATTAGCAATTATAAAAATTAAAAAAAAATCATGTCAAAAAAACTTACTCTTACAGAGCAAATCCTTTAAATTGTCCAAGGATATACCAACATTAAAAAACACATAACCCACTTAAAAAATCTTAACTAACACAAAATTCACTTAATCTTATCCAACTCACATTTCATTAATTCACGATATATTTCAAGTTTATCTACACACGTAAGTATACGGTCGCGTATCTGAGAGGTCGCGGACGGACTGACGAAGCGCGGGTACTGTAGTGCTAGTGGAGTCGGCGAAGCGCATCGGGGCTTTGTTATGTTCTCTAGTGTAAGAGATAATATAACTTTACGGCTTGTATTATAAATGGGAAAGTGATTGTTTTCTTATCCTTGTAATAGGCAATCTATAGATGTGATCGCTTAAACACTTGGTGTGGTCGCTTTAAAAGCGATGTAAGTAGGTAACGTTTTATCACAGTTATTCCTGGTATATTAGATTAATGGTACGAATTAATTTATTATTATCTTAATTTGACGTATTTACAAGTACAATTTAATAATGACAATGTATTTAAAGCTTTCTTTCTTTGTCAGGTTAATATGTTGCTTTGCATTAGCTTATATTTTACTTAACTCCGGGCCTATAAACCGTGACCCGCGATGGCAGCGCGAGGGCGCGACGGGTGCGCGTGCGGCGGTTGTTTTTCTCGCGCTTGACGGATCCGCGCAGAATTTTAAAATCCTTTTTCGCATTCGCTTCCATATTCTTGAGTCTTGTTGTGAAATATAGTGATAGTCATTTTTAAATCACCAAGGGGAACGAGAAACAACAATCGTTTTGACGCAAAACATAAATAAATAATACATATATGTATATGTATACTAATTACTTTAATAAATTACAAAACAACTGTATATTATTTCTTAATTATAAATTATTTCTACATTAAAATAGATTTAAAACCAATATCTCTTTCAATTATGCTAATGCTAAAATTTCGTTTAGTTTATCTAAAATTCATAACAGTTATTCGGTAAAAAAATTAGGTAAAATCGATTTATAACATTAAAAAGCGCATAAAATTGTAATTTGAATCCATAAAATGTAAATATGAACGATAAATTTTCATAAGTGCAATATTAAATAGCGTATTCTATAAAATAGCGTTAATATGTATTTAACATTTTGTGTCTATAAACAAAAATTTACGAATTGACTCTATTTCCAAATTTCTTTTATTTAAACTATAATTAATATAATGAGTATAGTAAATGTAATTTGGGATTTGCAAAATGAGAGAACTGTTTGACTCCAAGGTCCGTTTTTTTCTCTTCAATTATAGCACGTATGAGGAGGCTTACACACATACACTCTACAAAACCAATTTAGTGTATTAGTAGTGCCAAAAGCCTAACTTTGATCTTCATTACATAACGACATTATATGCAATAATATTAACCTTGTAACGTCTTAATCTAGTGCTCTACATTTTATATTTATATAACTAGTTTATGCATTCCTATATTAAAACACGTATTTGTTTTTGATTTTCTTATAAATAATATCTCTAAGAAAGTTATACAGTTATATATGTAAATCTAAAATAATTGCGTCACGTTGTTTGTTCGCGATGAACTGTGAAACTATACTTATCATACACAATCGATCTTAAAAGATAGGATAGTTTTCATCCTGGATATTTCTTTTTTTAATTACTAAGAAAATATGAACTACGTATTCCCTGAGCTGCGTATTCTACTGAAAAAAATATCTGCGATTTAATGTAGTACAGATTTTGTCTCTACATAAAACATTGTTTGCACCACGCAATAACCATATTAATATCGGCATTGAAGTAAATGAGAAAAATAAATTCAGATGATCTTTACTCGGTGAACATTTTCTACGATGCTATAACCCGGTCGGACAATACGCCATTTTAGCAAAAAACAACATAAGAATAAAGCAAAAAGTAGATTGGAGAGCGCGGTGCGTGAAATTAGTACCGCGGCAACTGACGGGCGATATGATTCACTCCGAAGGGTAACTAACATAATACTGTTTCTCTTCCAAAATCTTTTAATAAGCATAATATACATTATTATTGAGTTTCTAAAGGTCATTACCTTGTAATGTGAACAATGATTGAAACGTTAATTGATTATATGACGTAATTGATTTAAAATGTTCGTTCAAGAATACAATTGTTATGTTTATAAGAAGATAACCAACTAATTCATAATTAACATTTACTTTAATATTTCAATTTATTAGGTACATAATTGAAATTTGAAGTATGCGGAAAATTATAAAAAAAATGTTATTTATACTCTATTAAAGTGAGCTTTAAGCAAGTCCTGCAGATTTATTTAGTAATTTAAATCTCTCAAGACTTAGTGTTGCATAGATCAACGAGATGGATGTTTCTAATTACAGGGAATAATCGTTAAAATGCCGGCTGCTCGAGATAAATCTCAAACAACGGTCACTTTCCTATACTAACGATCGAAGCGTCTGCGCGTGCGCATTTAAGCTCTCTGCCAACTACATCGTCTCATACTATGACCGTGCTAGGACCGTGAGAGGCAAAAAAAATATCTTTGTATGGAGAAGTACCCACAAGGTAAAAAATTATTAGTAAAAGAATTCATCAGAATATGTGTAACATATTACATAATACAAGAATACTCGTACATGTAGTGCATTAAAATATTCTATTTATTCTTATTTACTAATAGATAATTAGTAATTTCCCTAGAACCTATGTGCAGGAAAAAAATATTTACTCTCCACATCATAAGCAATGAAAGAGTCCCTGTGATCCGTTACTGTGTGGAAAAAGTGCAAACCGAACAACACATCGCATTAATAAGGTAAAGGCACCTAACTCCGAGGGGTTCTAAAAATGGCACCATATTCCGAGGTATTTAAACAAACAGTGATTTCAAGTGATTTACAAGTTCTTTTTATGTGTAAGATACCATATTGAATTCATAATTTATCTGTTCGTGTTTATATGAGTAAAAGAGTGTGTTAGTGTGTGTACATTTTAAAATAATGCGTAAATTTTGCGCTAGCAGCTGACTTGAACGCACGCTCCATACATTTTGGACCTTACGCACGTAAGTACTATGTTTTACTAAATAGTGTTTTAGATGATATTGTAATGCTACATGAGTACATGTTTAGGTTAAAATAGTAGAAGAGTTATATTTTTTATTTAAATCACGTAACATTTGTGTATTTTTCTTAACAATTTAAGAGTAAATAAAGTTTAAGAATACCACGGCATTAGGTGCCAAATATTTTAGTTGGTTCCTAATGCCGATGTATACCACGGAATTGCGATTTCATAGACGTTTTCTTTTTTTAAAATTTTGATGGAAATTTTATAATTACAAAATTTACTGTTTTGGTTTTGATTAATTAAATGGCCAATAAATATAAAAATCTATTTCCGATGTATGTTTTGGCGTCAAACTCACTAATTATACATGATCAAAGATAATCTATTTAGGTACTTTATTAATTTATTATATGGAAAGACTGATAACATTAAACTGCATTTTTAATGTATTTGATATATTTCTGTTTGTGTTCTATGTATTTTTTCGAAGATATTGCAATGAAAGATTCATTTATATATAAAATATTGAAAAATCTCTTGGTTTTTAATAATCGGAGTTAAAAAATGTGATATGGTATTATAAAACGTTATTCCGATGTATGTAAGTCGGAATAAGGTTCTATGAGCACCTAATTTCGAGGTATTAACACAAGAAAAATACAGTGTGTTAATTATTAAAAAGTTCAGAAGAGTTTCCAGAAAACAATATTCAACAGTTAACAATCTCATTTATTGCTCTCTCAAATGTTTGTATTATAGTTCTTAGTACTCGAATCACTGCCTATTTGACAAATTAAAAATCAATTATCATGACACATTGAAAAACTGCCTGTTACATTATCTTACGCAGCTTTTATATAAATTCATAAGGTATGGGCTCATAGTATTTTAAATATTGATATTATTATTATTTTTTGTTATAGGATAATGACGCCAAAAAAATACACGGAAGAAGATCTCCGAAATGCTATTACAGCAATCAATGAGGGTAGTAGTGTATCCGTTTATAATATTATGAAGAAAACAAAAAATACTGTTAACGAATTAATTATATTATGTAGTTACTAGTTACTACTATGTTTTTTTACATCTTTACTTAGAGTAATATTATTAATGTAAGTAAATTACATGTTGTGGTGTCATTTTATCATAAAAGACTGAAGACTGATTTAAAGACCACAGTAAATAAATAGACTTGATTTTTGAACACCATGTATTACTCTCCCCACCTCCATTTCTTTGTATTTTGAACACTCGGAATTAGGAACCAAATACATCGGAATTAGGATTTTTACATCGCAATTAGGTGCTCTCGACTTCTTCACATTTTTAATTAATTAAAGATAATATAAAATTTTCTATTGCTAAACTGTAAGTGTATTTCAAGAGTTAGATAAATAATACTTCCGATAAAAATAGCGAATTCTGCAGAAAGATATAGTAAATGCTTAATATTTAAAGTTCTTTCTAGTTTAGGTGAAAATACCGCGGAATTAGGTGCCTTTACCTTAATATCTCAAGTAAAGAAAAAGTCGCAATATAATACAGATTAGCGATCATTAAAACTTAAGTTATAAAGAACCAGTACATGTACATTTCCGCTAGACTCTCGTTCTATGAGCCTTGACACTTTCTAGCTAACATCCGCCTGTGTAATTGATTGATGCTAGGTGCCGCCAACCGCCACACACGCGTCACACTTGGCGCCCCCAGTACTAAACCTGTTTACCCACATAACACCTACTTACACCGCTAAAATATGACGAGATTGTTCAAATTTATTGCTACCTTCCAGGCATATTGATTCAGATAACGCATATAGATAGAACCAATTAAACTACTTTTTTAACGGCTTCATTTATAATGGTAAAATGTATTTCAGTAGATCTTGATGTTTGATTTTGTACGATGAAGCTTCACTAAGACTTCGCTACAACCGCAAAGGTTTCGGGCGGGAAATTATTATTTACTAACTAGTGTTCCACCCTCGCTTCGCTTTTATATGAGAATAACTAACCGTTAAAACGTACCTAACCGGACGAACCCGAGCGAAGCTAAGGTGAGTCCTTCGTTATCAGTTCAATTTTAACTCTTTTTCAACTCGTTTATTAGGTCTCAAAGTCCAAAAAAATAATACCTTTAATATAGTAAGCTTTATGTCTGACGTTTGATTGTTTATAACAAGTAATGCTAGTATTGAATAGAAAAATAACATTTTCATCCAGAAAACTTAAGGGGTTTCACCCGCATATACCATATACCTACTCGTAGAATAGAAAGAACCGTTATGAATTTTAAGAGAGGGTGAGTTAAGTCGTTATTGAATAATATCTTGTAACTTCAAAAGTCACACAGGCTTATTAACATACTAATGATTAGAAGATCCACTCGTAAGTCGTAATAGCATTTTGCAACAAACTTTATGTAAGAACATTAATGAAGAGATAAGATGATTCAAATGTGGGATTGCTTTGTTTTACGAGTATGTTCGTGTAGTTTATGTAATATCTCTGAAAATAAAGTACTTGCTTCTGAAAAAACGGACCTGAACACTAAATAATACTTATGATAGTTAGTGCTGCTGCATATGCATCGCTTGTAAATTTATCTTTTCATTTTGCAGTTAATAAACATGAATAGGTACTGATTATATAATAATATACCTAAAAGCGAAAGCTCACTCACTCATCACGAAATATTGATAATCGCTTGACGTATAAAGATTAAATTTGGCAGGTAGGTAGTTTCTAGTTAGTAGACGTCCGCTAAAAACGGATTTTGCGACCTTAAGAAGGTCTAAGGGATTTCGCAAGTTTGTACGAAGGACCTTCATGTTATGTGCCACAGCAGGAGCTAGGAACGAACCCGAGCGAAGTGAGGGCTAGTCGCTAGTACTCAATAACTGACAACGCGTTTTCACGCGAGAATTTTGATTGCTTTAGGTGTTAGGTACCAAAAGTTAGAAAACTTATATTTTATCAACAAAGTGAATCTTTTTTTCAAAACGACCTGCCAACGTATTTTAATCAACTAAGTATAAAATGGAATCTTAGTATTGGATTCGAACTTCTTCTAAATATCGTATTGAATTGAAGACTTTTCAGTCAGTATCATTGGGTGGATGATAATTCATAAACTAGATGTACTTTAAACTGACCTATCAACTTGTGATGGAGCTTGAGGGTGAATATTGGAATTTTTTAATTGCTGCAAAACGTCCTAAAGTCAGGGCCAAATTATTATTATCATTCAAAATATTACCTTAAAAATCTGTCATACGCATTAAAGCATACTTATAATAGGTATATCCTCAAACAGAATCTTTAAAGAAAATTATTTCAACAGTGTTAATTATATACCTACCTACACATAATTAAAGCGCAACTTTGACCGTTTTGCAAAAAAATACCTAAATATACAATTCTTAACTAATTTAAGTAAATGTACAAGGTAATATCATTATACAACGAAATAAAATACTACTTACTTAATTAAATTTAATATAAATAACAATTTTTTGGCTTGTGAATTTTCTTGTACCATTGTTTATAATTGCTGGTTTCGACATAAAATAAACTTTAACTAAATTTTTATTTATTTGATAAAACTTTAACCAAAATAAATGTTATTCGGTGTGTTTTCCACTCGCTGAAAAGACTGCTAAAAAGCAGTGGACGAGGAGTTTTACAGAAGGCTGTATGGTTAAATATGGATCCATGACAGTAACTACTTTTTTACGCCCTCACAAAGTTTCTTATTCATATGCTTACATAGGAATAGATTTTGATGATCAATGATCATTCGTACTAAGTGCGTAAATAATGCCAGAATTTACTTAGTTAATTATAACCTAAGCATACGCATTAAGTATTATAGTATACCTACATATATGTAGGTACATTAATTAACAAAGTTTAAAGTTTTGTACGGAGAGAAATAAGTGCAGCAAGACGCTTTTTGAATAATCGGAGATTACTTTTAATCAAAATTCTCTTTTATAATCCGATATAAAACTTGAATCTATTATCTAAGTAATAGCTATAAATTTTAATTTAATAATCTCCACACTCCAAATAGCGATCAAAGTGGTTCTTGAGTTTTTGCATATACAAGTGTACGGTGGATCTTGATACAGCCGGCTCGACGCTCGTGCGTGTCATCGTAAATAATTAAAATTATTAGGTGCATGGAACTCATTTGAATTATTTTCCTTTAACAACCATATTGTACAGTGGCAAATGGCAAGAATGTAGTTTTATGACAAGTATAGGATGTAAGATTCCTGCTTAACAATATTGTGATGTTACTGTCTTATCTATTTATCTCCTAGTTGTATTTGTCTCTTCACCTTGTTGTGGAAGAAGGACTCATATGTGTCGAGCAACTCAGCTCCATCCATGAGATACTGTAGGGTCCACTTTTATGGGTGGTGTAACATACGGCTGCTCCTGGTACTTCTCTAACGGCAGAGTGGATCTTGGGAGCCTTGTTATGTGATCTGCCAGCTGGCAGACTCGACTACGTAAGTAGTCGAGTCTGCCAAGTAAAAATACGTAATAGAACATTTAAGCTATTTTAGCAAGTAAAATACGTAATAGAACATTTAAGCTATTACAGCAAAGAGAAGTATCAATTACCTTGACTTACAAACACCGAATAAGTATATTAAGGTGATTCAGCTTTAAGATAATCTATTTAATACATAATATTTTAACACTATTTTTATTAAATCAATTTTCTAACTCTTACATCATCACCTTCAAGGCGCCAACTATAACTTATAAGGATATTTAAACCTCTCGTACGATATAACTTCAGGTTAATTGACACACAAAATCTTGGCGCAGCGACTCCCGCAGTGTAACTTGTAAGTATTTATGATATAGGTTCTACACAGAAGATGTCAATAATATTAGTATTACCCACATTGTCAAGATTTGTAGTTCGGTATAGTTATTACGGTTCGGTAATAGGTAGGTACCATGGTAGGTACATTTCCTATAAAAAAATCATAAAATAAAAATTTCACTTGTAACCAATTAAAAAAATTTAAGCATTGCGAAACTGATATATCGATCTTTTCATTTCGAACCGGTGCAGTCGGATATAGCTTCTTGGTAGTGATTTAAACACAGAGCAGGTGAATATAGATAATTGTCAATTCCGTGGATTTAAATAATTGAAATTGTAAAAAATAAAAATGTCTTGGAAAATTATAATGATTTAAATAATTGGCTTTATACTTATTTATTTTAATTTATAACATGTGCTTTTAAACACCGCAACTGCTTTTAATTTCTTTCATAAGGTATAGCAAACCCCATGTTATTTTACAAAGTAAAAAGTGTTAAGATAAAAAATAAAAATGTTTAGGATTCATTAAAAAATTTCTCATTGTACAAAGTACTACGATAAATATATTATCTTAGACATTTGAATGATGCGCCATTTTCATATGCACACAACGCATCGGACTATGAAAAGCAGATCACAGTAATCATCGATTCATTCAGTTTCTCTCGTACGTTCCGTGCGTGATGCGCCTGCGCAGCGCATGCCCGCGCCCCTACGTACCCACTAGTACGTATAGCCAGTGAAATACATTACGGTTACCATAATTTATATGGTATATTTCAGGATAATTTCGTTTAAATCAATATTTTTAAGAAATATTAAATACTAGCTACGTAAAGAAAATAATCAACATGAGGTTCAATATAATATCTTAGACCAGTGTCCAGTAGACAAGTACAAATTAGTATATATAATAGTAATAGACAGTTAAATACAAATACATATGGGTACATAGACCTATCTACTGGTTTCATGCCTTATTGCAGATGTTTATACCATTCAAAAGCAATTTGCATTTAGGTTTCCTTGCCAGGTACAGTTCGAGCCTAATTGCGGACTTGAACTGTTTCTACTGCTTCCACAGTTAATCTCTCACATTTTCTACCCTTATTTTATTCTCCTCCTTTCTCATATGCCACCCAAATACCAAAGTTAATTCATAGCCAAAAACCAAAGTTAATTCATAGCCTAGCAAGCGCTGTAGCTCGGTGTATTGAACTCCTGATAAAGACAAGAAATAGATATCGAGATTCTCCTAAAAAGATAATATTACAAGTCCAGAACTAGAGATTAAGTACCTAGCCGTGCGTAAGCACGTGAATCCTTCGAAACTGTGCTTAGTCTCTCTCTGGTGATGGCAGCTGGTTCCTTAAATTTGGTTCTAGCCGAAAAAAAACATGTGAATAAATCATATTTGTCCATAGCAGATCATTGATAGCAGATACCTCAGACCAAATAAAAAGTGTAAATTATCACTGGTTTGAAAAAGGCATTACTCCAAATAACTAAACTAAACACACCTCGTCTTAATTTAAATACATAATATTATTTTAAATTATTTAATTTTAACAACTAAATATGATCTTTTCAGTTAAGTTTCATAATTGAACTTACAATTTACATACATGTATACTTTATACTAACGTATAATATGGTATTTAAAGTGGTCGCAGCTCGTTAACCAAGATGATGCTTAATGGCGATACCGTTACGTGGAACGTTTAATTTTATTTTCTTAATGCGTAAATGCTGTTTTTATGAGATGATAAATTATTATAAATACCTAATACTTGTGAGTTGTGACATATAAGATCAAAATTTACCTAATTGAATAGGAATATGACCGTTACGAATCAAACTACGTGTAAGTTGTGTCTAAACTTACTACGAGCAAAAGAAATACATTTTTTATTTTTAGACATACCTACATTTTTTTTAAAAAGATAGGCAGTCCCTATTCCCTACAGTGTAGTATATGTCTATGCTATATACTTTTCCACGTATCGGTGTTTTACAGGATACATTTTGGGAGTGTTCCCAGGAACTCTTCGACCTTGTCCCCCATTCACCTTTTTACAACCGCACTGCAAGACATCCCTATATCGTTCATGCGTATTTCCCTTTCCGTGTTCAGTTGGCGGCAAAAACCAGCACGGTTTTGTATTACTAACCAACTCGACAAATCCGTGCTTAGTTCGCCTCAACTGAGCACGCTTTTGCGATCAAGCAACATTAAAAACGTTTTACAAAACAGCGTACAGCTGAATCAAACACGGTTTTTTATTACTATGGAATTCAACTAACCCGTGTTCAATTCGCATCACCTGTCTTCGTAACGAGTGGCGCTAGGTGATGTTTTACAAATTAGTGTGTAGTTGAACTGAATACAGCAAGGCAACAAGCAATACAACAAGCAAACCAGCGTTCTGCAAAATAATTGTTTCAAACTAATTTTCCTTTATTATTTTTAAGTCTGTATCTTTGTTCACATAGACAAAAACAATGGATCTCCACTTGTTAGTCATGTACTACGTATAGGGTTGCCAGGTCGCCAAACCTAATAGCCGGACATACCAGCCAGTTTGGCCGGACATTTGGGTAGAAAGGCCGGACACCCTACATTATTGAGGATTTTGTCTCAGTATTAATAGATACGACAAAAAATTGTATGAACATCAAGCTTTTTTTTATTATTATCATAAATCTTGTTAAATTTTAGTGCAATAAGAAATAAAATCGAATGCCAAATCAGTCTTAGGTAGGAACTTTATTATTAATCAGTCAAATAGTCATCAGTCAAAATTAAATTCTAGATATTTAAACACTTATCAACATATTTAATTTTTTCTTAAATACTAATAAAAGGCACAAATAATACCTTTTCGACTATAAAACAAAATACAACAAAAATAATCATAAACTTCTTCTCTTTAAGTGTAAAAACAACCAATCAAGCACGCTCGGCGCTCGCTCGTTTGCGAAATGTAAAAAGCCGGACAAGCCGGACACCGTTTATTTTGGCCGGACACGCAATCAAAAAGCCTACCTATGTCCGGCTTTATCCGGACGCCTGGCAACGCTAACTACGTACTTATTTTTGAGAAAATAAATGTCTTTTTTTAATTGTATATTTCACTGAACTTCCATACTTAACCAATTTCATACCTTACCCTTTACCCTTAACCCTTGCTGTATTCAGTTCAACTACACACTAATTTGTAAAACATCACCTAGCGCCACTCGTTACGAAGACAGTTGATGCGAATTGAACACGGGTTAGTTGAATTCCATAGTAATAAAAAACCGTGTTTGATTCAGCTGTACGCTGTTTTGTAAAACGTTTTTAATGTTACTTGATCGCAAAAGCGTGCTCAGTTGAGGCGAACTAAGCACGGATTTGTCGAGTTGGTTATTAATACAAAACCGTGCTGGTTTTTGCCGCCAACTGAACACGGAAAGGGAAATACGCATCGTTCATATACCACCCACGCGCACGAAACGGTTTAAGTCTTCATTTCTGATTCGCACGGCCAGGGTCTGGAATGCTTTACTGAGATCTGTGTTTCCTAACACCAACAATCTGGGTATATTTAAGAAAAGAGTGAATAGGCATTTTCTAGGCATGCGCGTCCCACCTTAGGCCACATAATTACTCTCCATCAGGTGTGATAGTGGTCAAGCGTGCGCCTATAATGTATAAAAAAATTTATACAAATTTGATTCTATCGACTATTTGTATGCGTTACTTTAGTCCCAAAACATGTAGTTATGGCGAGTTTTAGTATGGCGAGTTTTAGTACTTGCTAGGAAGCATGTATCTTGCAATCAGCCAAAAAGGGATAAGGGGTTTTAGAAGAAAAGAAAGCTTTTTCTGAAGAGTCAAAATTAGTTTTTAAAATGTACTTTTTTGTAAATTAACATAATCACTACATAGTATAAAACAAAGTCATCCCGCTGTCTGTTATTCAAGAGGAATGTTTAAAACGCTCGCGCTAAACCTAGGGACGAAACCGAGCGAAGTGAGGGTGAGTCGCTAGTATAGTAATAAATAATAATAAAGCCTGCTTGGCTGAACAACCGGATCTATTCTATCTATTAAGATAATATTATAAACGACGCAGTTTTTAAACTAAGATCTAATAATCGACAAATAAATACTAATTAGAGAACCTCTGTAGTTTTACTTTCAGTTGGGGAGAAAATAAAGCAAAATAGTATTTATTTTATTAAAGTTGCATTTTATTTTTTTGTAAATCTTAGAAACTAATGATAGTCTTTATACTTCTTCTCTCGGGAATGTTCTCTCTGCTTATCATATCTGTAACTGCTATTATCATTCCTTCTATCTCTAAAGCCATCTCTTTCATATGTGTCATGATGTCTCGTTCCATTCCTTGAACTTGAATAGCTGTCTCTTTCATTTTTATTTCTATAATAGGAATGTTTTTCCTTTATATTTTCTTTTTTTATTTTTCCTTCATCTTCATATTTTTTATATCTTTCACCCATATTGTAATCTCTTTGATATTTTCCATCTCTCTTTCTGTTATCTCTTGTAAAGCTTTCTCTTTCTCTGTAGTGTTCTCTCTGTTTGTTAGTTACCCTACTGTAAGAACTTTCTTTTTGGATCTTTTGAGGGTTTTGTTTGAAATTATGATATTCTTCAACCGGTACAACCTTTACTTTAGTCAGTGATCCAGTATAAAGCTCCATCTGAACAAAAAAGCAATGTTTTAAGAATTATATTTTCAAATTAGCGAGTCCCTAGGTACATTTTTTTTTGTATTTATCCCTTTTAAATGTCGCACTACTGTGCACGAGCCTCCCTTCAATACAAGGGAGATCAGGCCATAGTTTAACACACTGGTCAAGTGGGGGTTGCCGTTCCCCTTGTCTTTTGATAACTTGCTAGGTTCTATCAGTCATGCCAGTTTTTTCGAGATTTTTTCCTTCATCGTAACACAAGTAATAATCATGTTGGAAATGATCCACACATGAAAACATCAGCAGTCAGAGACCCAAATTTAAACCCACATCACTAGGTTATACAAGCAAGAGTGCTACCACTAGGCTACCAGCCTACCACTGCCCTTTATTTTTTGGAAGCCCCAAAATTTCTTTTTCTAAAATAAGCCTAAGTTACACCTTATAACATCAGTTATTTGCCAGAGAAAGCCACGTCAAAATAGGAACACCAACATTTTGTGCTTTAGAGCAGTCATATTTTCATAAAATTATTTAACAGTATCAAACTAGACCACAACTTAGTAGAAGTATAACTAAATGACAACTAGCCTTTAAGTAGGAAATTATAAAAAAAATACCTGTGTAGCTATGACTTGTTTAAGCTCATGTGAGTAGTTGCGGGTGGGCACTGCGACGCGGTAGCGCGTGCGACGCCTCTTCATGTCCCTAAGCTCTGCTAGCACTTGCTGACGAGACTTCTGTTTATCTACTGTGCCTGCTTTCTCGCTGGTATATAAAATATATTTTAATAATAACATAGAACATTTTAAGAACTATTATCTATAAAAATAATAACAACAAACTATCAGCCATTTTCACAACATAAATATTTTATAGTCAAACAAAAAGTGTAAATAGAAAAAATACTTTTTTAATAGTTATTTAAACTAACCTGGGCAGAATTAAGTCCGAAAGATCATGAAAGGAAGGCACAGTGCTGACAACAGCATCATGGATAGCTCTCCTCTCATCTGCTGTATATGTGGCTTGTAACCTCTCTAATGTCAGGGGCTCAGATTCATCTCTGTGACCTTTTTTGAGTAATTTTTATGTTTTGTATAGATTTTTTTAAATCAAGTTATACTTTTTTAAAATTTACTTTAATAAATATATGATCATATAAAGGTTCAAAATAGTAATATCAGTATATTAAACATTTAGAAACTTTAAAGATAAATATAAAATAATTTGTAATTATTGTATAGTATTTGTATTGTTATATCATAGAAACTAAATTGTAAAGGATACATTATATATAGGTCCAGTGAATTCACTACTTACTGTAAATATGAAAAAATATTTTTAATATTCAAACACAAGATTAAAGATTACTTATTAATAGTAAAAAATCAAGAATATTTTATACCTTTTTTAAATAGTGGATCAGATTTGGCTGCATTTTCTATTATATCTTTAATTTGGTCTGAAGCTGAAAAATAATAATAGATTGATATTGATTGCAAAATACTAAATAGTTAAATGTAAAAGTTGACAGAACTTACTAAATTTTACTAATGTACGAGCAGATGGATCAAGTGGCTCTGGTAAAAAGATGTCCTCTTCAGAATAACCTTTTGATCTAATGGAGCATTTCTCTTCATGTTTCTGTATTGTTTCAATAGGTATAATATGATTTGAATCATATTTACAAATTGTTGTTTCCTTAGCCTGCAAAACATTGTAAAATATTACTAATATTCTGATGAATATACAAAAAATCCATAAATATCTTTAAAGACTGCTATCCACATAGAAAATAAAATTAGTAAATTGTTACCTGTAGCAACGTATTTCTATCCCATTGTAAACTTTGTAATATCATTGTGACTTCATTGTCAATTTTATCAATGTAATCTCGTAACTCGGTTAAGTATTTTTGACTTGGTTCATTTTCTTCCATAATAAGAGTTAAGACTTCTGATTTCTGAAGTTCTGGAGTGATTTTAGTTCTGAATTCCATGAAATCTGAGTTCAATTCTGAAATCTGAACTGAAATGAAATCTGAAATCTGAAATCTGAATTGATTCAATATCAAAGTAAATTAAAAAAATAAAAGTAGGTATATTACTTTACTCTATGGTTTGCAGTTTGGCATGGGCGTAATATCAGTGTTGCCAGTGGCAGATAGTGAAAAGTAACACGAGACAGCTCAAAAAGAAACATTTTCACAAAAAAAGTAACATTATTTTATTTTGCCGTGTTGCCGATGTCAGATTGCCGTGTGTTATGGTAAAAGTTAAAAAATTGCCGTGTCTCATACAAATGTAACGAAAATGTAGACTTTTGTACCTAATTGTAAATTATTGTTCCTATAGTTTTAGTGGCGAAAAACCAGGGTTCCTTTGATAATTTATTAAAATATATTAGACTAGCGACTCGCCCTTGCTTCGCTTGGACTTTTTCCTAGATTTAGCACAGGCAAAGCCGCGGGATCCGCTAGTTATGCATATAAACCTTCCTCTTGAATCACTCTATCTATTAAAAAAACCGCATCAAAATCCGTTGCGTAGTTTTAAAGATTTAAGCGTACAAAGGGATAATATAATGTTCTCCGACCGATTCCGGCCATAGCGGCCAATCTCATTGAGACTGGCCAACTGCGCAGGAGATATTATAGTGCACAAGTGTATGCGCAGACACAAGTGCACTCTCTATTCCTATCACTCTCATACTCCGGTGGGACGACTACTCGACACGACCAGTGAGAGCTAAGGCGCAGGACCGACGGCTTTAAGTGCTCTCCGAGGCACGGGGGTGACTTACCGCCAACTTCCCAACTCCGGGCTATTACTGAGGCTTATTAAACAGAAAGACTCAATAATTAAACTTGGCCCGACCTGGGATTCGAACCCAGGACCTCTCGATGTATGACCGTACATGCTAGCCACTACACCACCGAGGTAGTCAAAGCAAAATAATCTTAATACCACTTAATTAATGTATCAATTTGTAAATATAATCAAAATATCCGTCCGAAAGTTCATTGCAAAGGTAGGATAAAACTGTCCTTCTTGGCTGGCACCGACTCCAACAATAACTAAGTAATTAAAATTATTATTTTTTTCTTTTCAGTTTCGATTTGTAACGTTTTGAAGTCGGTTTTCATTTTTGTTAAAAAATAATTTATATACTATGTAGTGATTAACAAATTTTATTTGAACAACTTTAGTAAAAATTATAACCATAATATAACTGTCTGAATGAGTCGACTAGTATCAAAGGCGGCAATCTGAGCATTTTGACAAAAAGTAGTTAATGATATGGCGACTCAGATTGATTTGATTAAAAACGTTTCCCTTGGAGTATACGGTTCTGAACTAGCAATAAACCATAGTAAAAACAGGTCAAAAACTGACATCAGCATCAAAGCCGGCAATCTGTAAAATTTTGAAATCAAACCCGGCAATCTTACGCTGTCAACCAATCAGAAGCGAGAGTTCATTTGCGTTTCGTAACGGCCCAGGAACATTTCGTTCTGTGAATTTTAATGTTTTCTACGTGTTTTTGTGACTTAAACTAATATAAAGGAGTGGAAGTAGTATTATGGAAAGCCACCCCCCTTTAGTAATAAATAGTTTTACACGGAAACTCAAGAGGAATCCAGAAATTGGACAAGAAACCGTGATAAGGAATTGAAGTAAGTTTACCCGTAGGGTTGTCAATTCTTGTCATGTAAAAGGGTATAATATTGTAGTATTATTATTTTTTTGTTTTAGAAACTCGGCGAAATCATTAGTCGATAGAGTGTACAGCCATAATTCGAAAGCACTAAAATGTGCTACTTTAACAATGGCTCATGACATGACATGCGCATATAATTTTAAATTTAGTTTAAAAAAACTCAAAAAACTTTTTAGAGTTACTTAATTTTTTAGTTCATAAGTTAATTATAAAGATTTTTTATAACTGCCAAATGCATTATTTTTTAATTACAATATACTATTCCAAAAAATAAAGAGTCGTTCCATGCTTGTATGACAACCCTAATTCTGGAATAACATCTATAGTATCAAAAACATCAAAGCCGGAAATCTTCAAAATTGAAATAGTATTTAAAACTGATATACAATGATTATTAGGGTAATATAGCATTAATTCATCCTGCTATTTACCTAAGATCTTATTTAAATGAGTTTTGTAACTACAAACGAGATACAAAACTAACAATCCGTTTTTTTGAATTTACCAACATTTGTCTTAAAGTCACATTGCCACTTTTGATACTAGTCGACTCTGATACCACTAATAATTATTTCTTCTACTTTGTCTTTCTTTAAATGGTATTTTGATCTAACATTTGTTTGGTTGGTTTAAAATTAGTTTGACTTCCTATACTAGTTATATAACATTATTTATCGACTAAACATACATAGTAAAGTTAATCAGTTGAACGGTGTTATAGATTATATTAAATTTAGTTATAGACTAGCTGTTACCCGCGGCTTAATGCGCGTGTATTGTGCGTGTGCGCTGATTGCCGTGTTTCAGGATACGGCAACGATTGTTCTACCGTATACCATGTTTTTCTGGTAATGGCCCCCAAATACCATGTAACACGGCAATTGCCGTGTAAATGGCAACCATGAAACTATGACATTACGTGACATGTGCGCCAATACAACAAACGAAATTCCGTTCCGAGAACGAGATGCGTTCCGTTTCATGACTAATTTTGGTTGATGAAATAAAATATTTTTGCTACTTCCTTAACTTAAAGTAACGTAAAAGTAACATTTTGAGTCGTGTAACATGTAGGTAACATGAGGTAGTGAAAAGTAACGTAAAATGTTACAAAAGTAACATTCTGGCAACGCTGCGTAATATACTAACATTACATCCATGGCAGTTTGGAGTCACCTTTTATTTTTATTCAATTCAATTACGTTACGGCTAACTGAGAGCTAGTGACCAATGACCATTTTTTTTTCAATTCTTTACATCATTTCCTTTAAAATAACCTAAATTTGATTTTAAAAAAATAAGTTCTAATTTAAATTTGTATAGAATTTTAATTATACTAAAATTTATTACAGGATTTAGCGGATTTTTTATAGACAACCCGTTGTTATCATTGCTAATTGTATTAGTTTTATTAAAAAAACAGACACCTGCAAAATCGATCAGTGGGATCGACATTCTATAACTTTTCTCAATCATACACATTTTTGTTATTTATTCAGTACCAGATGTTTTTAGCAGCTACATTTTTGACAGCTGTCTCAATTTTTTCTTTTTATCTGTAATGTCTAGCAAGACGTGTGCTTTTGCAGGCCGATCTTTCTGAAATTCTAAATGTTTATAGAAAATGGCAGATTCTGAGGTAAATTCAATAATCCATGGAAAGATTCTATAACTAAACAATAACAAATATTAAACTGGTATGTCTATTGACAGGTTTTAAAGAAGTTAAAAGATATTCCATTTAAAATACAAACCGCAAGTTTGAAAGGAAGACACGAAGTTATAAAAGAAATTCAAGATGTTTTATCAACTCCAGGTAAGCAATTCAACTCCAAGTAAGTTTATACGAAGGCATTGCGATATTATAGCTGGTTCCATTAAGTACTATATGTATGTGTAGTGAAGTTGTATTAGTAAGGCCCAGACTAGCTGTATTGATCCTTGTTTCCCTTGTTTTCTCTAGCTATCTGAATATAGCACCGATCTCAGAGGCATTAATCAAAAATGTATCATATGCAAATGATATGAAGGTTTTGTTATTGTTCTCTTCAATATTGTATAATATATTGTATTGTATTAGTTTAAAATATTTAGGTTATAATAAAATATGATTTAAAAAATAAAATGGCTTGCTAGTATTATAATGTTACTGTTAATTCATGAACATTATTATTGGGCAGGCATAACAGAACCAGCAGTGAAGTTTGTGTGTCGAGTACTACTACTAACACTGAACAGATATCGAGACTCTACATCTCAATCATATATAAAAAGTTTATTGGCATACCTTGCAAAGGAACATAATGATTGGACACTTAAGAGTTTACTACCATCATTGTTAGAAGTATCTGAGCATCTGAAATGCTCAGCATCTTCGTAAGTGTTTTGGTTTATATATTTTTAATTATACAAGTTTTGAATGATTTTTACTATTGACTGAGAACACATATGTATTTTAGGAAAAGTATATGCCAAACTGGCTTATATGCCTTAAGATGGACTACAGTGTTGGTGGAAGGCTCTCTAAAAACAGAAGAAGACTCCATAGATTACAAAACCTTAGTGCTTACTCAGGCAAATCTTCTTGCTGTAGTCACTGCTTTTGGAAATAAAAAGAAAAATGATAAAGGCTATTCAGTGGTAAGATTTATTTATTTGTGTAAAAAAAACAGATTTAAAAAATATATATATTATAATAAGCATATTTTATTTTTATAGTTACATAATTCATGGAAACTAATGGGCAATGAAAAGTTATTGAAATGGATAAGTGTGCTGCTGTCACAGTCAGCTGATTCTGGACCTCAAGTATGTGTGGCATTTTCTGCTCTCTGTAGACATGCCAAACAGGCAGGAGATGAAGAACTTATATTACAGCACAAGGTAACTAAATAATTAGTGGATTATCTTTGACAGTAACTTTAGTGATAGTAACTGAAAGAATACCTAATCCCTCCAACTCTAATGAATGTTAATTTTTGCAGGGGAAAATGCTAGAAAGTTTAATCAAAAGCCTCATTAGTGTGAAGACCAGGCCCAATTCAAATTACATTAAAGGTTGTTCAGATTTGCTCCAACTTTTGAAATCATCAGATGTTCAAGACATCTTACTACCGGCTCTTCAAAAAGCCATGTTGAGAAGTCCTGAGACCATAATACACGCTGTAGGGGAAGTTTTAGCCAATTTAAATGTTTATGTTGATGGTATTGCGGTAGATATCGGGAAGAGCTTAATAGGTAAGAAATGCTTAATACATAAGTTTTAAAGTAATTTTGGATGATGATTCTTATAGTAATTATTACTAAATGTGTTTATTTTCTTAACATTAGATTTTGTATCTCGTTGCCACTTCAAGATTTTTCAATGTGTATAATCAATATTAAATTTTTGTTTGAATTTATAATATTTAAGTTTAATATTTAAAGCATAAGCATCTAATGACTAAGTTATTCTTATTCATTTATCCTAAACTAACAAAACAATGTGTGAAAAAGGCAGCTGGAGATACACTGTACACTCCTGTAACCTGTATTACATACATGCTTATTTGTAATAATATTTTTCTTCATAATCCAGGACATCACTAAAAACCAAACATTTAAAAAGGTGTAATCAATAGTGTTTTTATAAATGTTACAGTTTTGTATTGTAGTGTATCTCATGGTTGAAATTAACACGGCAATTGCCGTGTTATACGGTCAGGAGCCATTAAATATTAAAAATAACACGGTACACGGCAGAACAATCGTTGCCGTATCCTAAATCAGCACGGCAATCAGCACCTTACAGAAGTGTACATTTTCATTACATTTGTATGAGACACGTAATTTTTTAACTTTCACCTTAAAACACGGCAATCCGACATCGGAAACACGGCAACTGTTGTTTTTTTAATGGCAACCCTGGTGTAACTGGTCCGCAGTGAACCTGCACTCGCGCGACGGCTGGACGCGCGACGAGGCTGCGCCGGCACTGCGTGCGCTAGCGCGGCGCTGTGCGGGTGCGGACGCCGCTCGCGCGCTGCTTACGCACGCCTTCGCGCACTACAACGGCGCCAACGGGAAGCTCACCTCCAGTGAGGACAAGATCGCTGTGCTACATGTGAGTCCAGATATATATTTCATTTTAATCAAAGATTTTCGTCAGGATATAATGTTAAAATAACAGCTTTTTACATAAGAAAGCATATTGGTATATGGTTTTCATAAGAAATAATATTTTTTATTAAAAAAATTCATATCGGCTTATGTGCTCTGGCTAACTTTAAAACCTCAGAAACAGGTGGAATGATTTTGAAAAGACTAAGGCTTCAGTTAAAGTTAAAAGATATGGCCATTATAATTTGAGATGAAAAAGCGAAATGGCAAATTAATATAACATATAAATATCAATTTTTGATTAAGTTTGACAATATAATTGCTTTATTATTAGAATATATTGTTTGATATTTTTATTTGTGTTTTTATAATATTAAATAGTCCTTCTTATTTTCCAGGGTGTAGGCACACTTAGTGAATTTGCAGTGGATCCAGAAGAACGGCTGAAACTGTTTGACGAGGTTGTGACGCAAATATCAAAAGTTCTTGACAGCGAGTCACACGAACGAACCCTCTGCGTCGCATTAGAAGTGCTGTATGAGTGGATGCATACCTTAGAAATTCCATTATCAGATAAAATAATAGAAATATATAAGGTAATCCTTCAACTTATTTAATATCTACTATGTATGTAAAGAAATGTATTTCTTTATTAAAAAGTTTTTATATTATGTTTTTAAATAATACAAGATGTCAAAGTTGGCATAAAAAAATATTATAAAATATAATTCGCGTCATGTAAAAAGAACGCTGGCTGTCAAGTTGCGCAGAGGCGATTTATCGGACAATTTGGTGGTAAGACGCGGGACGCGGGACGGTGAGGCACGCGTCGCATGCTTTTCGGCTCGCTATTGGTTTGTCAGTTTAAAATACCATCGCGCACACAAAAGTTATTAATTACGAAATGATTTTATTAAAAAAATTATTTAAAAAATATTTTTGACGTATATTGTTTTATAAAAAGAGAGACTGATAATAATGCTGTTAATAATTTAAAAAGTATATTAAATGAATTAATTTAATTTTTTGTAAGTAGATTAAATATTCTACGATGAATGAAACATATTTTATAAATTAATATAATTCTATTTAATGACATTCTATCTAATATATTTTTCAATGTAACTACCAATACTCAATATACATCGTAAGCAAAAGGCTAGTTTAAAAATAAAAGAATAGGCTTAGGAATTTCGTATGCGAATGTACCGATGCGCAAACACACCCCCCACCACTTTCTTCCAGCGTTCTTTTTATGTGACGCGAACTGTATTATTGTATAAAATGTCAATAATTTGAATTTACTGTTATAGGATATTTATGTTATTAATTTCTTAATTTATTTCAAGTTGAAGGAAATAAAGACTTTAAATGTTGTTTCCTTTTGCTATAAAGAAACGCAATAATTAGGTCGTTGTTTTATTGCTCCCCGTTTAATAAAGAATAAAATAAAATATTATTATATGTATATAATCAAATAGGTGTAAAAATATATTTATCATTTGATTTGATATTTGATCTAATTTATCTTTTCTGTTTGTAAGGACAAAGTGTTTGTGTTTTTTAGAATATAGTGATACAACTTGTAACTCCTAATGAGTTTTAATTTATATGAAGTTAGGCTATTATTATTGTAATTTTTTTTCATAAGACTACAGATTTGGATGATTCGTATCATAGGCTTACCTAGAGGAATTTAGGCTTCTGCTGCTTAAAAACCAAAGCAAAGCAACTGTAATGACAATTGTCAGTTGTGGACTAACTAAATTGACCAACTGAAAAAATTATTGACTAATCTCCCATGTGTCTTCTCCATTTCTTGTGTAATGGTTACATATTTTATAAAATAATATAAAGACGCCATTGAGTTCAATGAGTGTTTGTTGACGTACATTTCTACTTGAAGGTGAAATATGAAAGTAAACAATTGATGCCAATAATAGATTTCTTTATACTGCTGCAATATTTACATAATTTCAAACAATGGTACCTTTCATATTATATCAACACTTAGAGTAATTATACTTAAACAATATTTAGAACTATCAAATAACTAGTAATTGTTATGAGTGTCCAGGAACTGTTTGTTTACTTTCCCACAGTTGTATTAGTATATAATGTCCTCCACCCATAATGTTAGTCAGTTCTTTGAGTTCCTTGAGTCCCTTCGGACCTCCGAGTCAGCTATAGTATAGCAAGTAGGAACAATTATAATTTATAATTGTTGCGTGATAAATAAATATCTACCAACGTCACGCTGCTGTTTGTATTTAAGACCCCTCCTGACCACCGAACATTACACTTGTGACATTGGCAATATGAGACAAGACAATTAAATTGACCTTACAAAAGTGCTTATAATAATGTGTATGGATGTCGCGTCTGTTGCAGAAGGGGTTGTCAGCCAAGAGCACAACGCAGGCGGTGCGCGTGGCGTACACGGCGCTAGTGTCGCGAGCCGCACGTCGCGCGTCGCCCGCGGTGGCGGCCGCGCTGGTGCCCGCGCTGCGAGCCGCGCGCGACCGCGCCGCGCTGCAGCCGTTGCAGGTTACTACTACTACTTCTTATAGATCATGTAGTTGAGGAAAAATAATTAAATAAATTGGCTTAGATTCTTAGAAATTTGTTAGAACAATTTACTCTTTCTATAAAGGAAATTAAATGTCATAAAAATGACATTCAATTGTGCTCTTAACAACCACTTGGACATTACTATTTTTCAAATAATACCAATTGAATTGATAATCTCCTCCTTTTTGAAGTCGGTTAAAAAATTATATTCAGGCTCACCAGTTCATTTATATATTCAATTCTAATCCTAATAATAATATTATTATTAGGATTAATATAATTATTATCGCTAGCTGCTGTAGCAGTAGCTAACTCGCTAGCTGTTTGAGCGCCCTTGTGCAATACCGATTATGCCGCCCAAGTCATCATCGCAGTAATTAAGTAAGTTATGGTTTAAAAAGCCGAATATGCCAGTAAACGTTTTTAACTCATCGAATCTGTCCTTTATTTTTAATTTAAAAATATATTAAACATGCAAAATATGAAAATGTTTCGTTTTCCTTTCGATATCTGTTTTTGCCGCCCCCTTGAAAATGTCGGCCTTGTGCGGTACACACTTTGCACCTCAGCACGCGGCGGGCCTGGTTATATGTAATATACAAGGTTATAACAGTAACATCCTATTTGCAGCACTTGATGGTGAGCGAAGGAATCTGCGCGAGCGCGGCGCTGGCGCAGCTGGAGGCGGGGGCCGCGCCGCCCGCGCCCGCGCTTCTTCACGAGCGCGCGCTGGCCGCCGCCAGCGACGACGGTACTACTACTACATAGATATTTTATTTTTTTAATTTTATTATTATTAAAACGTAGCAATAGTCTGCAATATATAGGCTATCTGTGCACTAAATTTTATTCAAATCCGCTCATCCGTTTTAATGTGTTAGTTCACAAAAAACACACGCACACACATGCAGCAAAAGTTTTTGTAGTTCTTAGGATTTTATTTATTTTACTAAATTATTTTATTTATTTTATTAATATTTTAAAATCTTCATTTTATTATAAAATTAGTTACAGTTCACTTGATTTTAAATTTGATTATTAACATTATTTAAAATTAGATATAATATTGTGTTATTTCATGATAATGATATTAATTTCTAATAACAATATGAAGTTATTTTAAATTCAATAATTCTGTTGTCACATAAAAGCATTTTTTTTTATTTTATTTATCCATTTGCTCTAAGGTAGCGCTATAACATTTACCCCTTTATAGTCCTAATACAGGTGGTGTTGCTATGCAGAACAGTCTTGGACAAGTGCGAGAATGTTGCCAGCGACGATATTTCACACGTACTGAAGGCTTTCATCCTAGTCCTGCTCTCTCCTATTAAATCTGTCCGGTCAGCAGCTTTAGAAGAAGTGAAGACACTACTAGCTAATGAAAAGAAGGCCTTATTGGCTAAGAATTTAGTTATGAAATTGAATGAAGTGCTGGATGAAGGCAAGATTTTCATGGTGAAGGAGAAGACCCCTCCAGAAGACAAGCCGGAGGTGACTGGGAAAATGATACTGGACTGTGTTCAAGCTCTGTGTTCATTTAGAGGTAAGCTAATTATAAAATTATAGTTTCCCTTTTATAATGTTATCTACATTAGTAACTGAGAGAGTGAGACAAAAATAAATCTGCCACAAGGGAACTGTAAATTTTTCCAGGATAAAAGTACATAAGTCATTAGTACTATTCCAGACTTTAATGTTTTTCTATGCTTAATTCCAGTTCTAGCGCGTTTGTAAGTAATAAACAACTAATCTATTAATTATAAGCATTTATACTTATTAATATTTATAAGATCTTATTACTATTTAGGGTAAAATAAAAAAAAAACTACAATTTTTGTCCCATTTTTATTTTTTAATACTTTTAGTGTTAAAGCTTCTTAGTTTATCTTTTTATAATATAACGTGATTAAATATTTTTTCAGATTATAAACAAGAAGACTCCGAGAGCTTAGCTATAGAGGCACTCCCTGTTTGCCACCAGCCCCTCGCAGTGGCTATCAATCAACGAGCTTGGTTAAAATTAGTCAAATATTTACGCCTCGAGCCACATCGACTAGTTGCCACGCATTTAAATAAACTGAAGAACATATACATTACTAATTTTACTCCAAATGAGGTAAATATAATAAAATTAATCAAATGATAGAATTATTTTGTTCAGTAATATATTAAATAAAACTATCTTTTTGGATTTTGTCTCAAAAATCCGAGAAATTGAGTTTCTCTCGTAACTCTGTTTTACGTAACGCTGTATAACATTCGAAACGTCGATAACCAAAACTCTAAATAGGAAACAACGACAAAATTCAAAAAGGTTTATCCAATTACATTACTAGCCGAAGTTGTTTCCAACGAAGTATTGGTCAAAATTGAACGAAGTCGGAAGTACCTTACGCTTCGAGTACCTCAGTCCTCAACCGATGATGATAGAAGTTGTTCGAAGCGTAATAAGGTAGCACGAAGCGCATCAAAGCACCTGTCTTCACTATTGTATTCGCTCAACTTCGCTCGTAGTGTAGTGCTTGTACCATGGAGCATAAATCCAATGAGCGAGCATTGGCGTGTTTTTGTATTAGCTCAAAGTCGCCCATTTACGGCGGGGGAAGAGGTAACCTTTGCCAGCTGTGATTGGGTAAAAAGGCTTACCTTAAATAACATCGATATCGATATTTGTTTGACTTATTACTAGTGTAAAGTAAAACAATGCGGTGTGAAATGTCTAGAGCATACAACGCTATGCTTTGATGGAAAAAATAGTCTGTTTGAAAAGCCAAGCATTAATTCAAATTTTTTTCTTCTTGCTATCATCGTTGGGAAATCTGCATATTTTAAATCATACAAAATACACATTTTTAACTATCCTAGGCCCCATTTGTCTTTAAATAAATCAATAATAACACCTACAGTAAAATACAAATTCATCTAATCTTGAATTACATCGATATAAATCGTTGCGACGCGATGCTGCGACAGTACTATCGAGAAAAATAGACAAGACGTCAACATTGACTTAGTTTATTTATTTATTTATTATTCGGAAGACAAACAGTATTTATTTACATATAAAACGAGAAAAAAAATTAACATACACCAATTAAATCTTCACAATTTACAATTTCTAAAGGTAGGTATAATCTATGTTAGCTTATAAAATCACATAATAATATTATAGTACATAAAAAAGAATAAGAGGATAAAATAAAAACATTACGTACAACTTCTATTTAAAATTTTGAATTTATATAGTGAATTTTAAAATAAATCTATGTCGTCGCTTGATTTATCATATTATGCTTAGCAAGCGCGGTTGCCCCCATGCGCTCTCCATTTACTCTATGGCTTGTACGGGCCAGTGGTAGCCCAGCGGTAACGCGTCGCTTGGATAACCGAGTGATGCGGAAATCAAATCCGGGTCTCGCACCTCTGATATTTTCATGTGCGAATCACTTATATCATGATTACCGCTTGTCTTACGGTGAAGGAAAACATCGTGAGGAAACCTGCATGTCTGAGAAAACCTAACAAGTTTTCGAAAGGCATGTGAAGTCCGCCAACTCGCACTAGGCCAGCGCGGTGGACTACGGCCTGATCCCCTCGTACTGAAGGAGGCCCGTGCCCAGCAGTGGGACGTTAAAAAGGGCTGATGATTGTACTGACTGTGTGTGTGTGTGTGTAGACGTGCAGCGCCGTGGTGTCGACGCTGGCGGGCTGCAGCGCGGAGGGCGCGGGGGGCGCGGCGCTGCGCGCGGCGCTGGACGCGCTGCGGCGGCCGGCGCTGCTGGCGGTGTCGCGCGACGACTACTTCGTGTTCCGCACGCCGCCCGGACACCTCTACGACAAGTCCGTCGTGCCCGGGTGCGTACACTACACTATCAGTTACAACATTTTTTACCCCCATTTTCACGTATAATTTATTATTAAAATTTAAAAATGTGTGAGGGTAAACACTAAGATATTTAAGTTCTTTTCTACTATAACCATGCCACATCATATAGTATATTGATTGGGAACAAATACTTGTGTTGTTATGAGACTATTAAAAAATCCAAATTATATTTTTTTTAAATATTAAATATTCACATAAAATTATAAAAGTAAAGCTTTAATTAACATGTAAAAAATAAAATATTCCTTTTGTTACATAAGAGAATAAATTTATTGTTAATATTATACAGAAGTGAAGAAAACAAAGAAATGAACTTGAAGCGAGAGAGCAAAGCGTACAGCTACAAGGAGCAGTTGGAAGAGTTGCAGTTGCGACGAGAAATCGACGAGAAACGGCGTAAGGAGGGCAAAATTAAAGAGGTATTAAATATTTACTACATGAAAAGTGTATTTTTAATGTATAGTTTATACCAAATATTATATAGTGCATACATTATTAAAAAAAAATAATTATTTATTGATCAAGGACTATTTAGAGGCAAAATATTTCTTTTATTTATTTATCTAGACAATGGTATAAGCTACAAACTTTTATCCCTTTACAGGTTCCACTGACAGCCAAGCAAAAGGAAGCTATAAAAGCCCAACTTGCAAAGGAAAGTGCAATTCGGGAGCGTCTAACTGAAGTAAGTGTACTATTTTTAACTTAACTTTCTAACTTTACTTTTTTCGCTGATTTTCTTCGAAAATCCTACGAGTATGAATAGTTCATGTTGCCGGTCGCATTCTATTGCTTCGTTTACAGTTAAATATAGGTTGTTGTAAATTCGAAGAAAGTTTCCAATGCTGCGAGACTGCATCAAATTCTATATAATGTTGAAATAATAATAAATTAACATTATATTAAACTTTGGCTTAATGGTTACTGCCTATAATGTTTCTTTTTTATAATTGACTTTGTAATTTGAATATAGTTTTGCTGTTTTATGTTAAGTTGTGAAAAATATATATTTACATGCTGTGATTACCTATCATTAAAAGTGCAATAATTATGTCTATATAGTAATGTATTTTCTTTTGTATATAATATATTGTAACTCTTGTTGGTAGTTTTAAATAAATAATTAATTTTTAAATATTGTTTATATTTATACTAAATAACCCTGTCTTAGCTCGTTGAGAGAGGAAGATGGCGCGAAGGTCACACCTACGAGTTAGTCAGAGTTAGAAATGTCACTGATGTTGGTGGGCGAGATCTAACTAAAGCTAACTCTTCCCCGTCTCTGAGCGCCTGGTACTATAGACTAAGTTTTTCGTTTCATCGAGTTTGAAATCACAACGTTTCTAAAGAAGTTCACTTCAATAATGACTCGTTGTGTGTGTTGCAGCTGAACAGCAGCGTGGAGAAGGCGGTGGGGCTGGTGGAGGCGACAGCGCTTGGGTCGCCGGCGGCGCTGGGCGCGCGCGCGCGGGCGCTGCTGGGCGCGCTGCTGGCGGCGCTGCGCTGCCCGCTGGCCGCGCCGCGCCTGGCGCCCGCGCTGCGCCGCCTGCGCCGCGCGCTGCTGCCGCGCCACGCCGCGCTCGCCGACCACGTCGCGCGCACCATCATCCGGTCAGTGATGTGTTGACACCTACTCAGTTTATGGGTATATTGCGGAAAAAAAAGAGTAATTGTTATCGACCTATCGATAAAAATCATGATAACATTATATTAGTGAAATGTCGAGATAGATACGTTCTTTGTAAAAAATCTGTCTTTTTATTGATGAAAACTATATAAAAAACCATGCAATAGTTACTGAGATTAGATTGGACAAACACACAAATTCCGACAAACACTCCCGGGACCATGATTTGCTGTAAAGCATTCAAAACGTTGGGAACCAAAAATCATAATAAATCTGCGACAAAGTCTAGTTTCATTTATAAATTAAAAATTGTTATAACTTGTAAGTAATCTCTAACAATTACAACACTTACAAATTCTTTCAAACCTTCAAAATATAATAATTTCACTATCTAATTTTTTATATCAAAAATATTCAATGGCCAATAATTATTGTCCGCTAGATTATACAAACCCCAATGCGACCTGGACCCGAGCTGGGAGGAGGAGGATCTGGACAAGGCCACCATCCGCACCATCAACCTGGTGCACGCCGCCACCGCCGCCGCCGACCTGGACCCCGCCAAGCACAGCCACTTCACCGCGCCGGGCTTCTGCTATGTGTTCCCTCTGTTTAAACAAGGTATAAGACGTACATAAAGCAATGAAACCGGTTATTAAAAATTATTTTTTTCTGTTTGCTTACTTTTATAGAGTGCAGAGTGGTTCTCGAATAAGATTTTCATATATAACTAACGGAACCCGCGGCTTCGCTCGCGCTAAATTTAGGGAGAATATAGAAGTTTGTAGTGACCCTACTTACTGCACCAACGGTCACGGGTTCGAGTCAGGGGGGCTCGTCGTTCGTCACACTTTGACGGTGTAATCACCTAGGATAATTAGTTTGTAAAATTAATTTTATTAAAGTATTTTATAAGTAGAGTTACATTTCATTTGCATCCTCTGACTGTGACTTCTATAATTTGGGTTTTTTTTTATGGTAAAAGGGGGCAAACGGGCAGGAGGCTCACCTGATGGAAAGTGATCACCTCCGCCCATGGACATCTGCAAGCCAGAGTTGCAGATGCGTTGCCGGCCTTTCAGGAAAGGGAGGGATGGAGGAGGGAGGGAAGTGGGAGGGAGGGGGAACGAAGGCGGAGGATGAAGGGAAGAGGGAGGGGGGAAGGAGAGTGGGCCTCCCGGAATATTTTATATTATGTATGTATTTAAAATTTATATGTGTAGTATATCAAGTATCTAGTATCCATAACACAAACCTCGCAGCTTACCACGGAACTAGATGGCGCTGTTGTAAAAATGTCCGAACATGTCTGACCCAGGTCTGACGCCGGGGCTGGCGCGCAGCCACGAGTCCACGATGCTGAAGGGGCTGGCGGTGATCTCCCGGCACGCGGCACTGCGCGGAGACGCCTCCTCGCTGTACGCGCCCGACCAGCTCCATCCGCAACTCTTCCCCATCGACCAGATGTTCCGATTGCTCATTGATCTTATTAGTGAGTTTGTTTGTTTGTTTTTTTTTTGATGTCCCAAATCGAGCATAGTTTTTAAGTTTTTTTGAACGAAATACTTAGTAGTAGCGATTAGACCTCTACCTCTTGCAGAGTATGTTGGGTTGATGCTACTACGCCTCTTTGGGCACTGGCGTCTTTAGTTCTCCGCCTGTTGAAATTTTAAATTAATAATTTTATTGACTGTGTGTTCTATATAAAAAATGCACTTGTGCTGATTACAGCACAAGTGTACGCACAATATACCCACGCAATTTGTTAGTAATATGAAATTGATTATGAATTGATTGGTCAGTTATAATTAACAAAAATAAATATAAGTAATTGGCTTTAGCAAATAATCAATAATAATAGGAAAGTAAATTAGATATGTTGTATGTTATTGAAGTGAAACTTCTTTAAAATCGTTGTGATTTCAAACTCGATGAAACGAAAAAATAATTCCATAGTACCAGGCACTCAGAGACGGGAAAGAGTTGCCTTAGTTAGATCTCGCCCACCACGAGTCAGTGACATTTCTAACTCTGTCTGTAGTGGGTGTGACCTTCGCGCCATCTCCCTCTCTCGACGAGCTTAGACGGGGTTATTTAGTATAAATATAAACGAGATTTAAAAATTAGTTTGCCAAAGAAGTTTTACTTCTGACATGTGTACTTTGTACACACGCACTTTATTTATTGAAATAATAATAACTATAATGTATTTGTGTCCCCCCCGTGGTGGCAGGCGGCTGCAGCGGGCGCGTGGCGGCGGCGTGCACGCTGGCGCTGCTGGACACGGCGCGCTGCGCCGCGCGCGCGCCGCTCGCGGAGGACGACGTGCTGTGTCTGCTCGACGGCCTGCAGAACCCCATGGAGGTACGCTACATCACTAACTATTGTTATATTTCATTAAGAAATTAGGGCAAATTCATTTATTACGTAACACAATTTAGGGGGGTCGACCATGTCTTATGTTTTCTTAAAAGGGGGTGGGAGGGAGTCTATAATTTTCTTATAATAGAGGGGAGGGGGCCAAAAACTAGCGAAAATAGTCTTACGTAATAAATGAATGGCTCCTTATTTTGATAAAATTATTTGCATTCAATCTTTTTGTACAATAAAATGTATTGTACAATATTAGGTCTAAGGACCACCTAAGGCAGGTATTGTCAAAGAATGGTTAATTCCCTATTAACATTCACCCAAGTATATTTCCGTGTGCGGGAATTAAGTAGATTTAAGGCGATTAAAAGGCGTAAGATGCAGAAACGTACAGTTCTCGAGGGATAAGCTCAGCTTTGCATTTGTGTGAGTGCAGTGTACGGATAGGCACGACCGAAGGCGTAGCGCGTTGCAAGTTGGTTTAAACCTGTTTGAACTGGTTTTTGATGCGCTGCTATTGGCTTTTAGCTATCACTCGCACAAATGCAAAGCTGAGCTTACGCCTCGAGAATGTAACACTTTATTGCTGGTTACAGAGAGAGAAAGTGCAGGGTCGGTAGGCATAAAAAAATTAGCGGTAGTCATTACCATTTGCTGTTGCTCTAAGTAATTAATATTATTTCGAATTAAAAAATCATTAAGCTTTTCATTTATATTGAAACAGTGTAAAATTGTAAACAGAGACAGAGTTACATTCGCATTTATATAATCTTAGTACAGATATAAAATGTAGTTAATAACGTATGTGCACCAGGTGGTGCGCGACGCGGCGTTGCGCGCGCTGCTGTGCGTGGCGGAGCGCTTGCCGCCCTTCCTCGAGGAGCCCGAGCTGGCGCTCACGCTCACCATGCGCCTCTACGTCGCCACCTTCGACGACTCCGAGGATAACAAGTCAGTTGTTGTTTTAAAATGCTTTAAAATTAATTATCTGTAAGGATATGCAGAATATTATGTTATTATTTTAAACTTTAACATATAAAAAAAGTATCAAAAACATACATATTATGTCACATTAATAATATTACATATATTAGGAAGAATAAGAAGGTTAGCTTAATTAATTTCATACATTTATATATTGTTTTAATGAGCGAGTACAATAGGTATATAAATTTTTGGACCCGACAATGTAAAGTGTGCCAGTGCATATAGCTGAATGGGTAGTGGCGGGGGCCCGCAATGCCGATGTGTGCGTGGATATTGAATACGCATCATTGTGTCTGCGGGCCGCTCCTTATGGCGATAACGGCGTAAATAGAATTAATATCCATGTTTTTCAAAAGCAATGCTGTTATTGTATCTTCCTTCGCCACTTTCTACGCCTAAAATAGTGTAACGATAGCTGATAGCTCAGTTAAATAACAGATTATAGTGTAAGTTCATAAATTATTATAAAAGATGTGTTGTGTGTAGGAAGCTAGCAGAGGAGCTGTGGGCGCAGCTGCCGCGCGCGGAGGACTGGGTGTCGGGCGGTGCGGAGGAGCTGCGCGCGCTGCTGCTGCGCCAGGTGCAGCACCCGGCCGAGCCCGTGCAGGCGGCGGCGGCGCGCGCGCTGGCGGCGCTGGTGGCCCGCGCGCCCGCCCCCGCCGCCGCCGCCGACGCCGCGCTGCTCTGTCTGCACCAGATATACGACGAGAAGCTGCCGGTATGTACTGAGGCGTGCAGTGATTAGTTAATGTTTTTATTTAAATTGTCCTTTTTGGGTTAAATTTTGTAGTATTTTATTGATTTGAAATATGAAGCAATCTTTAGTTTTTATTTTTTAATGCATATAATATGTATTATCATAATTATATAGACTCGTCGATTTTGTGATTAAATATTTTTTTCAAAAATAGACTAAATTTACTTGAATATTTTTAGAATTATAATTATACACTTTGACAGTGGTAGCCCAGCGGTAATGCGTTTGCTCGGATAACCGAGTGATGTGGGTTCAAGTCCGGGTCTCGCACCATTGATATTTTCATGTGCGAATCATTTCTATCATGTCTGAGAAAACCTAGCTAGTTTTCGAATGACATGTGAAGTCCGCCAACACGCACTAGGCCAGTGCAGTGGACTATAATGGCCTGATCCCCCTCGTACTGAGGGAGGCCCGTGCTCAACAGTAGGACGTTAAAAAGGGCTGATGATGATGATGAAATATACACTCTTAGATGTATATTATGTATAATTGTGTGTTTATGTGCAGCTGATTCCGGCGGTGCTGGACCAGTTCGGGCACGAGCAGCAGGCTGCCACGGACGCATGGGGCGCACGGCGTGGCGTGGCGGTGGCGCTGCGCGAGCTGGCGCCGCAGCTGGCGCCCGCCGCCGTGCCCGCCGCCATGGCGTTCTTCGTGCGGCGCGCGCTGGCCGACCGCAGCGACGCCGTGCGCGACGCCATGCTGGCCGCCGCCATGGCGCTGGTGGAGCTGCACGGCAAGGAGACGCTGAGCAGCCAGCTGCCCGTGTTCGAGCAGTTCCTGGACACGGCGCCCAAGTCGGGCGGCTACGACGCGGTGCGCCAGTGCGTGGTGCTGCTGGTGGGCTCGCTGGCGAGACACCTGGCGCCCGACGACGCGCGCGTGCGCCCCATCGCTCTGCGCCTCGTGGCCGCGCTCAACACGCCCAGCCAGCAGGTACACATGCTACGCTCAACTTTCATTTCATTTTTGAAAGTTCTAGAGATATAATCTATAATATTATTTACATTTCCATTACTAGTAACTAGATTAAAATACAACTTATTTTTCTGTTTTCTATTTCTGTTCATTTTCTTCTGTTTTCGGGTGTACAATAAAGAGTTAATTTGATTATATATAATTTGTAACTCCCGGGAAATCGCTATACCCGTAACAGCTAATGAAACCGATGGCAATAATTAAATGTAAAACTGCAGGTGCAAGAAGCGGTAAGCAACTGCCTGCCGCACCTGGTGACGTCGCCCGCGCTCGAGGCCGATATCCCCACCATCGTCAACAAACTCCTCAAGCAGCTGCTCACTGCTGAGAAATACGGTGATAGGAAGGCAAGTATATTTTTACTTATTTTACATACTTGCTTGTTTGTTTTTTTTATTTTTCTGTAGAACTTGGACCATCTGTAGAAGATTTAACTGTTTTTATACAAACATATACAAAGCGAATGTACGAATTGGAGATAATTTTCTTAATAATACTTTGTAACTAATTACAAAATCATAAACTATGACATAAATAACATTATAAAGTATTTTCCCAGGGCGCTGCGTATGGCATCGCCGGCATCATTAAAGGCTTGGGCATATTGTCGCTCAAGCAACTGGACGTGATGGGCAAGCTCACTGAAGCTATCCAGGAGAAAAAGAACTACAAATACCGAGAAGGTAGTATCCGAGTGATTTAATATAATCCATAACTTAATGATTTTGAAGAGTAATTACATTTTTCTAAAACGATTTGACTGATTTTAAGATTTTTTTTTTTGTATAGTTAGGTAAGAGAATAAAATAATCTTTGCCTGGTATTTAAAAGAAATATATTTTAGTCCGTTGACCAGTATGACGTAGTGTGTTGTGCGTAGGCGCGCTGTTCGGGTTCGAGATGCTGTGCTGCAAGCTGGGCCGGCTGTTCGAGCCGTACATCGTGCACGTGCTGCCGCACCTGCTGCTGTGCTTCGGCGACTCCTCGCAGTACGTGCGCGCCGCCGCCGACGACACCGCCAAGCTCATCATGCGCCGCCTCTCCGCGCACGGCGTCAAGCTCGTGCTGCCCTCGCTGCTGCAGGCGCTGCAGGACGACAACTGGCGCACCAAAGCTGGTACGCACACATACACAATATACGCACACACGTACAAAACTTATGGGTTTATACAAGAACTTGTAAACTGTCGATTTAGTTAGATCTTTAGAGCGTTAATGTCGTCAGTCCGTGAGGAATCTACCAACGGTTTACTCGGAAGGTAGTTCTGCTGAAAAGCCGGCGAGATACTCTGCTCTTTAAATATCATAGCATCACATTTTTATCATTATTAATTTCATTAAAAAAAAGAATAAGGCACCCTGCTTGTGAGAATATATCTAAATTCATTCACAAATGTTAGGAAAAGTAAAAGAAATAATATTTTATTGAAACACAGGTTTCTAGTTCAGGAGCTAGGGCTGTGTAAGATTGTACCAATGTATTTGTTTTTCCATAAAGACTTTTTTTCTTTTGACGACACGTTTGGCTCAGTTGATAGTACCCTACTTTCTGCGTCAGCGGTCGCGGGTTCGAGTCCCGCTGGGGGGCATTCATTGGTTGAGCACGAATGTTTGCTCTCCAGTCATGGTGGTAAATATTTATATTATGTATGTATTTAAAATTTATATATGTAGTATATCAATTATCTGGTATCCGTAACACAAGCCGCGTAGCTTATCACGGAACTAGATGGTGCTGTTGTAAAAAAATTCCGAACATATTTATTTTGAAAGAAGCAAAAGTAATTTATTATGGTGATCAGGTTCGATCGAGCTGCTGGGGTCGATGGCGTACTGCGCGCCGAAGCAGCTGTCGTCGTGCCTGCCGTCCATCGTGCCCAAGCTCATCGAGGTGCTGAGCGACTCGCACATGCGCGTGCAGGAGGCCGGCGCCGAGGCCCTCAAGGTCATCGGCTCCGTCATCCGCAACCCCGAGATACAGGGTACATTGTTTTACATTTATTTATATATAAAACATACATACAAATATTCGATGACACGTTTGGCGCAGTTCGTAGTGATACTACTGCCTACTTTCATGCTTCAGTGGTCGCGGGTTCGAGTCCCGTTGGGGGCATTGATTTGTTAAACTTGGATGTTTGAACTCCAGTGATGATGATGAGTCACACATGGCGCTGTGTGTAATAATGTCCCAACATATCTCTTCAAAACGAGACGTCGAGATGTTCTGTTAAGTTACTTAAAATATATTTAAAAAAATAAAAAGTTATGAAACTTTAAACTTGCAAGGATTAGTTCAATAAAGTTTAAAGAAACTGATTATAAAATTCCTTACTGTTTACTTACAGCAATCGTACCAGTGCTTCTCCAAGCCCTGCAGGACCCCTCCAACAAGACGTCCCTGTGCCTGCAGACGCTGCTGGACACCAAGTTCGTGCACTTCATCGACGCGCCGTCGCTGGCCCTCATCATGCCGGTGGTGGAGCGCGCCTTCCTCGACCGCAGCACGGAGACGCGCAAGATGGCGGCGCAGATCATCGGCAACATGTACTCCCTCACCGACCAGAAGGACCTCACTCCGTACCTGCCCAGCATCATACCGGGCTTGAAGAGCTCCTTGCTGGATCCTGTGCCTGAGGTAACGCTATGTCTTTATTTTTTCACTTTTTAATCAAGTGTATTTAATTTGTTCTTGGGATTTTACAATAAAATAATGCTTTTTCAATAATTTAATAACTTGCATATATTCTAATGGCGATTCAGGATTTAAGTTACTGATACAAAAGCCCCAGTATAGATTATGGCTGATCTTGATCCCACATATATTGAAGAGTCTCAAGTTAGCAATGGGATGTTAAATGGTGGTTATGGGAAATAGATACAGTTTAAACGAAATTGATTCAGTAATTGATAAAGGATTCAACTAACAGTGACATTCAATATTATGGCTCGACCATCACTATAATGCCCATCACTGTTCCAAACCAAAATCGGACCGAGATAAGCATTATAGTGTAGATCGGGCCTAATACAAAAAATGGAAATGCTGAAAAAGGATGTCAAAAAAAGCTTATATTCTTCAATGGTACTACATTCATAAAACAATTGAGTTTATATACGAATTATATTATCATCAGAAGATCTAACGACAAAAGAGATAGAAAGACATATTGGAAATGCATGGAAATGTTTCTGGTGTTTCAAAGAAATATTAAAAAATAAGGAAATAAATATGGTCATCAAAAGAAAATTCTATAATACCAGTATTCTGCCTGTATTAACATTTTTGTCAGGTTTGTTGACAGGTTGTCAAACTTGGTCCCTAAATTATGTCAGAATGCAATGATCTTCTGACAGAATAAAAATAATAACTATTAAAGTCAAACCAAAACAAAGATGCCAGTTATTACCACTATCAGAAAGCTTAAATCCAGGCAAAATGGAACAGAACATTAATGTACTGGTACATTGGTCACTTGAAAAGGAGTAGGGGCAGACCTTTAAAATGATGAGACGATGAACTTAACACTTGAACTAAAACGGCTATGGAGGATATTGGAGGAGGCTTTTGCCAACAACAGGCAAATAGGCAAGGTTGTTGCACTTTTTAGATCATATCGTATTAATCATATTGTTTAGGTTAAGTAAAAACACAGTAAATTCTTGACTGATTGATTCAGACAAGAATTTTCAGTAGGCTTATATTATTAATTATATATTCTAATCTAAAACCCGCCTGATACAGGTGCGTTCAGTGTCAGCGCGTGCGCTGGGCGCGATGGTGCGCGGCATGGGCGAGAGCAGCTTCGAGGAGCTGCTGCCGTGGCTGATGCAGACCCTCACCTCGGAGGTCAGCTCCGTGGACCGCTCCGGCGCGGCGCAGGGCCTCTCCGAGGTGGTGGCCGGTCTCGGCAGCCACAAGCTGCATAAGATCATGCCTGGTGAGACATTTTATACACAAACAAAAAAAAATATGCTTGTGATTAAAGGTAGAGGTGAAAGTTTTAGGTTTATGCTTTAATTTAATAAGACTTTCTTTGAAGTTACTTTGAAAAACTTTTAACTGCCAACCCTATAATGAAGTATCAATTTAATAATAATTGGCCTATTTCCTCTCATAGACATAATAGCTACAGCGGAGCGCACGGACATCGCGCCGCACGTGAAGGACGGCTACATCATGATGTTCATCTACATGCCCGGAGCCTTCACCGACGAGTTCACGCCCTACATTGGACAGATCATCAACCCCATACTTAAGGCACTCGCTGACGAAAACGAGTACGTCCGAGAAACTGCCCTGAAAGCGGGACAGAGGATAGTTAACGTGTATGCGGAATCCGCCATAACGCTGCTACTACCGGAGCTTGAAAAGGGATTGTTCGATGACAACTGGCGTATCAGATACAGTTCAGTCCAGCTACTAGGGGACCTGCTGTACCGGATATCCGGTGTGTCCGGCAAAATGAGTACGGAGACTGCTTCGGAGGATGATAACTTTGGCACGGAGCACTCGCACAAAGCCATCATAACTACGCTCGGGCCAGAGCGCAGGAATAGAGTGCTGGCGGGCTTGTACATGGGCAGGAGTGACGTCGCCCTCATGGTGAGGCAGGCGGCGCTGCACGTTTGGAAGGTAATTTATACGTTTTATTTAATTGATTCCACCATTTTTTTAAAATAAATAAATTAAAAAATGTTAAACGCACATATTATAACCAACTGTGATAATATTGTTCTTTATAATTATTGATATTTGTTTTGTAGGTGGTTGTCACGAATACTCCGAAAACTTTACGCGAAATATTGCCGACACTGTTCAATCTGTTGCTGGGCTGCCTGGCCTCCACCAGCTACGACAAGAGGCAAGTTGCTGCAAGGACACTCGGCGATCTCGTCAGAAAGGTAAACAGTGTTGATTAATTTGTATAAATAAAAATCTAATGTTGTATTGGTAAACAGAACATGAGAAAGGTTGGACGATTTTTAATAACGAGTTTATTTGCTCTAATAAAGTTTTAAGAGAAATAAAGAATTTTGTGTATTATTTAATTCGATTAAGTAGATAGAGCAATATAAGAAATAAATAAAATTTATAAATAAATTATGTATATTGGTATAAGTAAATAATGTGTTTATTGAACTATCAGTTAGGAGAGCGCGTGCTGCCGGACATAGTGCCGATCCTGGAGCGCGGGCTGCGCTCGGACCGCGCCGACCAGCGCCAGGGCGTCTGCATCGGCCTGGGGGAGATCCTCGCCTCCACCTCGCGGGACGCCGTGCTCAGTTTTGCTGATGGACTGGTAATGTTCTGTTTCTTATTTTTTATAAACTTTTATTTTTTGTAATATTGTTATAAATTATATATAGGTGACAAATGCATTGAAATATACCAAGAAATTAATCTGAAGACAGTGCTTATTTTAATAAATATATAATAAGATTTTATTTTATTTGTTACTAAAAAGGGAGCAACAAAACAAAGACCTAATTATTGCGTTTCGTAGCAAAAGCAAACAACATTTAAAGTCTTTATCTCCTTAAAATTATTAAGAAATTAATAACTAAAATATCCTTTAACAGTAAATTCAAATTATTGACATTTTATACTATAATGTTTTATAATATTTTTTATGCCAACTTTGACAACTTGTATTATTTAAAACATAATATATAAACTTTTGAATAAAGAAATATATTTCTTTACAAATATATAAAATTGACAAACATTTTGTGATTGAAAATGTTACGCAACCCTAATGCCTGGGGACCACCTCGCGCGACCACCAACGTCGCATCCCGCACCTGCACCGAGTCTTTCATATTTCGACATAACTTTTGTGAAGTGACAGTGTTGTAATATCTGAGTTCCCTTTTTAAAAAACTGGTAAAGATTTTTTTTGATCATTCCATTCGCCAAACTTCGACGGTGTAATCACCTTAGGATAATTAGTTTGTAGAATTAGTTTTATTAAAGTATTTTATAAGTAGAGTTACATTTCATTTGCATCCTCTGACTGTGACTTCTATAATTAAAAGGTAGGTGTTTATTCCAAACTAATGACGACACATTTGGCGCAGTTGGTAGGGGCCCTACTTTATTGCGACAGAGGTCGCGGGTTCGAGTCCCGTTGGGGGCATTCATTTGTTAAACTCGGATGTTTGTACTCCAGTCATGGGTGTTTATATTAATAATATGTATGTATTTAAACATATATATGTAGTATATCAACTATCTGGTATCCGTAACACAAGCTTCCTTCGTAGCTTACCACGGAATTAGATGGCGATGTGTGCAATAATGTCCTAACATATATTTAAAAAAAAAAAATGCATATTGAACAAGATATGTTTGTACTACAGGTGCCGACGGTGCGCACGGCGCTGTGCGACGCGCTGCCGGAGGTGCGCATGGCGGCGGCGCGCGCGTTCGACGCGCTGCACGCCACCATCGGCAACAAGGCGCTGGACGACATCCTGCCGCCCATGCTGGACGCGCTGCGCGACCCCGACCCCGCCGTCGCAGAGGCCGCGCTCGACGGGCTCAAGCAGGTACACTAGTGTACATTTCAATGTAAACTTTACCTATTACCAATTTACTATTTAACCATCATCATCATCATCAGCCCTTTTCAACGTCCTACTGCTGGGCACGGGCCTCCCTCAGTACGAGAGGGATCAGGCCATAGTCCACCGCGCTGGCCCAGTGTTGCCGGACTTCACATGTCTTTCAAAAACTTGCTAAGTTTTCTCAGACATAATTGTTTCCTCACGATGTTTTCCTTCACCATAAGACAAGTGGTAATCATGATAGATATGATTCGCACATGAAAATATCAGAGGCGCGAGACCCGGATTTGAACCCGTATCACTCGGTTATCCAAGCGAGCGCGTAACCGCTGGGCTACCACTGTCTCTCTCTTACTATTTAAATATACTTTAAGTTTATGTTACTCCAGCTTATACTTTAACTCTATCTAAAATATTACTAAAGTGGCTGAACCGTTTCAATGGGAAGAAGAGAAATACAAACGCACATACGATTATATGTATTCTCAAAAATGACATATTTTCCCATAAAAGTTGACTCGTATAGTCAGCTATCACCATAGAAAATTTCATCAAAATGTGTGTAGTGATTTTTTCGTAATACAATCACAATTTCCTCATTGACAACAAATGGACTAAAATTTTAAAAACTATACATTAGAATAATTAATATTTCAACAACGATTTCGAAACTCGAAAATCGAAACATCATTACATACTATAAAACAAAGTCGCTTTCTCTGTACCTATATCCCTATGTATGCTTAAATCTTTAAAACTACGCAACGGATTTTGATGCGGTTGTTTTAATAGATAGATTGATTCAAGAGGAAGGTTAATATGCATAACTAGCGGATCCCGCGGCTTTGCCTGTGCTAAATCTAGGGAAGAGCCCGAGCGAAGCGAGGGCGAGTCGCTAGTTTTTAATATATTCGACTTAGTCAATAACAATCTGGCAATGCAGGTGATGGCGATCAAGTCGCGCGCCGTGCTGCCGTACCTGGTGCCGGTGCTGACGGGCGGCGGGGGCGCGGGCGGGGGCGGGGGCGGGGGCGCGGTGGACACGCGCGCGCTGTCGGCGCTGGCGGCGGCGGCGGGCGGCGCGCTGGGCCGCCACCTGCCGCGCGTGCTGCCCGCGCTGCTGGCGGCGCTGGAGGCGGCGCGCGGCTCGCCGGCGGAGGCGCGCGAGCTCGACTACTGCCGCGACGCGCTGCTGCCCGTCACCGATGATGCCGGCGTACGCAGGTGCTCACTCTCTTTCACTCACCGTTCTTACCTTTACTTTATTGAAACGCAGTTTGATTTTTCACGAATGACATTCATTTCTTCTTTTATTTCCAAGAAGACCATACACTTATTTTGATAAAAATAACAAACTTAAGCTGATAAGATGACAATTGATTTGATCAATGAGAAATCAGACCCAAAATCGACAACTTTACATTGTATGTGGATACTTAAATCACTAAACATTACTTGACAATGATAACCATTTTGTTTACAAATAACTAGCCTTTACCGTGGCTCCGCTCGCGTTCTAAAGGCTGAAAATCAAAAGAAATATTTTTTTTTCCGTTTTTACAACATTTTTCATTGATGCTCCGCTCCTATCTAAAGATCTGTAAACAAATTTTGCTCCGCTCCTATTGGTCGTAGTGTGATGCAATATAGCCTAAAGCGTTCCTCGATAAACGGACTATCCAACACAAAAATAATTGATTTCAATTGAACCAGTAGTTTTTAAGATTAGCGCGTTCAACCAAACAAACAAACTAAATCTTCAGCTATATAATATTAGTATAGATTATAGATTGAAAATATTATTCCAAACGTTAATCATAATTATATAAATGTAATCTTTAACCTAAAGCTATAACTTACCTTCAGCATAATCGATACGCTGATGGACAACGTGCGCACGGGTTCCCCCGGGCGGCGGCGTGCGGCAGCAGCGCTGCTGTGCGCGTTCGTGACGCACACGCGCGCGGACCTCGCGCCGCACGTGCCGGCGCTGCTGCGCGGCCTGCTGCTGCTGTTCGCGGAGACGGACCGCGACGTGCTGCACATGGCGTGGGAGGCGCTCTCCGCGGTCACCAAGATGCTGGAGGCGGAGAAGCAGCTCAACTACGTGCAGGAGGTGCGCCAGGCGGTGAGGTATGCTGCCGCCGATCTGAAGCCCGGGGAACCGCTGCCTGGGTTTTGTTTGCCTAAGGTATGGAGTGAAGACTTTTTTTTGAATTTTTTTTTTGGAAAATATATGTTAGAGAGTAATGAATAATAATTAAGTAGTTGTTATTTCATACATGAATGAGGGTAGTTGAAAGAAGGTACTTGACGATAGTGTTTGACACATGTCATTGTAAATGTTATAAAGTAAGAGTCAATAGCGCAAATGGGTCTACTTTAGCGTGGACACTAGACTGTGCCGCACGAGCACATTGACCATGTCAGAAGTATATTATGACAGTGTAATATTAAATCCATCGCCATCATGCCACATATAAATATTTTATATAATTTTCTTAATTTCAGGGTATAGCACCAATTCTGCCACTATTCCGAGAAACAATCCTCAACGGCTTACCAGAAGAGAAAGAGCACGCAGCTCTCATGTTGGGAGAAGTGATCAAGTTAACGACATCGGAAGCAATCCAGCCCTCTGTGGTACACATCACCGGTCCTCTCATCCGAATCTTGGGTGACAGATTCAATTTCAATGTCAAAGCTGCAGTCCTTGAAGCTTTAGCTTTATTGCTGTCTAAGGTAAGATACACCTATGTTGCCTACAGCAATGTTGATATTATAGGCTATGTGAACTTGGCACCCGACTTTAGAAAAATTGTGTTCTTTTTGGTTCTTTTGGAAGATTTGGGTTAGTAGTGGATAGTAGTGAAGCTAATTTCGTTTGTAGTTTTTCCAAAAAAAAAATATAGATGACAAAAAAAAATGTCATCCCCCGACTTTGAAGAAAAAAAATTTTTTTTGCAGTTTCTTATAAAGAAGCGTTAGTAGTGGTTTGTAGTAAAAAAATTTTCGTTTGTAGTAAAATAAAAAAAATAATAATAAAAAAAAATCGTCTCAATAAATTTTCCTTAACGATATTTACTAAATAAATTCAATTTAAAAGCCTACGTGACTACTATTAACAATAAAAATGATTACGAAACGTTCGTAGAGGTTAGAAGTAAAGAAATCTTTAAGTTTAGTGGAACATAAGTTCAGATAGCGTTCAAGCATTAGTGGTCTCTTGCAGCTGAGTTCATTTCGTTAGTAGTATCAATATATCGTTTGTAGTAACGTTAATATCGTTTGTAGTACCACAATTTCGTTTGTAGTAACGTGAATTTTATTTGTAGTATAATAATTTCGTTTGTAGTAACGTAAATTTCGTTTGTAGTATGTTAAAATCGTTAGTAGTACCAAAATTTCGTTTGTAGTAACACAACTTCGTTTGTAGTAACGTTAATTTCGTTTGTAGTATCATAATTTCATTTGTATTAACGATAATTTCGTTTGTAGTACCACAATTTCGTTTGTAGTATCATAATTTTGTTTGTAGTAACGATAATTTCGTTTGTAGTAACTTTTCTTCGTTTGTAGTAACGTTAATTTTGTTTCTAATTACTTGTCTTCGTTTGTAGTATGTTAAAATCGTTTGTAGTACCGAAATTTCGTTTGTAGTAACACAACTTCGTTTGTAGTTGTTTGTAGTAACGTTAATTTCGTTTGTAGTATCATAATTTTGTTTGTAGTAACGATAATTTCGTTTGTAGTAACGATAATTTCGTTTGTAGTACCACAATTTCGTTTGTAGTAACGTTAATTTCGTTTGTAGTATCATAATTTCGTTTGTAGTAACGATAATTTCGTTTGTAGTACCACAATTTCGTTTGTAGTAACGTGAATTTCGTTTGTAGTACCACAATTTCGTTTGTAGTAACGTAAATTTCGTTTGTAGTACCACAATTTCGTTTGTAGTATGTTAAAATCGTTTGTAGTACCGAAATTTCGTTTGTAGTAACACAACTTCGTTTGTAGTTGTTTGTAGTAACGTTAATTTCGTTTGTAGTATCATAATTTTGTTTGTAGTAACGATAATTTCGTTTGTAGTAACGATAATTTCGTTTGTAGTACCACAATTTCGTTTGTAGTAACATTAATTTCGTTTGTAGTATCATAATTTCGTTTGTAGTAACGTAAATTTTATTTGTAGTATAATAATTTCGTTTGTAGTAACGTAAATTTCGTTTGTAGTATGTTAAAATCGTTAGTAGTACCAAAATTTCGTTTGTAGTAACACAACTTCGTTTGTAGTAACGTAAATTTCGTTTGTAGTACCACAATTTCGTTTGTAATATGTTAAAATCGTTTGTAGTACCGAAATTTCGTTTGTAGTAACACAACTTCGTTTGTAGTTGATTGTAGTAACGTTAATTTCGTTTGTAGTACCACAATTTCGTTTGTAGTAACGTAAATTTTGTTTATAATTACTTATCTTCGTTTGTAGTATGTTAAAATCGTTTGTAGTACCGAAATTTCGTTTGTAGTTGTTTGTAGTAACGTTAATTTCGTTTGTAGTATCATAATTTTGTTTGTAGTAACGATAATTTCGTTTGTCGTAACTTTTCTTCGTTTGTAGTAACGTTAATTTTGTTTCTAATTACTTGTCTTCGTTTGTAGTATGTTAAAACCGTTTGTAGTACCGAAATTTCGTTTGTAGTAACACAACTTCGTTTGTAGTTGTTTGTAGTAACGTTAATTTCGTTTGTAGTATCATAATTTCGTTTGTAGTAACGTAAATTTCATTTGTAGTATAATAATTTCGTTTGTAGTAACGTAAATTTCGTTTGTAGTATGTTAAAATCGTTAGTAGTACCAAAATTTCGTTTGTAGTAACACAACTTCGTTTGTAGTAACGTTAATTTCGTTTGTAGTATCATAATTTCATTTGTATTAACGATAATTTCGTTTGTAGTACCACAATTTCGTTTGTAGTATCATAATTTTGTTTGTAGTAACGATAATTTCGTTTGTAGTAACTTTTCTTCGTTTGTAGTAACGTTAATTTCTTTTCTAATTACTTGTCTTCGTTTGTAGTACCGAAATTTCGTTTGTAGTAACACAACTTCGTTTGTAGTTGTTTTTAGTAACGTTAATTTCGTTTGTAGTATCATAATTTTGTTTGTAGTAACGATAATTTCGTTTGTAGTAACGATAATTTCGTTTGTAGTACCACAATTTCGTTTGTAGTAACGTTAATTTCGTTTGTAGTATCATAATTTCGTTTGTAGTAACGATAATTTCGTTTGTAGTACCACAATTTCGTTTGTAGTAACGTTAATTTCGTTTGTAGTATCATAATTTCGTTTGTAGTTGTTTGTAGTAACGTGAATTTCGTTTGTAGTACCACAATTTCGTTTGTAGTAACGTAAATTTCGTTTGTAGTACCACAATTTCGTTTGTAGTATGTTAAAATCGTTTGTAGTACCGAAATTTCGTTTGTAGTAACACAACTTCGTTTGTAGTTGTTTGTAGTAACGTTAATTTCGTTTGTAGTATCATAATTTTGTTTGTAGTAACGATAATTTCGTTTGTAGTAACGATAATTTCGTTTGTAGTACCACAATTTCGTTTGTAGTAACATTAATTTCGTTTGTAGTATCATAATTTCGTTTGTAGTAACGTAAATTTTATTTGTAGTATAATAATTTCGTTTGTAGTAACGTAAATTTCGTTTGTAGTATGTTAAAATCGTTAGTAGTACCAAAATTTCGTTTGTAGTAACACAACTTCGTTTGTAGTAACGTTAATTTCGTTTGTAGTATCATAATTTCGTTTGTATTAACGATAATTTCGTTTGTAGTACCACAATTTCGTTTGTAGTAACGTTAATTTCGTTTGTAGTATCATAATTTCGTTTGTAGTAACGTGAATTTCGTTTGTAGTACCACAATTTCGTTTGTAGTAACGTAAATTTCGTTTGTAGTACCACAATTTCGTTTGTAGTATGTTAAAATCGTTTGTAGTACCGAAATTTCGTTTGTAGTAACACAACTTCGTTTGTAGTTGATTGTAGTAACGTTAATTTCGTTTGTAGTACCACAATTTCGTTTGTAGTAACGTAAATTTTGTTTATAATTACTTATCTTCGTTTGTAGTATGTTAAAATCGTTTGTAGTACCGAAATTTCGTTTGTAGTTGTTTGTAGTAACGTTAATTTCGTTTGTAGTATCATAATTTTGTTTGTAGTAACGATAATTTCGTTTGTAGTAACTTTTCTTCGTTTGTAGTAACGTTAATTTTGTTTCTAATTACTTGTCTTCGTTTGTAGTATGTTAAAATCGTTTGTAGTACCGAAATTTCGTTTGTAGTAACGATAATTTCGTTTGTAGTAACTTTTCTTCGTTTGTAGTAACGTTAATTTTGTTTCTAATTACTTGTCTTCGTTTGTAGTATGTTAAAATCGTTTGTAGTACCGAAATTTCGTTTTTAGTTGTTTGTAGTAACGTTAATTTCGTTTGTAGTATCATAATTTTGTTTGTAGTAACGATAATTTCGTTTGTAGTAACTTTTCTTCGTTTGTAGTAACGTTAATTTTGTTTCTAATCACTTGTCTTCGTTTGTAGTATGTTAAAATCGTTTGTAGTACCGAAATTTCGTTTGTAGTAACGATAATTTCGTTTGTAGTAACTTTTCTTCGTTTGTAGTAACGTTAATTTTGTTTCTAATTACTTGTCTTCGTTTGTAGTATGTTAAAATCGTTTGTAGTACCGAAATTTCGTTTGTAGTACCACAATTTCGTTTGTAGTATGTTAAAATCGTTTGTAGTACCGAAATTTCGTTTGTAGTAACACAACTTCGTTTGTAGTTGTTTGAAGTAACGTTAATTTCGTTTGTAGTACCACAATTTCGTTTGTAGTGACGTAAATTTCGTTTGTAGTACCACAATTTCGTTTGTAGTAACGATAATTTCGTTTGTAGTACCACAATTTCGTTTGTAGTAACATTAATTTCGTTTGTAGTATCATAATTTCGTTTGTAGTAACGTAAATTTCATTTGTAGTATAATAATTTCGTTTGTAGTAACGTAAATTTCGTTTGTAGTATGTTAAAATCGTTAGTAGTACCAAAATTTCGTTTGTAGTAACACAACTTCGTTTGTAGTAACGTTAATTTCGTTTGTAGTATCATAATTTCGTTTGTATTAACGACAATTTCGTTTGTAGTACCACAATTTCGTTTGTAGTAACGTTAATTTCGTTTGTAGTACCGAAATTTCGTTTGTAGTAACACTACTTCGTTTGTAGTTGTTTGTAGTAACGTTAATTTCGTTTGTAGTATCATAATTTCGTTTGTAGTAACGATAATTTCGTTTGTAGCACCACAATTTCTTCATTTTAAACGAAATAACACATAACATTTTAACATACTACAAACGAAATTGTGGTACTACAAACGAAATTTACGTTACTACAAACGAAATTGTGGTACTACAAACGAAATTAACGTTACTACAAACAACTACAAACGAAGTTGTGTTACTACAAACGAAATTTCGGTACTACAAACGACTTTAACATACTACAAACGAAATTGTGGTACTACAAACGATATTAACGTTACTACAAACGAAATTAACGTTACTACAAACAACTACAAACGAAGTTGTGTTACTACAAACGAAATTTCGGTACTACAAACGATTTTAACATACTACAAACGAAATTGTGGTACTACAAACGAAATTAACGTTACTACAAACGAAATTGTGGTACTACAAACGAAATTGTCGTTAATACAAACGAAATTATGATACTACAAACGAAATTTACGTTACTACAAACGAAATTATGATACTACAAACGAAATTAATGTTACTACAAACGAAATTGTGGTACTACAAACGAAATTATCGTTACTACAAACGAAATTATCGTTACTACAAACAAAATTATGATACTACAAACGAAATTAACGTTACTACAAACAACTACAAACGAAGTTGTGTTACTACAAACGAAATTTCGGTACTACAAACGATTTTAACATACTACAAACGAAATTGTGGTACTACAAACGAAATTTACGTTACTACAAACGAAATTGTGGTACTACAAACGAAATTCACGTTACTACAAACGAAATTGTGGTACTACAAACGAAATTATCGTTACTACAAACGAAATTATGATACTACAAACGAAATTAACGTTACTACAAACGAAATTGTGGTACTACAAACGAAATTATCGTTACTACAAACGAAATTATCGTTACTACAAACAAAATTATGATACTACAAACGAAATTAACGTTACTACAAACAACTACAAACGAAGTTGTGTTACTACAAACGAAATTTCGGTACTACAAACGATTTTAACATACTACAAACGAAGACAAGTAATTAGAAACAAAATTAACGTTACTACAAACGAAGAAAAGTTACTACAAACGAAATTATCGTTACTACAAACAAAATTATGATACTACAAACGAAATTGTGGTACTACAAACGAAATTATCGTTAATACAAATGAAATTATGATACTACAAACGAAATTAACGTTACTACAAACGAAGTTGTGTTACTACAAACGAAATTTTGGTACTACTAACGATTTTAACATACTACAAACGAAATTTACGTTACTACAAACGAAATTATTATACTACAAATAAAATTTACGTTACTACAAACGAAATTGTGGTACTACAAACGATATTAACGTTACTACAAACGATATATTGATACTACTAACGAAATGAACTCAGCTGCAAGAGACCACTAATGCTTGAACGCTATCTGAACTTATGTTCCACTAAACTTAAAGATTTCTTTACTTCTAACCTCTACGAACGTTTCGTAATCATTTTTATTGTTAATAGTAGTCACGTAGGCTTTTAAATTGAATTTATTTAGTAAATATCGTTAAGGAAAATTTATTGAGACGATTTTTTTTTATTATTATTTTTTTTATTTTACTACAAACGAAAATTTTTTTACTACAAACCACTACTAACGCTTCTTTATAAGAAACTGCAAAAAAAATTTTTTTTCTTCAAAGTCGGGGGATGACATTTTTTTTTGTCATCTATATTTTTTTTTTGGAAAAACTACAAACGAAATTAGCTTCACTACTATCCACTACTAACCCAAATCTTCCAAAAGAACCAAAAAGAACACAATTTTTCTAAAGTCGGGTGCCAAGTTCACATAGCCTGATATTATAAACTAATTAATCTGTGATATATTTAAAATCTCTATTGGAGTTTTTAATCATAGTATACAAAGTACACATTAACGCATCATTCTTCACAATCATAAATTCAGTAAATGTACAATACGAGTTATCGACAAATATCAACACATATCACATATGATTAAAATATTCTTAAATTTCAGGTAGGAGCGATGCTGAAACAGTTCCTGCCACAACTGCAGACGACGTTCGTGAAGGGTCTGTCGGATCTTCATCGGCCCGTGCGCCTCAAGGCTGCCTTCGCGCTGTCGGAGCTGGTGGCCATACACGCGCGCGCCGACCCTCTCTTCCTCGAGGTGCACAACGGCCTGAAGAACGCCGAAGACATAGGCGTGAAGGAGACCATGCTGCAAGCACTGCGCAGCATGATCACCACCGCCAGCGACAAGATGTCTGAGCAGACGGCGCTGACGCTGCTGGCCATGCTGACGTCCCCGGCGCTGCTGGCGCACCCCGAGGACCCGCCGCGCGGCGTGGCCGGCGGCTGCCTGGGCGCGCTGCTGCACCGCCTGCCGCCCGCGCACCGCGACGCCGCGCTCCTGCACCACGTGCTGGCCGCCGGACACGCGCCCGCCTCCCACTCCGCCCACCCCGCCCACGCCGACGACTGGCTACTCACCCACGGACGCTCCAGCGCACTCTTCGTCGCGCTCAAGGAAACCCCAGACCAAGTCTACCGGGACCACTTCATAGAGAAAGTAGATAAAGTCCTCCTGAGCTATCTCGCCAGCGATAAGACACCCATAGTGTGCAACGGTATACGAGGCATCGCGTACTTGATATGCTATCTACTTAAAAACGACAGGCCTGTGCCGCCGAATATTCTGTCACAGTTTGTTAGGGTGAGTTTTAAGTGTTTTATTATTAAAAAATATTGCTAATGGTTATAATTAACTAGCTGACCTGGCAAACTCTGTTCCGCCAGAATACAGATTACTGATTATTGATTTCTGACAAAATATATAATTAACAAATTTTCCACCATACTTAACCAAAATTACGTTTAGCTGTCATTGTTCGTCTCTCGTTTAGCTGTCTTGTCGAATGACAAAGTTTTGTTATTTCATGTCAGATGCGTCTTTGTTATACTACGTTTTATAGGGACTTGTATTCTCTTCGACGTTCTATGTCACGTCACACAGGAACGCGGTCGAACGGGATAAAAATCCTATGTCCGTCTCCTAGTTCTAAGCTACCTCCCCACCAATTTTCTACCAAATCGGCTCAACCGTTCTTGAATAATAAATAGTGTACTACTCTAACTACTACTAACACGACTTTTATATATTATATAGAGAAATGAAAATAAGTAGTAAAATTTTAGTTATGTCAGTATACAAGAAACTGTATATAAGTTAGTCTAAATCTTCGCAGAGCATGAACCACAGCAGCAACGACGTGAAGCAGCTGCTAGCGCGCGCGGGCACGCAGCTGGGGCGCGGCGGGCTGCGCACAGCGGGCCCGGACGCGGACGTGCTGCGCGCGCTGCTGCCCGCGCTCGTCAACGGCACCAAGGAGAAGAACACCTACGTGCGCGCCAACTCCGAGCAGGCGCTGCGTGCTGTGCTGCGTCTGCCGCAGGACGACGCCTTCTACCAGGTCTGCACACCACCTACTCACATGGAGTTACCATTTCATTTGTTCAGAATAAAAGATCTAACTGATGTAGGCCCGAGTGCAAGGAAGACTCATGTGAGACGAGACGTGTGTGACACAAGTCCAACTGTCAAATGATTTGCTATGTGATAAATATTATCTGTGCTTATTATAAGTACTTCAAAGTTGTTGACAATTCGCTTTTATTCTTATTTACTTTTTCTATAGTGATAAAATAAATATTATATTTGAAGTGCATTTATAACGACCTACTTACATAAAATGTTGCTGTTTTTATTTAAAACAATACTTGGTTTTAGCAATGCCTGTCTCTGCTGGAGGAGGGCGGGCGTGAGGCGCTGGGCGACGTGGTGACGCGCGTGCTGCGGCGCGCTGTGGCCGACGGCCGGGACGAGGACCTGGACTGCACGCTTGTCACCTGAACTGTGGAGCTTTCATATTTATAAATATATCTCTTTATAAATATAACCTCTTTTATTTATATACTAACAAACCCGTAATGAAATGATATCAAAGGCATAGAACTTTAAAAGAACATGTTTAATAGAAGAATAATAATTTTACAATATAATATAATAAAAAGGCTAATGACAAGTGAAATAGGTTCTATATAAATTAAAACGTGAAGACGTTCATACTTTCAACAACCCGGCCCTCTTGGTTGAGCATAAGTTAAAATAAATTAAACAGTTATTATAATTTTCTAATAAAATAAATATAGCCAGAGATTAGCTGGAACAGACAAAAATTTAAAAAAAAATGTTTTTTTGATGCATATACCGAAGTGTGATGAAAGTATATTTATTGAAGTGTTAAATTAAAAACACACTTCAATTTTATTTGTATGTTTTGATACTGTATGGTTTAACCATAATATATTGCAATTCATCATTTTACACGAAACGCGCTTTCATTATAATTTATATCATAAACTAAGTTCGCGTATCGCTAGCAAGCCGGGCGTGCTCACTATTAAGATCAATTAGTTAGTTTAGCATCAATCAGTTATCAATTTAATAGTGTAATTAGTTTAGCAAGAACCATTATTAAATGGACCTTCGAGTGAGATGAATTAATATAATTTTTATTTTAGTTTTGTCAATTACAGACCAAATTCCTAGTCTGCTTTAGCTAAAATTTTGCTGAATAGAATCTGCATATAATAAAGTGAAACAGTAAAGAATTTATAAAAGAAGGTTTTATTTAAAGGCTCAAAAAATGAAGTATAACTTATTACAAGAACATTAGTACACTGTACACACTTTATATATAACTTTGTATGTAATGAAAATAGAAATTAAATAGAAACAAAATATCATATTTTCACTTACATTATTTTCAAATATAGGTTTCTCAACAGAAAAATATATAATTAAGTAAGTCAAACTATTTATGAAAACTGAAACATTCTCTTAACTCTTGATCACTATACAGCATTTGAAAGTATCTTTTTGGGTTTGTTGCATATTTATTTTAATATTTGGTTCCCAACATTTCTGCTTTACAGCAATCATGGTCACAAGAGTGACATTCTCTCATATAAGAGTGACAAAAAGTCATCACAAAATCCAAAAAGATAGTTTCATTTATAATGTGAAATATTTGCATAAGCCTAAGAAAGTATTATATACAACTTTTTTTTTTCAATTAAACATGAGTAAAACTATTTAAATGCATTGGTCAGGAATGAAACTATAAATTTAAACAATAACAGCTTATTGTTTTGACAGGTAAGTGTAAAAATCATATATAAATATTACTAAGTATATTATTAAATCAGTGACTTCAAGATACTATTCTATATAATACGGAATGTAAATACTAAACACTATTATTATACTGGGATAAATTAGAATTCTTCTTTTGTATTTTTCCTTTCAAAACCTCTGTTTTTAAGTTCAATGTTACAGTCCTCTCTATTAAGGTTAGACAAGGGAACGCGTTCCAATTCCTTTTCATCTTCACCAATAATCACCAACTCTGGTGGCATTCCGGTAATGAATTTTACTTCGATGCGTTCATAACCTGGAGCGTCGTCCATTATGAATTTCTTTACTTCAGGAAGACGGTTTAAGGAGCAACCTCGACATGACTAAAACATAAGTAAGTTTATTAATCAAAAAGAGAAAACAACGAAAGAAAAGGGGGCGTTAAGTGCTTCTTAAATTACCTCAATCCTGGCAGAAACAATATCCGATATTTCATAACTATATGTGAAGACTAGAGTGCATGATGTAATTAGAAGTAATTTAAAAATGTAAGACATTTCTACAAAGAAATTTAACTGAAGGTATTATAATTAATTATTTAACAGTTAACTACTTTAATGCTGTCAGGCGTCAGCTGTGAGGTGAGTAGATATGGGCGTTATTTCACGTCACTATTTACAATAACTGGCTACGAGGCATATAGCCGAGTAGCTAGTTTCGAGTCAAACGTTAAACTAGTTATTTTTATATATGTAGCAATATACTCTATGACTAGTTACTAGTGATTTATATTTTATACATGTAGCAATATACTCTATGACTAGTGATTTTCGTACACACGTTATTTTGTAAATTATTTATATAAAACCTGAAATGAAGAAAAACGTAATTTAAAAATTTATTTCTACAAAATAATAAAAAATAAAACAATATGAGTGCTTTTGAGCAGAAGCCGAATTTACAATAATAGATTGTTGAAAATTGTTAAGCGAGTTTTATGAATTTTCTAATGCTGCCGTAAATATATACGTTTGTATTGCAATATTTATTTTCGTTCTCTTTTTATATATTTTTTTAATATTTAACTATTATATCATTCATGAAAAGCAAGGGAGCGAGCCGGGTGTTCCCGACTCACCTGAACGATTAAGCCCCAATGCGTATAATTTTCATACGTATTCCATTTGTTAATTAGAGATTAGTTTCGCTTGGTCACTATTTTTAAATAACTTTCTGTAGGACGGCTCGGGTGACAGGCGCGGGAAAGAACACATATTATTGAGACTGTAATATTGTTTATGTTAACTCATTACTGTTTGGTTCGTTAGTTTAGTGAATATTTCTTCCAGCGTTCTTTTTACATGACGCGAACTGTACGTGGGGCAAACAATTTCCCCTATATACAATCAAAATGAATTTCTAAATACAATCAACAATTACAGTCAACACAACTTCCTTTATAAAATTTTACTTCTAAAATTGACATGATAATTATTACAAAATAAAAAAAGTATTTCATATTGATTTCCTATTAATAAATTACTATAATTCATTACATATATACTACTTATTTTATCACCTGCATAACTTTCATTAATTAGTATAATAAATTATTGATACAGTCAGTCCTAACCAATGACGTTGGTCCTAACTCTTAATCCTGAATAAAGTATGAAAGGAAGTTTATATTTGTTTTAATGATGTAACTGCATAGTCATAAAAACTTAAAACTCGTGATGTGTAACATATTACGTAAGTAATCATTTAATATTTTCGTTTCGTAAATAACTGTAACTTCGATATAATGACCATGTTGAATCACTTAACAAAATATGAAAAAATAACTAGTTACTAAAATCACGTGTTTTCAAAACAGGTGACGCCTCCGAAGTCACTAGTTACGTTACGTTTCGCGAAAAACACGGAACGACCCACACCAAGAGGTGAGCTGACAAATTCAAATTGACAATTGACATTCCGATTTTGTAATTTGTATTCTATGATATGTATGGACTACGGAGGGTAGAAGGAGAACTATCTGCGTAAAGAAAAGTATCCTTGAAACGCATTAAATTTGGAAGCACCGTTGATGAACAATAAATAAACCATTCTCTACGCTTATTTATTATGTAGTTTTTTTCATTATATTTATTAATTATTTGAAATTACTAAGCATACTACTCCATTTAAAACCATTCTAAAGGTGGACACTTTTCCAATTTGTCCATATAAGATTTTGATGATTTTATAAATATAAAAAAGTATATATCACTAATACTTCTATATAATCATGATCTATATATTGATCTATTAAGATACAAAACTTGTAGATCAATGTAATTTTTACTATTCACAACGGTCGAGTATAGCACAGGTATAGCAACCTCAATTTCAGTAGTAAGAGATTTGTACGATTTGTGTGACAAGCTTTCAAGCTTCGCGGCAACGCCGCTGTGCGTTGCTATTGACTGGAGCTGCGCAGTGCTGACAACGTTCACCGTTTTACTGACAATTGAATGATATTTATGAAATAAATTCGTAGTAATATGATTAGAAATTAGTACGCTTGCATTACTTGGGATAAACAAGAGACAGTATAATATCTTAGTTGCACAGCACCCCAGTCTATTGTCACGCTAAGGCTGTAAATAGAAACTATTGTCACGATAAGTCGACGTACCCTCACTACTCTTGATGCTAGACCTTCTTTCTAGACCATGCTATAAATTAAAATCGTTGTTGTCTCTGTCAAGCTGTCAAATGAACGTCAAAAAAATTTGTCACACACAAAACACACAAGTTTCAACAAGTGTCGTCATTTTTGTTATTTTATAAAGGAGATGTAAAATGTACTGTTAGGCCTAAAAATTTAATTAAAAGTATGAGTCATCAACTTACGGTTATTTATACGAAAGTCAAGCTAATATTATGTTAAATTTAATTATCAAATTATAAGAAATAATATTTTTGATAAAAGACAGACTTGCATAAATTATATATAAAGATGCAAGAGGAACATAGAAGAGCTATACAAAACAACTTTATATCATTAGTAGAACAAACGGATCTAGATGTGATGGTAGCATCTCTTTATGAAAAAGGAGTTTTTTCTGAACAGATGAAAGAAGTATATGAGGTACAGTTTGCTTATAATTTTTTGATCAATATATTACCACCATTGCTATTCTGGCTTAATCCTTAACAAAACTTGCTTGCTTCAGTATACTTTATATAACATCACAACAGACAAATTATTATAAAACTATTTTACTTGACATTCAAATTCAGTCAATCCCACTCTTCACAATGGCTAAAAGTCACCTTGTCCACACTAATGATAGATTACGTTCTCAAGTACATTAAAGTAATAAAAAAATCACATAATGTTTTTCTTTTAATGTAATAGGACACAAATAAGGATGCTAGAAATCGAAAACGTTTATTATATAGAGACATCACTCGCCGTGGACCACAAGCATTTGGTCATCTTCTAGATGCTCTTAGGGAGAATGGATATTGGGACTTTGTACGTGATTTAGATCCCAATAGCTCCCTTCACCCTCGAAGGCTCAGGAATCCTACTCCTGGCACAAGTATAATTTACTTATATAATTTTCTATAACAAATTGAAAAATTTCTGTCACTTATTGATGTTTGTTGATGTAATGCACTTTTCAATATTGACAAAATATGAGTCACCTATACAAATTAGTCAGTTGAGCTTTTCATTTCCTGCTTGAAAAACATTTTATAAACATAACATATGAGTAGTATGTATACACTCACTTGTTAAAACTTGTTGTTGTTGTTTCTTATTAAAAATAATGTTTCAATAACAAAAATTACTCACATTCTATTTTGTCAGGTAAAAGCTCTGGTGACAGCAACTATGTGAGTATACGCACTGAGAAGAAAAAAACAAAGACTGGATCAGATGTGAATAAAAGTGAGTAAGCTATGAGTAATATCAAACAAATTCCATGACATCTACCATAATATGACCATTTATTTGTAGATGTGACAACTGCGCCCACACCTCCTGCTCCACCTCAGGCCCCACCTGACACAAAAGATGTTGTGGATCCTACTGAAATTCCTCGTTTTGAAGTAAAAAAATCACAAAAATTTGTTGAAGATAACAATGGAGGTTTGAAACTTACTAACTTTGGTTACTCCAAAATCTATACCTGATTTTTTGTGTTTTCAATATAGATATATAGATTAGAAGACTGTACCAAAAAAGTACAGCAGGTATCATTAATGATTATACCCCCCTATAAACATTACTGATATGTTAACTATTATAACAGTCCGTACTTTGTATTTTTGTGGCCATGATCCAAGATTTGACAAAATGGTCGACACTGCTACTGAGCTCGGCCCGTGTGTGACAGGCATCGCGCTGTACAGGACGCGCGGACGCCAGCGCGGGCTGCTCGTGGTCTTCAGCTACATAGAGTTCGACGGCATCGAGCCGCACCGCAGCGGCGCCGACGTCGACTGCAAGAAGCTCAAGTATCTCTTCACCGAGTTCGGCTTCAAGGTGCTGGTGTACCAGGATCTCACCAAAGAGGTCAGTTATTATTAATTCGGAAAGATGAAAAGCTTGCACATTAAGTATTTAATTATGGATTCGATCGATGTTGATTCCATTTAATTATCAGGTTTGGAAGTAACATTGAATAAGTTAATTTAAGAAAATATATTTATTTTGCCTTGTTACTGTCTTAGTTTGCTTTTTTCATTTTATTTCTTTGGTGATGTCACTATTTCTTTCATTGGTTAACGGATGGTTAAAAGTTACAATGTTGTTATTTTATAGAATAATTTGAACAATGTTATTGATAATTTAGTTAGTTCTTCCTCTCTTAGTATTGTTGATGTTCACCACCCACCTCTGTCATTTACGGTCAAAGACTTTTACAACGAATACGTTGAGCCAAATAAAGAGCTTAAATATAATTATTATAAATCTAACTTTGACAGAATTGTAGAGAAATTGATTAATATTGATTGGGACAAAAAATTCAAAGATCTCCAAGATGTAGATTCGTTAGTTACAGTTTTTTATGAAGTGTTCCGTCAAATAATCCACGAAGAAACTCCTATGAGTAAGCCGTGCTCTTCGAATTACCCTGTTTGGTATAGCTATAAACTGAGGAGAATGCTTCGTGAGAAAAATAAATATCGGGTAAATTTTAAAAAATATAAAAACCCCATGGATGAATTAAGTTTTAATATCCTCAAAGATAGATGCAATAAATTAATTATTACTTGTTATAAAAAATACTTAGATAATCTTGAAAGATCTATAAAATCGAATACAAAACTTCTCCACTCTTTTATTAAAAACAGAAGGAAGAATTCTGGTTCGTATCCTGTACCCATGCACCTACAAAATAAAGTAGCTAATACTGGAATCGATATATGTTCTCTTTTTGCTCAGCACTTCTCATCTATCTATAACTCTAAAAAGCATGCAACAACAAACCAGAACCCAGAAACTTCGCAAACATATTCCAATGATGTCTGTAACATAATTTTATCTGAAAGTGAAGTATTCCATTCCCTAGTTAAACTAAACCCTAATAAAGGCGCAGGATCAGATGGAGTACCATCACTTCTGGCGAAAAAATGTGCTAAAGGTTTATCTTATCCCCTTTCCATCATATTTAACAAATCTCTTATTACTGGCACGTTCCCTGAATACTGGAAGAGATCACTCGTAGTTCCAATTCCAAAACCTGGCAAAACAAACCAAATAGAAAATTATCGCCCTATATCGATCCTCCCGGTTTTTGGTAAATTGTTTGAGTCCATGATATGTCCACTTCTAGTATGGCACGTAAAACAAAATATCACAAGTCATCAACATGGTTTTATGGCATCGAGATCTACTGTGTCAAACCTCTTGACATATCAAACAACTTTAAGTAAAGCTGTTGATTCTCGTATACCAGTTGACGTTATATATACAGATTTTTTTAAAGCTTTTGATATGGTGGATCACAATATTTTATTACACAAATTGTCTCAGTTTGGAATTTCGGGCTGCTTATTGAGGTGGTTCCAAACATATTTAAATAATCGTTCTGCAGTTGTAGTTGCTAATGGTTTTTCTTCCTCAGCCTTTTCTTTCAAATCTGGAGTTCCTCAAGGATCTCACTTAGGTCCAATATTATTTAACATTTTTATTAATGATATTTGCAATTGTTTTACAAATTCCGAATTTTTCCTTTTTGCGGATGATTTAAAGATTTTGAAACCTATTACAAGCCAATTAGATGTTAAACTGCTACAAGATGATTTAAACCGTTTAGTTAAGTGGTGTAACACTAATGGGATGATACTAAATACTAATAAATGTGTTTATATCCAATTCTCGAGAAATCATTTAACTACAACCAATGAATATAAAATAAATGGTTCAGTATTACAGCCGGTAGAAACTGTTAAAGATCTTGGCGTATTATTTGATAGGAAGCTAAAATTTAACAAACACATTGATTCAATGACGAGTAAATGCTATAAACTACTGGGCTTTGTCCTCAGAAATTGTAAAGACTTCCGCGATCCCATTACAAAGATTATAGTTTACAAAACGCTTGTTAGGAGCTCCCTAGAATATTGCAGTATTATCTGGAATCCTCATTATAATGTGTACAAAAAGAACATTGAAAGGGTACAGAAGAGATTCCTCTGGCACCTTTGCTATAGTGAAAATTTAATTAAACAATTGCCATCATATAAAGACTGAGTAAAACACTATAAATTAGACACATTGATGATACGTAGAAGTCTGCTGGATATGACAGCTTTACACGGAATGGTTAACGCCAAAACTGACAGTCCATCTTTAGTCTCAGCTATAAAAATAAATGTCCCAACTAAAATATCTCGCAGTAAAACGTACAGTCCCTTCCACATTTGCAAATCTAAATCAAACCTAGGCCTTTATTCTCCTTTAAATAGAATATTAAATCAATACAATCATTTACACAAAACTTCTGATATCGACATATTCTCAAATAAAATTGATAAATTTAAGTCTCTGATATTAGGTTATTTGAGAGATACTTATAGTGATAGCTTATAGCTTGTCTTTGTTGTTCTGTTTACTTGTGCTTTATTGTTATTATAAGCTTTTTTATGTAAATTTTGCTTAAGTTATGTAATTTTTGTAATATTTTTGTTTATATTTGGGCATTAGTTTTTTAAATATTTAGGTACATATTGTTATATTTATTATTAAAATTAAAATTGTTGTGTATTAAATTTTGAAGCTCAGTGCAACAGTTTATGGATGTCGTGGTTGCCTTTAAATGTGATTACAGTTAGATGTAGCTTAGTATTTTCTCTTTGTGTGTCATATTACTGTGTATCATGTTGGTGATCCTAAAATAAAATAAAACAAAATAAAAAATGTTGCGTAACACCATCGCAGGAGACGCTGGAGACGCTGCACGGGCTGAAGGAGGCGGTGGTGGGCGTGGAGTGCCTGTTCATCGTGGTGTCGTCGCACGGGCACGCGCGCGCCGCCTCCAGCGACAACGACTTCCGCTGCCGCAAGGGCGGGCTCGTCAGCCTCTCCTACGTGCTGGAGCGCTTCAACAACCGCAACCTGCCCGCGCTGCGTGGCGTGCCCAAGGTCTTCGTGTTCCAGCTCTGCAGGTACTCAATTTTTTTGTTACAAGTTGATTATATGGTGATGAATATTTATATATTAGAAGGAAGCATATAATGCTACTTTTCTTTTTAATAACATGTGCAATAAACATATTTAAAAACCACGTATTTTTATTTAATTTACTAGATGCTATATTAATGACGCAAACGAGTTTTGTCTTCATCCTGTAAAGTTGTTAAAATTGAGATACGACCGGTTGCCAGTTCACAGTCGATATAGTGTGTGAAAATATCACAGCTGCAATGACTGAATAATTTAATTTAATATTTTGTATTATATTTCAATGTCTTTTTGTCATAAAAAACGTATCTCTTGTAGGGGCAGCAACCAGGACTACTTGATGCTCCCGGCGAGGGCGCGCGCGGACGGGGCGGGGGCGGGGGGCGAGTGTGAGGGCGGGGGCGGAGGCGCGGTGGCGGACGGGCAGCCCTGCCCCGCCACGCCGCCGCCGCAGCGCTTGCTGTCGCAGCCTCTGGAGCGGGACCTTCGAGATCGCATCTACTCCGATATACTCATCGCACATTCCACTATTCCAGGTCAGTTGGCATACTTGTGTTATTATACATTGTTTTTAGTACTTTCTCTGTTTTCTTATTAGTTATTTATATAAAAAATATATTCTATTTTTAACTATACGGCTACATATTAAACGAAGATTCGTCGTCGCGTTGTCGCGATAAAAATTCGTGTTCGATCCATGACGAACGTGCTTGGCCACATCAAAAAAAACTTCACTACGTTGCGATAACCTAGAACGTACTACACTAGAAGTGTAGCCAACCGCACGAACTTTTTCGCGACTAAACCCTTTGATGTGCGGCAATTGACCGACAGCGGCGCGAAGCCACCGTGTATTCGCGATAGGATGAATTCTTTGGCCAGACGAGTCGCGACAACGCAAATCTTTGCGTTATCGCGATAATGTGGCCGTAGCATTACTATCGCCATTAATCGGCGATAGTTATAAATTCAGGTAGTAACTCGTAGCAAGTGACAGTTTGGTGTGGTGACAGGCAACGTATCGTACCGCGACGAGGCGGAGGGCTCGTGGTACATCAGCGCGCTGTGCGAGGTGTTCGCGGCGGCGGCGCACGAGCGCCACGTGGAGGAGCTGTTCACGCTGGTGGACCAGCGCCTGCACGCCGCCCGCCGCGTGCAGACCAGCTCCGTGGACCGCTGGGGGTTCAACCGCCGCCTCTACCTGCACCCCGGACTCTACGACCCCGACGAGTGACCCCTTGACACCACTGGCCCACTCCGGCTACTATAGGTAGTGTAATCGAAGTGAATTGTGCTCAATTTTTATTTCAATAGACAATGTATTTTTGTAGATCGTTATCAATATTCTTTTTACGTATATTCTACAAGGTTACTACAATCAGCAACAGTATTAAAACCTTTTTTACGTCCCACGACTGGGCACAAGCTCTTCAAAGAAGAAGATCAGCCCTTAGTCCATTATTAAGTAATATTAAACTAAACTTAGTTCTCAGTCATAGATAAAAGTAAAATAAATTAATACAATTAATTTAAATTAACAATTACATGCGTTTAAGTTAGGAAAATGATATAAAAAGTTACATCTAAGAAGTGTTTACATTGTAAAGTTTAGTTAGCAATAAGGGATAAATACTGTCAGTTACTCAGAAAAAAGCAACGAGTATGTGCCAATATATATTTATATTGTTTTCAGTTTTTATATATAACGCTTTGTGATTAAATGTAGGTAGTAAGTAATCTTATTGTACCAAACTACTATAAGTGTTTATCATATATCGTACAATGGGACTTAACTCGTGTATTAGTTAAAGGTAACCTTACTCCCGACCTTTCCCAGTCACTGGGAGACGGCATCGCCTGTCGCAATCCGAGGTGTATGTTATTAGTACCCTCATTTAACTTTAACAATTTATTATGGCCACCACACACGGTGCTAATATTATCCACGGGTGTGTTATCGGGTGATATCTAAATTTTTCTATCATCGGATTCGCAGACGACAGCCTATATCCATCCCCACGATTGAAGTTTAGGTGTTTTTTGATTTCGATTGCCTCGCGAACGATTCTTTGGTAGTATTTTCGATCGGTGGACAAAATTTAATCACTGGATTGAGCTCCACCAGCCGTAGGTTTTGACTACAGCTAGACTAGACTTTTATGTAAACCTTTTATCCTAACAATTTTCTAGTACATTGTTTCATGTATCATAAAGTTAAGCTCGCGTTAGACGTATAGTAGTCTCAAACTTGCGATTTAGCGTCAGCAAAGCCACGTGTTCCGTTAGATAAAATAAATAAAATTTCTAACTCCTCCATTTTTGAAGTCATTTAAAAAGTAGCCTAAGGTAAGCCTTAGCACTTACATTAGCTATCTGCGAGTGAAAATCCCGTCAAAATCGGTCCAGCCGTTTCAGAGATTACCCGAAACAATCAGACAGACGACAAATTAAAAAAAAAATTTATGATGTAATTACAGTATATATTTTTAAAATTACATTTTTTTTTACTTTGAAATTAAAAAACAGACTCCAATTTTATTTATATGTATAGACTATTTAACTTGCTGTCTTCTTCTGTATTAAGTTATCAGTACACACAATTTAGTTAAAATCGATTGAGGCATTATAATGATAAATTAATGGGGTCTATATTTTTGTACATAATATGAGTTGTTCTATAAATATACTTCATGTACAGATTTCTTCTATTATTTTGTTTTATGTATATAACTACTCGTAGGAAATTTTAATGTAATAAAAATAAACAAGCCAGATTCAAAGAGTTTGTAACATTTTATTTATTTAATGCAATATTGATGATTATTTTTCTATTGAATAGTTTTAAAAGATAAGATAGCTCGTCCATTATTAAATGAGGTTATCGTGAGAAAAGAAATATTAGTTCTAGTAAATAAATGTTAATAAATATATATCCCAAAAAGGTGTATTATTGTTTTAAAACATAATATTCTTAGTTAAAGGTGTGCCTGACTGTCTGTAAATCAAATTCGGTTAATTTCATGACTAAGTAACAGATTTTTTCATATTATATTATTATTATATTTTATAATATTAGCTTTTATTTTGCATATAATATTTATGTATAAATAGCCCAAATGCATAAAGGAGGCATAGAGGCATCTGTAATAGTATAGTATTATGTGTACTATGTTACATTAACGGTTTTTTACCATTTTATTTGTATCTTCATATTTAATGTACATATTTTAATGCTATTTATGCTTACAAATCATTTCTTCAACTGCTGTAACATTTATATTTTTATAAATATTTACTATACAATTAAAAATAAAAATCATTCCATTTTATGAGAAAATGCGTTTTATTTAGTATCAGTTCTTACATTGAATACAAAAATATACATAAGTATTTCTTTTTTTTTACTTGTCACATCTTATGAAGTTGTTGCAAAAATTGATTTAAACTTAAAAGTTCATACACAGTTTGCAATAAACAGAAGCTTTTAGACTCAAAGAATAAAAAGTAATTAGTTAATTATGATGTATTTTTAAAATAAATTAGATAGTCATCTAAATTTGCTATCTGTTTCAGGTTTTTACTTAGTTGTGATGGTGCAACTATAAAAGTAAAATATGTTAGTGTACTAAATGAAATATTTAAATTGAATAAAATAAGCGGTATTAATCACTCCATAGCTGATGTAACAAATTGCTTTTCAATTGAGCAGTTTAATAAATAATGATCCTATAAACATCTGTCGTTTCGCCGATATGAACATGTCTTGTGTTGCCACATTACCGATCTGACACAGAGGTCACGAAGATACCCAGCTTGCTCAAGTTAAGCCACTGGCGCACACATTGCCTCTCACCGAGCCTGTTATAATTATTACATTTCTCCACACTACCTTTCATGTACCCCATGTCTTTCTTTATAAAATCAATATATTGATTCATTTTTTCTAGCCATCTTTGCATGGGGTTAATGAGAGAGCTCTGATACAGCCAGTTCAGTACCGACGTTCTGGACCACCAGGGCTCGAATTTCCAGTCATATGTGATGACACCATCGTACCATGTCTTTCTTGGTTCAATCTCGTCTTGATATTTGAGCCACTTGTTGCAACATCTAAGATTATTCGTCGCTAATTCTTCTGTTTGTGTGAACGTCTGTATGTCCACAGTCGCATTGGACAGGTTGATCGGCAGATTATTTTGGTAATTGTGGTCGAGTACGGTTGTGTCGTGTGCGGCGGTCAGGGGTGACAGGGGTGACAGGGGGTGCAGGGCGCGCAGGGGGAGCAGGCAGGCCTGCGACACGACGAGGGCGGAGGCGACGAGCGCGAGCAGGGCGGCGGCGGCGGCGCCCGCGCCCGCCAGCACGTCCCGCAGCAGCGCCGCGCTGCTGGTCGCCGCGAGGTCGCTGTACGTGAAGAAGCCGCGGAGCTGCGCTTGCCGGAGAGCTACCTGACGCTCCAGCCAAAGTAGCCCCTCCTCAAATGATTTATTACTTACGAAAACATTCCAATCCTGCAAAATATTACGACATTACAAATATTTAAATTATGTATCTCATCTCGTTGGGCTATTGCATTTATTTTAAGTTTGTATGCGTGTGTCATTGTTACTTATTCATGACAAGAGAGCTGGAAGCATTTAAAGAGAAATACATAGACTACTTCTTAGTGATGAGGGATGCACTCAGTTGAAGCAACGGTAATTCAGTAGTAGAATAAATTATAATATATAAACTCACTATGGCGCTAAGGAACTCCACTTCAAGCTTTTTAAGTTGTTTGAGCTCCAAACCGCCGGACGCAGCCCACTCTGAACATATAACTTCATCGTCCTCACCATCATCTTGAAGAAATTTATTGCTAACCATCTAAAAGATTGAAATAAAATATTGGTAGAATTATTTAGTACAAAACAATGAACATTCATTAATAAATAATTTAAACCTTATATCAATATATGCCTGATCTAATTATCCACATAGTCAAATAAATAAATAATTTTAAATTTTCTACCAAAGGAGTTTAATATATTGGCAGGTAAATAATGTTTAATGGGTTTAATTTTCTATATTCTCTGCTCTGTTTTGCTACTAATTCCAGTGTTTTTTTTAAATAAACCTAATGAACTAAATTTATTTCTTCTTCACCATTTAGAAGTATATAACCAGGTACTATTTTGTAATTATTTTTGAACCCTACCAAAGAAACAAGAAACAAATCAGCAGGAGCAGCAGCATTCAGGTAGTCGGGGTTACAGCGCTTGAGGCGCTCCAGGTAAAGGATAGCGAGCACAAGCGCGCAGGGCGATACGCAGGCGGCGCGCGCTATCTCGGCCGCCGCGTCCGCGTGCAGACGTCGCAAGGAGCGCCCGCGCTGGGGGACAGACCACAGCTCACAGGATATTTCTGTAAACCCCCAAAGTAACACATCATTTATATATTTACAAAATTATTTAGATACAACATAAAACTAATAACTTGAAATTTAATAGTAAAATGTTACGTAAGGCAAAGTTTGTGTTTGTCTTTTGCTGTTTTAAATGAATCAAGCACCCAAACAAAGTGAGTGTGTGATTATAGAAATAAAATCACAAGATTAATAAAACCATGTTATAGTACAACTGCAGTAATCAATCAGAATTTAACAGTCCTCCATTATATTATTATGCATTATGAAGAATACTTTCAAGTTTTAACATTCATAATTAGAGTGTTTTTAAGAAGACAGAGAAATTGCTGTAATATATTTGAAATATAAAGAAGATTAAAAAGAAATATGCAAAAAATTTTGAAAAAAGTATTATTTACTAAACTATTTACATATACAAAAGTTTTGTTGAAGTCAATTTGCAATTAACATACCAGTAACAGGAAGACTTAAGCAGGGAAGTGTTGGTAATTGTCCATAATACAATGTTTTACTAATACGTTTTAAAAACTCCTTGTGGTCTCCCATAGTCTGCATTAAGAAAAAGGAATAAATTCAAAATCCTAAATGGGGATTTTAAGTTTCCATAAAAGCTATTTTATATAGTTTTTCAGATAAATATTTGTAGCTAAATTTAGGGTAATGTTACATCCACACAAAGCAATAACTATATTATATATTTTTATTATTATTACCAACTATATAATAATAAACATAACATAATATGAGTTAGTTTATTGTACGAGAATATTGTGTATAACATACTATAATTGCTTTTACAAATAACCTAAATGATATTGTTATCAATCAAACGTCACATGCAACCTGTTGTTATGTCGTGAGTCGTGACTAACACTAAATAAATTTATCAATAAGAAATATAATAGGAGAAATATTAAATAGAACTACATAATAATAACATTAAATTATCAATTACAATTTTTTATATACAATATATATGGTAGAGTAAAAAAACATCTTGATATTTTTTTGTGTTCCGAGCTACGTCGCGTTTGACCTCTTTTTTACCTTGATCTTGGCTTTAGATCCCTCTTTTCTTCTCTTCGATATATTTGACATTATTTCGAATTTGAGTATAAGACAGCCTAAACCAACCAAAACATTTAATTTTGCCGACACCAAAAATTAAATATTGATACCACCGGACGAAAGAAGCGACCACAATTCAGAAATTATTTGGTCTAGACATGTGTAAGTAATGCGAGTAATGCATTACGCGTAATATTACCCGAGCGAGTACTGTATCATCACTCATTACTCGACCGAACCAAACATTACTTATTACGTCAAACATGACGCGAGCGTGATATTCCATCGTTCGGGTTAACTTGGCATCACTCCGTTTTACGAATTTTGAAATAGCAAAGCAATTCGAAATGTATTTATTTTAAAAAGCAATAATTAACACAAAATATATTTAGTTTAGTTTTAGTTTAATATTTAGTTATAAGCAAAAAAAGTTATAATTGCTAGAAAAATGATTTTTAAATACGCCAATATTATAAGTTAGGCCAACGATATAAGGTTTTCATTACTAGGTCCTAAGCTGCGCCTGGTCTTCACAAAGGGTCATTCATATTTACAACCTTTAGCTAAACAATACAATTTTGTTTTACTTATTAATTATTTTGCAAGATGCTCAGAAATTTCGCAACTGGTGTTTGTAAAAAGAGTTTTACAATATAAGGGAATAGGGATCCTAAAGAACAAAACCAAGTCATAAAAGGTATATCGCTATTTACGTACAAATGCCGCAAGTTTAAAATAATTATTTGAGTATGACAAAATGCAAAATTGCAATATATAATAAAAATCTAAATAGTATCAAATAAAAGTCAACATTATCAAATTAATTGTATTAAAATACAATGATAACGCGTGTTATATTCCGAGATAGATCCGTAATGTATCACGCATGGCAAGGTGGTGTTTAGAGAATTGTACTGTAGCAACACTCGACCGAACGAAACATTACGCATCACTTCAAAGTTCAAAGTTCAAACATTACTCAAGTCATTACTTTAGTTGTTGTTTTTTAAATTTATCCCCAATAGGGAAAGGCAAAGGACTATAGTCCATACAGCCTTCATTACTTTAGTCATGAGCATGACGCGAGCGCAGTGCTGTCAGATGAAAAAATAAGATAATAGTATACCACCTGTAAAAAAGTTGTACATTTGGGAGTTTTAAATAAAAACAATAGTACACATTAAAAATATTGATTTATTGAAAATAGTGGGTCCCGCAGTTTAGCTTGCGCTAAAAGTACAAGTCTTAATCAAATATTTTATAAATTCAACTTGGTTTTTGGATTATAATTTCTTGAATAAAGATATTATTATTATATTATTATTATTATTATATATTGCAGATTTATTTTGATTTTTGGTTCCTGCAATTTGAATGCTTTACAGCAATCATGAACCATGACTAAAATTTATCCCTAATAGGGAAAGGCAAAGGACTGTAAGGTTTATATACTTATTACAGACAGTGAATACCCACAATTTACATAAAAAAGAATATTTAATTCCTAAAATACTATTAAAAAAGAATAATAGAATAATGTGTTCTAAACTCTTAAATCATATTTCCGTACTTTCAATTATCAAATGATGCGTAATGATTTCTCATAGATGGCGTTATTAATATTTTTATAATTTAATTTTAGTAAGTGTTAATTGTATTTTGCTAAAATATTTAATATCTATAATATACTAGCGATTTAGCGCGAGCGAAGCTGCGGATTCCGCTAGTTCTACAATATATTTTACAATGCCATGAAATGTATGCCGCTAAGTACGCAAACATGCCGCAAGTGAATAGAAATCATTTGACTAGGACTGAAATGCAAAATTGCAATCTATTCTAAAATATTCTTTACTTACATTATGAGTTTTAAAGTTTCGAACTTTGTGTATCTGTCTGTTCGTTTGTAGGGGGGTTATTTTCGGAAAAACTGATCTGATCATGAAAACTCTTTCACTAACAGACAGCTACACTATTCAGGAGTGATTGTGAGAAGTGTATTATTGGCTATATTGTATTTTCAAAAATATCCCATTTTAGGGATCCCTACCTTAAATGTATCCCCAAGGTATCAAAATGCTGCATATAAAACGAAAACTGTTGACGAAATACATAATATCAAGCACTATTTTATATATTAAAATTTTATATTACAATACTTACTTATGATTACTCACAAAAAATTCTGCGATGGCACATGCCTTTATTATAACAATTTTTTTTTAAATTATTAAGTTCAAATACGTGTTGAATAGTGGTGATATTGGTATCATGATATTAATCCTTATCCAATTTGTAAACTCCACTTTAAATTATTCGTATCGGATGTTTAATGAGTATAAAAATTGGTATAAAATTCTTTAAGACCAACTTTTTCAGTCGCTGACTTAACATTATATAGGTATGGGTATGGCTTTATAAATAAAGAATAATAAAAAAAACTTTTTCAGGCTTTTAAAAAATACTAATTCACGTACTCATAGTAAATAATAATTAATTCAAAATTAAAAATAAAAACTTTAATTATTCATTATATATTTTAATATTATAATGAAGTTTATCAAGCATATATGTATAATGTATATAATACAGTGAACCCAAAGTCGCAGTCCTTAGAACGCGGTCGGAACCGCGGATACTGCTAGTATAAAAGTATGTTGTAAATTAGTTTTTGTTTCTTTTTCGACGAAAAAATAATAATAATTTATATTGGTTAACTTACGACAGTAAAATTATAAATACAATATTTAAAAAATTATATACATAAATAATAATCTTAATCATATCAAATAAAAAGTTAACATTTTAAATTTAAAAATTAATTGTATTCAAATATAACAAAGCCGTGCCGTCCGGTCTTAGAATGTGGACGGAGCCGCGGGTACTACTTAGCAACTACTATTGTACTATTGTAAACATAGCTATATGAAAATAATTTAAGTAAATTAGATTACGACGGTAAATTTTTAAATACAATATTTAAATATAAAAAGTAATAAAAATATAACAATAATCTTACTCACAAAAAGTTAACATTTTAGTTTTAAATTAAAATCAATAAAAACGTGTGTGATATTCATCATATTATTACATGAGATAGATCAGTACTACTATTATGACAGTACGCGGGTAATATTACTTCTTAGCATCACACATGGCAAGTAATGTTTCGAGTAATGAAGTGATGTGATATTACTCGGTGCGTAATGTAATGCCATATTTCATTACTTCATAAAGCACTGTTTTGCGCATGTCTAATTTGGTCTATAACATTGACATTACAGATTTGAGATTACTGATTGACATTTAGTTAATGTTACCCGCACACACCACACACACTACAGACAGTGTAGCCAACTTAGGGGTTTTCCCCCCAAATTTAGGGGTAAAAAAATTGCACTGGGGGTTTTTTAGGGGGGAAAATGTTTAGGGGGTTTTTAGGGGGGAAAAAATGTTAAGGGCTATTTTTAGGGGCTTATAAAATTTCGTATAAAGACTCGGAAAAAAAAAAAATCTTTTAACATCTTTAAACATCATTTTATGATAATTATGATGACATTTAGTGGTGAATCGCATAATGCTGTAACACAACGGCCAATAACGGCTCAAAGCTTACAGCTGATCACTTACATTTACGATTCGGCAAATTTATTTGTTTATTCGAAAATTCAAGACTTCCTTACATCAATATTTTATTTTTAATAACGATTGATAATTATTGGAGTGATTTCGAAAACAAAAGATAAAAAATATTCTCAAAAATATTCAAAAATGTGGGAAAGTGACGCTTTATTAAAATGTTTATTATTGTTATTATTATTAAATGGTTATAAATAATTGTAATTCTTATGATAATAACCATAAATAAGTTGTTTACGCTACTTGTAACTATTTAAAATACAATAAAAAATAAAAAATTAAACGTTTTAGTATTAGATAAGAACCTACATTTTTCAAATTATCATTTAGGGGATTTTAGGGGGTTTTGAATTTACTCTTAGGGGGATAAAATGTAAAATGTTGGCGACACTGACTACAGAGTACAGATTAATTTAGGATGTTACCAGAGACAGTGGCATATCCCGTACCATATCTATAATACCACAGATCACATAAAAAAGATAATACATAATAGTTGTTGTTGTTTTTAAAATTTATCCCCAATAGGGAAAGCGTCCTAGGGCCTATCTAAATTTATAGGTATAATTATTACTTTACTCTATGATCTGAAGTCGCAGACATGTCGATGTCGCAGACGCAGTGTCAATGTCAGTCAACTCAACTGTCAATTGTCAAAAGAATATTTTGCGGCTATAGTTTCGTCGGTTACAATTTACAAAAAATAATAAAGTTTTATATTTAATATTATTTTTGCACATTTTTTTGAATGATAGAATGATAATTACATTTAAATGTTTCACTAATATATATTTAAATAGTGCAGCTTGAAAGGTTTATATAATTTTTAAGGGTGTAGGCTTCTGTCAGTGATATTGATTTGTTTTATTTGTGAATGAGAATTTAAACAAAGATGTAGTTAATTCCTAGCTTTGTATATAAATGATAAATATGTACTAGAAATGCTTCAAAAAGTATTATTGTGATAATGTAATAAACATGAAAACTAAAAGCTTCTTACTGTTTTCATCATCAGTTTTCGCGATAAGTTTATTTTTAATAATATTCCATTCTCAACCACCACAATCTTTCCAAAATATTGTGACGCAAACTCATCAACACATCAAAGACTTTCAGGTAATTAAGTAGCCAAATCATTGGTTAATTCAAATATTATCTTTTTACCATTATCTTTTATGGCTAGGATTATATAAAACCAATATTATTATGCATCAATAGAAAATATTTATATATTGTGTCTCTTGTTGTGACTTATGTAAAATATAAAGATTTTTCAATGAGTCACAACATAAGTATTATTATCATTAATATTTAATAACAAATACCCTAAGATCTTATATCACAACAAAGCAGGTTTCTCTGATCCAGGACCAACTACATGACGAGGAACAGCAGAATTTGGTACAAGAGGAGAGGTACCTACGGCTGGTGGGACTTGAGGGACATACTGAGCTCTGGCATAACACCACTGTGCCAGCAGTTGTCACATATGCAAAAAATGATGACCATGCACTGGTTGTTGCCTTTGTGAGGGATTTTGCAAAACTTCCATATACCATCCTTGTTTATAACTTAGGATTAAAACCATATTCTTTAACTGTGGTAAGAATAAAAACTATTATAAATAATACTATAAATAAATTTGTACTATCTTAGTCTTCAATATACTTCAAATTATAGTGATAGTCAATAAAAATAACTACAAAGCATAACTGGTAACAAAATCTAGTATTAATATAAGATTCTTTTAAACAATTTATGAAATAAACTGTAAAAGAAAATCATTTCTAGGTGTCGAACTACTGCAATTCATCTAAGTGCGCAATCATTGATTTTGATCTTGAGTTATTCCCTTCGCACGTAAGTGATGGGAGCACTACAGCATTCCGCCCACTTATCATTCAGGTAAGATCTTACTCTATTATATATGTAGATTAATGATAATAATGACTTTATTAACTAGTTGCTATGATATTTATGTACATATCAAGTTAAATAACTGTTAATTAGTTCACTAGGCTATTTAAATTACACACTCATTTGATGTATCATTATAGTCTTATTTATATTAAAGTACCTTCTTGAACTTACAACTTTATAGTATGTGTTTTGAATAAGTTCAAACAATAATGTTATGAAAAATTAAAAGATAATAGTACCTAGTAAAGTAAAAAATGATATACAAACAAAAAAACACCCCATGGTGTTTGTTTTAAGCATACAAAGTATTTCCATCAAAGCCGCAAGTGATTCATGATGTTGGAAGTTCCAAATAGGAATATCAATATTGATAAGATATCAACACTCAGTCGACGATCATTAGTACGCTGATAGGCGATAGTTTGATAAGAAGCGTTGACACTAATGTAAACCTCATCGATTTTATCGTTCCATCTAAACGATGCGTAAGGTAATCGGTAGATTAGCCAGTTTTGTAACGGTCATTTTGTACTACTAAATTGTTTTACTACTTTATTTTAATCTAGTCATATTGAATGAGTAACTGTCGAATAATAATTATAGGTAATTTGTAATTACTATACAAATTTTGATCGAAATCGAAATTAGAGTCGAGAATGGTTCTAACGATTTCGATCAAAATCTTTGACGGACAAAGATCTTTAGTGTTTTTCTGAATAAATGCAATCGCAGCTCGCTTGCCCGTGAACTTATTATCAATAGTTAGAAGAATATATTAATCAGATTGTACTTGTTTAACAAACCATTTCGGTACTTAAGTGTAGTCAATGCGACGTTTTAACTTTCCTTACGCTGATTAAAACCTCGAAAACTTTAGCTTCCCACAGCGCTACGAGGGGTCGCGACTCACGTAACCCAAACATAACTTTATTATTCTAGAATATAGATAGTATGTGCTAGTTTAGTTATATTTACACAAAGTATTATCTTGCTTGCTTTAGAGTTACACGTGCCTCATTGTTGCAATATTATAGGTGCCCCGTTGGCTTAAATAGACCATGAAAGTTTAATAGATAATAATAAATAACAATTTTACATATTAGTAGTTTCTTACTTTTCTAATTTTACTCTTAATGTATGGTACATATTGTATAATATTAATATTAAAATATTTAAAATTTAAGTTACTTTTAGTTTAAAGTGTAATCATAACAACAGTATAATTCGCGTCATGTAAAAAGAACGCTGGCTGTCAAGTTGCGCAGAGGCGATTTATAGGCGAATTTGGTGGTAAGACGCGGGGCGCGGGACGGCGAGGCACGCGCCGCATGCTTACCGGCTCGCTATTGGTTTGTCAGTTCAAAATACCATCGCGCACACAAAAGTTATTAGTTACGAAATGAATATATATCAAAAATAGAAAAATAATATTTTTGAATAATATTGTTTTATAAAGTAGAATGTCATTAAATATAAATAGAGTCTGATAACAATAAAAATATATATATAAAAACGAATTAATTTAATTTTTTGTAAGTGGATTAAAAATTCTGCAATGAATCAAACATATTTTATTAATTTATAAAATTCTGTTTAATGACATTCTATCTAAAATATATTTCAACGTATCTACGAATAACCAATATACGTCACGAGCGAAAGGTTAGTTCAAAAATAAATGAATATGCTCAGTAATTTCGTGTGCGAATGTACCGATGCGCAAACACACCCCCCACCACTTTCTTCCAGCGTTCTTTTTACGTGACGCGAACTGTATACTCGTAGTAAAATAAGTAATTATCCTGTTGTCAGCACGCATTGAGCCGAGTGGGGGGAGTGATCTACTGCGAGACCGACCAGCGCTGGGCGGGCGCGCCGGCCGCGCTGGCGGCGCTGTGGGCGCGCGTGGCTGGTGGGGGCCCGGGCGGTGCGGCGGGCGGGGGCCCGGGCGGTGCGGCGGGCGGGGGCCCGGGAGCACTAGGCGTGGTGGCGTGGCCGCGGCGCGCGGCGGTGACGTCGCTGACGCACCCGCGCATGTTCCAGTACCTGCGCGCGGACGCCGACGACTTCCTGTTCGTGCAGATGCTGGACGCGTCGCGGCTGCTGCTGGCGCCGCGGCCCGCGCTGAGCTCGCTCATGCGTCAGTGGGTGCAGTGCGCACTCACGCTCAACTGCATCATGCCCATAGGTATGCCTTATACCATACTATACTGTACTATGAGACTATATTATTACGGCGTTTATTGATTCTACTTATCTCGATGTATTAATTTATATATACAAACTAGCGGACCCTACAGACGTTGTCCTGTACATATAGAAAATTTTTATAAACTTTTGCTCCCGGTGAAATGTTTTAGTATGCATGCGCAAAACATCGTTGCCTAGCAACGACTTATTTATAATTGAATATGTCATTTATTGTGCAAATGTATAAATAACTAAATAATATAAAAAATACATTATCTAGTGGACCGAATTGTGAATCTAAACCATTCTCGAATACACTCGAACACACACAAAACATTTCATCAAAATTGGTCCAGCCGTTTAGGAGGAGTTCAGTCACATACACACGCACACAAGAAATATATATATTAAGATAACTAATAATGGTTTGTGTATCGTCGCCAGGTGCACAATCAGTGGGCTGTAGGTTCGACAAGAAGCCACAGTATCGGTACTCGGGCTGCCACGGACAGGACGCGTCGGCGCTGAGCGTACTGCTAGGCGCGCGCGCCGGCTACGACGAGGCGCAGTACGCGGCGCGCGCGCCCGCCTGGCGCCGCGTGCCGGCCGCCGCCGCGCGCGCGCTGCTGGCCGCGCTGCGCCGCAACTGCACCGAGCCCCCGGACGAGCCCCCCGCCGGGCCCCCCGCCGGGCTCCCCGCCGCGCCCGGGCCCTCCGCCGCGCCCGGGCCCCCCGCGCGGCCCCCCGCCGCGCCCGCGCTCGGCGGCGGCGACACCTCAGTGTAAAAGGAAAGCGAAATTTATAAGTCATATTTGCAGCTAGCTTACACTACCATAATATAAATTGTATTAAGGATTACGGCAAGTAGCAAAGCAAAGAGCCTTCTTTTAGACATTTTTATATTAAATAACTTTGTAAACGATCAGATGTAGCTTTATATTTACATGGATACTGTATGTTGTGAATATTCTGGACGCAAGCTTAGCTCTGCAAGCTCGTCGGCCGCAGAAAGCGCTTCTAATGTTTTACCTCAATTTTTAGTTTTAAATACGTAAATTTCGAAGCTACGTAAACCAGGTCAAGTTAATGCAGCAATTGCTTGACATTTATATGTATTCTTTTACTTATACAATAACTTTTGCACACGTTTATGCACATTTTAATATAAATTTACCTAAATATAGACTAATTTGCACATGTCAGTGATGAAACAGTATTTCAAAAGAAATTAATGTATATGTTGAAGTAAAGACCAATAAGAAGTAACATTAACAAGTTTACACATCAATTTTATAATTAAATAGCATAATATATGAGAAACTGATCTAATCAACATTCGGAACTTGAAGAAATATTACAAGTGCCACATATCTCACTATAACCAGATGCAGATGCACATAATATGTACGCTTTAAACATTTTGTATTTTTTTACTCTTGATTCCACCATAACAGTAGATACAATATTCATACATTGTGTTTATTGTATGAAACCAATTTTGAAAATTCGTGTTAACTTGGCTTAGTCATTATATTTTATTGTTACCAAAAACTAAATTTTATGTTTAATTTAAAAGGTGCGATTGGTTTAAAAATATTGTATATGTTTTGGTGAAATGTAACGATGTGAGTAGCAGCCGGCCTGCGCCGGCGCAGCGGACAGGCCATGCACATTGCACACGTCTTCTAGTAAGCGTCCTACGACGGAAGTGCTGAAACACGCTTATTTATTTTTCGTCTTTAATAGTTTTGTATTATTTTGTAAAGTGTAAATATCGAAACATACTTTTAGTTATTTATTTATATTTATTATTATTATAAACAAGTTTTAGACCTTGTCTGTACAGTCGGTATGATGTGGTGAAGTCGCAAGTCGTTTATGCGCTGATAAATATTACTTTATATACAAAAATGTAAAATGGTACTTTATTGCAGCCATTTTATAATAAAGAGAGTAGTGCCCTCTATACAAAATATAAACATGTCTAGTCAGCACTATGTTACTTAACGCTGACCTTGAAATTTCAACCTATTACTTAGTGTTCTATCATATTGATTGTATTTACATTATACTTGTAATGTAGGTAGTTGCACAAGTTAGCTTAAATCCGAGTATGAGGGAGATAGGTCGTTGTGCCAGCCATAAACTATCAATTATGTATTTAAATAATTTAAAATGTCTCTTGAAAACATTTTTAAACGTTTTTCTTTCATTTTAATTTATTTTTTTATTTATTTATTTATTTAATATTTAATACATGTATGACAGAAACAACATAACGATAATAACTGCATTAGTATAAAACTGTGTCGCAGTTATTAACGCCCACCTCGCAAGCGTCATGTATGACAACAAAATTTCTTACACATATTAAACTAAAGTAAGGAAACATAACAAAAATCTAAGTATTATTATAACAACTATAAAAAAAAAATAGGAAGCTATATAATGAAATATGATGACATCGAATATACATATTAGTGTGCCATGTGTGTTTGTGTGTGTGTGTGTGTGTGTGTGTATGTGTGTTTGTTTATGTGTTTGTGAGTGACTGTCGGACTGAATACTTGTGAAATACACAAGTATTTCATTATGAATGAGTGTGGAAAGATTATTAGGTTATTGATACCAGTAAGTCTTCTGTTTGGTCATAATTTAAATGAAGGAGCCAACTGATTAGTTTAAATTTACAGTTACGTGAAGAAAGAGAGTAAATATTTAATTCTTTATTAATTTTATTGTAAAGAATGGAGCTAAGATAAAAGTAATGTCGATTTGAAGAAGCTATTCTACGAGGTTCTATTTGACAGACTTTATCACTTCTGCGTTTGTTGGATATGAAATTCGGATCAAAACAAGTATGTTTATGCTTTCGTAGTACAGAATGAAGGATAAACAATTGTCGAACCGTTAATACCTTAGATGTTCGATAGATTTCGGCTGTTGGAAAACGGATATTATTTGATGTCATTACTTTCAGTATACATCTTTGTGCTCTTTCTAGTTGAAGCAAGACTGATTTAGATGCACCTCCCCACGCTGGTATGCAATAGGTAAGTAAAGATTGTACAAGGGCAAAATATACCATCTTAAGTATATGCATATTAGCACCAGATCTGAGTTGCTTAAATATATAGGCAAGTTTTCGTAAACGTGATGCCATAACTTGAACATGCGCTTTCCAGGTGAGATTTTCATCAAGAAGTACACCAAGGTATTTCACACTTCGAGAACGAGTAATCCTGCTACAATTGCAACCATTGTTTAATTCTTGGCATGTATGAGCAATGATAGTGAAAGTTTCTGGGGGTAAAGAGATTTTGTGGCCAAATGTTAAAAATTGTGTTTTTTCTAGGTTTAAAGTTAATAGGTTACAAGACAACCACTTCAGCGCAATAGTAAGGGCTTGCTCGCTACGTTTATGTGTTTCTATCCAAGTGCTACCTTGAACAAGCAACGCAGCGTCATCAGCATAAGAGACGATTTTACAATGAGGTATTTTAAGTTCGCAAAATTCGTTCATATAAATTAAAAAGAGGGTGGGTCCTAATACGCTACCTTGGGGTACTCCATATGAGAGGTTTTCTTCTCCACTGACATTCTTATTTAAGATAACAGCTTGAGTTCTACCCGATAGGTAACTTCTGAAGAGATCTAGAGCAATTCCTCTGACACCAATTTTATCCAACTTATTATATAAAAGAGGCAAGGATACTGTGTCGAAAGCTTTTGATAGATCTAAAAAGATACCTAAGGTCTTTCTTTTTTTATCAATATTTTGGACAATATCGTCTACCAAGTGCATGAGTGCGTCCTCAGTTGATCTGCCAGCTCTAAATCCAAGTTGGTTATTGGCAAGCAAACCGTATTTATCCAAGTAAGACATAAGTCTCTTGTTCATTAGCTTTTCAAGTATCTTAGATAATGAGCTCAGAACAGAGATAGGTCTGTAGTTATTAAGGCAATCCTTACTTCCTTTCTTATAAATTGGGTGTACAATTGCCTTTTTAAACACACTAGGGAATATACCGTTGGATAAGCACAAATTACAGACTCGAGTTATTAAAGGTGTAAGAATGTTAGCCGCGGCTTTAAGAATAGAAGTAGTTATACCATCCCATCCTACAGCACATTTGCTTTTAAGACCAAAAATTATGGATCTAATTTCTGAGTCATTGGTTTCATTAACTACCATCGAGGTTGACATTGATTGAGAAACCGTGAAACGAAGATTTTGCTGAGGATCACCTGTAGATTGATTTACAATGGAAACAAGGTTTTTTCCAACGTTAGCGAAGAAATGATTGACTTTGTTTACAGCCTCGATTGGATCAGTAGCTAAATTTAATAGATTGCTTGAGGTTTTTATGTTTTTATTAGGCATATTACTAAATTTTTTAACGAGATCCCACGTTTTTCTAGTATTTTTGCCAGCTTTTTCAAATTCATTATTTTCGTAGTTTGCTTTTATCTTCTTTAATAGGTTATTGCAAAAATTTTTATAGTGAATATAAGTGGTTTTCGCAGCTGTGTTGTTGGGCTCTTTTTTTGATTTTTTATAAAGCTTATCACGCTTTCGAATGCAACGAAGCAATCCAGGCGTGATCCAGGGCTTTATGGTTCTTTTCCTGCTTGAAATCGTTACAATATGAGTGTTATTTTGAATAGCCGAGGATATTACTGACACCAACTTCTCCGCTGAGTATTCTGGATCTAAAGAGGTCAAGATGTCAGAAAAGTCAGCATCTTTAAGTTCGGCAACAACTGAAGGTTCATCTATATAGGTAGAAGTTTCATTTACTGGTTTAATTTTCGATTTCAAGTCAAAACACATACAAATAGGAGAATGGTCAGTAAAAGGTGTGTCCAAAACAAATACTGCCGACTTCTTCTTAGTTCTAAGGACTATATGGTCTAAACAGTTTTCATTTCTAGTAGGGAACGAGTGTGCAGGAATCATTCCATGTGCTGCACAAAGGTTTAAGTACTCGTCCGCGCGTGCGTCTTCAGTCGATGAGCTTATATTAATATTAATATCGCCTATAATAGCTATGTTTTTAAAGTTAGTTAAAATGTTTAAAACGCTATCCAGGCTATTTAAGAATGTATTTATATCATGGTAAGAAGGTGATCGATATAAGGCAATTATAACAAGTCCAGAAGAGAGTTTAATTTGCAGGCAATTTGCCTCAATAAAATGAGGTTCGATAACCTCGCATTTCAATGCGTTTCTGGTATATACTACAACACCATCATTTTGATTGCGAAAACTTGATCTGTAAGACACATAACCAGGCAATATAGGTATATTTGGGGCTTTACTTAACCAACATTCAGAAAGAACGAGTATGTCAATTTGATAAGTTAGTCTATTAAGCAAAATTAAAAGTGAGTCGAAGTTACAGTTAATGCTGCGTATATTGACGTGGAGGATTTTTATTCCATTTATTTCTTTTAGAGATTCATTGCATTGCTCAGGAGAACAGATTAGCGAATCAGATGTCGATATGTCTTCAATATTTTCTATCTGACTTTCATCAATCATGATTTCGATGAAATTGTAACATAAATGTAAAAACAAGTATTCTATTGTTTGAGTTTATTTTTGGAAGACTACGAAAATGAAAATGTTCAAATTTTATTATGAGAAGACGTATAGTATTTTTTATATATTTTAACCTAAATGGGATTTTATAATATTTATTAGGAAGACTTATAATCAAATAATGAATGTGTAGTGTAATGTGAGTGGATATTTGTAGCACATAAAGGGTCATCATATAATAAGAGTAGTATAAATAAATAGAGTTATAGTAAAATCCAGAATTTACATAAACAAAGTGTATGAAATAGAAGCTATGTATAAACTGATTTAAATTATTAACAAAATAACATGTTTCATAAAACATTAAGTTACATAGTCATTGTTTTAGTTTGATAGCTGACAAATCTGCCTCATTTTTAATTAATATGGGATGTTCCCCTTCTTTTTTTCTGAGTAGCACCCTGCCATTGGAGATCCAGCAATGTGAGTATTCATTAAGTTTTGCAAAGTCACGGGCTAGATAATAAAGCTTTCTCATCATGGGCGTTAAGCTTTCTGATATGAACAGAGGCTTAGATGGTCCTTTCAGCTTTAATTTATCAGTCGTTAATCTGTTGTTCTCTCTGTTTGACTTTCTGTACATTTGTATGATTTTTTCTTTCATCATGACTCCAGTAAAGTCTACCAGAACCGTTCGAGTTGTAGGGTCTCGTGACTGTAGGCGAAAAACATCTTTGACATCGTGACGCTTAATGTCAACATTTAAGTTATTGCCCACTGAGATAACTGTGTTGAGCAGATTTTCTTTCGTTTCTGAAGGAACTGTTGGAATATTTTTTATCTCGATGCAAGTTGATCTAGACAGACGCTCATAGTTTTCCATTTTGTTCTCCAATAGTTGTATTTGCTGCAGATTCTTAGACCTTTCTTGTTCCAATTTATCAATCTGACTGATAATTGAGTCGTACTTCAGTGAAAGAAATTCCACTGAAGATTGGATATCACAATTTTGTTTTCTTATTTCGTCGACAGCTGCCGACAGTTTTTCAAATTTTTGATTTTGTTCTCTTTTAAGTGCATCAAGAAGATCTCTAAATTCTACCATAAAAGAAGATAGTCTTTCACCAACTTCATAAGAAGGAGAACGCCTGCGTTTTTGTCGAACGGTCACATGAGGAGTAACTGCTTCAGATTCGGTGTTGCTCTTTCTGCTAAGACTCGGTTCCGAAATACAATGTTGAAGTGGTGACGACATTGATGACGTGGGCGGGGTTCGATTTAGTGGCATTTTAGCAGTAATTTATGATACAGAAAAAAAAAAAAAAAAAAAAATTGGTTTAACTTGGGATCGAACTTGGTGACGTCGAACGGAGTGTGAAGTATGAAACCGCTAAGCCACTAATCGGCTTACGTAGTTATTGCAAAATGTTCACCAATACAAAACTGTTAGCGGATCCAATGTTAGAGACGAAGTCCAAAGGTCAGTCTTTTGTCTCACTAACGATTCACTGTTTGAACAAAGAACTTAAAACGTTATTATAATATTCACATAAAACACTGTATTTACCAAAGTTTCGTACGCAAATTGATTGTCACTTTGTTTATTTGGTGAATAGGCAACTATTTGCAAAAAATCATATTATTATGTGCACTTTTAACATTTTTAAATCTTTTAAGTTTAGCAGAGTAACTAAAACACGTTTACGTTCTCCGGAGCTCGCCAAATTATGAGTAGTTTAGAGATGGCATCAACGTGAAACAAGCCTTAGCATAATATGGATACAACTTGTACCCAAAACTTTGAAATGTTGCTTAAAGCATAATAACATGTTGGTATATAGAATTGTCAATTTTTCTCAATTTGAGGCAGCTATTGTATTATAGTTCATACCATTAAACACATTTGATTCATCGTAGATGACATTCTTCAATAGAGAAGAGTATCATAAATGTAGTAGGTTCTTCAAATGAAATCAAAATGAATATGAAAATATAGTTTTTCATAATGTTTAAAGAGAAATCGCTGATAATATTTATTGAGATTCTGTTAAAAATTACATGTTCAATGACCATATTATAATTGTGTCATTCTGAAATACAGCAAGTATCAATGTTTAGTATTACTACTAATTTTTGAATTTGAAATTGAATTTTGAACAGTTTGAATATTATATGAATATGAATATAAAAAATTATGTATTTGAGTGCTAAGTGCATGTTTAACATAATCAGAGTGATGAAGTTATTCATATTCTATGTAATTTGTTATCATGAGCTGCTCTTATTAAAACAAACTTATAGTAAAATCTAAAAACCGAAAGAGTGATAACATTCCTTACGCACGATTGTAAATACGAGTATAAAATCGATTTAGATGTTCTTAATTATTGATCGAGTACACATAATAATTGTACAGAAAACGGATCTCATTGTACGTTAAATACCAGTTGTAACTGATACGTAAAGTAACCCTATGTTCCTTATATTATTTTTATATTTAATGTGATGTAAAAATATAATTTTGTAAATTTATTTGATAAAAATTTGCATGTCTTCAATTATTTTGTATAATGTTAGAAAAAAAGATTGAAGGGCTGTGATATTGAAGACTATCACGAAACGCACTGCAGTTGTACGTTAAAGAGGCCACACACGCTGCGGTACACGCGGTTTAGCAAGTATCTAGACGTGTGTGGTCAGCTTTACACAGACTCATTAATTTTTTTGTACAATAAAGAAAAATCCCAATGTTTTTTTTTATAAAAACCAGAATTTAACTACGCAGATTTTTAATGAATCCCATATATTTTTGCGATAATTAATGTGTTCTTATTTTTTTTAATTTATATTTATACATTTGTCACAAGCTAAATTATACAAGTGCTTAAATTTTACAAGTAAGCACGTTAGAACCTGTCCATATTTACGTAAAGCTAACTTAACATAATAAGCTACTTTGCGCTTAATTTATTTAATTTAATTGTCCTATTTTTTGCCAAAAAATAGTCGATTGTGATATAAAACAAAAAAACTGTAACATCTACCGTTATGTAAATGGTCAAAGCAGAAATAAAATGTACAAAATGGATCTAAGTAAGTGTTTCACTACGGCGTGTACCCAAACGTATCCCGAATGTATTTAATAAATAATTCGTTATAATAGTCTAATGTTGTTTTACTGTGCCATGTAGCGCCTTCACTAGAAACCATGAAGTACAAGGAGTCTAATGAATGTATGTAAAAATAAAATTTCGAAAAAATAATAATAGGCACGCAGAGGGCGCTGCGGTCGTCATGTTAGAAGAGGGAGGGGAAATTCACACTGACTTCTTTATCCTCTTTATCACTAAACTTCTTCCAAATTGACTTTACAATTTCTAGTACTACAACTCAAAAAAATGTTGCGAACGGTTTTGTCTCATAATGAAACATGGAGATTGGACTGTCATATGCTTCATGGTGACGTCATATAATAAGGAATCAAATGGATGTCTAAATTGAACACAACATTTTGCTATACAATATCATTTATTTTGTACATTTGGAAAATATAAATATTTCATTAGAGAAGACAACTATAATTGCATAGAATTATTATTAACAGAGCACCAATACACAAGTGTATTGTGTAATTCATATTATTTATAAGAATTATTAACAAAAGCTTTAACTGAATTTATAAAATAATATTAAAACTTATGTCTAAAAACAAAATTATGTTTAAATACAATTTATCTCTTTTCAAATGTAATACATAATTTTGAATTATAAGAAATAAACTAAAAATTTTAGTATAGAAAAGGGGCAGTCAGAAAATTATCTTCCTATTTATTAAATATAATATAACATATCTCGTAAGATTAGAAATAATAAATATAATCATTATTAAAACAGCATACAGCAATTTTAAAGCAGCAATAGTCCAGTGGTAACATACTCGCTTGAATAACCAAGTGAATCTGGTTAAAATCCGGGTTTTACACCTCTGATATTTTCAAGTGTTGTTTATTTTGAATATGATAACTAGATAATTTTGAACATGAAGAAGAAAAACATCGTGAGAAAACCTGCATGTTTGAGATAACCTAGTCACTTTTCACAAGACATGGATGAACCTGTACTTGGCCAAAGTGGTCCCATATGACCTGATCATATTAAGGGATGCCCAGTAATGGGACATCCAAAACGGCTGACTACAGCATTTAAGGCAATAAAGAAATTAAAATAATAAAATCTGAATTATATTATATGAATATTAAATATATATATTTTAGGAACCATTACATCACATTTGCCAGAGTGATAACTGATAAAGTTAGGTTCAAAGTTGACTAGTATCATTAGACATTAGTAATGCTTAGTGCCATGAGATTAAGCTCGCTGAAGGGTCTGGAATTCGAATTCATTAGCCTTAAAACTACTCAATTCCCTGGCAAATATGGCATTTTACATTTATGCTTATTTACTACTTATACATTATAATATCTTTCATAAGTTTGAATTAAATTCGCAGTAACGCCTTATTACATGAAGTAAAAAATATTACAAAAAATGTAGAAATTTTAATATTAGCCATACATAAGAAAAGCAAACAACAAACAAATTGTTTTTTATAATAATTAACATTAAAAAATCTAAAAAAGTTGGGATTTTGACGTCACTAAAATTCAAGTAATTTATTTATACTACTACATATTATTATATTATGTACTTTAAAAAATTAGTTAGTTGAAATTCTAATATTTATATATGAAGAGAATAAATTTTAATTCTAAATATTGCATATATTTGCTTGTATAGCTCTACTCATTTCTATAATCTATAGTAAAAACTCCAAGTACATACACACAACACCTATAAATAATATATCAAACAGTAAATATGATAAAGACAAAAGTGCAAATACATTGTGACAAAAATCACTATTTTTTTCTTGTGCATATTGTGCTTGTATTAAATTTGTAAAATTTTCATAATTCATGATATTTAAAATATTTACACTTTACAACAAAGCAATCTTGGCATTAATCTAAGTGTCATAAAATACACTAATGGTAAGACGGTAATTACACAGTATATGTTTTATGATAAACTTAACAGAACAAGAAATATATATTATTTTAAACTTTAAAGAAAATCATTAACCACACAAAATCCTTACTTAATATTATAATGTTCCTATTACATTTATGCAACTTCATTTTGCAAAAAATGTAAAGTCAAAAAATATCATTAAAATTATTTTTTTTCAGATTCTGTTTTCTTGTCATCATCTTTAAAGAGCAGCGGAGTCATGCCGAGGAAGCAGCCAAGTGTGATGCCTAAAACTCGACCCTGCAAGAATTTATTTTATTTTTTCAATAAAATTGTATTAGAATAAAATTATTTATTTGCTAGTTGTAATGATGGTTACGAAATATAAGAAAAAAGTTTAAAAGTTTATTGAGTTTAAGTAATCATTGACAGTATGCATTCTTATAAACAACAGGATGGGGGTCATACTATTAACTACATATTGCAAAATAAAGTATTACTTATTAGTAGATCGAAATAAAGAGATATATTAGACAAAACTAAATATTAAAAATTAAAAAAGATTCGACAATAGGTTGTTCTATCAAAAGGGCAGGTGCCACAGCGCACGCACCATGTTGGCGAAGCGCCTGCTGACGGGCATGTCGAGCTGCACGGGCGACAGCTTGGGCGCGCCGAGCCCCACCAGCGCGGCGGCGCGCTCCACGTAGTACGACGAGCCGATGCCGATCACGTCGCTGAACGTGTTGCCCAGCGCCGCCGCCGCCATCGTCGACAGCGTGATGTACGCGCTCATGCTGCTCTCTATACGATCACCCTGGAATTTATATAAGATTCCAATATAAAACAAAGGTTAAAAACAATGATTGCCCAATAGATTATTTGAAGAATTTCTGAGTTAGTCCTAAGTTAAGAAGTATTACTTGTCAGACTAAAATACCAAGACTAAATATTTATTTGAATAATTGTGTTGAAGCAGTAATGTAGTAAAGTAAAATATTATATTTTAAAAACTCAGAAAAAAATATATTTATAAATTTAATAAATATTAATACAAAAAATATTTATTTAAGAATTTGGTGCAATATAGAAAGTTGTGTATTATTAATAATAATTTACATGTGCAGGTTCAACAGTTTTATTATTTTATTATAAATGTATAGATAGACATTATAGCATTTTTATTTACATTATTAAAGATAAATATATAATATAACAATACTATACATTTACAAAACTGGCTACTCACAGCTATGATCATGATGAAATTGTCCAAGAAACCAAAGCCAATGAATGGTATTGAATTTGCTAGAGACACTGAAAAATAAAAAGTGCATGTAAGGTGCATCAAAGACATGTTACAATTATATATCTATACACTTTTATTATTTACATTACACACTTATTACTCACGGTGAAAGAGTTCCTTCGTTGATGGTTTTGGTACTTTAGCAGCTGAAAATAAAAAACACAAAATTATTTATAATACTAACAAATTTAAATCATTAACTCCAAAATACAAACTTCACTACATCAACTAATAATAACTGAATTCTATTAAAAACAAAATTGTGCTTCTTTATATTATTATAATTCTTTTTTATTAAATAACTAGTGACTCACCCTCAATCCACTCAAAGTCATTCCCTGGGTCAGTTTTAACAGTAAATATAGATTGTTAGAGAAGTGATATTTGCTTACATTAAAAAGTTTAGAAATATTTGATCCATATAACCATTTCTCATTAAAATATATATAGACGAAAATTCTACAACTTATAGATTTTGCTTCTATATCAATATAATGACTACTTCATTAAGATTCTCCAAAAAGTTAAATGTAAAGATTTACCTAAGTCAGAATTTTATTATATGTAAAGGTGTTATACTAATTTGACTTATTTAAACATTCAAAGATGGTAATGAAACCAGATCATACCAGTTTATACTAGATATGAGACTTCAAAACACATTTTATATAGTCACTCACCATATTTTTTCTTTAGCCAATCCTCAGGAACAGGACAATATGTACCAGTAGGATCAACATCACCTAAGGTTGGTACTTTGCTAGGACGTCCTAGTTTAGTTCGCCACCTTTGGCCAGCTAATTTATCTATATAAAAAAATATAAATGAAATATTAATCATTCAATTTATTAAATTATGATTTGTTTTTAACTTTTACCTTCGAAGTCTTCCTTTATACGGTTCGACTCGTATTCTTGTAAGGCATTAAATAACATTTTTCGTTCTTCATTGTCTAAACGAAGGACTAGTTCTGTTGCATGAGCTTTTGTCAAAGGGCCTGACAATTGAGCTGGTTCTTCAAAATCTTTTGATGTGGGACCTAAACCTAATCTTCGAATGGTCATAACCAGAGGAACAAATTTCGCGTAGTTTGTACATCCCACCGTAGTGCTATATCTTACGTGTAGTTTTGTCGGTTTTTTATAACAGCACACATTTACATTAACTACTGAGAGTCTACAAAATTTTTTCATTAATTGCACTGATTTCATTTTTAAAAGCGTTTATGAGTCAAAATAAGTAAACAAACTATAAAATGCAGATTTTTACACAACCACAAGAGCGTAGTACATGCGATTCATTTTACGAAATGAACTGTCAATGTCAAGAGTCATATTCAGATTCAGTTACAAAGGTTTCAGATTATGTATAAATTAGGTACTAGTAGCAGCATGTACATATTGTATCCATTAATGTAACAAATTATTAAAATATATTAATATAAATTTTATTTATTTGATGTCACTTATAAATAATGACAACCGATACGTTTTATTACTATTTTACACTATAGGAATCGGATCGAAATTGTCAAAGATTATGTCATATCTTATGTATGACATAAGTCAAAATTTGGTAAAAAACACCAAAAACAGAAGTAATGTAAAGAAAATATATTTTCGTTAGTATTGTGAAGTAATGATGTACGTCTGTTGCATAAATAACAAGCTCGATTTTCATTTGTCTAAAGTAATGACAAAATTGTTTTTGGTTGTTTATAAATAAAAAATATCTAAATCATAGCATAGCCTGCTTCTCGTGAAAGTGCGGTGTAGTTGAAGGCGAAGAAATCCGATCATGCACAATGTTGGAAGGGCTGGTAGCTTGGGTATTGAACAACTACCTCGGGAAGTATGTAGAGAACCTAAACACCGATCAGCTGAGCGTTGCGCTGCTGTCGGGTAAGCAAATCAATCAGAAAAAATAGGTCATATTTTATACTTTTTGGCGCTTAAATTTCAAATATAGAAAATAAAAGAAATTAAATTGCTAATTTGTAGATATGCTAAGTATATTTTTTTATAATCAATGAATTCCAACAAACAAACAAACAAACTAATAAGAATTAATGAAAATGTAATAACACATTGTATTGTGTAAGAAATTAATATTAAGAATGAGGTCATTCATTTGATAGTATGTAATTAAAATGTACATAAGATATTATTTTTCATCACAGGTACTATTTTATTAATACTTATTACTTAGAAATGATATATTTGATTTGATATGATATAATTTTTACTGAAGTATAAAGTATCCTACATGTTGACCCAGATAATAAGCTATTATCATTTAAAGTTCTATCAAAATTTGTCTAATGGATTCCTCTTGATGCATTTAGACAGACAGACAAAAATCTAAAAACTTTAGTATCTGTATCGATTTGCAGAATTGAAACAGAATATTCTTATATTATTTAAAAAATATTTCTTTGATATGTAATTGTAAAGTAGTAATATTGTAGCAAATACTCTTCATTATAGTATTAATTATTGTAACTTATATTAAATGTAGGCAAGGTTGAGTTAGAAAATCTTCCTCTTAAGAAGGATGCACTTCGACACCTGGGCTTACCAGTGGAAGTAAAAGCTGGATTTATTGGCAAGGTGCAATTGCAAGTGCCAGTGAGACAAATACGATCAGCACCATGGCTTATTGCCATTGAAAAACTGTATCTAGTTGCTGCTCCTGTTAATTTGGATGAGGTATGTAATTTTACTCAAAAGTGTTATATTTATGTACTTACAATTTTGAATAATATTATCCTAAAATGTCAAGTGTCTTAAGATAGATACATTTCATTGCTAGTTGCTAGATTAGTTATAAAAGACATGCAATTATATTACAGCTTCATTTATATCAATATCATGGAAAAAATTCTGAATTAAGTATGACAGACAGACAAAAGTTAGTTACAAATGTAATGATTAATGATGTTATCGTAAAGTTTTAATAATTTTTTTTAATATATTTAGATAATACTTTGACATTATAAATGATTGCTGTAAAGCATTTGAAACATCGGGGACCAAAAATCCAAATAAATCCACAACAAAATCAGAAAAGATAGTTTCAATCATATTTAGATGTTAAAAGTTTTGTATTTTTGGTTATTAAAGATATACAATCTCTGACCTTGGGCATGAACTTGGCATTCAGATAAGATTGTCAAGGAAATATGCAAAGTAAAAGATAACATTTTTATAGCTAACTGACAAATGTCAAGATTTTTAGTAGTTTATTTATTTTTTTTTTTTTTTCCTTTTTTCCATCTGCAATCAGCCTTTTGGCTATAATCAGATATTTTGATGACTGTGTAGCTTGTTTGAGATTTTGCACATCCAATGACATGACATCTCTAATAATTTAAGATAAAGATCTTGGGCAGTTTATATTGTGGCTAGCTGTGTTCTTTTCAGGCGAACTACACTATTGGTGGTATCAAGAAGTGCTGTGGCTAATGTATTTTTATGTTTGTCCAGTCTCTGTTTATAACTATTACATGATTTTATGATCTCCTCTTTAACTGTTGGAATCCCTAGATACTCATGTACCTCAGAGTTTTTTATAAACCATGGTGCATTACATATGACTTTTAGAATGTTATTTTGAGATCGTTGCAGTATTTCTATATTTGAATGGCTTGCTGAGCCCCAGAGTTCTATTCCGTAGGTCCAAATCGGTTTTATAACAGATTTATAAATTAGGAGTTTGTTTTCCAGGCTGAGTGATGATTGCCTTCCTATTAACCAGTATAGATCTTTTAGTTTTCGATTTATTTGTTCTCTTTTAGCTTTATGTGATTTCTCCATGTTAGTTTTCTGTCTAATTGCATACCCAAGTATTTTACATTTGTCTGTGTTGGCAGAGTGGATCCGTTAAGTGACACTGAGGGACAGTCTTCACGTCTCAATGTGAAGGTAATATGGATCGATTTGTTAACACTGACTTTAATTCGCCATTTTTTCAGCCACACTTCAATTAGGCTTAGATGATCTTGTAGTTTTTGGGACGCCATAATAGGATCTTTGTCACAAGAAAGAATAGCAGTGTCATCTGCATAGGTTGCCGTGGTAACTTCTTCGGTGGTTGGTAGATCAGCAGTATAGACTGTGTACAAAATAGGACCCAACACAGAACCTTGGGAACTCCTGCTTGGATCTCTCTAAATGAAGATAGACAATCTCCTGTCTTTACTAGGAATATTCTATGTTGAATATACGATTTTAAAATCATGAAGGCTGAGTTGGGCAAACATAATTTGAGTTTGTATAAGAGACCAGTATGCCAAACCCTATCAAAAGCTTGCTGAATGTCAAGGAATACTGCTGAGCAATATTCCTTTCTCTCCATCGCTTGTCTTATTGTATGGGCCACACGATGAAGTTGTTCTGTTGTCCCATGATGAGAGCGGAAACCAAATTGATGATTTGGTATTACATTCCGTTCTTCGAGCGTTGGTAGAATTCTTTTTAGTATAAGTTTCTCAAAAGTTTTTGATAATATAGGTAGTAGGCTGATTGGTCTGTATACTTTCTTTTATTACATCTGTCTGAGGCTTACCTGGTTTCACAATCATGTTAATTACAGACACTTTCCACAGGAGTGGGAAATATTGTAAGCGGAGTGCTGCATTAAACAACATTGTCAGTAAGAGAATTCCTTTTTTGGGCAATTGTTTTAGTATCTCTGCAGTTATTAGGTCATATCCTGGAGCCTTTTTTGGTTTCAGGGTTTTTATTGTATATTGAACTTCTGCAGGTGTTATGTGTTTTAAGGGTAGAGACATTTGCTGGTCACTGTTTACCACGCTATCAATTTCAGCTTCAGGGTCATCAGCATTAGGCTTGAATACCTCTCGTAAGTATTCTGCAAAAAGCTCTGCTTTATCTATTGGTTTTCTAGCCCAATTTCCTGTTGCGTGTCTTAGTGCGGGTAAGTGTTCTTTAGGCCTCTTTTTATCGAGTTTTAATATCTTCCACAAAGAATAGTCTTCCATTTTGTATGGTGAGAGAGTTTTTAATTTGTCATTAAGGGTAGTGTTTTCGTTTTCTACTATCATAATATGCAGCTCCTTTTGTGCTTTATTGAGTGCTGTTTTGTCATCCCGATGTCTACTAATATGCCATTGCCGTCTTAACCTTCTCTTTTCTGCGATTTTTGCCTTAATATTTAATGTGTAATCTCGATTTTCTGGAGTATATTTTAAGTAAGGTGTAGATAGCCACGCCGCTTTTTGTATCAGGTTGGTGATAATATAAGTGGCTTCATCAACTTCCTCTTCCGTTTTAAGACTAATTCGAAGGTTAGCATTATCGTCTATGTAATCTCGGAAAGCTTTCCAATCAGTTCTCTTGTTATATAATGTCTCTTGAGGCTCTCTCCATATCACATTAGTACTTAGAGTGCATATGATTGGTGTGTGGTCCGAGGATCCATCTAAACATGACTCCACCTTTGTATAAACTTCTGCCATTCCCATAGTAATGAAGAAGTCAATAAGGTCTGGTATTTTGTTTTGGTCAGTTGGCCAATAAGTTGGTTCACCTGTTGTTAACACATTTAGTGAGTTCTTATCAATAGCTTTTTTTAATTCTCTTCCTCTCGTCGTTGTGAGTCTTGATCCCCAATTGGTATTTTTTGAATTCCAATCTCCACCACTGATGAATTTCCCACCTACAGACCTTGGAAAAACGAGGTAAATAGTGTTTCATCCACCCGATGTCGTGGAGGACAATATACAGCAGCTATATTCAGTGATCCTTCCCAGTCATCTATGGAGAGCACACTAGCTTGCAAATAGTTTTCTCTAAAGTTAGGTAGGGCATGTTGCTTTATGTTTTCTTTAATGATAATGGCGGCGCCAGCGTGAGATGTACCATCTGGGTGATTCGCGTAATATATATTAAATCCCTTGATTTTAACGATTCTATCATCAATCATATGGGATTCGGATATAAGAAGTATATCAATTCTATTAATATTTAAGAACATTTCTATTTCTTGCTTATTAGGTGATAGGCCGTTTACATTCCATGCAGCAATTCGCAGGAACTTCATTTTTTATATTGGGCTATTAGTGTTGTTAGGAGTCCCATGAGGGTACCTATTTGCTGAATTAGGATATCTATTTTCTCAGATTGTTTGATAATTATTTGCTCAAGCAAATGTGATGGCTGAGAATTTACATTCTCTGTTTTCTTGGTTCGTTGTCGTGAGTACCAATAGTTAGGAGATTTAGATCTTGGTTCTATACTTTCTGAGTTGTCTTTTTGATCCTGCCTCGTGTGTTTACTAGGTTTTAACGGTGGAAAATCATTTATACAAGGGGGTTCATTATGCAATACATTGTTGCATGCATCTGTTGCACTTAGTGTTGGTTTTTTATACTTTGTGGTTTTTCTTGCATGTATTTTCTTATATACTTGACATCCTTTATAGTTGGCAGGGTGTTCTCCAAAACATAGCGCACAAGTTGCAGGGGTGTTTCTATCTTTCTTTGTACATTCTGTTGTTTTATGTCCTCCTGCGCATTTGACGCACCTAAAGGGACGCATACAGTTATTTTTTGTGTGCCCGTATTGTTGGCATCTAGTACACTGAGGTATTTCGTTGTTTTTTTTTAGGATCTTCTATCGTGACTTTAGTATGGTATATGTATTGAATTGACTTTACTGTGGCGTTATTTGGACTTGGTTCTAGGTTTAAGAAAAACATGTTCAAAGGCATTTTATTTCTACGCGATAGTGGGCAAATGATTTCGCCTCTCACTTTGTTACCTGTTTTTTCTATAGCTTCTACGATTGCTTCTTTAGGTGTAGTGTGATGTAAGGCTTTTATCACTATTCTGTAGCTTTTATTTTCTTTCTGTGTAAATGTGTGGCCAATAAGACCATTACTTCTAACGATGTCAATCAAACTTTTGTATACGTTTGTCGAGTGTGATATTAGTCTCAACTGATTATTATTGATGATTTTGTATGTAAAGCTGTCTTCAGGTATACTATTATTAAGTAATTCTGTCAATTTTGATAGGTCCTTTACACCATAGAGTATAATTGGTGGTGGTTTTGAAGGTTTCACGTTGTTACTTTCAGTTAATTCCTCAGTTACATCCAATGGTAGACCGCTAAAACTATTGGTGGTATTAACAAGGGTATCTGTAGTATTACTTTGATTTGCCATGTTAGGTGGACTATTTGATAATTTCTTTCTTTTCGGATTCCGTTTTGTGGGTATCTTTTGCCAGGAAGGGGGGCATTTAGTAATATCGCATGTTGTTCTGTTAGTCTTTTCCTCAAGGCTATAAATGGTAGAATCCATGCCCATGTTCGTTGGTTTATCTTGGGGAGAGTTTGTACGATCAAGTGTCGAGCTGTTTCCCAAGGAAGATGTTCTGGTTCTTATAAATAGGCTTGGATGGAAAGCCTGCTGTACGTATTTTTTGCCAGAAGCAAGGCCTAAACTCGTTGTTTCTTCTGCTGAAGTAGGAGGCCGTGGTGAATGGTTTCTTTCGCCAGAAGCATTTACTATCGCAGAAGCCTGACTGCACACTTCTGCGGAGTCTTCGGTAACCAATTTCACACTATCAAGCCCGGATACCTGATAGCGCCGGGGGCTAGCCGGGTTGCATGGCAAAGCACTCTCATAATTATCGTTCATTTCATTGAAGGGGGTTTCGTCAGAATTTTGGGATGACGCCCTAGCCTTTGATGATCCAACATCTCTCTACAAGGCAGTAGGTTTGATTTGATTTCGGAGTTCACATCTCCTAGACTAATTGCCACTCCAAGGCTGACGAGGTTAAGTCTCCCCGGGACCGAGCTTTGATTAAAGTGGCGGCTCATACTCACCACTGTCATCCTCTTTCATTGGGTTTAGTGCTATTTTATAGGTATAACTCAGCCACGAGTTATCCCAGCACCCCTCGAGAAAGATCGCCCTATTGTCCGCGACTGTAAAAACAGCTAGCCACTATATCTGGGGGCCGTTTCGCTATCCGCAACCTGCGACGCGGTAGGTGGCACAGGGCAGTGCCCCTGGGAATGTTACCCAGAACCTACTAAGTAGTTTATTTTTAGTTAAGTTTCTTTTTGTATCTTTGTATCCTAGTTAGTTAGGTTTAAATGTTCCTGAGAATTAAATGTTTCATTTTATAAATAAAGCAATATAAATAATGAATGAAAGATGCATTAGAAATGCTAGATGCAATGCTAGGTGACACATCACCTGCATACCTACAATGGGATATGTTGGCTTCATCAGCAAAGCCATTACTACCTACTAAAACCCAAAGGAAACCACCCTGTCTCAATGGGAATATGTTATACAATTACAATATTACATATATTTTTAAATGTTTCATAGTCTATGAAACTTGAGAAATTTTAGAGTCAAAGTAGACTCCAAGATGTTCTGTGTTTGGACTATGTCTAATATTAGTAAAATAATAATTTACCGAGATTTATATTACGTTCTAAAATATCGAGTTTAAATCATTTAGTGGGACAGTACGGTGGAAGCAAACATCGCACACGAGCGTAAAATCGCGCTACTGGATGCTCTGGAAGCGCAATGGCGTGCTGAGCATGAGGCCAACGATGCTGGGTACTATGCGGCGTCTTACTCATCTTGGCTCAGCTATGGCACCGGCTTGCTTGCAAATATTGTGGAAAACCTACAGGTATTGAATTAAATGTATTTCTCTATGAAGTTGTTATTTTACTTTTATTTACAATCTAGCTTTTGCTAGAGGATAAACATGCCTTTTTTACTCATATCACAGAATATATTGCTAATATTTATATGACATACAGGTTAATTTATTCAGGTATATAGATACTTCTTGTAACATAGACTGACAACAAAAATCGTTCTCCATAAATAATGTTATGCTATAGATTAGTGTTTTGACCTAACCCCAGTTAAAGCTAAACGACGTGCACATCCGCTACGAGGATGCACTGACGTGCGCGCCGCACGCCTTCGCGTGCGGCTTCACGGTGGAGTCGCTGGCGGCGGAGTCGTGCGACGCGACCTGGCAGCGCGGCTTCACGCCGCTAGAAGAGTCCTGCTCCTTCAAGCTGCTGGAGCTCCACAACCTCGCCATCTACTGGGACCCCATGCCCGTGCCCGCGGGCATGATGGCCGACTGCACTATCACTGAGCTCACTGTGGGTACTGCTCAAGTATTTAAACAACTATTTTTGATAATTTATTTTATTACAAACCTAAGCTAACACTATCACACAACCTGAGTATTTTGTAATAAACTTTACTAAAATCAAAAACAAAAATCTGTCTCATAAATTATTACCCGTTGGAAAAAGTACGCGAGCCTTCACAAGCTCAGCTATTTAAATTGTACTATTAATTTCGTTATATAATATTTGGTTATAGTATTTTAGTAAAATTTAGCAATTTTTTATACAATTGACAAAAAATAAATAAATCACCAGATAAGAGACAGAGAGAGATAAACGTGAATTTTTCTTAAAATATAAAAACAGAGTAAGGAGAGGTGTGTGAATGTGTGTCAAATCAAATCAATCAATCAATCAGTGATTTGATTTAATTTTTTGTGTGTGTGTGTGCAGGAGCGCATGTGCGCGACGTGGGCGGGCGCGCACCGCTACGTGCTGGCGCCGAGCACGGCCAGCGCGCGCGTGCGGCGCGAGCGCGGGGAGCTGCCGCTGCGGGAGCGCGCGCGCCCGCGCCACGCCTGCCACCTCACGCTCGACGCCGTGCAGCTGCGACTCACGTCCGTAAGTGAAGACCTACTGACATCACACGCGTTTTCTTTTCAGTCAAAAAAAGTCTCAGAAGTTTTCATTTTAAAATTAATTTGACGACACGTTTGGCTCATTTGGTAGTGATCCTACTTTCTGCGCCAGCGGTCGCGGGTTCGAGTCCCGCTGTGGCCATTCATTTGTTGAGCTCGAATGTTTGTACTCCAGTCATGGATCTTTATATTTATAAAATGTATGTATTTAAAATTTATATATGTGTATGTAGTATATCAACTATCTAGTATCCGTAACACAAGCCTCGTAGCTTAGCACGGTACTAGGTGGTGCTGTTGTAATATTGTCCCAAAATATTTATACTTATAATTTAGGTGAATCTGTACATAAAATTAAAGAGATTCAAATGTATAGTTAAAATGTTACAAAAATATTATTTAATATGAATATTACATGTTCTCCTGGCAGAGACAGTACAGCGAGATCGCAGGCTGCGCGCGCGGGCTGGAGCGGATCGCGCGCCTGCGCGAGGTGCGCGCGCTGCGGCCCGGCGTGCGCGTGCGCGGGCACGTGCGCGCCTGGTGGCTGTACGCCGTGCGCGCGCACCTGCCGCACCACACATGTGAGCCGCAGATATATCCACATTCATTGATTGATATTTATATTAGCTTTATTTATAATTATTTTCAATTCGACGTTAACATGTGTTGTTCAATGTCTGTCCCCATACTAATTGTATCCCAAATCCGTATAACCGATCTAGCATTTCTAGCATGCAAGGCTAACCAATTTATATACACTCATGAAATTTTCCTATAAATAATAGTAGTCCGTATAGTCAGTAGAATAAGGAACATATCGAACTTGCATAATATTATTTAAACTATTTCAAAAACTATCTGAACATTAAAATGAGTTTCCGTATGAAGTATACGAGAGAAGGAGGGCTTGCAGGGATGGAGCCGAAGCCCAGCTGGGAGGAGATGGCGGCGCGCGCGCGCGAGGTGCGGCAGTACGTGGAGACGTGCGCGGCGGCGCTGGCGCAGCCGGCCGCCACGCCGCCGCCGGAGCGCCAGGCCGCGCGCGACGCCTTCGAGTGGCGCACGCCGCTGCACCTGCTCAAGCCGCTGCGCGAGGTGATTTACATTCTCTCTTTTGATACTCTATTTGGTATAAATTTTCTGGCCCTCGTAAGCTTTCATAAGTATGTTTATAATGACATTTTAAAAAAAAAAGTATAACGTGTGGTGTCGTGGAGCACCGGATAGGAATGAAGTTCCTTCTTATAAAAATATTAATTTTAAGTTCTATTAGCGGTATAAAGAAAATAATTATCCTGGTATACATTTTTTTATATTTTTTTATCAATAAAAATAAAAACCTAAACATAAATATGATATATAATATTTATTGCCATTTTTAAATAATATAAATATAATCGAAAAAAAGAAAATATCTTACATCACTAGCAACACTCAGCAATAAAACTGTTATATAAGTATCCATTTTTATTAAATACTAGATGAAAATTTTATATATCATTACATATCAGCAGTTTTAATAATCTTTGGTAAAATTATATTACAATAAAACTCAAATAAAACAGATAACATTTAACAAAAAATAAAAATCTTACGTTTTTTCTCATTTAGGGTATCCCTTTGCATCGTCCCATAACTTCGTTCCAAAACTACGTAATAAATAACTAATTTTATGTATACTCAAAATGATACAGAATTATTGCGATTATATTAATTTGATATGATCTCGTGATCAGATCGCGATGCGCAAGGTGCCGGTGCCGGCGCCGGCAGCGGCGCCCGAGCCGGCGGCGGCGGGGCGCGGCGTGCTGCTGCGCTGGTTCCCGCAGTGGTGGGGCTGGTACGCCGCGCCCGCCGCGTCTCCCTCCGCCTCCCCCGCGCCCGGCCTCGAGGGCGAGATCCTGCACGTGCTGGCCGACTCGCTCGACGACAACACGCTGCTGCGCCGCGACGCCGTGTTCGCACTCTTCGAGTTCACGCTGCTGAAGGGCTCGCTGGACCTGTGCACTGAGCGCGAAGAAGATTCTGGGCAAGTTTTTTTTGTAACAGTCACCGTCATTATAAATTTGTTGCGTCTTTTGATAGGTACATAAATATACTCATAGCTCAAGATTTGAACGAATGTATTCTACCATTGTAATATGCATCAGCATCCAGCACTAACACGTGAAGCTGACTTTGTGGTCCACCATTTTAAAGCTGGTCGTCAATCTACGAAGCTCAATTCGATAGGCTCAAAGTTACTTTCTAATGGATAAGATTCAAAAAAGGTTTCAAAGATAAAATAGAAAACCAAATTTATTGATTCACTTAAAATACTAGTAAGTTGAAGAAACAACAGTTAGGACTGTTTAATAAAGTACTATTCGTGTGCCGCAGGGAAAAGGCTGGCGGCGAGGGGGGTGAGGAGGAGGGCGAGGGGCTGGAGCTGCAGTTCAGCAGCGTGAAGGCGCGCGTGGAGTGGCGGCCGCGCGCCGGCGCGCACGCGCTGCACGTGTCGCTGGGCGGCGTGCGCCTGCGCGACCGCGTCACGCCGCGCTCGCTGTTCCCCGTGCTGGTGGCGCCGCACGGCCTCATCCGCCGCGCGCCGCGCCCCGCGCCCGCGCCCGCCGCCGACGACCCGCTCTTCCAGCTCACCTACGAGAAGCGGCCCGTCGGACTCAACTGTGATTACAAGTCAGTTTTCATTTATTACTTAATAGTAGTCTTATAGTGGTATTGCCATGCTTTTTACCTTCGGGTAGCAGCCGAATGGGCTGGCACGCCCCGTATAGTACCACTCTCTCACAGAAGACCGGCGTGAAGTGGTTATGTTATGCTGTCGCGTTTCGTCCGTTAAGTGAGAGTCCGCGAGGCCCACTCCCCAGAACTTCTCCCTCCCTTTCCTACAAGGCCGGCAACGCATCTGCAAGCCCTGCAATGTTGCAGATGTCCATGGGCGGAGGTGATCACTTCCCATCAGGTGAGTCTCCTGCCCGTTTGCCCCCTTTGTACCATAAAAAAAAGTTATATTTTGTAATGTTAATGAATACGTATATTTTGTGTATATGCAGGCTGCGCGTGAAGTCGTCGTCGCTGGAGGTGGTGTGGTGCGCGGAGGCGGCGCGCTGGGCGCGGCGCTGGGCGGGCGCGGGCGCGCTGGCGCTGCACACGCGCGCCTCGCTGCACCACCACTGGGACCGCCTCATGCGTCACACGCGCCGCCCGGTAACACTGCCCTTTCACTAGTTACTTAAGTCTTAAGTCATTCGAGAAATATAATTTGATGAGATGTAAGAAATAACAAGAAATTTTATTTTATTTTTTTATTTTATTATATTTGGAACACCAACAGCACATAAGACATTATATGAGTACCAATTGGAATTTTTGACTAAGCGATTTACAGGTATTCGTATATGGTTATCTCAACTGGCTACTATAATAATTTAAAATTCGACTTTATTTGACAAAATGTTCAATATGGTCCAGATGGAGCGTCACTCGTGGCACGTGGAACTGGACATATCGGCGCCGCAGATCCTGCTGGTGGAGGACCTGTGCGAGCGCGAGGCCTCCGTGCTGGTGGTGGACTTCGGCCGCCTGCGCCTCGCCAACGCCGGCGCGCCCGCCGCCGAGCCCGAGCCCGCGCTCGACCCCGCGCCCGACCTGCTGCAGCACCAGTCCACCGAGGACGATGAAGGTACGTGTGGATTCTCGGACGCTCTAACTTTCCAAATCAATATTTTAATACCAATATTTTATTGGTACTTTTTCCATATATATTAATATGACTATTAATATTGAGTTCACTTTAAAAGCACCATATAATACATGCGACAGAAATGTTCATGACGCCGTGTTCGACGCCGCCGGGCAGCCTGATGTCGCCGGCGTCGCCGCCCGCGTCGCCGCCCGCGCCGCGCCCCCTCGACCCCGCACATCTGCACACCAGCCTCTACGACCGGTGACTAATTTTATCAACTTACAGTCCTTAACTTTTATGCTCGCTTGGCATATGTGCTGACGTCATATGAGGTGATATTATTCTGATCATAGTTGTGATGGTCAAAGTGTAGGGGACGCGACTAAATGCTTGATGAATTAAATACAGTCTGAGATCGTTGTAGAGTTTATTGATTTGATACTATGATATAATAATAATTGATGCTATTTAATGATAGTGAATGCAGCCGGTTTGATTGCTGTCCGAACGTGCACACTGCACTGACTGTTTTAGGTGTGTTTTGATGTATTTATAACACACCTACTAAGAATTTTTGCTTAGGTGTTCGGTAACAACCTTTGGCTCGAACACAAAGTATTAACTTTTTGCTTCTAGTTCTCTTTCGCTAATATCTAACGTGTTATGTTACATGGTAGATACGACATCGAGCTGAGCGAGCTGCAGATCCTGGTGGGGCGCGTGCGCGACAACTGGAAGTACGCGCACACGAAGGCCACGTCGGCGCTGCACCTGCTGGACCGCTTCAGCATCTCGCTGCAGGCGGAGCGGCGCGCGCTGGCCACGGCCGACCCGCGCTACCCGCGCCTGGCGCTGGCCGGCCAGCTGCCCGCGCTGGTGGCGCACCTGTCCGAGCACAAGCTGGCCGCCGTGCGCGCCGTGGCCGCGCGCCTGGCGCCCGCGCCCCCCGCGCCCGCGCCGCCCGCGCCGCCCGCCCCCCGCGCCGGCGACGTCGGCGACGACGACAGCACCGAAACCGATTACTCAGACTACTCTATCAACCAGAACGCGACGTTGCTACTGCTGCAGTTTTCGATCGACCAAATGTCTTTAGAAGTAAGTGTGAATATTTCATTGAATAAGGTATACCCACATCAGAATAAATCCACATATCATATCTTGATAGAGTGTGTTCGGAATGAGGCAAGCAGAATATGGTTATTTGAAAAATTTCAATTAAATAAAATGGATGTTGGTATTTGAGTCAACCAAGGATGCTGTATAAAATTGTACAATTTAATGAAGTAGATTAGATAAGATATGTTTTGTAGTTCATATAAAGGTGACATAGTCTCTATGATCAAACCATTTAAAAAAAAAAGAAAAAAAAGTCCACATAAAATCTTTACTAAAAAGTTTTTACTTTTAACTAAAATAATGTATGATGTATGATCGGGCAGGTGCAGTCGCGCGGGCGCAGCATCGCGGAAGTGCAGGTGTGCGGCGTGCGCGCGGCGCTGGGTGTGCGCGCCGCCGACACGTCGCTGTCGCTGTCCGTGCACTCGCTGCTGCTGGTGGACGCGCTACAGACCTACGGGCCCGACTTCGAGCTGCTCGTCGCCAGCCACAAGCACGTCGGGTCCGTTCTGTGTACTGTACTGTGCAATGTACAGAATGAAATATGACAATAATACATCTTAACGTCCCATTGCTGGGCATGGACCTCCCTCAGTACGAAGGGGAACAGGCCATAATCCACCACGCTGGCTTTCATCATCTTTCGAATACTTGCTAGGTTTTCTCAGACATAAAGGTTTCCTCACGATGTTTTGCTTCACCGTAAGACAAGTGGTAATCATGATATAAATGATTCGCACATGAAAATATCAGAGGTTCAAGACCTGGATTTTAACCCGCATCACTCGGTTATCCAAGCAAGCACGTTACCGCTGAGCTACCACTGCATATATGTAATGTAATGTAAACTATAAATTTCTGGAAAAATCTTAGTTATTACTTACAATTTTACAAGTATATGAAACCCTTTAAGTGTTGCACCTAACCATTGCTTGCACGATGCGTGTAGCATGGACACGACGTCGGGCAGCATCCGCGGCTCGGAGCCGACGTCGCCCACGTCGCCGGCGTCGCCCGCCGCGCCCGCCGCGCCCCCCGCGCCCCCCGCGCCGCCGCCGCCCACGCCTCGCCAGCTCCGCAGCGCCATCTACTCGCTGCACCGCGCCACCGCCGGTACGACACACACCACTATCATTAAATCAAATCAATATATTCTTTATTCAAATAGACGTTTACAAGCTCTTTAGAAACGTCATTTTTACATTATTAAAATTAAATGTCAGTCTGTAAGTCAGTGAGTAAACTACCATCGGCTCGGAAAGCTGTTCTGCTGAGAGGAACCGGCGAAAAACTCAACAGTTGCTCTTTTCAAACGAAATCATCTTTTCAAAATAATTTAATATAATTCTGTAAATTGAAATTATTGATATTATTAACTTCGTATATAAATACTTTCAATAACATAATTTCAATACGACATATTTTATAAACAGTGAATAAATGTAAAACTCATAATATTGTATATATTTTTAAATCTCTTGTAGACCCCGATGTAGGACGCGCGAGTCCTACGCCCAGCATGAAGAGGGGACTGAGCTGGAACAGCGCGCACGCCGCGGGTGCGGGGTCGGGCGCGGGTGCGGGCGCGGGGGAGGGCTCGGCCTGGGCCTGGCCCGAGGAATCGTGGCCTAACAGCGGCGGCTGGGCCGCGCCCGGACTCGTGGACTCAGAGGCGCTCATTGCTGTAGAGCTGTGCTTCGTGAAGGGGGAAGGGGACTCCGAAGATTTAAGGATTGCTAATATATTGTTCAATAATTTGGACGTCATTGGTAACATATTTACACATAAACAATTTACGATAAGCAACTGAATATATTACTAATTGTAACATGTTTTAATTCTAGCCAATCAAGAGACGATAGTGGAACTTATAGGATTTGCACATCGTGTGGCGGGCGGGGGCGTGCGACGGGCAGCGCCCGAGCCCCCGCGCCCTCCTACCAGCGCCAGCTTGCTATCCGTATCGTCGCCTGACGAAGATGTTAAGGTGATATAAGAAAATTTTAATTGGTTATTTCCATAGTTTCTTTGTATTAACAAATTTGGTGTGTGTACGTGTAGCGCGTGCGCACGGAGATCACGTTCGACTTCCACCGGCTGGGCGTGCTGCTGTTACGCGCGCGCGCTCGTGACGGCGCACTGCACGCCAGCAAGATCGCCACCGCCACCGTCGGCGACGCGCGCATACAGGCCACTCTAGGTAATTTTCCGTTGGCTATTCTGTGTTTCATTTATTTATTTATTTATTCATAGTTTTAAACACGATCAGTGCAACAAAAACCATGTTTGATTTTACCGTACACTGTGGATTCGTTATCGGTTAGTTGATTATTTGTACACTAAATAATACATTCATCTATTAGTTAACAATACATTTTTCAATTTGACATGCAATAGCTCGCTCGTCATTATTTTTATTCCTTTTTCAATGTTTTTTTTTTAATTTAATTTTCCATATAGTTTCAACACATACTTTACCATGTATTCTTATGTATAATGAATCCTGAACCTTTTCGTAGTCTATGTTTGTTAAGAACAAAGTAACACAACTGTATGCCGCAGACGGGGAGCGCGTGGAGGTGGGCGGGTCGCTGGGCGGCGTGCAGGTGGTGTCGCTGTCGGAGCGCGCGGGCGTGCACACGCGCGTGCTGGCGGCCGGCCGCGCGCCCGGCGACCTGCCCGCCGCCGAGGAGAAGGCCCTGTGGTTCTCCATAGCGCGCTCTGTGCGCACGCACACGCCTGAGGATTGCGATGGTTACTGCTTTTATATATTATTATCTATTTGAAGTGAAACTTTTTTAGAATCGTGGTTTCAAACTCGATGAAACGAAAAAGTAAGTCCATAGTACCAGGCGCTCAGAGACGGGGAAGAGTTAGCCTTAGTTAGATCTCGCCCACCGCGAGTCAGTGACATTTCTAACTCTGTCTAACTCGTGGGTGTGACCTTCACGCCATCTCCCTCGCTCAACGAGCTTAGACGGGGTTATTTAGTATAATCTATATATATATAATGAAAATGGTCTTCGTTTGAGGCTCAATCACGCCTAAACCACTGATCGTATCGACATGAAACTACCACCACTCGATGCGAAATTTTTCCTAGATGGTTTATGGCTATCTATTTTTTGAATTCCAACATTCCTTCATTTTTTTATTGCTGTTTTACTTTTATGAACATTTATCCCGCTAATAAAAACAAAAGATAAGCATTTTCTCTTGATTCTTTTGTTTTCATGGATTTCAACAGAGTATATTAAACGGATTATGGTTTTTTACATTCAGCTAAGAATCTACTCACGGTACGGTTTTGCTATGGAGAGGTCAGCTATGAATAGATTTTAAGAAATCCATCCCCCAAAGGAGATTGCGGGGGCGTTAACAATGAACAATTCCTGTTTTTAAACTATAGCTCCTATAGACTTCAAATTTGGTAGGAATCTTCTGTAAGAGGTGTAGAAATAGGCTATGAACGAATTTTACGACAGCTCACCCCGCAGGGGGTTGCGGGGGTGGGTATTAACAATTAATATTTTTAATTTTCCAGCTAAAGCTCCTACAAGCTCCAAATTTTGTAGGAATTTTCTATAAGTGATGTAAAAATGATTTATGAACAAATTTTACGATATCCCACCCCAAAGAAGATTGCGGGGGCGTTAACAATGAAAATTTTTAATTTCGAAGCGATAGCTCCTATAGACTCCAAATTTAGTGAGAGTGTTCTATATGTAATATAAAAATGATCTTAGAGCGGATTTTACAATGAATCACCTCCAATAAGGTTCGCGGGGGTGGGTGTTAACAATAAAAAATTTCAATTTCGAAATATAGCTTCTAAAAATTCTAAATATGGTAGGAATCTTTTATTATTCACATAAAGATCATCTCAAAATGGATTTCAATATAGTCTACTTCCGACAGGAATTGCGGGGGTGGGTGTTAAAATCTAAAATTTTAATTTCCAACCTGTAACTTCTACAGACTCCAAATTTGGTGGGGATCTTCGTGTATGTAGGGATATTTGTGTATTTCCTTACAACAATCGTCTTTTTGGCAGCGGAGAAAAAGTCATTGAGAGGTTTCCAAAACTTAACTTTACATGTAGCCAATCAAAGGACTAAGAATTTTACATTCATTTTACTTTTGCAGACTACATATCCGACGAATTCTTTTATTGCGGGATCGCGGAAATGTAACAGATTATAATGAATGCATTTTCTAAGCACTTAAGATGTGGAAAAGAAACTAACTACTTATTCCAATAGAATTCATAAAAAACATGAACAATTAATTTTCTATAAAAAATTGATGTCACGGAGAAAATTTTAGTTAACAGAAAATTCGTCGTACTTGAACCTAGACAGATTTTAACTTCATATATGAGACTTGCAATGACTTTAACTTGAACGATTTTAACGACTTTAACTTTAACTTAAATGATTGCACATTGAAAGTTACAATGAATATTAGTGAGAAAAATCACCTGGATGGAAGATACAGGCTAAATCGATAGAATTTGGAATTTGTGTAAGTCTAAACAATATCGATGCTTACAGTTCTATCCGCGGGGCCTATTTATGTTCATACAAAAATAAAAAAAGGAGAATAATAAAAATATGGAAAAAAAATAAAAATGAAACATAAAATGTAATTTATTTCCTTTTTCAATTCGCCCAGCGAAGCGGGCGGGAAACGGCTAGTAATGAATATAAACGAGATTTAAAATTAGTTTGCCAAAGAAGTTTTACTTCTAACATGTATATTAAGTACACACGCACTTTTTTTTTCTTCTTCTTTCTTCTTTTTCATTTACTTTTATTTGATACAAATAGACAAGTTTTATTTGGTTACAAACAGAGGTCGATGGGAAGGGCGACCAGGTGGACGGCGAGGAGGACGAGGTGGTGTCGCTGGAGGTGTCGGTGCGCGTGGCGTCGGTGTGGTACACGCACTCGGCGCCGCTGCTGCGCGAGCTGCGCGAGTGCGTGGCGGAGTTCCAGCAGTACCTGGCCAACCTGGCGCGCTCCATCCGCGCCGCCGCCGCCGCCGCCGCAGACATGGCCATCGGACTCGTTCATCCTAGGTATCACTCACTAAATATAGGTTTACTTATAGAATATCGTAGTTTTTCCAATGCTGATTCAAAAATTATAACCTTGCAGAAGTGAAACGTTATACTCTAATCCCCGATTGTCGCATTCAATCGATGGCGTGTCCCCACGCAGGCGCACGACCAGTGCGGGTTGCTCGCTCGACGAGCCCGACAGAGACACACGGCAAATTTTGTTCTGGTAAGTAGCAGAAGCTTTTCCATTTTTGAATTTATTTCAATTTTTTGTATCAATATGTTAGAAAGCTAAATCCTTCACGTACTTTGTGTGTTCAGCTTGAGCGTGGAGCTGGAGTCGCCGGTGGTGGTGGTGCCGCGCGCGGCGCGCAGCTCGCAGGTGTTCGTGGCGCACCTCGGCCGCATGAGCCTCGCCAACAGCCCGGCGCCGCCGCTGCGCGCGCTGTACTGCGTGCACGTGCGCGACATCTCGCTCGTGTCGGTCAGTGTGTGTGTGTGTGTGCGTGTGTCTGTGAGTGCGTGTGTATGTGTGTGCGTGTAACGTGCCGTTGTGTTGCAGCTGGACGCGAGCGAGCAGCTGGCGGCGGGCGCGGGCGCGGGGGCGGGGGCGGGCGCGCCGGGCGACGTGTACGACGCGGCGCGCGGCCTGCCCGTGCTGCACGACACCGCGCTGCAGCTCAGCGTCGCCTTCGCCGAGACGGACGATGGACCCACGGTACTGTGCTCACACTATTCTATTCATGTGCTGTTCTAAATAACTTTTTTTATTATGAGTATATTTTGCTTAATAAATAACTAGCGACTCAGCCTCGCTTTGTTCGGGTTCCTCCCTTGCTTTATCGCCAGCGAAGTGGCGGGTTTCACTAGTTTATTTATGTTAAATCAACAGCCTAAAAATAAGTTTCAAGCTTTTAGCTCTAAAAATTATCATTCTTCCATACAACTTTTCATTCCCCCCTTTCAATCCCTTACAACCCTTTTTTCGCGTTAAAAAGTAGCCTATGTTCTTTCTAGGATAGGCTTTAGACTGTGTACGAAATTTCATCTAAATCGGTTCTGTAGGTGTTAAAGCGTGACAGACTGAGTTACTTTCGCATTTATAATATTAGTAAGGATTATTTAGTTCCTACAAAACATAGAATTGTATGTTCGCAGTGTACAGTAGACGGCAAGGTGGTGGACGGCCTGCACGTGACGGCGAGCCGCGAGCAGTACGAGCAGCTGCTGGACACGCTGCAGTGGCTGGCCCACACCGCGCCCGACGAGCCCGACGCCGCGCCCCCGCACCCACCCGACGTGAGCTATGATAATAGTGCAATATCTAGAACTTTTTATTATTACAGTTCTCGAGACTTAAGCTCAGCTTTGCATTTGTATGCGTGCAGTGTACGAATGGGTACGGCTGATGGCGTAGCGCGTTGCGATTGGTTTAAACTCGTTTTAACTTTTAACTCGGTTTTTGATGCGCGGCTATTGGTTTTTAGCTATCACTCACACAAATGCAAAGCTGAGCTTAAGCCTCGAGAACTGTAATGATCTTTTATAATTCTTAATTTAACAAACCTGTACCCTGCAGCCGGCGTCGGTGGTGGAGCCGGCGGTGCCCACGCTGCGGCTGGACCCGCAGCTGCGCGCCGCCGTGCTGGCCGTGCCGCCGCCCACGCACGAGCCCGCGCCCGCCAGCAAGCACACGCCGCTCATTGGTGCGCATATTTGTATCTGTATCATTTATTTATTGCATCTCCATAAGGTGTATACAATTTTATTAATATTTTTTGTTGTTTTCGATAGTGACATTTGAATTAGAGAATTTTACGGTGGAGCTACGAGCAGATTTAGGATCGGGCGAACGAAGCTTAGTAGCCCTCACCTTCCGTGAATTTTCCCTCCGTCGCGAGCACCTGCATCCGCACGAGTCCATGTTGCAGGTCAGATACGTGAACAGTTTATGAAACTACTAAAATATCAGTTGAATGTAAGTTTTCAAAGTGATTGTTTTGTGTGGTCAGGTGTCGCTGCACTCGATCACGATGGAGGACTTGACGAAGGAGCCGGACTCGAAGCACCGCATGCTGATGGTGTCGCACACACCGCCCGTGCCGCCCAAGGCCGTGTTCGTCTCCAAGTCCTGCCCCGACTTCGTCACGCACTTCCCGCACGCACACGCGCACGCGCACACGCACACGCACGTCACGTCGCTGCGACGCGACCCTCTCTCCACGTCATTACCCTCGGAGCTGCATGTCGTCGACCGGATTTATGAGAAAGAGGTATTTTCTATTTGTGTGCTATTTACGAATTATTAAATAGTTTGTCATTTATTTATTTAAATTATACAAATACCCTCCAGCACAAGTCGGGTAAGGAGGAGTGCGGCAGCACGCCGCCGTGCTCGCCGGAGCGCGAGGCGGCTGGCCCGGCGCGCGGCGACCTCGTGTGCGTGTCCGTGCACACGCGCAGCCCGCAGCACCCGCGCTTCCACGACCTCTACAACCAGGTATTACTAACTCACCTATCCGTGTCGCTTTCTGTCTGGACCACTTCCTCAGACTCAACACAATTTTTATTTAAGCTTCGTACATATTATATAGAATTCATTTAATCATTTTAATGAAAACATTTTTACAGGTGTCAAAATTGACGAAGATAGACTTCAATTGCCTGAAATTGGTTCTAAGTATCGACAGCTGGGTAGCCGTGCTCGACTTCTTCGGTGTAGCGGGCGACGAGGCAGAGCGCGCGGCGGGCGGGGCGGGCGCGGCGGACGCGCGGCGCGGCGACGCGGCGGGCGCGAAGGCGCGCGCGGAGGGCGCGGCCGAGACGGAGCTGAACGTGCGCTCGCTGTCGGTGGTGGTGGTGGGCGCGCGCGGCGACGCGTGTCGCGCGCTGGTGTCGCGTGCGTCGCTGCGTGTGCGCGACGCGGCGCGACGCGACGTGCGCGCGCGACTGGGCGCGCTGGCGCTGGCCGACCTGACGCCGCGCGCCGCACTGTGGCGCGAGCGCCTGCGCACGCGCACCGACCACGCGCTCGACCTGCACTACCAGAGGTACCGGCATCTTTAATTTTAAGCCAGCTATCTATATAGGCTATCGTCCACTGCTCGATCGGTCGATGTTCATATGGTGACGAGAATAAGATAAAATGACACAAAACCGAACCCGTCGAGTAATGCTTTATTACTGCCTATACTTAATTATATTATAAGCTTACATACTAATTACATGTGATCATAATACATTACTACATTCAGCTTTACGCTTCGACTCTTGGCTGCTACGTTACTGTATGTATAATTTTGTATAGTTGCTCCGCCTAATTTCTCTCCGCCGGATTCCAGAACGTTTGTCACTAGTTTTTTGGAATTGTTTGTTATTTAAATAAAAATTTATTTAATTAATTTTAACATTTCTTCATCAATACTTAATTACCAAATATTCATATAAATATTTATATTTTTTTCGCAGATTAAGCGCCGCAGAGGCGGCCGAGGCGGGATACGAGACGTCGCTGTCGCTGGAGATGGGCCCGGTGACGTATGTGCACACGCGCCGCTTCGTGCTGGAGCTGCAGGCCTTCGCGCGGGACTTCAGTCTGCTGCGGCGAGTGCTGGCGCAAGCCAGGCAGAAAGTATGTAATACATGCAAGAACTTTCATAATTCTTTGGTATTTATATAGTTTAGTTTTTTAGTCTTTTCTTTAGGCACGTTAGCGAAAAATTTATAAATATGGTAGACTACAGTATGAAGTAAATTCTTATTATTTATGTAAAATATTTAATACATACAAAGTTAAATATTTATTGATTGCATGCTAACAACTTGAAGTTATTTTAAATTTTAATTTTAAATGAATATGAAGTAAATGCTTTGATTGAAACGTATGGGTACCTGGCACTGAGTGCGTGTGGTGTGGCAGGTGTCGAGCGCGCCGCGCGACCTGCAGGCGCAGCGCATGCGGCTGCGCGTGCGCTGCGAGGCGCCCGTCATCGTGCTGCCGGTCTCGCAGCGCAGCCGCGGCGCGCTGGCCGCCGAGCTGCAGCTGCTGCTGCTCGACAACTGCTTCCGCCGCGCCGGCGACCCCGCCACCGTCAGCAAGCTCGCCGACACCACACAAGGTCAGTTGGAACACCAACACTAGCAGTTTGGAAAAATTTATATTTTTTTCATTTTTTAGACACTTTACTACAGTATACTTAAGTTATTTTTTTAAGGTAAATTGTATTGTTGTTGTTGTAGCGGAACGAGAAATACTCGACGTGCGCACAATTCGCATTGAGGGACTATCGCTACACTGCTCGCGCGCCGGCGCCGGGCCCGCGGGCGAGCTGGTGCTGCGCCGCCGCGGCCAGCCGCTGCTGCCGGCACCCGCGCGCCTGGAGCTACAGCTTGAGCGGAACTGCTCTGACACGCACAATGGTTCGTCAAAGTTATAATAATTGTGATTATTAGGATTACCTTTTGCATTATTTGGTCGTTAATATAAAATTTCTAATGTGCTTGTTATGATCCAGTGCCAGATATGACCGTGCAAGGTCGCTTGGCAACGCTGCAGATGTCGCTGGATGCCGCTCAGTACCGCTTGATCCGCGGCGTACTGGCGCACAACCTGGCGGAGCCCTGCACGGAGCTGCTGGAGCCGGCCGCGCCGGCCGCCGCGCCGGCCGCGCCGCAGCAGCCCGTGTGGACCACGTGGTCGCTGCAGCTGGACCTGCAGGACGTGTGCGTGGCGCTGCGAGGGGCACGTGGTGCACCGCCACTCGCTAATATCAATTTCATCAAATCAAGATTACTTGTGGAGTCTTATTCGGATCTGTCACAAGATATAGATCTCGTCTCTCAGGTATTTTTTTAAATTGACGTACGATTAATATTTTGTTTTTATATATTATATTTTAATGATCTGTCCAGACTTTTTAAATAAAATTTATTTTAAGATCCCACGTTGATACACGATGACACGTCTTTCGAATATATATAGTTTTCAATTACCACATTTTCATACTAATATTGAACATCACTCAGTTCTATATCGAATCTTATCATCCTACAATGCTTTATGTCCTAACTTTGATATTTTCAATGGTTCCTTGGATAGCCAAGGATATTATTCATAGATTTGACAAATAGAATGTAGTTTCTGTGTTCAATGTACTAAGAACATTGTCATCATTCAACTTGTGAACCTAATAAATGCCGTGGTAGGAGATCCTGGTGAGCGACACGCGCTACGCGGGCGAGCCCGCCAACCGGCGCGGCAACGTGTTCAGCCACATCGTGCAGCCCATGCCCGACCACCGCCACAGCGTGCAGGCGGAGGTGCACGCCAGGTACCCACACCTTCCAAGTACTTTAAAAACCCCATATAAAGTATTAAATAAAATAGTAACTGATGAAAATAAAAGGCAATACGGTGGTATATTATTATGTAGCTTTAATAACTTATGTAAATAAAATAGTTAAGTAAATTATTGATGATTCAACAGATACAACAGAATTAATGATCTTCTTGACTCTTTTAAGTAATTAAAAGACTTTAAAAGTAAATATTAAATATAAAGTATTCAACTTCAATTTGTTAAGGAGTCGCAGAGGTATTGACTTGTATGAATGTTAAATTAATTTACTTTTAATACAACAGGAAAAGACAAGACTCGTCGGCTTATACGATTCTCATAAACAACATGCGACTGATGGCCATCTTGGATTGGTGGGAGGCTGCCAACCAGTTCATCATGCAGCCTCCGCCGCCGCCGGCTGACCCTGATCTACAACATTTGTAAGAAAAATACTTAGCCATATCCATACAAAATATATAACGTTTAACATGCGCATAATTAATTACAAAATATAACAAAAAACGGATTCAATAGGAATATTTATGTACAAAGAATGGTTTTAATATATAATTGATTATTATGTACAGAGAGGACATATCGATGGACAGCGTAGATGGCGAGTGGAGTGGCGCGGGGAGTGGTGGCGAGGGCGCGGGGGGAGCGGGCGCGGACACCAGCCACATGGAGATCAAGCTGAACATCACCGACTCGCAGCTCGTCCTGGTGGAGGACGCCTCGCTGTGGGACACCAACGCTGTCATACTTAAGGTTAATAATAAACGTATTAAAAAACGTAATGTAACTTTCCATATCATTTTTCAAACATAACATATCGTCGCTGTATAATGAAAACCTCGTATGTCCAGAGATCCAAACTATACAGGAAACAAAAAAAATGGTTAATTTTGTCAATGTTTTTCAAACAAGAGGTTTTTGTTTTACTCCAAATATGGTACTAGTGGTCATGTATTGGGTTTATGGTTTCGCCGTTACATAAAATACGTAATTTTCATTTGATTTTTACAAAAAAAATATGTGTGCATTTTTGACATACGATGTATTCATTCTACAGCGACGATATGTGTTATACAAAAATATTAAACGCGTTGCAGGGCACGACGGTGATCACGTACCGCGGCGCGGCGACGGGCGCGGCGGCGGGCGCGCCCGTGGTGTGCGAGCTCAGCGAGCTGGAGGTGTTCTCGTGCGTGCTGGGCCTGGAGGAGGAGACCGCGCTGTCCATCCTCGAGCCCGCCGCGCTGCACGCGCAGCTGCGCGCCGACGGCGTGCTGCAGGTACGTCTACCCCTCCTCCTCCCCTACCACGCCTATTAGGCACGACATAAGACACATAAGACACACGCTTAAAATATTCTTACGTTTTTGTTCCACTAAAATAATAGCATATTCTTTTCGTATTTATAATTACTGTTATCACTTGCAGATATCAATGGGAGCTTTGAATTTACGTCTATCGTACCACGACATGCGCATGTTCGCGTCGATGTTGCAGTCGCTTCCTGCTCAAGCTAGAGTTGCACTGTCAGGTAGTACATATAGTGTTAATTATTTATTTGATATTATCAATAAATTTTATGAATTGTGAATATTTTTATAGGTAAATCAGAAGAAAAAGAGTCAGACGCGCCTGCCAATAGCGTGCATATGCGCGCGGCCGCGTCTGCAAATAGCGCTATGCGCCGTGCGGTGCCGCGCTGGCCGCCGCCGCCGCCCCCGCGCGCCGTGCGCCTGCCGCCCCCCGCGCCTGCACACTGGCCCCTGCGAGCTGTGCATGTTAGTTTATTTATCATATTTTAAAAGAATACCTTTCTATAATTTTATGTTAAAAAAATAAAAATAAACATATGTTAGAAGTCTAGTACTACAATTTAATAAAATGAAAATTGTATAAAAGCTATTTATGTAATGTGTACAGGTAAACGCAGAGTGTGTGACATTGTGCGTTATTGACGATTGTTTGGACTCCGACGTGCCGCTGCTTGAGGTGGCCTTGAACGAATTACAAGTGGAACAAGTAAGAGCCCTGGACCGACCATAATATCCTTTATTATTTAATGAAGTAATGTCAGTATTATTTTTTTTATATAATATTTTACAGGATTTGCGTAAAGTGGAAGAATCATTTGAAGATCCTTTACTCGTGTCCACGCCCTCCAGCGGGGCGGGCCCGCTCGCGATACTGGGCGCCCCGGCCGGCGAGGCGGGCGGCGCGGGCGGTGGGGGCGCGCGGGGGGAGGAGGCGGTGGGCGCGGGCGGCGGCCGCCTGCGCGCGCAGCTCAGCGTGGACTACTACAACAGGATCCTGTCGGACTGGGAGCCCGTCATAGAGCCCTGGAGGTATGGTGCTCACTCGCTGCCTGTTCACGTATAATTTATGTTTGGCGCGGACAGAATGTTCACGCATTTCGCCGACACGTTTGGCGCATTTTGTAGTGACCCTACTTTCTTGCGCCAGCGGTCGCGGGTTAGAGTCCCGCTGGGGACATTCATTTGTTAAACCTAAATGTTTGTACTCTAGTCATTTTATTTATTTATTTAATTGAGGTTTACCAACAATTATTTACACGAGTTATAAAAGCTTATACAATATTTATGTGTTCTTTTTAACAGTGTAACAATTACTTAAAGGTAAACAGCTCATGCAACATAATGTCCCAACATATTATACACAGTCTGGCCATAAATACTGTTACAATTAAAAATAAGAAAGATATTACATTTGAATTTGGAATCTGTCATTTTTATACGATTGCTCATTGTGTTTTCTAATTTTGGCGCCAATACATTTTATAATATTTTGCGATATTAAAATGGAGTGGGGTGATAAAGAGAACCGAATCGCTGTGATTGCATTACACAAAGTTGGTATGCAGCCAAATGCAATTTTTAAAACTCTCCATACGCTTGGTATTAGTCAAATGTTTGTGTACCGGGCTATCAATAGGTACAATGAGACCTCCTCTGTTTGTGATAGAAAAAGATCTGGCCGTCCACGTAGTGTTCGTACGAAAAAGATGGTCAAAGGGAAAGAATTCTCAGAAATCCTGTCCGAAAGCAAAAGATTTTATCTCGGGAGATGAAGATAGCACCCAGAACCATGTCGCGTATTCTAAAAGATGACTTAGGACTTGCAGCCTATAAGAGACGCACTGGTCATTTTTTTACTGATAATTTAAAAAAGAATAGGGTGGTAAAATCGAAAAAAGTACTGAAGCGGTACGCAAAGGGAGGTCACAGAAAAAAATTGTTTACGGATGAGAAAATCTTTACAATTGAGCAACATTTTAACAAACAAAATGACCGTATTTATGCTCAAACCTCTAAGGAAGCTTCCCAATTAGTCGGCAGAGTGCAACGTGGGCATTACCCGACTTCAGTGATGGTTTGGTGGGGTGTTAGCTATGAAGGAGTGACTGAGCCATATTTTTGTGAAAAAGGTATCAAAACATCGCCACAAGTGTATCAAGATACCATTCTTGAGAAGGTAGTTAAGCCTCTTAACAACATCATTGTCAATAACCAAGCATGGTCTTTCCAACAAGACTCGGCGCCGGGTCATAAAGCTCGGTCCACGCAGTCTTGGTTAGAAGCAAACGTTTCGGACTTCATCAGAGCTGAAGACTGGCCGTCGTCTAGTCCCGATCTTAATCCGCTGGATTATGATTTATGGTCAGTTTTAGAGAGTACGGCTTGCTCTAAACACCATGATAATTTGGAGTTCCTAAAACAATCCATACGATTGGCAGTGAAGAATTTTCCCATGGAAAGAGTGCGTGCTTCTATTGATAACTGGCCTCAACGTTTAAAGGACTGTATTGCAGCCAATGGAGACCACTTCGAATAAGCTTTTTATATTTTAAATTGTTTTATATTTATGTATAAAACTAACACACTGTAAAAGTAATAAATATTATTTGCATTAAAATTTTTTTTTTCTTTGTGACAATATTTATGGCAAGACTAAGTATAATTATTATTTGTATGGTGCAGGTTCAGCGCGCGCTGGGAGCACACGCTGTCGAGCGGGCTGGCGCGCGCGCGAGTGGCGCTGGACGTGCGCTCGGACGCCACGCTGGACACCAACCTGACGTCGGCGCTGGTGGACCTGCTGCGCCTCGTGCGCGCCAACTGGACCGCCGACTACTACGCGCCGCAGGTCACACACACATATACGGCAAAGCTTATACGCATATATTATAAGTACCACATAGCTTTTCGCACTTGGACAATTTAAGTCAAAAATTAATTATATACGTGTTAGTTGAACAAAACACATTACTCCATCACGAAAGTTTGTGCTAATATGAATGTAAGTAAATTATATCTACTTACAGTTCGCGTCACGTAAAAAGAACGCTGGAAGAAAGTGGTGGGGGGTGTGTTTGCGCATCGGTACATTCGCATACGAAATTCCTAAGCCTATTCTTTTATTTTTTAACTAGCCTTTCGCTCACGATGTATATTGATTATTGGTACGTACAATGAAAAATATATTAGATAGAATGACATTAAATAGAATTCTATTAAGTAATAAAATATGTTTGAATCAGTGTAGAATGTTTAATCTATTTACAAAAAAATAAATTAATTCGTTTAATATATATTTTTTTAATTATTCACTGCATTATCTCTCTCTTTATAAAACAATATAGGACAAAAATATTTTTTATATAAAATCATTTCGTAATTAATAACTTTTGTGTGCGCGATGGTATTTTAAACTGACAAACCAATAGCGAGCCGAAAAGCATGCGACGCGTGCATTACCGCCCCGCACCCCGCGTCTTACCACCAAATTGGCCGATAAATCGCCTCTGCGCAATTTGACAGCCAGCGTTCTTTTTACATGACGCGAATTATACATGTAGTAACATTTTTTGACTATACTAACCTAACCTAACCTAAACTTAACTATTCAAAAGCATGTTTAAATAATATATAAGCTATCTCATTATTCCATATTAGTTTTTTTATTAGTTAGTATTAGCATTATTACATGTAAAATACATAGTACAGATACCTATTTGTAATGTCGGTAAAAGTGGGATTTTCTCTAGAAGATATATCTTCAAGAAGTCACTGTAAAAGTGAAAAATAATGTTATATTTTTTAAAAAGTAAGTTTGTTTGCAGGCGGCGTCGGAGCAGTCGCCGAAGGGCAGTCCGGCGGGGCACCGTCGCCGCTCGCCCTTCGTGCCCTACGCGCTGCGCAACCTCACCGGCCAGCGCCTGTGGTTCACCACGCTCACCACCACCTCGGAAGAGTGAGACTGCTTCCCAATACTTACTTATTGTATTTTACACTTGTGAGTAGTAAGTAATTAGGAAATTGTAGAATCAAGGAAACAAAGAAGAGAGGCAATAAATATAAGACTTATTTATTTATTTTACTAGTCAACTGATAAGACATAGAACAACACACAAATGCATTCTTTATTTCTTTTTTGAAAACCCATAACCAACACGTAACCATATTTTCATGTAACTGGTGAGGAGTAAGGACTGACAGGCTTATTTGTTTTTCGGAACATCATTGCCAACTTCCAAACTTCAGGCTGATTTGGCCAAATTTAAACTTAAAAGATTAAAAGGCAGTTAAGTACTGCTCCTACAAGGTGATTAATGAAGAATAATTTGCAGACTGCACGAGGGCGGTGCGGGCGGTGTGGGCGGTTTGGGCGGCGCGCCGGACGACTCGTGGGTGTGCGTGCGCGCCGGCGACACGGAGCCGTTTTCGTTCGGCGCGCGGCGCGGGCGCGGGAAAGCCCCGGCCCCCGCCCCCGCGCCCGGCGCTGCCCCGCTGCAGCGCCTCGTGCTGCGCCTGGACGGCTGGGCGCCGCCCGACCCCATCTGCGTCGACCGCGTCGGCGTCTTCTTCCGCACCATCACGCACACGGTACGTACCTATCTGTCTCAGCCACTTTGTTAAATTTAGGATATAGTGCGGATCGACAATTCTATATATTCATTTTGATTGTATTTTTGCAAAATTTTTAAATATTTTTTTTTTTGTATTTTACGTTAATGTTGTGATGCTATAAATAAATATCTAATGGTTGTACAGAAGAGCGGCGTGGAGGCGCGCGTGGTGCTGGAGGTGTCACTGGAGGGCTCTGCGCGCAAGCTGGTGGCGGTGCGCTCGGCGCTGCTGCTGCGCAACGCGCTGCCGCACGCCGTGGAGTTGCGCCTGGAGCGTGCGCCCGCGCCCGCCCTCGGTCAGTCTGCACTCTCGGTGATCTGTTCGCTATGACACTTTTGTCTTAATCTTCATCGTTTTCAGGCTTTTTTTAGTTCACCACCAGTTTTGTGCATGATAATAATAGCAGTAGAATGTGTTCCATTTCAACTATAGTTTTAACAAGTATTATTAATATTACATTTTTTCTTTGTTCGTGATGACAAGATGAGTAAGACAAAATACAGTTATCCATCTTTTTAACAATTTTTCCTGAGATGAAACTTTCAATAATAAATATAAAGAAAAAATATTTGTGTAATGTAATGAAAGAATAGATAAGTAAAGAGTATAGAGGTTATATAAGCGCTCGGTCGAGGCATAGCGAATAGTGAGCGTGCTGGTGTGGCAGTCGCGCCGGCGTGGGGCGCTGCCCTGCGCGCGTTGCGCCGCCGCGCCGCCCACGCCGCCCTCGCCGCGCCCGCCCCCGCGTCCCCGCCCGCCCCCGCGCCCGCGCTGCTCGTCGGCTGCGGTGACTACAGCTACGCTACCGTTTGCCGTACCGCTGTCATACATATTATATGTATACGCTTCGTAAATGCTTCGCGATGTCATCTCTATATAATTTTGTACTTAGACACATTACACTATAGTTGGTATTTGTTGTTGTGTTATTTACATTTACATTGTATATTTATCATTATAGATGCGTAATATTGCAGGTTATCGTGTAATGTTAATTAGATTAATAAAATATCGTTTGGTTGCTGCTACGTGTTTTTGCTGTAAACGAATCGGAAGACGTAATGTTTCATTCTCATTTGTCGATAAATAGATAGAAAATGATTTAGGTTTAGCAACAGCATTTTTAGAGTTCAAGTTAAAGTTTTTATGTATAAAAATTTTAACAATTTTTTTTTATTGAAGATGCTTTGAAACTGGCTTAATGTAGGTACATGTTTATACATGCGCACGTCGCTTGATGTGCAAATTAATAACAAAAACGAAAAGTATAAATTAAAATGATTTAGCGCTGTGTATAGTAATGACACGCGTGTCGGTGCAGGCGCGTGGAGCGGCGGCGCGTCGCGCGGCACGACGCTGGGCGCGGGCGACAGCTGGGCGGCGCCGCTGGCGGCGCGGCCGGGCGCGCTGTGGGCCCGGCCGCTGCCGCGCGCCGGCCCGCCCGCGCCCGCGCTGCCGCCCGCCGCGCTGGACTGGCGCGCCGCCGCCGCCGCCGAGCGCGCGCTGCTGCACCACGAGTGCCGCGCGCCGCACGACTACGTGTACAGGTCATCTTAATGCTTACAAACAATACATAATTATCAATTTTTCATATTTATATTATTTATATATAATTATTAAAAATAGCACGAGTCAAAATGTGTTCTTTGTCGTGCTTTTAGTATCTGCCAGGTACTGAGACATACAAACAGCACGTCATAATGTTTGCCAAGACCAACGACATCTTCGATTAGGCTAACGAAACAGCTACTTTCTCAATAATTACTCTTAACGATTCAGGGAAAAAGTCATGAATTATTTATCAAATATGAACCTTAATTGCAAAAAATATTCCTATTTATACAATCGAGCATCACACGTCTCGTCCTGTGTATAGATTCTGCAGCGTGATAGTCCGCGAGCGCTTCCCGCCAGACCGCGGCGAGTTGCTGGCGGGCCACACCATCACGCTGGTGCCGGCGCTACGCCTGGAGAACCTGCTGCCGCTGGAGCTGCAGTACCGCGCCGACCGCGCCGAGGGCACGCTGGCGCCCGCCGACACGCAGCCCTTCCACCAGGTGGACGTGGAGCAGGGCGTGGAGCTGTGCGTGAAGCTGGAGGGCTTCGGCTGGTCGTCGGCGCTGAGCGTGGGCGGCGCCGGCGCCGGCTCCTTCTCCGCGCGCCTCAAGCTGCGCGACGAGCGCGGCCGACGACTCTACCTCAACGCCAGAGTCACCGTGAAGAAAACTGACGGTATCAAGGTACAAGTATATCTTATGCCTAAAATATTAACAAAAAAGAACTTTAATATAAATTTTTTATCTTTTATTGTTATGTACGTTGTTTTTTGTAATGTACGTTGGGTAATGCTGTCTTGCGCGTGTGCAGGTATCTGTGTCGGCGGCGTACTGGCTGGTGAACCGCACGGGGCTGCCGCTGGTGTTCCGCGCGGAGGGCGGCGGCGAGGCGGCGGGGCAGTTCGCGGAGCACGAGCTGGCGCGCATGGTGGCGCCGCTGCCCTTCTCCTTCGCCGACGGCGACGGCCCCACCGTGTCCGTGCGCCTCGGCGCCGCGCACGCCGCCTCCTCCGAGGTACGCCCTTTCATACACTATTTCAGCATTTTAACACAGAATACATATTATTATAGTCTTTTATGATTATTATAAATGGAAAAAATGGTCGAAATAAATATGCGTTTCGGTTTCGGAGTATTATGTATATGAAGGTTGTGCTGCGTTAGACATAGACAATTGACAGAGGTTTGCTGAGTAAATCGTGTGCGCAGTGGTGCTCGCCGTTCGGGCTGGGCCCGGGCGTGACGGTGAAGCGGCTGGCGGCGGCGGGCGAGGAGCGCGCGTACCTGGTGGGCGTGTCGGTGCGCGCCGGCCGCGGCCGCTACCGCCGCACCAACATCGTCACGCTGGCGCCGCGCTACCAGCTGCACAACAACACCGACCTCACGCTGCAGTTCGCGCAGAAGTGCACCGCCACCACACTGGTCAGTCCGCCCTGACAAAAATTACTTAAATTACTAATTATTTTTTCCCAGTAATTAACGGTTTTCTATTTGAATTAAAAATAATTGTATTTGTAAGGACGGGACTAAATAATAACGATGTTTACAGTTCAAGATACTTTTAATACTTTTTTCGCATCATTTAGTGAAAAAAGTGCCAATTTGTACTCTTATAATAATAATAATAATAATAATAATAATAATTTTTTATTTCGGATAAGTAACATCCATAGTGTTAGTAACAATAATAAATGGTAACTTATAATCTATGTTAGTAGAAATCTAGTATTTAGTTACAATTTTGTTGCCAGAAATACACTTATTAACTATATGATTAATAATTAGAGAGTCGTACCTCTCGGCTACGGTCTTCAGAATGGAGTTGGAGCTGGCCCGCACTCTAAGCAGCAACGAGGCAGATTTCTGTCTAATGATGGCATAAAAGTCATTTACATTAGCTTCTGCAAACATACTTGACGCGCTGCAGAATCGGGGCAGCCCCATCAACACTCTAAATCCGTTGTTATATTGGACTCGGAGAGCACTGACAGCCCTCTGCGTATAGTTGACCCACAGGCTGCACGTGTAGAATACTTGACAATAAGCTTTAAAAAGCATAACTTTAACTTCTGCGCTACAACGTGCGAACCTGCGAGACAATACATTACATCGAACTGCCAACGCCCTGCGCTCCCTCTCAATGTCCGCCAGGTCATCAAGGTCATCGGTTACGTAGTGGCCGAGATATTTGAATTGATAGACTCGTTTTAGTTCACTGCCGTTTAGCTTTATTACGGGCACGGATTCCGGGCGCTTACCACCGTGGGCCTTAAAAACCATGACTTCGCTCTTTTTAACATTGTAAATAAGACCATGTTTACGAGCATAGCCCTCACAAGAGGCAAGCAGCTCTCTAAGTGCACTAACCGATGGGCTCAGCAGCACCATATCGTCCGCATAGCTAATGTTATTAATACTGATGTCATCAATGCGGCATCCGATTTTTTTACTGCTGAGCTCAACAATTAGATCGTTGATATAAAGATTAAAAAGCTTAGGTGACGTTATGCCTCCCTGCCTAACTCCACACTCCAAACCATACGGCACAGAGAATTTATCGGCCCATCGCACACTATTTACCTGGTTGCAATACCAGTACTGTAAAATACGCAGCAGTTCTGCTGGCACTTTTCTTTCTCGCAGCTTTTCCCACAGCACATCGTACGACACCAGGTCAAAAGCCCTAGAGAGGTCTAAGAAACAAGCATAGACAGGTGTTCGTCTTTTAGTATAATATTGCACTGTATGTTTTAGGCTAAGAATCGCAGCTTCAGTGCCCAGATGATTACGGAACCCGAATTGTGCATCGTGTAGCTGTAACAAGCTATCTAGTCGCTCGTCTAGTAAACTATCCAAAACCTTTGCGATGACGGTAGCCAACGAGATGGGTCGATAATTACACTGATCAGCAACGTCACCTGTTTTGTTCTTAATAATAGGCACGACAATAGTTCGCATGAGATCACTAGGCAGGTACGAGTGACACATACATAGTGAGTAAAACATAGCGAGCACCCCGGGTAAATGAGGACCGGCATGCTGCAAGTGCTCGATGCTTAGACCGTCGTGACCCGGTGACTTTCCTCTAGTCATTTTCTTAATAATTCTTGCTACTTGTCTGCCAGAAAAACGAACCAAATCAGAATCACGACAGCATCCTTCATCGAGCACTCGCAGCGATGAACCCAGAGGAGAACTAACTTTAAAATGCTCCATAAACATATTAGCGATGCTGTCAGGCCGATCAGCATCACCAACACTCACAGGCAGACCAGGCCTAACATCAAACTTTTTTGTAGTTTTCCAAAATTTTTGAAAGTTTTTAGCCTTATGATGAGATGCTAAAATATCAAGCTTAATTTGCTCTTGGTGATTCTGACACCATTGAAGTTTACCTTTAAACACCTTACGCGCATGGCACATATCGTTGAATATATTACCACTAGTTGGTCTATTGTGCCTCAACCATGTTTGATATGTAAGCCTGGCCTCCGCATGAGCATCCCGTACGTGCCTATTCCACCCAACAACACGGCCAACATGCCCATTTTTCTGAGCTTTCACTCGACTCTGTTCAGCGGCCTCCGATAAAATATTAACAATGTTCGTATACATATCATTAAGTACAAGCCTATGTTCATAATTATTACAGTGTCCATTACTGCATAAACCAAAATCCTGCGGATATTCAATTAATCGAAATTTACTGTTACATATATTATAGTACGCATTTATTTGTTCACTATCCCTTTCACCCCATATGACTTTATTATTTTTACTATGTGGCGCATCACTAACTTCAATCTTAGGACTAATTCTATCTAATTTACACTGCACAAAAAGGGGAAAGTGATCAGACCAGAAAACATCCCTTATCACACCTACATCAGCAACTGTTAACCAGGCAGACTGCGTAACTACACAGTGGTCAAGCCATCGCTCACAGCTGTGCGCGTCACTGACAAATGTATATGTGTTCGATCCTAAACCTAATTTTTCAATATCAGCACATAACCATTCTTGTTCGGAACAAAAGTTTAATAGTTCATTACAAAACAGCTTACCGGGGTGGGCATTAAAGTCGCCTAATACATAGACAGTTTCAATGTTGCTGGCTTCAATTATAGCACTGATTTCACTTAAGCACTCTGTGAATTCGAGTAGATTTTCACTACTGTCCGTTGGCATGTAGACACTAAACACAATTATGGATTTGTTCTCGAGAGACACTTTAATAGCCGACAAACGTGCACTAACACAGTTGATTACTGTCACAGATTTAAAAACACGCTTGCGCCACAGAATAGCTACACCACCGTACGGTCTTCCTCTAAATATCCCCGCTGTTAAGTCCACGGCTGACTTACCTACGTACTCAAAATCGTCATGTATTTGACCGAGATACGGTATATCATGGGGAAGCAGCCACGTTTCTTGAAGAGCAAGTATGTCGGCAGATTGGCACAAAAACTTAACTGCTTCGACAGAGCGCTTCACCGATTTGCAGTTAAAACTCACAAGTTTACATGTTTGACTATTACATCCGTCCATTATTAATTATTTTTTATTATTTATTATTACTTATAATGTCCAATGTGCTGTTGGTTCCAAATATAATAAAATAAACAAAATCTTATACTAATAATAATTATATAGATATAAGGCGTTGGTCTGCCACACATTTCATTTCCAAGTATCGACTGGTCCGCAGAACGACCCGGGCGCGCTGGCCACGCACGTGACGGCGGTGGCGGGCTGCTGCCTGCCGTGGCACTGGGCGCGCGGCGAGCGCGAGCGCCTGCTGTGCGTGCGGGCGCCGCGCGCCGCCTGGTCCGGCGGCTTCCGCATCGACGCGCCGCGCAGCCTGCACATCGCTTGCAGGTTCGCGACCGTTTTTTATATTATTAGGTTTTCGAAGTGAAACTTCTTTATCTACGTATGCAGTATGGGAAAAATTGTAACGTTTTTCTGTTACGCACCATCTTTATTTCTAAGTTACATTTTTCGGTTACCTGCCATCATTATTTATTCATTTTTCTATCTTCCTTTTTTCCTTCCTTTAAAAAGTCTCGGTAAAGCTTTATTAGTATAAATATAAACGAGTACAAGTACAAGTACCAGGCACTCAGAGACGGGGAAGAATTAGCGCCACCACCCCTCAGACGGTGAAATGATGCAGGTGAAGAGTCTCGCCTTTTTATCACTGTCTAACTCGTGGGTGTGACCGTCGCGCCATCTCCCTGTCTCAACGACAAAACGGGATCAGTTAGTTTATACGAGATTTAAAAATAAGTTTGCCAAAGAAATTTTACTTGTGGCGTGTGTACTTTGTACGCACGAACTTTTTTTTAATATTCCTACTTACAATTAACTTAACTTTTAATTCCTGTAAAAATAAATGGTGATTACTTATAAGTTTTAAAATATTTTACGGTTTTTAAATTAAAACAATGACTTTACTCGGTAAAAACAAGAAATGAATGAATATTAGTTAACTTGGTTATATTCGTCAGGGAGAGCGGCGGCTCGTACCAGATCCTGCGCGTGGAGGTGGTGTCGCAGGGCGCGGCGCTGCTGGTGGTGCTGAGCGCGGCCGCGGGCGCGCCGCCGCCGCTGCGCATCGACAACTACTCGCCCGTCGCCATCATGTTCCACCAGGTATATACAATGCGCCCGCCACAGTAGAAGTACTTCTCAGATAATTAAAACAATTTTTTAGTAATGGATTTTTTTTTCAAAAATATCCCGACGACTACTTACTACTGAATCGAAATATATATTGTATAGCGTAAAGTGCATACGCGACAAATATTATGTCCTCTGTTAAAAATGAAATACTATACGTCGGTAACACTCGTATATTTAACTCAATTTCAACTCCAATCCAATGACACAAGTTTTAATATAAGCTTATACAGAATATCTTCAATCATTAGACAGCGTGATTCAGATAACAACATGCGTTAACTGTCGTGTGGTGCAGGTGGGGTGCGCGGAGGAGTGCGTGGTGGGCGCGGGCGCGCGCGCGGGCTGGGCGCTGCCGGAGCCGGAGGGCGCGGCGGCGCTGGCGCTGCGCGCGCCCGGCGGCCCGCGCCTGGCGCTGCCGCTGCACGCGCCCGGCGCCGCGCACACGCTGCTCTACCAGAACTTCATCTACGTCGCCTTCGCCGCCTCCGCCCCTTCCGCCCACTCCGCCGTTACCGCTGCCAGGTATCACAATATCATAAAAACACAATTTTTATCATATAGTAAATAAGAAAAAATTAAAACATTTACAATATGTAATTAAATGAAATTTTATTCTTCAGTGACAAACAAGCACCCAGTGCTGGGACCAGTGCAGAAGACGAAGGGATATTGGTCCTAGAAGTTCCTTTAGGTTCTACGCGAGTTCAATTAGCGCGCAAACGATACGGAGATAGGTATTACACGAAATATTTTAATCTTAACATCAGTAAACAATATATTCCTTTTTTAATAAAAATGTGTCTATTCACATAGATGTCAGCTGTGGCGGCGCGGGCCCAACGGGCAGCTGGTGCACGAGGGCAGCTCGCCGCCGCAGCCCACCGACGCGCTCTCCGACGACAATACGCTCTCGCCACACGCCATGGTACTCCAACGACAACATACGCTTTTTATTTTCTCATATTTTTTTAAAATTCCACTACTTATTACAGTTTTATGTCTTTACAAACGTTCTTCATAACACTACGTTTTTTTCCATTTTCATGTCTTAATCAGTTTCATTCATATTATTTAAAGATGAATTAAAATTGATGAATTTATTTAGCTATTTCGTATATTAAACCCAATAGGGCTGTGAAAAATAATATTTATTCTATTTAAATCAGGTGTTAGACATAGAGGAGGCGGCTCCCCGGCCGGGGCGCGCGGCGGCGCTGGTGCTGCGCCGCGCCGACGCGCGCCGCGCCTCCACGCAGGCGTGGCGGCTGGTGGCGCCCCCCTCTCCCCCCGCGCCGCCCGCGCCCGGCGCCGCCCCGCCGCCCGCGCGCATGGCGTGTGCGCACGCCAACCTGTACGTGCAGCCAGAAAATGGCCTCATGGGCTTAGCTCCCGGTAAGTTATTTATATTAGACATATAACAATTACATTTTAATATAAGTATACACAATAAAGCAACTAGTTTTTATACACAATAAGTTACATTTACACGTGGGCGACACACTTATTCAAACCAGGCCCCATGCACAACAGAAGGTTCATCTAACAAGTATATAATCTACAAATCTTATTTAACAATTCGATTATGTGTATGCCGAACGTAAATACCGTTACAACGGGGACATATTAGCGGGGAAAAAAAAACGACGCGACATGTGTCTCGCTACCGATTGCAATTGCATAACTGGCGAGAGAATGCCGGCGCACCTCAAAGGCATCGATAGTAATGCGACACAACTTAATATGATAGTTTAGTTTATAACACATCACCAATGTGTCACCAATTTTACGACTAAAGGCAAATATCGTGTCGTCTAGGAGGGCGCGTGGTGCTGGGGCTGCCGGCGGGCGGAGCGGGTGAGGAGGGCGCGGTGCCGCCGGAGCAGGCGGTGCGCTGGAGCACGCTGCGGCCGGGCTCGGGGCGGCTGCGCGTGTCGCTGTGCGCGGACGGGCCCACGCGGCTCGTGCGCATCCGCGACCAGGCGGCGCCGGAGCGCGCGGCGGCGCCGGCGGCGGCGGGCGGGCGCGAGTGGGCGCTGCGCGTGGCGCTGGCGGGGCTGTCGCTGTCGCTGGTGGCGCGCTGGCCGCCGGCCGAGCTGCTGTACGCGCACCTGGCGCGCCTGCGCCTCACGGCCGCGCGCGCGCCGCACGCCGCGCACCTCGCGCTCACCGTCGACTCCATGCAGTGGGACAACCAGGTAGGCAGCTCATATACAATGTTGTCTATATATGAAATAATTTTCATCAGAGTAATTTGTTACTTAATATTTTGTATAAAAGTCTCGTGGACAAAAATTGGATGTACTTCCAGAAAAAATAGGGAAATTTGGTATTAACTGAAAATATTTAATTTCTGTACAGTTCTCGAGACATAAGCTTAGCTTTGCATTTGTGTGAGTGCAGTGTACGGATAGGCACGAAGATATGGATAAACGTTGTGAGATTGATTTAAACCTGATTTAACTGGTTTTTGATGCGCGGCTATTGGCTTTTAGCTATCACTCACACAAATGCAAAGCTGAGCTAATGCCTCAAGAACTGTAATTGACCATATCCTATATCTTAACATCCGCCCGTGCAGCTCACGGGCACGCCGAGCCCGGTGCTGCTGTACTGCCTGGGCGGGGCGGGGGCGGGCGGCGCGGGGGCGGGCGCGCTGCCGGCGGGCGCGCTGCCGGCGCTGCACGTGTCGCTGGAGCTGTCGCGCGCGCCGTCGCAGCACAACGCCGTGTACTTCAGCCACTTCGTGGTGGCGCTGCGCCCCATCGCCGTGCGCCTCGACGAGAGGTGACTGTACTATACTTACGCCATTGACAACAGCTTTATATTTACAGTTTTATAGAAATACCCTTATTGTGATATTTATGGCTACGCTTCCGAACAAATACTTAATATATTTTACGATTTTTATTATGTTTGTACTTTTCATTATTTGCCAAAAACTACGAGTTTTAATATAAACAAAATAGAAATAGACTTTTTTTACTTCAAATGAAAGCATATTGAAAAAGAGCAGAGTAATAAGTTTCGTGTGTGGCAGACTGATCCTGCTGGTGTGGTCGTGGGTGGAGGGCGGCGGCGGCGAGGAGGCGGAGGAGGCGGACGAGGCGGAGTACGAGACGCGGCGCGTTCTGCACGAGCTCACCGCGCTGCACGCCACCAGATACTACTTCGCGCTCATCAAGATCATACCCAGCCAGGTTACCACGGCTTTTTATTACTCGGAGTGATTATCATAATACGTGTTATATATGATACTAGCATATCCTGCGGCTTCGCACACGTTCTTAAGACCGAGAACCAAATTTTTTCTGAGTCGCGTCACGCGTGGTATAGTAACTCGCAGAACTAACGCCCGTTCTTCCCGTTTTTGTAACATTTTTCATTGCTGCTCCGCTCCTATTGATCGTAGCGTAATGAAATATAGCCTTCCTCGATAAACGGACTATCCAGCCCAAAAAGAATTTTTCAATTCGGACCAGTAGTTTCAGAGATTAGCGTGTTCAACCAAACAAAAAAACAAATTCTTTATTTTTATAATATTAGTATAGATTTATTGTACGAATAATCCTGATAAACATTTTGCTGACTACGCAGATCCGCCTGTCGATGTTCACGGCGCCGAAGCTGGAGGGCGAGCTGGCGGCGCTGAAGCGGCGGCTCGGCCTCACCTTCATCCGCTTCGAGGACGCGGCCGTGGAGCTGGAGCCCTTCGAGCGCGCGCACGCCTTCGACACTGCCGCCTCGCTCGCCAGGCACCTGCTGCAGCACTTCAAAGACGTCAGTATACACCCCCCACTCACTGTTATTCATGAAGAAGCTATATATCGCTTTTCAAATTAATTCCTGCTTTTTAGGGAAGTTACAGAAAAAAAAACAAGTAAACATTCCAACCAATTTAAATTAATTTTAAAAGTTTTAGTATATTATGAACATGTACACTTGTGGGTTAAATTTAGTTTTATGTATTTGTAATATCTAGTATTATGTATTGAGATGCTTGTGTACCAGGAGTTGAAGTGGCAAGCGGCGAAGATCCTGGGCTCGGTGGACTTCCTGGGCAACCCGCTGGGCTTTGTGGCGGACGTGTCGGAGGGCGTGTCGGGTCTGCTGCTGGAGGGCAACGTGGCCGCGCTGCTCAAGAACGTCACGCACGGCATCTCCAACTCCGCCGCGAAGGTTTCAGGTACCCACAATTTTTGTTTTGACTAGTACATATAAGTACGAACTTTTATAAGAACTAAGTAATTAGTTGCCCAGACAGGTGTAGAAAAAGCGTTTCAAATAGATGTTTGAGACGGTTTTTCTCAGGAACTTAAGTTTTAGAGGTTTATGCTTCTTTGGTGTGTAAGTTGGTGGGTGGTGGTGAGTTCGCACTTGGTTCTTAAAGTGTTCATTTTCCATTTAAAATGCGAACAATATAAAATAGTTGATGTATCTTTTCTCCCGTTGCAGAGACGCTGGGCGACGGGCTGGAGCGCGTGGTGGGCGACGAGGCGCACGAGGAGACGCGCCGCCGCATCCGCTCCGCCGCCGCCGGCGCGCACCTCGCCGCCGGCCTGCGCGGCCTCGGCCTCGGCATACTCGGTACCTACACTGCACACGCTCGCGCATTTAGACTACTTGTATACACTTTGCTTGATGTTATATGTATCGGTGCAGGCGGGATGACGTCGCTGGTGAAGCACAGCTACGAGGGCGCGGCGGCGGAGGGCGTGGCGGGCTTCCTGACGGGCGTGGGCAAGGGGCTGGTGGGCACGGTGACCAAGCCCGTGATCGGCGTGCTGGACCTGGCGGCGGAGACGGCGGCGGCGCTGCGCGACACGTCGCGGCGGGCGGGCGCGGCGCCCGAGCGCGCGCGCGCCCCGCGGCTGGCGGGCGCGGGCGCGGCGCCGCTGCCGCGCTACTGCGCCGCGCTGGCGGAGGGCGCCGCGCTGCTGGCGGCGCTGCCGGCCGCCGCGCCCGAGCGCTTCCTGGCGCACCGCACCGTGCGCGACGCGCCGCACGACATCCGCGCGCTGCTGTCCGACTCCTACCTGCGCATCGTCACCTGCAAGCACGGACCGCCGCAGGTCGTCATGGAGACGCACCTCAGGTATGGACGATGATTAGTTTGATAATAGTAGATTAGTAGCCAAGGGCTGTAAGGCATCAATTGCAGCCCGAGATATTTAGCGCCTATAGTTCGAGGGTGCAATTGATGCTTATACCCGAGCTTACTATTCTGCTTTACATCTCGATTGTGAGGTAAGTAGAAAATAAAGTAAAAGTTTTCTATTCCCGTCTTTTTTCATTAAAAAGAATCAAGTAAAGAACTTTTTAATTTTTTTTTCAAGATCGAAATTGAATTTCGCCGTTCGGTATTTAAAATTGATGACTATTATACTCACACGAAGACAAAGCTGAATAGCAAAGCGATCTCTTTGGTCATTGGGCTGAATGCATGATGTCTATTGCCAGTATGATGGTTAGATGTACGCGAACTTTTTGAAAGAAAGAAGTGTTTTTTTTAATCACAACCGCTCTAGGGCTTTTCTAACTACATTATTACCGTAGAGCGTTAATTAGTCACCTACAAGCCCCATTTGGAGGTAATAAGAATCTACTAATCAAACATGAGAGATGTAAAATACTTTTGAGAAAACTAAATTTTACCTTTTATATATCGTTCAAATTTAGTTTTTATAGAGATGTTTTAATATTAAATACAAACGACATCCACCACAGCAACCTGGTGTCGTGCACGCCGGTGTTCTCGTCGGGCGCGTGGTACGTGGAGCTGGGAGTGCGCGGCGCGGGGGGCGGCGCGGGCGCGGGGGGCGCGGGCGGCGGCGGGGTGGCGGGCGAGGTGCTGCGGCGGCCGCGCGTGCAGTGCGACGGCGCGGACGTGGCGCGCTGGCTGGCCACGCACGCCGCCGCCGCGCGCCAGCTGCACCACGACCGCCGCCACACGCTGCTGCCCCACACCGACCTGTGACCTCCTCCCCACCTCCTCGTCACCTCTGCCGCCCTGGTCGCGACTGACGACCGCACGAGCAAACATCCAAATAGAGACTTAGCGTTAATAACCGCGCTATAGATTATATCGACTGTAAACTGGCAACCGGTCCTATCTCAATTTTTTGTTCCAAGTTGACTTATATTATCCTATCTCGTTTTTATATTAGAAGGAAGCATATAATGCTACTTTTCTTTTTAATAACATGTGCACTAAAAATATTTAAAAATCACGTATTTTTATTTAATTTACTAGATGCTATATTAATGATTCAAACAAATTTTTTCTTCATCCTGTAAAGTTGTCAAAATTGAAATAGTACCGGTTGCCAGTTCACAGTCGATATGTCGATAATGATTGCGTTTTCGACTTGTATCAATTGTTTAGTCGGAAATAACCGGTTTGCGAGAGGTCACACACAATGTAGTAATGTACCTCTGCGGGATATTTACTTATGCTATTTAAACCATCCATTAGTATACTCCTGAAATGTAAAAGACACGCCAAATATTGATTGTTTAATATTGTTTTTGTTTTCTCTAACTAATTCATAGTCATAGTGTTAATAAGTTTATTTACATTAGCTTATTCGATGACTTATTTTATTATAATTTAATTTTATTTATTACGTTTAATGAGAGTAGTATTGAAACTAAACTAAAGAACAAAACTTAAGCTCTTGCTGTGACTTATTGTTATTAGTAGGTAATGCTGACTCGACCGAATTTGCTACTAGTCCCAGGTAATAATAACCTGCAAGGAAAAACGTTGCAACTCAATATTGTAGATAACTTGACTCAAATGCATGATAAAATGACCAATTCGTTTAATACTGAGTTACAATGTTGTTCCATACAGATGAGTCAGTATATTACTACTGTATATTATTATTTTTTGCTCTCAAATCACACAAATGTATCTAATTCTAAAACGCACAGTCGTTTTGACCAATTTTAAGTATTAATAATTTTATTAAATCGTAAATTTGCCAAAAATTGTATAGATTGTCGTGTAGTGTGTGTATATGTAACTATAAGCTATGTCGATTTTGATTGCGTTGCGGAGAATATTTGTATTAAGATGTAATGAAATATAGTCATATTTCAATTATTATTCAATTAGGTTAATAGTTTCCTATACGAATTTAACTTTGACTTGATCATGTGCGTTTGGGTAAATAATAAACATATATCTGATATTTACTTTATAGATACTGTATATATAATGTACTACTAGGCCTTATTAATATATGGTGTAACGACGATCAAACTTAATTTACTAAATTAGGAAGATCAATTATTTCAATTTAAGAACTCTAAAGTGAATGCAAATTCTTCGTCTACTTTTGTTTATGAGTAAGGCTGTTTAACTGTAGGTAAAATAAATAATGTTGGTAGGTAGGTGGTAACTAATTTATTATTAAATAGTAAATAATATTTTAATAATGTGAATGTGTCCGTGTAAAGGGCGAAGATAAAGTAGCGGCCGGAAAAGTTCCCAGTTTAAAAGATGTTTTCATTTATTATAGTTTTATTTAATTTTTTTATTATTTTGTTCAATCGATGACAGATAGTGAATTTTTAGTCCTTTTAAAGTCAATGACTATGGTTACAAGGAAAAAAATATTATTTTTTCTATTATATTATCAGGATAAGACTTGTCCTTTATGTAATTTATAGGTCATTCAGCTATTCTTAGGGTTAGAATACTAAAAAAATATCACATTACAATACAAAGTTTTAACTGTAAATAAAGCTGTTTCCTAAAAATATAAAATGTATCTATATTAAAAAGTCAATATGTATCGCACATATAATTATATTTTATATACCTACTCTTGAGTCAGTCAGTTATGTACTCTTGAGTCGTAAGTGTAAGTCGTAAAAGGCTGTGTTGTAACACGGTGTACGGATGGCAAAAATATAATCAAGTTATTTATCACATTTTAACTTTTCAACGAATTTTGATAAAGGATTTTGTAAATGATTTAATTGAAACAAAACTATTATATTAGTTAAGTACTCTTTCATTCATATCGTAATATGTAGTTATACTATTTCTGCAGACCGTACACTGTAGAAGGTGCGTTGGAAATTATATTATATATTTATTTTTGAAAATAAAAATGAAGATATAAAGAGGCTTGAACGTCGAAGCTAATGTCGGTATATACTAAAAGTGTATCTCTTAATGTAATAACTCGTCGGTCAATTTAAATGTAACGATCGATATATATTATGTATATTTGTGTATGAATTGGATATTGTATTTGGCTTAAAAGTTCCAAAGACTAAGTGAGGGCAGAATAATAATAGTCATGCTGCATCACATATTTCGCCCTCTCTCTTTCTTAATTCGTACAGTACACTATTCAGTAAGCATTCATTTAACATGAATTTTATCGTTATGAAAATGTTTTTAACAATTTTGGATATTAACTCTTAATTTGTCATTTATTACCAAAGTAAAATATAATTAATAAGTCCAAGTAAAGAATGGTCGGTCGGTTGGTAATATATGTAGGTAATATCTGACTTGAAGTAAATAAATATTATATTAATGTTTAGTTTCCCTGTGAGAACTACAATTAGTTATTTATTTGAGTAACGCGGGACCCGCGGATCAGTTAGGTTGTTTAAGTTATTTCTAATTAGACGATTAGTGCAATTGTTCTTCCCATTCGTGGAACTCTCGCACGCACTGGAATACTGGTGAAGGATATTATATAACTATAAAATATATTAAAAAATGTGAGACTTTCTTATGATTAAATTTTTTTCGAACCAAAGTCGTTTTATTTTTGAAGTGACATGAAATATTGTTACATACAGAGTTCAGTAAGAGAGAATCAGGCCCTACTACTATCAGCACTTGCCCTAAAAGATTAAAGATTATATATTATTGTTTTGCTACGTGTCTGTTTGTTCGTGTACATAATATAATATAAGTAATTTGACTACTGTTTTTTTAATTGAGATTTCAATAAAATCAAATTTCCCAGCTTACATAAAATAGCTCCTAAACCTCTTAGCTTAAAAAAATATTGCGAATTATTTTATTATAATGTTATTTTTAGATTATCGTTTTTAAATCTTATAGATATGTCCTTCTGTGACGAACTATAAAAAGATAAAAATCAGAAAGATAACTTTGCGAAATCAAAATCTGTGAGGTACCTACATCCGGTGATGGGCGTGCGTCAGTCGTCGCAATCAAGTTTTCGATTTTCTTTGATGTCAAAGACAAACAGCCCCGGATCTAAGGGGGGCAAACCGGGGCACTCGCCCCGGTCGGCAGTTTCATGGGGGCGCCAAATCCTTGAGACAAGAATTTAAAATATCGAACAAATGAAGCCTCTTTTCCTAGAATGTCATAGGTTTTCATCAAGTAATCGAATCCTAAATAATATGTTTGAAAAACCAACTTTTTTATTTCCACACGCCAGGTTAGTTTTTGAACACATACTGTTCTCGAGACATAAGCTCAGCTTTGCATTTTTTTTTTGCCGAGGCAGCTTTAAATAATATAAATGATTTTTATTCTGGAATAGCTGCTAAGCTGGCAAATACTATAATTTCTCGTGACAGTAATATCTATTCTTCCCAACATGAACCACGCTTCGTACCATCCAGCTCTATGGCTTTTTTCGAAACATCACATATTGAAATTGAAACGACATTAATGAATTTAAAAACTAATAGTGCCATTGGATGGGATGGAATACCCACTAAACTACTACAACTTACAAAAGACACTATAGTACCCATACTAACACACATAGTAAATCTCTGTCTTTCGACAGGTGTTTTTCCAAATATATTTAAAGTATCCATAATACATCCTATTTATAAGACTGGGGACAGAAGTTGTATCAGCAATTATCGTCCAATCTCGGTTCTCTCTGCACTATCCAAAATTTTAGAGAAAATTATTAATAAGAGGCTAATGTTATATCTCGAAAAAGAAAACATATTATCAAATAACCAATTTGGATTCAGAACAGGTAAATCAACAGCACATGCAGTTTCTAATATTGTAGAATTTATAGTGACTAATATAGATAGAAAATCAAAATGTATAGGGGTGTTCTTAGATCTTACAAAGGCTTTCGACATGGTCTGTATTCCTAGACTGTTGAATAAAATGGAGCAAATAGGTATACGTGGAACAGTGCTAAAACTATTTGCTGATTACTTGAAGAATCGGTCTCAGAGGGTATTTATCAATGGCTTTCAGAGCAGGGACAATAGTATCAGTTACGGAGTACCACAGGGAAGTGTCTTGGGACCAACACTATTCTTAATTTACATAAATAATTTATGCAACTTACAGTTAACAAATTGCAGAATATTTACATATGCAGATGATACTGCTCTTGTCTTTCATGGGGAAAACTGGGAGATTGCCAAAATGCATGCAGAAAAGGGGTTAAACCTAATTTTTAATTGGCTTAATGAAAATCTATTGACACTTAATACAGTCAAAACTAAATATATACTCCTTACAAATTCAGAACGTAGTTTGCCATCGAGTTTCAACATGCAAATACACACCAACTCTTGTCTACACAAAAATGAAAGGAAAACCTACTGCAAATGTGACACCCTTGAAAGGTCTCCAACTATAAAATATCTGGGAATATTACTCGATGAAAAGCTTACTTGGCGTCCTCATATTAGCCATCTTGTAGAAAAAACAAGAAAACTTATATACATATTTAAGAAATTAAGACATATTGCTGATCTTGATTTGCTTATAACAGTCTATCTTGCACTTTCTCAATCTATTTTAAACTAAGTACTGTATTATATCATGGGGTGGAGCACGCAAAACGTACATGTTAAAACTTGAGAGAGCACAGAGGGCTTTGCTAAAAGTGATTAAATGTAAACCATTTAGATATCCTACATTTAATTTATACGCAGAGTGTGGCGTGTTGACTGTTCGACAATTATTCATAGTTAATTTAATACTTTTTCAACATGAGAAAACACCTTATAATTTTAATAATGCAAGTAGAAGACAAAACAATGTTTGTGCTACGACTAAGTTCAATACCGCTTTTATTAATAAATATCAGTGCTTTCTTGGACCTATGGTATACAATAAAATAAATCAAATCTTAAAAATTTATTCAAAAAACAAATATCAATGTAAAAAGATCTTAATAGATTGGCTTAAAAATAAAAATTACGAAGAAACTGAAAAATTAATTGAAATAACAAAATAATTTTATTGACATTTACACACACACACATATACACACACATATACTATACATATATAAAGTATGTATTTAAATATTTACTTATAAGCACTACTAATTGTCCTAACTAATTGTATTAAATGAACAACCTTATTTAATATTTTCAAAAATAGAAATCGCTTAAATCTATAGTCACAGTGGTCTAACTTTAATCACAACGTAAAATTAGCAAAATGACGGTAGACTTTTACATTAAATTAAACACCTACCTACACTGATGTATCGCAATAATATATTTTGTTTTTGTATGTTTACTTTACTTATTAGCTATATTAACAAATAAATGTGTAACTAGGAAGAGACTAGCGTCTGAGATACAGGCTCGGCCTAGTTCAGACGGTAGTGTACTTTAATAAAATTGTAAGTACTAATGATATAGTTATTTAAGAAAGTTTAATGTAACTCTTTTGTTATTTGTCAATAAAGATTATTATTATTAAAGATTATTATTATTTGTGTGAGTGATAGCTAAAGGCCAATAGCCGCGCATCAAAAACCAGTTGAAACGTGTTGAAACCAAGCTCGCAACGCGCTACGCCTTCAGTCGTGCCTATCCGTACACTGCAAAGCTGAGCTTATGCCTCGAGAACTGTAAGTGATTTATGAAAGCATCTAAACAGTTTTTAAAGTATTTTTTTTAACGCGTGCGTAGTATCTGAGATCTTTCTGCCAGGGACATTTTCTCAAAAGTAATATTTTTTTTGCAGACCGTACCAAATTAGTTTTTGTTTCTTATGGTTTTATTATTAGATTTAATTTAAATCTAAATGCCATTTTAAGATAATTTCAGATTTAAGTATTTCTTTAGAAGATTTTCACCATTCATTTTTATTTCTCAACTTTAAAAAAAGATAGTTATAAGTACTTCGTATTTGAATTCTATGGATCTATGGATCTATGGATCTATGAATATAATATGATAAGCTATGGAGCTTTAGCCCGCAACGACTTAGGGACTTGCAAATTTACTAGGGATCACCAGCACATGTCGTCATGTCAAGGAACCCAGAGAAATCATCAAAACTGAAAACGCCAGCGACGCCAAATTTTATATAATATTTCTCTCTGAATCTACGAACCCGAGTAGAGCAGGTCGAGTAAGTCTCCTCTCTAGTAGATAAATATGTTGGGATACTAACACACAGCACCATAAAGTTTCATGGTACGCAACGATTCACGAAGTTTGCGTTACGGATACCAAATAGTTGAATCTACACGTATAACAAATATCGTGCTCATCACGCAAATGACCTAGCGGAATTCGAACCCGCACCCGGTGGCACAGCAAGTAGGGTCACATTAGTAATAGAAATAGTTCTCAATCGTCAATCGTTTGGGTTGCATTCCCAAACGATTGCGCGATTAACCATATGTCCACCTCTGAAGCGAAATTGAAATAAAGTCCTAAAAATTAAACAATATGCTCGTTATTAAATAAATTCTCCTATCCTTTGTTTTGTTTTCATAAATCAAGCCGTTGTATTAATGAGAATTGAATTGAGAACATGTATAAGTGTAGAATATAGACTACACGATAAGAGTATTAAAAATATGTTAAAATGAACGGAGGGGATCAATAAGTCGAATAAGTGGTGGAACTGGAAGGCCAGTCAGCGGCGGCAGTCGGCGCGTGCGCACGACAGTCGACACTCCGCACAGAAGTGAAGACCGACCATTAAATTAGTTAAACCTAATTTTTTCGACCATCGTGATACCAAATATTAAGTAATGTATTACATAATTATATAACTTTAAGTTTATCTTAGGTTGACTTTTGACCTTTTGATATAATTGTAAGAGAACACATAGTTTACATTACAATATACGAGTAGGTACATTTTATAAAAATGTTGTCTTTCGCATTGGTTGTAGTTAGTATTATCTTTAATTGTATTCTACTAAAAGCCGCGGAATCGGCGGCCTTGATCGATGAAAATATTGCGAAGTGAGTGCATGAGGCTAGTTAGGTCAAAGTTTTATTTTGTTTGTCCATTCCATGCAACCTCTTAAAAGTTTAGTTAGAACATAAATTACCGACTTGATGTTGTATATTAAATTAATATATGTTTATTTCTTACAGCATGGCATCAATAGACTTTTCAAATGTTGAAATTAAGGAAAAGGCCTTTTATACACCGCCTTTAGAAGAAGTGGTCGATGGTGAGTACGATTGATTTTAATTTATATTTTAATTATGCACGAGTAGGTAGATAAACTTCGTATATTCAGTATAGTTCGCTTAGTTTTAATTTAGTAAAAATATAGATAACAAAACAATTACTATAAAGTGTACAGTCAAACTTGTTCTCCACTTTTTATTAAAATGAATAATTTTTTTATATCTATTCATATTATATTAGGGTCGATACTTAATAAATAATGTCTTTAAATTCCTTCGGCTGTACGATCTAATTAATAACCAATTTTATCTAGTGTTAACATACATAGTACTAGGTACATATTTTACTTATAGTTTTAGTTTTACTTTTATTACAATTAAATATGCATTCGTACTATTTGTGCCTCGGCAGTCACAAGCAAGTAAAACCTTACTCTAAGCAGTCGTATTGAGTAGTCGTCCAACTCCCACCGAAGCATGAGAGTGTCAGAAAGAGTGCAGTGCGCCTTAATAGCTCCCGCGGCTAGACTCAATGAGATTTGTCGTTATCGATTGGGACGACTTTATTGTTATTGAATTGCAAAATTTTCCTCCTAAGCGATAACATTATAAAATTTATGTTTCCAGTTCTCTCACGTGGGCTGCCGTCCACGTTTGAATATGTGAAGGTGACGGCAGAGGACTGCCCCGATCTCACGCAGCCGCCATTTAATCTTACAGCGCCTGGTGAGCTTTTATTACCGTTGTAATGATAAGTTTTTACTTTTTTATTACATCTTACATAAACTATTTTTTTTAACTAGTCAGTGTTTTCGAACCCGGAACCCTTGCTCTTATCGATATAGTGACCTGAGTTTGACTACAGAATTGCTCTTACAGATGTGTAAGAGCAATTCATGCATTGCATGCATGTATTTATTATGAGTTATTATTTAATTTCTGCAATAAAATTAACACTTGACTCTTGAGAATAAAAAAGTTGAAATAAAATAAATAGCTAATATATTACGAGTGTTTGCGTCAGTAAATACACTCGTGTGTAAATGTTAAACAAACACCGATATCTGAACAGTAGTGTTGTTATTGTTTTGATTTTGATAAGATGATGATACACTCTTATCTACGAGTAGGCACATGACTTTATGATTTCAATTTGTTAAAAATATAATTTTTATTTTTCTAAGTAGAGCTATATAAGAAGTTTTGTTAATATTTAAAAACTAAAATATTTTTTAGATTTCTCACTCAAAAGTCTGCAGTTAAAAGTTCAATAAAACTCGTAAACTAGGGTGTTTAGTTTTTTTTGTTATTTAATATTTTAGGTATAAAACTGATATCAATATATCTATTATATAGCAAATGATATAGGTATTTTTCTGTGTTCTCAATTATGTTTACAAACTATCCGATCAGCCAACGATCACGAAAAGTTTGTTATTATTTATTAACGCTTAAGTAAGTTTATCGATAACATGCTTGCTCAGGTCTGACTGGTAACGCCAAGCTGATAGAGCTGGGGGGTCCCCCGTACCTGGTGCCGCTGGTGCAGCGCGACAAGGTGTACGACCTGGCGGCGCTGCTGCGGCACCTGCGCCGCGACCCCGCGCTGCTGGCGGGCGCCGGCGCCGGGCCCTGGCAGCACGTCGGCGTCAACTGTGAGGTACGACTACCCTCTAATCTAGCAGTTTTATTTTTTTTGGTGGTGGAACCTAAATTGATTATATTTTTAGAAGTTATACTTTTTTGGCGCGTTAAAGAAAAATGATGAGAGTAAATTTTTACGATGCGCGCGCACACCGACACAAAAACTGACAGTATGAAGTTAGCTAGTCAATAGTTTAGAGGACTTGCAACTATATTCACGATATTTATTCACGTTTTTAACTATCTTTGTTTTGATAGTGACTAAATTGACTGTGTTGTAGCTAAAATATTTTCTTGTATAACTTTAAAGAACAAATAATAATACTTTCTTAGGTTTACGCGAATTTTTGACATTATAAATGAAACTATCTTTTCGGATTTTGTCGTGGATTTATTATAATTTTTTGCTCCCGACGTTTCGAATGCTTTACAGCAATCATGGTCTTGGGAGAAAAGAAATATAAATTAAAAAAAATAAAAGCGTCTCAATGGGTATGTTTTTCAGGGTATAATCAACATGTTCGTGAAGGACGGCGTGGTGGAGCAAGGCACGCGCGTAGTGTCGGTGTCGCCGGTGGGGGCGGCGCGCGGCAGCGCCGGCTACCTGCAGCAGCAGCTGCCCGCGCACGAGACGCGCGTCGCGCTAATGGGCAACTACCTGCTGTCTGACGGGAAGCCTGGCAAGGTACGTGATACGTTATACGTACATAGTTCATATTACTACCCTAAAATGAACTTAAATTTAATATTTACAATACCTAAAACTTATTATTTTATTTTTTTTATTATTTTTTTTTCCACCGGGTTGGGTTTATTTAATAAATAAATTTATTTGCATGGAACTCGGTCTTCTCATTTCTGGCCTTTGTAGACCAGGGTAAACCGTGGCACAGACTCTCTGACGACCCACTACTGGACATGGGCATTCCTTCTCGTAGGTGCGTTTGGCCATTATTTTCAATTTTATTAACTCGGATATTAATTTGCTTACAGGTTATCAAAATAGTGGCGAAGAACAGAATAGGAGATTCCAATTTCATCACCGCTATCAGAGAAACGCTACAAAAACATTATGGAGAGAAAGTTGTCGGTAATAACATATTATTTTTTGTAATTATGATATGATCATAAATAAGTACAGCATACGCTACTGGTAAATGAAAATTGTATGAGATAGACTATACGATGAAATCCGAAGTAGTTGTTGAAGAGCATAATCTGTATAATTTCGACCAGAGACAAGACTAAATAATAATTATACATAGTACAACTTCAAAGTCTTGCAACCACTTAGACCAATAAGTACGTCTTTAAACCACCGCCCCCCCCCCCTTAGGTTTGGGCGGCACATTCCTGCTGGCGGAGGGCACGGCGAAGCACCACGTGATGCCGGACTTCTCCCCGCGCGCGCTCTGCAGCGACCGCGACGTGGACTCCTGGCTGCACTACTTCGAGATGCGCGCGCCGCTCGTGCACCTCGGCACGCTCGTCACCGGCGACCTGGTCGGTACACTTCACACTTGCTGTGGTTTACCTTGCCTATCTTTACTTAACCCTTCTAACGATAGATCTATACTGATATTATAAAAATGAAGTTTGTTCGTTTGGTTGAACGCGCTAATCAGGAACTACTAGATCGATTCGAAAAATTGTTTTGTGTTGGATAGCTGTATATCAAGGAAGGCTATACGCTATATTATATCACGCTACGACCAATAGGAGTGGAACATCAATGAAAAATTAGCAAAAATGGGAAGGGCGTTAGTTCTGCGAGGACTCAGGAAGAATTTGGTTTCCGGGCTTTAGAACGCGTGCGAAACCGCGGGAAATGCTAGTATTTCATATAAGTTCATATACGGAACTTGCAGTCGAATTGCTGTATTTCGTAGAAATAACTATATTCATTAGTACTTAACAGGTTAAATACTTTCAGTTTCATTTACAGCAGTCTTACTAGAACTAGTTCTTTGCTCGGGAAGAGTTAGTTTCTAATTGAAAATTAAGGCATTCATTAATGCGTTATGCGAAAGTAATTTTGCCTGCTATGTTTTTTATTCTTAACATGTTGAATCGAATTAGACGACATTTGGTATAGTAGAAAGTGAGAATGAGGGTGGATGTATATTCTACATAATATCATTAATATGGTATATCTATATTCTATAACATATTACGTTACACCGTAGTCCTCGCGCCTTAAGCTCAGCTTTGCATTTGTGTGCGTGCAATGTACGGACGGCTGATGGCGTAGCGCGAGTGGTTTAAACTCGTTTCAACTGGTTTTTGATGCGCGGCTATTGGCTTTTAGCTATCACTCACACGAATGCAAAGCTGAGCTTACGCCTCGAGAACTGTAGTTTACTAGTAACATTATAGAGGTGGGCGAAACTGCTGTCTGTTGATAACCTGTTATAACTGTAGCGGTGGACGAAACGGCTATATATTGATAAAGAGTTATAAAAATACGCTATTTTTAAATGCCTATTATTTTTTACGCTATAATATATTTATTTATTTATACGTTATATATTTTCGCATAATTTAGCGCACACGACTCGTGACAAAAATATTATACGGCTAGCACGAAGCGTCAAGCGGGGCAGTTGTCGTCCATAGTGATTAATTTTCTTTGTTGTGGTCATATTATATTAAATAAAAATAAATTAAAAAATAACTATAGCGCTTGCCTCTGGAAATAAATAACAGGCGATTTGGTTAAATAGCAGGCTATTTATTCAGCTATCTAGAATAACGAGCACCCCTAAAAATAGCCGTTGCTCCCCACCTCTAGCACTAACAATACGAGCCAGCCCAATCACATCTATTAACAAGCATGTCCCCAGGACCTGGACCTGCGCGTGCAGCATTTCCACGGCTACAGCGCGCACGGCGACGGCGGGCACTACCACGGCGACACGTCCCCCCGCGCCGCGCACTACGAGGCCTACTTCGCGCTCGCCGCCGCCGTAGTGCGCGTCGACGCTCCCACGCACACGCACGGACTCGGGCGGGACTAACTAATTAAATAACTATTGAAATAATACTTTCTTAGGTTTACGCGGATATTTGGCATCTATATAAATAAAATGATAGAGGTCTGCAGTTGTGCGCGCATCACGGAAAAACTACTGGATAGATTTCAATGAAACTTTCCAAGTTTTATTTCTTAGACACTTGGCTCTTATCAAAAAATGATTGCGATATCTTCATTTAATAAAAGGAATTAAAGTTTCAAGAAACAACGATTTGTATATGCACTGCGTGTTCAGTGATGTATGTTTCCTTCTCGCGGAGTAGTGGGGCAAACGGCGTAGCGCGCATAAAACGGAACACTTTGTTAATATTTCAAGCAACGCGGACGAAGTCGCGGGTAGCAACTAGTTATAAATAAAACTATCTTTTCGGATTTTTTATGATTTTCGTTAACGATGTTAATTAACTTCGGGAAACAAAAATCATAATAAATCCGCGACAAAATTCGAAAAGATAGTTTCATTTATAACTATTGAAGTATTTATACAAACGAATATGGATGCATTTTAATTAATGTAATACTATGTATTTATTTAAAAGGATGTCCCAACCACAAATTTATGTTTTTGTAAACCTGTTTTAAATAAATTTCATTTAATAATATTGTTTTATAAATAGAATTAAAATAACTAATATATAAAAATTGTTACTTGATGAATAAATTTTAATTATTGTTGATTTAAACTTTTTTTTTTACTTACATTCTTAAATTAGCGAAAAAAACTGATGATTTCACAAAAAACTAAATTAAAAGGGCGTAAAGAAAATAAACAAATATAACATGTGAAAATCTATTTATTTACACTAAATGACAATATAAACATGTACCGGACACTACGTGGCGAGGCTTCTCTAGCGCCAAGACTCGGCTCTACATCAATTCCTAATCTCACTATGGACTTTTAAATTAAAGATGGGCGACTCAGTTTTGTCGACTATCCGACTGGTTGGTTAGAAAAAGCAGACTAATCGGCTGACCTATAATTGTCTTCATAATACTACTTTCTTTTGATTTTTAGTTCGCTTTTAACAGTCTGTTTTTTGTAATTATTTTTTCCTACTCCTAGATTATATTACGTAGGTATATTATGCCAATTGTAAAACTGATACTAAACTATAAATAATATTAATGACGGAATTTCATTACAAACAGCATAATTTAGAAATAGTAACATGAACAAAGTAATGGACTGATTAGTCAACGCTTTTTCCGACTAATCTCCAACAAAATATGACCAAATAGTCGGCTTTATTGACCAATGAGCCACTAGTCGGTACATAAATATACACACATATAGAACGATTGTTTTCCATATTATATATAAGTAATAAGCATATTTAAGACTGTTCTACCTTAACATTTGAGAAACTAGCCTAAGACCATTCATATAAAAATAACATTTATATAATTTACAAAATCGAGTATACCTTAATATGTAACATAGATTCAAAATATATTTAAAATGAGCAAAATATCTTGAAAATTTCTAAAGCTATATGAAAATGTATTATACATATTATTGTGTAGTGATCGACAAATATGTTGAGCAAAAAACTTGGTCATAGGTCTTAGATGCGCTCCATATTTTGGCGCATCTCGGGACCGACCAATGAAAACGTGCGTCCACTCTGGTTTGTAATCTAAATCAACTCTTGCGCAGTGAATTTTATAGTTCAAGACACATATTTGCCGATCATTACTCTAAAGGTCTCTTCACGATCATTACTCTCTCTCTCTGCACCTAAACGGGCAATATTTTTCTGCAATAGAGTGGCCAGCAATATTGCAAGCAATACTAGCAATATTGCAATATTCTACGATATTGCCCGACCAGTACTATTCGCTCTGTGCGAAGCCGGTGGTGGGGAGAAACTGATTTACCGTCAGCGCTACCCGTGGCTATATCCGATACTACGGGGGGCTGTTTTTATGTTTCGAGTTAGCTAAATATACAAGTGAATTGTTATTTAAAATTTATTTAAATAAAATAACATAAAATGAGTCACAAAAGTTGTTGTGTTGTAAGTTGTAAGAATACAGGTAGAAAAAGTGCTTGTCATTTTTATAAATTTCCAACAGCAAGTTGGAAAATAAATCAGAGGAAAAAATGGATAGCCGCTGTTAGGAGACAAAAGTAAGTAGAATCATAACCTTACTATCCGTAATAATAAAAATCTTGAAAGGAGTAAAACTTAAAAAAATAGTAAGTTTAGAAAATGCTAGGAAATATTATTATTAATTAAAAAAAAATTTTTTTTAAACATTTTTAAATTTAGCATAATTATATATTAAAAAATAAGATTGAATTTTTTTATTATAAACTTTTCATTAATTATTTAAGATTCATTTACTCTTTGCCACTTATAATATTAAACAAAAAGATTATCCATACCAATGATCATAAATTTTAAATATTAAATATTAAAATCTAAAAATAAAAATGATAAATTTAATCGATTAACAATTTTTCCCAGCTTTATTATTGAATTGTAATATGTTAATTTTAGTTAGCAAACATAATCTATTTTTTTTGTACTCAAAAACAATCAGCACTTTTAATTTGTAGAATTTTGAAACATAAAATATTTTGGTAATTTCGTTTAATCTAAATTTGCTATTAAAAAAAAATAATTGAATGTTTATTCAAGTTTTCTTATAATTTTAATTTAAAAAAAAACTTTTTCTATTTTCTTTTTATTTGATTTCAGTCTGATTTCAGTTAACCTACCTTTATGTGTGCTAACTTCTATGCTACTTTTTCGGTATTAACTATACTTACATTTTATTTTTTAATGCACAAGAACACTTTACATTAACAAATATTTATTATAAATATTCCCTTTAATTAAAAAAGCATTTTTTTATTTATCATTCGATATTATTATTACTGACAGCCATTCAATACTTAGTAAAATATATTACAATAGCCCCCTGTAGTTCAAACGTACCATGGCGCTGAAGTCGCGCACAGAGCGAATTGTCGCTCTCTATTATGGCATAGTGTGTCCTTTTCTACACGAGTGAAGTTTGCTGTGAGTGACGCCGTAAATAATTGCTATATTCTGTGCAATTGTTGTTTAGTCAGCTGTTATGTTACCTTGACAATAATATAATTGTAACACATTGCCCGGCAATATTGTGATGGCTCTCCAATTAGTTACCAATATTGCAGCTTCAAATATTGCCCGTTTAAGAACCCCCTAAAAGTTATCATATGACTTCTTCAAACAATAATGTTCAAGTCTCATTCGAGTATTGTCTTACAATAATTACAATTGCGAAATGAATAAAGACAATATGATATTTACGTGGAAAAATAGATATATATTTTTAATATTGGACGTCTATCTTAATGTATACATTTTAGTGATTGACAATAATTGAAGTGTTAATTTATAAATATTGAAAAACAATTTTGTAATTCATTTGTAAACAACATTCCTTAACCTTCTACATAACAAAGGTCTTATACATATCCGTACATATAAATAAAATTTAAGTGTGTTTTTTAATTCAAATTTCCAGCTTTTCACTAAATGCACATGAAAGTATATACGCTGTTGTAAGATTGTCCCAACATATTATAAAAAAAAAAGACGACTCGTTTGGCTCAGTTGGTAGTGACCCTGCTTTCTGCGCCAGCGGTCGCGGGTTCGAGTCCCACTGAGGGCATTCATTTGTTGAGCACGAATGTTTGTACTCCAGTCATGGGTGCTTATATTTATAATATGTATGTATTTAAAAGTTATATATGTAGTATATCAACTATCTCGTATCCGTAACACAAGCATAGTAGCTTACCACGGAACTGGATGGCGCTGTTGTAAGATTGTCCCAACATATTATACGTTAGTTACAGGAAAAAAAAAATTAAAATTTTTGCTAGATTGTCTTGCCTGGACTATAAACATTCATGCTCAACAAATGAATACTCTATTAGCTAGCGGGACTCGAACCCGCGACCACTGATACAGCAAGTAAAGTCACTACAAACTGAGTTTAACGTGTCTCTAAATAATGTCTTATGAATGAAGTGTTAATCCCACTATTATACGAAAACCCTCGTACAAACCGTACCACGAAAGATAAGACTTGAAATTAATTATACATAACTCTTACTAGCACGACTTAAGTGCGAAAATGCCCTGCTACTGACGCTCGTCAGGTCTCATCTTTCGTGGCACGTATTATACGTACCTACTCATACACGCACATTTTATGGTACAATATTTCCAAAAATGCATATAAATAAAATTGAAGTGTATGAAAGTATATACGATACTAGAAACAAAAAAACAATTTTTAAAATTTTTGTCTGTCTGTTGGTTCCGGTTAATCTCTGGACCCGCTGGACCACTTTTGACGGGATTTTCACTCGCAGATACTAGCTAATGTTATAAGACGTAACATAGGCTACTTTTTAACCGATTTCAAAAAAGGAGGAGGTAGAAATTTTATTTATTTTAACTAGCGGAACCCGTGGCTTCGCTTACGCTAAACCAACAAAAATATGTTTAACGATGCTTCAACGATATTTGTTACATCATATAAAAAGTACAGTCATCTACAAAATATCAGAAAATAAAAATGTGCTAAGTGTGAATCGGACTTACGCTATAGGTTTAAATAACTGTTTAATCAAGTCATATTTTACAAGCAAATACGAATCACAGATATGTTGTACGGTACGGAATATCGGTGCGCAGGTCAGACTCGCACTTGACTGATCTTCAATTATTATTATTGTTTTATTCTTGGCATTAAGTGGGTTAGTGACAATTTAAATGTTTTTTTCTTTTTCTTTAACAACAAATGTTTGATAATTTGTATGTTTATGAAAATTCAAGAGTTTTAAGCTTTTTAATTAAAGAAAAACACTGAAGTGAATAAAAAACGAAATTATACATCATACATTCCAATAATCTAATAATACATTATAACTTCATTGATATTTGGAACATATTTTATTTAATTGAAAGCTAAAGAAAAGCGCTTTCTTAATCAATAAATATTAAATATAAACGACACGGTAAAGTGTTTATAAATAGAAAATAACATTAAATGAAATAATAATACAAAGATGAAATAAAATTAGAATAAGTGTAAATAGAACATTAAAAATGATAGAAATTGGCAGAAATAAAATAATATGTAAATACGACAAGTATGCGATTAGGGCTCGAGACCGGTGAAAAAACCGGTTAAGTAAACCAAAATAATATAAGTTAGCGGTTATTCTAAGAGAACTAATTAGCAAAGATAGATGATACTATAATAATAGAAAAAAAAAGGGAATGATTTTGTTTTGTATATCACGAAAATGCAAACATAAAGACATACATTTACCACCTAATGGATAAGTAATTATATTTACATTACTTCACGACGAGTATGTTTAATGAATATTAAATTTTAATGAAATTCTGGTTAAGTCTTAGGTTCTAGTTTGGGATGATTATTCAATTTACATCCAAGTTTTTTTATTTGTTGATTTACATTAGTGGCAACACCAGGCACTTAGTCTAAACATAGATACTAAAATATAATATGTAATATCGCAGGTATCTCAGTAAGGGTCAAGAGGTCAACATTTGGATGCGGTCACGCATGCTATGTCTAAATTCGTCATAAACACCTAGAGTTCTCGCGCTGATGTTTAATTAGTTATACATAATACAGTAATTTTTCATTTTTTTTGATTATTTTGTTATTAGATTGATTTTGGTCGCAAATTGGTTTTAGACTATATTGGTTTTAGACATTTCGGATGCTTTCAACAGTCATATACTCTGAAAAAAAAAAGAAATAGATTTATTTTGAAATGCCAAATATTTGCATAAATCTTAGTACTTATGTTCCGTCTAAGAAGCCTAATGCCTCGCGTTGCGCGACCTTATGTCAATTGATACAAGTGATTGATGTTCAAGGTTGTTCAAGCAATGGAACGCGCGATACTTTGTTCGGCAGGTATATATTCCAAATAAACTTAATTGCTAGAGAACTAAAGTGACCGACATCGCGTGCAAGAGTAGCTGGTTCAGTATTTCTCCGGCAGATACAATTCAAAATAAACTTAATCATCAGAGAACAACAACTGAAGTGTCCAAGTGGGTCGTTCAGTAGTGGGTTGTTCAAGAGCGGAAGCAGTCCAAGTGGGTCGTTCAGGAGTGGGTCGCTCAGGAGCGGAAGCAGCGCACAGCTCGCACCACGTACTGGCGGCAGATGGGGCACTCGGCCAGCTGGCGCGCGCACGCCGTGCACGCCGCGATGTGCCCGCACTCCAGCAGCACGCACTCCAGCGGCGCCGCCATGCAGATCTTGCAGCTCTCCGAGTACGGCAGGTTGTCTAGTTCTACGAACAGTCAATGATACACACGTCAAGTTAGAGACAAGAGATAGACATCACATTTAAGAATTAACTTTATTTTTAACTTTTACGCTTCAATATTATTTGTTTTATTGTAAAATCCAGCTGATCTTATAATGAAGCACACCATAATTGGTTTAACGTTAAACATCTATATACAGCTTGAACTGAGACCGACATGTTGAACTAAACATATTTTGATATTATACATAGGTTAGCTACATCGAAATACGTGTTATTTTGCAACCTATTTGGTTACAGTTTACTTAATACTTTTTTAGGTTTACACGAATACTTGACATTATAAATGAAACTATCTTTTCGGATTTTGTAGCGGATTTATTATGATTTTTGGTTTCCGACGTTTCTACGACAAATCCGCGACGTAAATCCGCGACAAAATTCGAAAAGATAGTTTCATTTACAGTTTACTTCTTTAATCTAGCAAGCCATATATTAATTTTGAAGAGTTTCCACGACAAATGAATGAAAGTGAAGCGACTCACCGTCCCTGTACTTGGCGTGGTCGAGCCACAGCGTGCGCGCGCGCTGCAGCAGGTCTGCGCGCTCGAGGCAGCCGCGGAACTCCACGCGGTTGCGCGCCAGCAGCGCCTTCAGCTGGCGCACGCTCAGCCGCTCCAGCTGCGACGCGCGCCGCACCGCCGACAGCGACACCTCCCCCGCCCACGCCGCGCCGCCCGCCTCACCTTCCCCCTCAACCCTCACGCCACCCCCCTCATCCCCCGCGCCACCTGCCACACGCAAGAAAACCGATTATACTATCATTTTGCGCGTCCCCAGCGACACCTCTCCCGCCCACACCGCGCCATATAATAACATTAACATTAACTATTTTAATATTTACACTAATGATATAAAATCAAAATATCGCGACTTATGAAACTAGACAAAAATCACAATGTTTGTTTGAGACGTCACTGCATTTTATAAAACGAAATTCACCGCGTCTATCTGTTATATATATTATTATATATTCGCATTAAACTCAAAAACTACTGCATCGTTTTTCACGCCGTTTTCACCAATAGATGGAACGCTTCTCGAAGAAGGCTTTAGTATATAACTAGAGAATCACACGGCTTCGCTGGCATTGAACTTAGTAACGAACAAATAAGTAAGCTTGGCCCCAGACTGACTGACCGTCGGGCACGTCGGTCGCGTCGTGCATCAGCGGCTCGTCCTGCAGGCTGGCGGTGTCCGCGCTGGGCGCGCGCGACGCCGCCGACGCGCTGCGCAGCTCCAGCTCGGACGCGGCGCGCTGCGGCGTGCCCCCCGCCCGCTCCCCGCACACCCCGCCCCGCTCCCCGCGCTCGCCCCGCTCCGCCGCCGTCAAGAGCACCTCAGAGTCTGCGGTGTACGACATATAAGTAAGAGTCTACCACCAGTTCAGAAAGAAGAAAACTCTGACCTGAGAAGAACTGGCGAAAGAAGCTCAGCTCAGAGCTAATATTGTTTACATATGTACTCTTATTTATATTATAGTATTTATGTTATAGTATTAATGTGATTGTTTAATAAATTGATGAAAATTTTGAAGAAATTCATAACTGTGAATTATAATATATTTTAGTAGTGTTTGAAGTCCACCAATAGATTTCAAAATTTATATACTTTTTTTTTCAGTGTTCTACTGAACACAATACATAGATATTTTATTTAGTAATAGTTTATGCAACAATGTTTTATTAAAAGGTGATTAAATAAGCGTTTTCAATTTCTTTGGTTTGTGTACCTACTACATACTCCTTTAATAAAAAAGAATGTAATTTTCCCATCTGTTTACCATTAGGCAGCGGGTCGGCCGGGCGGGTGACGAACTCCCACCCTGTGTCATCCAGGTCCTCTATCTCGAAGCAGTCGGTGGTGTCGACGAGAGCGCTGTCCGCCCCCTCGCTGCGTCGCCGCGCGCCCCCCGCCCCCGCCTCCCCCGCGACGCCCACACCACCCACCGGCACGCCGGACTCGCGAATGTCACGCTCCCCTCCTAGAATACGCCATTACCACGCTATTATGTCAATAATTAAAGACATGACAAGAAAATTAAGTTCAAAAAGTTTGTGTAATGTATGGACTATGCATGGAGTAAATGGAGTAAATCTAGCATAGTAAAAAGAATGTCATTCTTTTTACTATGAATCTAGCTTGTGCGATGTCAATGTTGACGTCTTGTCTATTTTTCTCAATAGTGCTGTTGCAGCATCGCAACGATTTATATCGTTCGTGACGATGTAATTCAAGATTAGATAAATTTGTATTTTACTGTTATTATTGATTTATTTAAAGACAAGTGGGGCCTAGGATAATAAAAAATATGTCTTTAGTATGATTTAAAATTTGTAGATTTCCCAATGATGACAGCCAGAAGAAAGAAATGTGGATTAATGCTTTTAAAAGAGACATTTTTTTCCAACAAAGCATAGCGTTGTATGCTCTAGACATTTCACACCGCATTGCTTTACCCTTCACTAATAATAAGTCAAACAATTATCGATATCAATTTTTTTTAAAGTGACCCTTTTGGAATCCCTAGAGAATCAGTCATCACTTGGTTGTCACTTCGTTACCCAATCACACTGGCGAACTTTGACTTTGAGCTAATACAATACAGTAAAAAAATAAAAATAAAAACTGTTTATACTACCATAACGCCGACTTAATATTTACCTGTTTATCTGTTCGAGCGTGAAGTACACACGCACACGCACGCACACACACATGCTGTAGTGGTGTTATAATGTTATAAATAAATAATGTTACCTGGAGTGGGAGTGAAGCGCCTGTCAGGTATATTGTTAACATCCGGTGTGTTCCCATTGGTAGGAGAATGGGCATGTGATGAATTAAAGCAATTACCTGAAAAAGGATGAGCATATAAAAAAAATTGAAAGATATATTAATTAATACATTTATATTTTTTTATAAAAATAACAGAAACGTACAAGGAGTCTCAACAACCATTGAAGTAACACATGTTACTTACTTCTAGTATTATTGGGCTGAGCTGGATGAGCTGGGTTCCGAAAATCAAAAGCAGAATTGATAAAATCATTGATATTATTTGTAAAGCCTTTGAGTGAACTGAAAGGATTTGCACCAGCGCGTGATCCTCGCCGCCTGTACGCTGCGCTGTTCACGTGCGAAACACAAAGAGTGACTAGTTCTTCTTTTTCTGAAATTAAAAATAATCCAATAAGTATTATAAATGAAACTATATTTTCGGATTTTATCGCGATTTTTTTATGATTTTTGATTCCTGACGTTTTGAATGCTTTACAGCAATCATGGTCACGGTCACATGGTTCATTAAACTTTTACTATGTATTTTGTTTTAATTACTAACCAAATTAACACACTTAGAAATTAATAGCAATTTAGTAAGTGATGACTTCAGAACACAGTAATAGCCTTATTTGTAATGCAAGGAATGCAATATACTCTCTAGAGTATTTTTTAATTTAACATGTGTGTTTAGTGTAATTATGTTAATTTCATTTGAAATGTGCTCGTTTTATTTCATTGAGTTAATTCATTAGGAAATTTCATTTATACTTTAGAAATGTTTATTATTACATCCTTTTATTGATAAAAGTATGTTTTATTTAAAAACAGTATAATTGTTTAATAACTTGTTACGCAACCCCAATGCCTGGGGATCACCTCGCGCGGCCACCAACGTCGCATCCCGCACCTGCACAGAGTCTTTCATATTTCGACATAACTTTTGTAGTGTTGTAATATCTGAGTTCCCTTTTAAACACCTGGTAAAGACTTTTTTTGATCATTGCATTCGTCACACTTCGACGGTGTAATCACCTTAGGATAATTAGTTTGTAAAATTAGTTCTATTAAAGTATTTTAAAAGTAGAGTTACATTTCATTTGCATCCTCTGACTGTGACTTCTATAATTAACTACTTTTGATTCTTTATTATAGTTTATAGTTAATGAACATCCACTAAGAATAGATTTTGCTAAAGGGCCGGATTAAGGAGGTCTAAGGGCTCTGGCAAGTTTGTATGAGTCCTTCATTTTTTGTGCTAAAAATTTTAAATTTAGCAAGAAACACATACATATAATATATATATTAATAATATAGAAAATTTGCTCAAGTTATTTTAATAAATATAAAAATATACCCTATTATACAAACAAACACTCATCATTTTAATGATGTTGAGCTTTAGTATTGAGTAGTACTATAAATTATAATACACCAAATTAAATCAGTTAAGAAGACGTTATTATGTAACTGATTGTATGAGCTCATTATATTAATATGTTTTAAAATATATTTTAATTTTTAATAATAAGTATGTTTAAAATTATACCTATACTGATAAAGTTTGACCCTTAGTATAATTTACATTCTATACCATTCTTCACTGAAACTATATGAATTATTCATTGTTATATTGATAAAAGTGAAAAGGGGATTTTTCTTACATTTGAGTCATAACTCATATAGGACAAACGTCAACTACTTCTTCCCAGTAATATATCCATTATATAGTATGATAAAATTTTACCTAATGATTTGATAAAATTGAGTAATGATCAGCAATAAATGTACCTAATATATTTTTTGTATTCAGTAATTTAATATGAAATAATGCGAAAAGACAATGTTTTAAAAAATATATTAATATATTTTTTGGGTCATTATTACACATAGCTCCATCTAGTTCCATGGTAAGCTAAGAGGCTTGAATTACGGATACCAGACAGTTGTTAATATACTATACATAGATAACTTTTAAATACATACATATTATAAATATAAGCACCCAGGACTGAAGTAGAAACATTTGTGCTTAACAAATGAATGCCTCCAGCAGGACTCAACCTGCAACTGATGGTGTAGAAAGTAGGTTCACAACACAAACTGAGCTAAATGTGTTGTCAATACACTGTATAATGTAAGTGATTATTGTTTTTTTTTTCATTTTAATAGATGGTAGCATTTACACTCTTACCAATTAAATTACATTTTATTGCAACCACTAATTGACTAAGAGATGAATCAACTGATAAAAGGTGTAGTGATAAGTAGCACTTGTGATAACATTTAATTCACTATTTATTTATATAGTTATAGTTCTATAGCTATAGTTCTATTAAAGACTATGGATGTTGGACTTACTCTATAATTGTTTCATGAAATGTATTTAAAATGTAACAAAAATAGTCAAAATAAAGTAATGTGAATTTCAAATTTGTGACTTCAGAAAAGAGTAATATCGAAATTGTGTAATTTTATTTATTATTCATGATTTACAAAATATTCAGCATTGAGTTTAGTAAATTATTAATTATATTTATTTGTCAATTTAATTTTATTATTTGCTATGATTCATCACATTTTTTTTTACTTTTGCTTATAATTTTGTTAACATAATTATTCAAGTTGAGTAATAATACCAATCAACCATAGATATTTCCAGAACTTCATCAACTTATTCATAGAAATTGCTAAATTTATGGAGTACATACCTACACAGCCTCTAGTGGACACGTTCTGCCGTTGCAGAAAACATTGGAGGTCACGGACTTTCAAGTGGGCAATAGTTTGTCTAGCCAAGGGTCTCGTAGAGAGTACCCTACAAGACGCACACATAGTGCCTCCGCCTCGACGAAGACAGCCACTACAGTAGAATCTTTCGCATTCAGAACAAGCCCTTTTTCTTTTAAAAACACTAAAATTCATCGCACAACTCTCGCACGGCATTTTTAAGCACTTACGTTCTCGAACTAACATCGGATTAATATTCTATCACTTGTCGCGATACAAGTCATTTTCGTAGACATTTTGTATGTTAAATCATATTGCAATTATAAATAAATATCATTCATAGTCTTAGTATTTATATTAAGACATTGGATTTTTTCGGAATTATTTCAATTATAAAAACCAAAACATCACAGACGTGAGAAGACAAAACAAAACTGCCAAAATGATGGCATGAAAAACGTTTCGTTTCTGAATGTTGACACTTGACTACAGAATACAGATTATAAAAAACCGAGAGTCACGCAAGATGTCACCATTTCAAGCATAATGCTGTTCAAAATATACATGGATATGTTTAAAAATAAAAATAAATATGCTTTCCAACTTTTATAGTAGTAGTATAGGCATATTTTTGACTACAATATAAAAACAAAAATATAGTTAAATAATTGTACGGGAATAATTTGCTAGATACTATCATAATATTCGATCTCGATGGTCGTAACTTGCGTGATATACAGTATTTGTTGAATGCAGATGTTACCTACTTATCCCGATTATACTTGATATATTATATACGTTATTGGAAGACTCTAAAATGAATACAAAAAAAAAGAATACAAATTGTATTCATTTGTTTTATATACATTTCCAAGTAATCTGAAATAATGATCATTAAATAAAACAAGGCACTGCTATTTACGTGATTAATGATTATGCTTTTAAGAAACTTGAAAGTAATCTCAGCCAAACTCATAACGTGTTTACTCATAGTGCTGTTTTAGTCGTAATTAGGGAATTATGTACACATCACGCACTTCAAGCGGAAGGCAAATTGTTGAGCAAAGCTCGCACTTGTCACGAGGACAAACATCACGTGGAGAAAGATATTAAGACACCACTGTTAGCATTGCTGTTGGAACATGAGTTTACTTCGAATAATCTCTTCGTATCTATATAATATTATGTATGTTTTATTAACAGTACTGAACTAAATTAGGTTTCACATTTTTTCCTCATAGACGTGTTATATTTACAGGATAATTATAGTAATTAATTAATAATTTTGTTATATTTAATTTTTCCTAATGACGTCAAATTAAATATTTATTTATTTCTTATCTCGTTCTTCTTGTTCGCTCTAACTGCTAAAACTACAAAACAGATAGACAAGGATAGCACACATCAAACACACACACAACTTAAGCACGCTACATAGGATGTATGAACATAGAACATAGGATGTAGCGTGCTTTGGTGAAGATTTTAGTAGATATATAAAATATGTATATAATAATTTGCGAGCGCAGCCGCGCGATATGCTAGTATTTTATATTTCGTTCGTACCTGGGCAGCTTTGAATCTTGTCCTCAGCAAGAAGATAAGGATTCATGCAAAATAATATTTGCTTGCGATTGATTCTGTTTTTAAATAATAATTAGTATCACGCCTGGTTGAATCTAGTAAGGGGCTGGAAACTTAGAACATCTACCACAGATAAGAAATTGGTAGTGTCATCTATTGCTCGTCACCCAAAACTTTTGCTTAAATTTATCAGCGACTATAAGTCGGTGTAAGAGATGTCGCTACGGTCGCAATCGTCAATCCAGCAGTCCAGTACACGCATACCAAACAAATTTGCATGCAAAAAATTATTAAATTTTGAGAAAAATAAGCATAATGTCACATAAAAATAATACAGTTCATTGCTTAAAATAACAATTTAAATATTTGAATCGATATATTTCATTATAACTTTTTAGTGAACCAGCATTTCAAACAAATAATAAATTTATACAAATGCGTGAATTGGATAGCTTGCAACATTGTTTTGTTTTTTTGACATTTTAAACTTCTTTAAATTTTATTATTTTGACGCTTATTAAAAATATTAAATATCTTAAAATTTAGTTGGGTTTAATTTAGTTATATGATATTGACACTATTTTAAATAAGCAGTCTAAAGGTCGCTTTATTTTTTGTTGTCTAGTTTAAGCAATTACGCCTAGCTTAAGCCGTTGTGTCTTTGGGTGTCTGTATGACCAGAGGTAAGATTTTATATCTACGATCTTCATGTCTACGCTCTACGTAATGCCACGCGCGGCGAGCTGTGTTATACAATAACTGTATTACACTAAAAATATACAAAATAAAGTTTAAAAATAACATTTTCTTGTATTATTTATTACATAGAACGACAGTCTTCAACCCTACTTAATTATTTGAGTAGATCGATTTTAAATTTGTAAATATGGTGATGTTAAGTATATATTTTTCTTGCTTTTATTATTTTAATGTTAATAGATATAATAATATCATCACTATATTTACACATTTAGAATCGATCGACTTTAATTTTAAATATAATTTTTATGATATCAGAAGGACAAGTATAGGCCATGGGGTGAAAAATTACAGATGGCGCTAGTTTAGTGTTGGCAAAAAAAACGGTAGAGAGGGCTCTCTATTAAAAGTATAATATTACTTTTCTCTATGATCTAGTAGCAACATACTTTTGACACAAGGTTATGTTAAAACTGTAATTTTTTTTATTTCATATTGTATGCATTTGTTTTGGGTTTGTTTATCACTTATCAGACGTTAATATTTTTTCTAGGAATACAAAACGTTGAGAGTTGAATCGGTTTTGACCAAAAGGAAATGTTCAGACAAATTAGGTCCAAACAATGGGCAGATGTAAATATGTAACCGTGGTATTGGTTATGTGTTCTTTAATATTTACTATAATACTATAAGCTAATTACTTACTTTATTATAGCGACTTAGGTCACTAAGTGCCTCCAAGTCATAGCCCAGGTCATAATTTTACATATATGACCTGAACTTAGAGCTTTTCCCAAATTTGTCCAGCCGCGTTTACAGTTCAGCGTGGAAAAGTAAAAAAAAATATAGCTAGGTAAACATATTAATAGAAATTCGATGTCAATTTATTTAAGGATATTAACGATATAATGAGGTTAGGAAAATCTGAAGAAAAAACCGTCATTAAAACATAAGTATGATAATATTATTATCTGAAGTTATAATATTACATGCGTAGTGCCTGCCTGTATATACGGGAGCTTAGCGCCTGCGACCTGAATGCCTGCCCCTCTAGACAAGTGGCATAAACGCTAGTAGAATAGAATAATCAATGTATGGGATTGACATAAGCTTACGACTAGTGATTAGATTCAACGTATCGAATTTGTAATTGGTAGCCAAATGTAACGAAACGTCAGATTAGTACATAATTCCCCATACAGAAGTGTCACTTTTGACAAACGAATTCTGCTGTTAGCGTACGGCAAAGCGTTAGCGTTTATCGAAATAGAATCGACACGGAGCGTTTGCCACTTGTCTAGAGGGGCTGATGTCTATTTGCATTTTGTACACAAACTTTGATAAATGATCTTACGCCTCATGATCCGCACTTGCGTACCAAATACAAGGATCTATTATTAACATTGCTATGTAATAACGATTGAAGGAGTGCTTCAAAGATGGCTAACTTTAATCCATTAGTGTTATGGATTAACTCGTGAATATTTATAATGCTTTCAATATTGCACCTGGTTCAGATACTCATTAATTAATTATTATTATTAATAGCTAAGGCACATTACCGAAATGGGCTTTAGCTTATATTAAAAATATTCTTTTCGATATAAATATTCTAATTTTTTTAACAAAGTATTAAGTCAAATTTTAATCATTTATATCTTTGACTTTAACGACTTTTACTTCTTAAAAAAGATTTGTTCGTTTTTATATTCATAAATGTATTAGATAAATTGAAATAAATTAAAATAAAATAAAGTGATCGCTGAGGACAGGATTCGAACCTGCGCGGGTAGAACCCATTGGATTTCAAGTCCAACTCCTTAACCACTCGGACACCTCAGCTGTGTGAGAATTATTATAATATTCGATATTATGCGGCTTCATAATATCATGATTACTTTTATTTGCACAAGTGTGTTTCGTAACTTATTATACTTACTTATGTAAAGCACTTACAAAGAAAACATACATACAACATGCTCATAAAGACACGTTTAGCAGTTTGGTGTTGCCACCAGAATAGTCCACTGCACAGCATATAAAGCTACAGATAAGCAGGCCATGACTTCTAGTCCCGACACGAATTCAGGCGCAAGTACCTATAGTTAAGGGTTTTCCAGTCAAGAAATTAATATTGTATACGTACTTAATATTGTATACATATGTATTATGTGCATACTAGCGACTCGCCCTCGCTTCGCTCGGGTTCTTCCCTAGATTTAGCACAGGCAAAGCCGCGGGTTCCGCTCGTTATGCATATAAACCTTCCTCTTGAATCGCTCTATCTATATTAAAAAAACCGTTTGCGTAGTTTTAAAGATTTAAGCATACATAGGGATATAGGGACAGAGAAAGCGACTTTGTTTTGTACGACAAACAACACCCATAATGTGATGGTCATAGTTTAAATTAATATTCTTTACCACCCATAAACTATAATATAGTTCCTAATGTGTTGTGAAGAACACTAAAACATTAAAAAGACAAAATAATTAATAATAGTAACGTATAATGAGTACTGGTTAATATATACAAGTTAAGCGTACGTAAATTTCGCGAACTTGAATGAAGCTGAGGTGTCCGAGTGGTTAAGGAGTTGGACTTGAAATCCAATGGGTTCTACCCGCGCAGGTTCGAATCCTGTCCTCAGCGGATACATTTTTTTATTTTTTTAAATAGACCATAGCAAAGTATTTTGTCATTTCATTAACGATTTTTGTTTCGTGTCCATGCAAGGACAAGAGAGTAAATTTTTTGTACACCTATCGGTCGAGTCCAAAAGGCCTACTTTTTGTTTCTAGATATGAAGCCATGCGATTATTTCCGATCAGTGTAATATAAATAATGTTATATAGCTTTATTCTCTCATGTAGATATATCTAGGGCCTAGATGTTGAGTACTTAATATTGTAACACGTTTAATAAAACATAACAAATTAAAAATGTTGTATTTTTCATTGAATAACATTACTTAATGCTCTAATAACAACTGTTAACTTTTGATTATATATTGATAAGCTTTTTTGCGGTTAAACCTGCGTAATATGTTGTTTACGATTGTTTTTATAGTAGGTACCTCCTATATAAAATATGCAATCAAGTAATTACACATACCTATGTACGAATATCGCACAAAAACACAACATAACAATCTATGGTCCGAACTAGAAGACTGTAGACAAGCCAAAGAAGCGCTACAGTGTATCGACGCTAAATTGGCCAGCAGTTTAATAAATCTAGACAGACGTCAACTTAGACTAATAACGGCGGTCATGGGCCATATAATAAACATCTATTTAATCTAGGAATTACTGACAGTCCCCTGTGCAGAGCCTGCATGGGAACTGAGGAAACGGCAGCACACGTACTCTTAAACTGTCCAGGTGTAGCGGCATACCGGGTACAACATCTTGGCACGCCAAGAGCACTTCCAGAGGTATTCAAGAAGCCAAAGAAGCTTCTGAAGTTCCTCGAAGAGCTGGGGTGGCAGGAATAACTAAGGAATATTCCCACACACGCAAAATAGGCGCAAAGTCGTCGAGTTGCGGATAATAGCTCGCGTGTACCATACCATACCATACCTATGTACGAGCAAGTCGTAATTTTTAAATATATGACTAGTTTAAGTGTGATTTCAATAATAAATTAAAAATACATTTTAAAAGCAAAATTTTACTGCTTTCCCTTGAGTTAGATATGTCAATAAATGTAGTCCGCATGTTACTCTAGGAAAGTAACTAGTAAGTAATGTCTGTTTTGAACTTCAGTCATAGCCATTTAGGTATTAAAATAATAATAATGTCCTCCAACCGCTTCCGGCCATGACGGCCAATCTCATTGAGACTGACCAACTGCGCAGGAGATATTATAGTGCACAAGTGTACGCGCAGACACAAGTGCACTCTCTATTCCTTATCATTCTCATACTCCGGTGGGACGACTGCTCGACACGACCAGTGAGAGCTAAGGCGCAGGACCGACGGCTAGATACGTGGTCTCCGAGGCACGGGGGTGACTTACCGCCAATTTCCCAATACCGGGATGTTACTGCGGCTTAATAAACAGAAAGAATTAATAACTAAACTTGGCCCACCCCGGGACTCGAACCCAGGACCTCTTGATGTATGGCCGTTAATGCTAGCCACTGCACCACCGAGTGTTATAATAATACAATTAGCATTAAACAATAAACATACACTCACAAATACCTACGAGTATATCTATACTTCGCCGACTTGAAACCTACTGTGTGAGTACCAATCTCGCTAACCATGGTCTGCCGCTAATTGATTAGTACGGTTTTCCAGGGTAAAAGGTAACTCATTTGCTATTGCCGACTGTAATATATCTCTGTGCCAAAGATCCATCATTACAAACTTTCACATTCACAATATTATGTTATTTTTTCCTTATAAAAATGGGGTTTTCTCGAGCTGTCGATGGGTTATTGAAGTAAATGTTTCCTTTAAGCGGTGATTCACGCCTCAATCAGTTCTAAGAAGCAGTTGGGGATGCTGCGCGAAAACTAGGGTTTGCACATTTGCTTAGATAAATTTCATTTGGATAATTATTTTTGAATTATAACCCATATCGCTATCAGATTCATGTGCATTTTATCAATGTTCATTTGTTTTCTATAGATAGTTCGTTCATATTTTTTTTGCAATCTACAAGTGTGGTTACAAACATACAAACTAGAGTTAATGAATGAATTAGTTATGCAGATTACCTCTTTTTAGGACACTCATAGAAAAAATTGCGTCTTTCATCATTGTAACCGTAAATATCTACCTCAAATGCTATGGCTTCAGCCACAAACACTGTTTCAAATTGTATATTATTTTAAAATAGTTAAAGTTATTAAACATGTATAAAAGTTATCTTATAAAATAATATTATCTGCTTATTAAAAATAAAATGGAAACCCTAATGCCTACGACCGAGGCAAGTTAGCTTAAAAATATGCATATTTTAAAGCTGTATTAAAATAATTAAATGTGATAAAAATATAAATTTATTACATATTTTAAATACCTACATATACATAAAATTGAAGTGTCTGTTTTTAATTTCAAATTGACAGCTTTTCACTCAATGCATATGAAAGTATATACGATACTAAGAACAAAAAACCAATTTTAAAAATTTTGGTCTGTCTGTCTGTTTTGAGTAATCTCTGAAAGAGACTGATTTTGACGGGACTTTCCCTCGCAAAAAGCTAATGTTATAAGGCGTAACTTAGGCTACTTTTAACCGACTTCAAAACAGAAGGAGGTTATATTTTAGAAATTTTATTTGTTTCAACTAGTGGAATTCATGCCGGTAAATCGAGTCGCTAGTATTTAATATTAATGTTTTATATAAATTGGGATTAAAATAATGAAATGGTATTTTATTTATAATCTTTAAACAAACATAAAAGTAATATGTTTGTATGTGTAATATGATATTACCTACAAATTTATATTATTTTATTATTACTTATAAAATTTCGGTATACGTATAATGGCTTCATAGATTTTGATGTTTTTTTGTGTAAATAGTTGTGGGTCACCTGCATCTACCAGGTAGATATGGATACTATTGGAGCTGTTGTCGAGATCCACAGATTTTTGAAGTAAAACTTCTTTAGAATCGATGTGATTTCAAACTCGATGAAACGAAAAAATAAGTCCATAGTACCAGGCGCTCAGAGACGGCGAAGAGTTAGCCTTATTTTAAATTCAAGTTTTACTTCTGACATGTGTACTTTGTAGTTTATACACACGCACTTTTTTTAATTTTTCGACTCCCAAAGGTCTACTATCAACATAGGAAATCTTAATGTAACGATTGTGTAATTTATCTACTTGTTATTTAGGTATATTATTTCTTTAAAGAAAAACAGGGTCTTTAAAGAAAAACAGGGTCTCGTCATTAATTAAAATACTTTCGTAAACAACTATTTAACCGACTTCAAAAAAGGAGGAGGTTATATGTTCCGTTGTATGTATTTTTTTTATGTATGTTCACCGATTTCTCCGCCGTCTGTGGGCCGATTTCAAAAATTTTTCTTTTGATTGGTAGGGTATAGTTCCGAGGTGATCCCATTGTGACCAAGTCAGGATCTGATGATGGGATCCCAGGGAAATCGAAGGCAACTCTCAAAATTTACAGGCACCTATTATGTTTTTGATATATTTTCTAAACCCGATTAAGCTTTTACGTATGAAAATCATCATCTCATGTGGATGAGCTGATGATGGAAGGTAAAATTCCTCAACAGTTGCTTTTTTTTTTGTGTTTTCACCGATTTCTCCGTGAATTGTGGGCCCATTTTAAAAATTTCTTTTTGTTCGGTAAGGTATACATTCAAGATGTTCTCATTGTCACCAAGTCAGCATCTGATGATGGGATCCTAGAGAAATCGAGGGCAACCCTTAAATTTTATCGGCACTGATTACCTTTTTCATATATTTTCTAAAGCTGTTCAAGAATTTGTGATGATGTAAGGTATATCTCCTCAACGGTTAGGAGTTGAAAGAAAATTCTTTTAATATTATACGTACTTATGAACTGATAGTCGTATTCATTCAGGATATTAGGTGGATTGATAATAGAAGGTAAATCTTATTAACGTCTACGAGTTACGTGGAAAAATAGACGTGGACAAATCTGGATTGACTATTGTCGTTCATTTCAAAACTTCGCTGACTTATTGGAGCAGTAGTTTAGTTAGCATTGCAATATTATATTTAAACATAATATCTAATTTCCACAAAAAAATTAAAAATAAATTATTTTTTAACAAAAATGAAAACCGACTTCAAAACCTTACAAATTGAAACTAAAAAGAAAAAAATATATAATTTTAATTACTTAGTTATTGTTGGAGTCGGTGCCAGCCAAAGCAAAATAATCTTAATACAATTTAATTAATGTATCAATTTGTAAATATAATCAAAATATCCGTTCGAAAGTTCATTGCAAAGGCAGGATAAAACTGTCCTTCTTGGCTGGCACCGACTCCAACAATAACTAAGTAATTAAATTTTTTTTTTCTTTTTAGTTTCAATTTGTAAGGTTTTGAAGTCGGTTTTCATTTTTGTTAAAAAATAATTTACAATATTTCATCTAGTTGTAATGTAGGTATATTTTAAAGATCTTATACGAGCATAACAAGCTTTTTTAAGCCAAAGAAGGAAAACATTTAGTTATGCATTTTACGGGGAAGTCCCTTATAATTGTAAAAAGTTGCGCAAGTGGTAAGTACAATTAAAAACACAATGTCGAAATAAAAAAGTTAAAGTAAGAATGAAGAAAATAATAATTTATTCTTTACTCTACTCTACTCTCTCTCTACTTATCTAGATTATTAAGTTTTTTTATATTTTTTTGACTGACTTCAAAAAGGAGGTAGTTCTCAATTCGATTCCATTTTTTATATATATGCTTTAGAACTCCGTTATTAATTAAACGGTTTAAAAGAGTTTTATCTGTGCAACGAGAAAATAACGGGACCTATCTAATGCCTAGAAGGTACAATACTTACTTAAATATTAAAATAAATCATTATTAATATTTAACTTTCCTATTCACTTTTGCTAACGACTGCCCTTGTTTTGTTATGTTATGAGTGATTTAAATCCGCTGAGGCGCTGTGACATCCGACTCCTCTGCAATAAACAATTGCATCAGCAATGACCGCATATTTTTCAAACTGGCGATACGTATTTTTTCTTAATTTAGAAAATAGAAGTTTATAAAGTTAGTAAATTTTAAATAAATTAAAATAGGAAATATTTAAAAATTTCCATTTTCATACTTTTTGAACTTCTTTTTAGCTTCAATATGAAGGCGATCAACCATAGTTCACAACGCTAGCCAAGTCCGGGATGGCTTCACATGTCTTTCGAAACTTACTATACTTCTCTCAGACATGCAGGTTTCTACACGATTTTTTACCTTACCGTAAGACAAGTGATAATATCTTGTAAAAGTTTCGAACATCAGAGGTTCGAGATCCGGGAATTGAACCCGGTCACTATATTTTCAGTGAGCACTTTATCATTGCACTACCTATTGCTTTGGGAAAACACGTAAAGTACTACTTACTACTATCAAGTCGTTTCTGAATTAAACCCATTTGTCAATATGTCCATTTGTCTTTTAGTAACAAGCGATTGAAGATGCAAGAATCCCATACGAGAAAAAGGGTGAATTAAAAATATTCTACAAAATTCAGGAGTTTCTCCCTTACAAAGAAAGTTTAGAATTAAATGTAAAATTATTATATATCGTTTATATCAATGACCTTAAAGTAAAGGTAGCAAGGAGGCGGGAAGGCAGAAAAGTTTTCGCCTTTGTGTAAATTGTTTGTAGATCAGAAGTTTGTAGATCCTCGGGGCCGTCTCCTCTGAACTTCGAATTTTATCATCGTTTGCATAACGGGTGGTGTTTCGCAGCCTTTACAATTGATTTACTTGCTTTGCTCTACATAAATTCTTGTTCCATTGTAAATATTTGGTTGAAATTTTGATGTTTTGTGTTTTAGATTTAGAATCAACGAAAATAATACATAAATTTCAAGTATTTCATTAAAATATCTTGAGAAGAACATATATATTTTATCATTTAGTTTTATAAACACTATATTTTATCAGCAAAAAGCTGAACTTTGTGAGGGTTCGATTAGTTTTTCTAACGGGTAATAATGTTACAGCGCTCTTAACTCTTTGGTTTTCTAACAGATAGCGGCAAAGTTAATGTTCATTTATTTATTTATTTATTTATTTATGGTTTACCAGCAGTTTAACAATTAATACATTCAATCACTTCAAAAATCACTACTAACAATTGTAAATTGTAAAACTATTTAAAGGTAAACACAACATGCATCAGATAAACTAGATAGAATAGAAGAATGACAAAAAAGTACATAAGTATAATCTACATTTGCTTATTTGCTATAAGTAAAAGTTGATCTAAAACATTTCTTTTGTATGCGGAAATAGAGGAGTTGAAAATGTCGGTTGAGCCACTGCATTGGTTAAATATTTTTGAAATACGCGGGATAGTGGAGTTCGCTCCAAGCACAGTTCTTCTAAAAGTAACATGAAAAGGCTTAATTACACCACGAGGCAACCGAGGGGGGACATAAAAATTGAACAACTGCAGAAGGTGAGGACAGTCTATTTCATTGCGACAAATTTTGAAAAGGAACATCATATCGAGCATATCTCTTCGCACACTAAGTGATACCATTCCAAAGTGTTGTAGCCTGCTGTGATATGATTCTAAGTTCTTAGTAATCCCCGTTGAAAACGCTAAATGCCGTGTAAATCGTTTCTGCAGTCGTTCAATTCTCAAAGAATGGGTTGAGTAATGTGGACGCCACACCACACTGCCGTACTCCAAGATGCTTCTCACAAAACTATTATAAAGAAGAATTTTAGTACTCGGTTTAAAAACCCTCTTACAGACACGGATAATGAAACCTAGCATTTGAGAAGCCCTTTTGATTATCATGTCCATATGGGGTATGAAAGTTAGTTTTGAATCTAAAGTGATACCAAGATCTTTAATTGTGACTACTTCTTGTAAAGTAACGTTATTAATGTGATACGTAGAAGGAAATATATTGAGATTTCTAGTGAATTTGATATGCTTGCATTTATTCACATTCAAACTCATACCATTTTTTTGGCACCATTCAGTCAAACGTGTTAGGTCACTCTGGAGCAACAACGAATCCTCTTCAGAGTTTACGGTACGAATAAATTTAATGTCATCAGCATATAGATATGGCGTTGAATGTTTAAAGCAAGTTGTTACATCGTTTACAAATATATTAAACAGAATGGGACCTAAAATAGAGCCCTGTGGAACTCCTGAGGTAATATAGTATTTGTCTGACTGGTATCCGTTTACTGTTACATAAAAAGACCGATTTTGCAAATACGATGCAAACCACTGTAGCATAAAGCCCGACACCCCATAACAAGAAAGCTTGTGCAAGAGTTGTACATGAGGCACCCTATCAAACGCTTTGCTCAGATCCGTATATATAGCATCCACTTGACAACGATTGTCAACAGAATCTACAATAGCATTGGTGAAAGTAACAAGATTTGTTATGGTTGATCTTCCCTTGACAAAACCATGCTGATGATTTGTTATAGTATTTTTAAAATAGTAGTTGATAAACGGGCAAACAAGATCCTCCAAAATTTTAGCAAATTGGCATAAAATAGATATTGGGCGGTAATTACAAATGAATGTTTCGTCTTCACTTTTATTATATTTTGTTTTAAGTGGTTATAAAATAATATTTATTTTGTCAAATAACAGATCTAGATATGAAGTTAAATAACTATATTAAAGAACAAATCTTTATATTACCTATATAATATACCCTATCAGAAAAATAATAATTTTGTATGAATCTTAGTAAAAGCGCAGGCTACTTGAAGATTTTTTTCTCTCGATGATATTTTATCATACTTTTATTAAGGCCTTCATATTTTGTCTTTAGTAATTAAAGTAATTGTCTTGTTAAATAACTTTCAGAATCTATAAAATGTTAGATTACGAATTATATACTTACTAAATAGATAGATAAGATGAAAGAATAATATGCAAATAATAAAAAATAAGATGAAAAAAATAGCAAAGGGACAGGACTCTCGTACCATTATTATCAGTCTTTAACAATTCATGGTTTGTAATCGTATACGTACAGAAATCCCCATTGTTCTTGACTATTGATAGTATTTAAAACATGCGTCAGTGTGGCCGGAATTTATGGATACATTTTATAATTTGTGCATTTATGGCTTTCTCATACTTAGGAAAAATACGATGTTATCTATGTCATATTGGTTGTGCTGTTCTATATTATAGTAATTTAAATAAAAAAATAAATTACATAACGAAAAAAGATAAGCTCGCTAAGCTTGCTTGCAGCACTCGAAGACTTCAACCACTATTCTCATATCTATAACTAGCACTTCCTACGGCTTACGGCACGCGTTCTAAAAACCGGAAAACAAATTCTTTTTGAGTCGCGCGGTATGATATTTTGCAGAACTAACGCCCGCCCTTCCCGTTTTTGCAACATTTTTATTGATGCTCCGCTTCTATTAGTGGTAGCGTCATATAATATAGCCGTCCTCGATAGACGGACTATCAAACACAAAAAGAATTTTTCAATTCAGACTCGTAGTTCCTGAGATAAGCGCGTTCAACCAACCAAACAAACAAACAAACTATTCTGCTTTATAATATTTGTATAGATAATCATAGTCACCATGAAATCAGCTGGATTTTGTAAAATTGGTTTGTTGTCTTTTCCCCTTTATATTTCACATTTAAAGTTCTTAGTGGATACGAAAATGAGAAGTTGATTACCGAATGACAAGATATTATTACGCAATTGTGGAATATTAAAGCTAACTGCTATAACTATTAAAATATATTAAATTTTGGTTTTAATAAGTAGATACATAGTTTTAGTTTTCAGTTTTAGTTTTCCACAGTTACAGCACATAGTGAGCTTGCCTTAGAAGCAATTCAAATCTAAAATTAAAAATACGTTATTGAACAAGACTTATTACACTATCATGGAATACTTAGTAGATGTAAATGTGTGGGATTTTGTGTCTCACGTAGGATAAATAGATAAATATTGTAATAGTGTTACCAAATATTTTTTTGAAAAGAGCAACTGTTGAGTTTCTCGTAGGTTCTTCTCAGCAGAACAGCATTCCGAGCCGGTGGTAGTTTACTCACAGACTTATAGACTGACATTTAATTTTAATAATGACGATTCAAAAGAACTTGTAAAAGTCTACTTGAATAAAGAATATTATTATTTGATTTGAGTTTGATCTTTTTATTTTTTCAATTCTTTTAAACGATGCCAGAACGAAACAGGGGCGTGTCACTAGTAAATCAATATAATTATGATTACACAGTAGTTTATTGTTAGAAAAAGTTGCATAAGACTGATATAGCGCAGTCAGCGTCAACGACCCGCTGACTCAGTCGCCAGTCACGCCACCACCACCGGCCGACAGACGATGCAATTATTAAACTAATATACACCTAAGCAAATACCTTTGTCTGAATAACTTATTTTACAGCAGATGTACCATTTATGTTATCCTACTTATCTAGACTAAGCCCGCGTCATGATTTATGTCTATTTACTTTACAAACATTAAGCATTTGTATGGTAGCGTATAGCCGCGCATAATCGTACAGCTTATCTTGTAGTACACATTTTAACATTTACTCGACAATTTTTTTATGAAACTCTTTTCTTAACTATGTTTTTATGTTTTAAATCAATACAATTAAAAAAATTATGATTAATGCGCATAATAAAAAAGTAATGCGCCGTTTTTTACTAACAACAAGTATCAACTGACTGGGCATTGGTTTATATTACTTGCGTCCAAAATACTCTTTACCTTAATTTTTTTGAACCTCAAAAAAATAAAACATTTATATAGATGAGTTATACCTAAATATAGATATGTTATTTTAGCACGGGTTTATTTTTTGTAGTTTGTGATATTCGACACTGCACGATTAAGCATTTTTGCTTCGCACGTGCGCTGAAGTCATACGAAACAGCGTGCGCTGTGTCCCTAGATTGCTTGAAAATTTTCATTCAAATAGTCATTAGAACATTCTAGAAGTTTTGCCCTAACAACTATAGATATAGATATTTCGCTTTTTCTGACGTCCCTTATGGGCACGGGCCTTTATCACGGTACGGGTTGGCGGAATTCACCGTATTTCGTTCAAAAACTTCCTAGGTTCTAAGAATACAGGTGTTGTTTTCCTGCACCGCTAGACAAGATGATTAGATTTGATTAACATCATTAATACCAGTCTAGACATGTTGGTTAGTACAAGTAACTTTAGTGTGTATACACGTTACACACACGTACACACATACAAAATTTCGCATCAAAAACTTGTCCGATTACGTATACTAAAGTTAATCTGCGATCGATAAACACGTTTATATAATGACATTTACGGCTGGTCCAGCCAGGCGTGTGCGCTCATCTCGCCGCTTGGCGCCAGCTGATCCATGAAATAACCTTCGCTAAAATAGCCGAGAACTTGCTACTTGACGCTATATATGTGTACATTGTACAGTTTAGATATATAATGACGAAAAAATCCGAACTTCTATTTCTATGCTAAAACTTAATTGTTTTTTTATATGATCTATGGAAATGATGAATGAGATTTGTTAAAAAATCTTGTATTATCCTTCGTTTACATGTAAATTTAAGTTTTTTTTAAATCTACTTAGACATAATGCTTTTTATCTGGAGTGCAAACTGATATGTGGAAGACTTTTAGTATTCAATAATATATTTACAAAAAATTAGAAAATATGTCATCATCCTTATTAGATTTTTTTTAATTTGCTAAATGGAAGTGACTTGAGTAAAATGAAGATGAAACAGGTAGACTTGAACCAAAAGAATAACAATTTCAAAAGTAATCCACCATAAAAGTATAATTGGTTGGCCAAACTCTCCATTTTAATAAGAAAAAGAAAAGGTAGAGCTTCTTCAGATACAATAATCTAACCAAACCTGAAAGTTAATTTATCCCTTCAGCAACAGATTCAAGCATGAAATGAGTCTCTAAAACGCTAACCGTTTTAGAGACGCTAGTTGACCGAGTAACTTGTTACCAGTTACACCCTAATGATTCGAAATAGTTGTTTACCTTCAGGCTAGTAAGTATACAGGAGTTTAGGGGTAGAGTCTGTCTTATATTGAAACAATCTCTAGCTTTAGTTTGTTTAACAATTTATTTAAACCTATTGAATTATTCAATATATTTTATTTTATTGGGAAGCTTGTCTGTTTTTGGGAAGCTTTCGTCTATTATGGTCAATCAAGTTTTCATGAAAAAAAGTTAATAATGAAAAAAAATGTATATATTATGAAAATACAAAAGCTTTTGTGCTTTTTAACATATAAAGGATATTGTTTTGCTAATGTAATAAGAAAACATAACTTAACAAAATTAACTATATCTATATGCCAATAAGTTATTGGCAATAACATCCATGCTTTTTAGTGGCGTAATTTAATTCACCATTACCTATCACATTTAATGTTGATTGCCTGCACATTGGGTCTAAGGGTCTACTCGGTCTGAATTAGGCTTACCTGGGGCTTCCTAATATCTCTCATGCTAATACACAAACAAAAACAGAACTAGTCTGAGGAGCTTAAAGCGCTGGAAGCCATGTGCCATATGATTTGAGGAAGCAGGATTTATTTACCAACCTATATGACGTCCTTTAGTTTGGCCTTTGTACTAGGAAGTTTCAACCAACCAAGCAATCAATAGATATGGACCATGTGGACATAGTGATGACATTGTGAGTGCCGCTAGAGTCGCGTACCGTGGCGCGCCCCGCGAGGTCGCCGTAACGTAATACTGACGAAATGCTGGGAAATCGTTACCAAGTTATCTGATATTCATATTGTACATCAATTAACGTGATTAATCACGCGCCAAATGAATAGATTGGTTTAGTTCGTTAAGTAAATATCATCCGATGCGAGGTTTGTATAAAACATGTTATAGTTTTCAGTGGAATTGAGAATTGTTAGTTAATATTTACGAATTTATTATAATCGAAATGTATAAATTAGTTTTTAATAGTTCAATTTCCATTCCATTTGTATAATATTATTCCATAAGTATGCGTGTAAAATATGATGGTTTATAGAAAAGAATTAGATTTTTAAAATATTTCAGAATGTTCGATAGCTTTCTTTTAGATATGTGTAATTTCTCCTTTCTTTGCATATAGTGGGTTTCTGAAATCAAATCAAAATATTTTATTCAGCGTAAAAATTATTACAATTTCTTACTGAACGTCTTGAGTCTACTACCAGTTCGGAAAGAAGAAACCTGACCTGAGAAGAACTGGCGAAAGATACTCCGCTTTAAGTTGCTTCGGTGAAGCTAAAACATTTAAAAATCTATAGTGTAGAGATTAACAGGGACGCCTATCTTTCCAACCAATACTTACGAAGCTAAGTTTTTGGATCATAAAAAGACAGCAGTAATCATTCCGACTGCTGCGTCGGGAGATAGTTCCGCGTGTTTCTCGATTTAAATATTAATATTACTTAATTAAACATTTTCCCCATGCTCGAGTAGAACCGTGACATTTGACTTTTTGTGTGCTAACGATGAATAACTTCGACCCAGACCCACATGTGAAATTTGAATGAATCATTAAATATGTTACATATTGTCTTATGTTAGTATCTTACTCCTTGGTGTAAAACAATAAAAAATTTCTTTATACTCTTTACTTTGTATTTTAACTTACCCTAGCTTCATTGGGGTGTGGTCCATAGGTTTTTGAAGTGAAACTTCTTTAGAATCGTTGTGATTTCAAACTCGATGAAACGAAAAAATAAGTCCATAGTACCAGGCGCTCAGAGACGGGGAAGAGTTAGCCTTAGTTAGATCTCGCCCACCGCGAGTCAGTGACATTTCTAACTCAGTCTTACTCGTGGGTGTGACCTTAGCGCCATCTCTCTCTCTCAACGAGCTTAGACGGGGTTATCTATACTAATATTATAAAGAAGTAAAGTTTGTTTATTTGTTAAATTGTAAGGGGTAATCTCGGGATCTACTGAACCGATTTTAAAAATTCTTTCACCAATAGAAAGCCACATTATTGCTGAGTGTCATAGGTTATATAAAAAACCGAAAAATAAAAAGGCTTATACGTGGTAGTGCGTTTTGCAAAGTGAATCGGAGAAAAAACGGTCTAATGAAAGCGTTTCTTACGAACGCTGCCTTAACTATGAAAGATATATTTTTGAGTTCTAGAGAAAAGATGTGGAGCTTAAAAATGCCTACAAAAAAGTCAACGACAGCATATGTCTAACTTTTATATTTAAGTGACAAAAAGTAGTTTTTTTAATATTAGTATAGATAATTTAATTTTTAATTTTTAATATTAATAAAATAATTTAAATTATTTAAACACTCTGTACTAAAAAAGGATTATTAACATTATGCCCAACGAAGTGGGCACGGGTCAGCTAGTTTAGTATAAATATAAACGAGATTTAAAAATTAGTTTGCCAAAGAAGATTTACTTCTGACATGTGTACTTTGTACACACGCACTTTTAATTTTTTTATTAGTATATGGAACCCTAATTCTTAATTGCTTTATTTAGTGAAAATCCTGTCAAAATCGGTCCACCCGTTTCCGAAACTCCGGTTTAGCCGGAACAAATAGACAGACACTAAAATTAAAGAGATGAAAGTTCTACTCAAATGCAACTGTAGGCTGCGCTTCCAATACTACATAATATATTTAAGACGTCTTTCGCTTCGTAACAGTATTTATATTGAATAAAGAAAACTTTGTGGTTGTCTTTTTTTTTGGTAGAGCTATCCAGCCAGATAAGCAAGCCTTACTTTGTCTTAGTACAATGTGCCTCAGCATAACTTATACTTTGTAATACAGTGTACGAGTAGTAAATAATATTAATACTCTTTCACTCTGCCTACTACGCGTTATTCGAAGTTAACCGAACAGACAGATATCATTACTTTCCGCGTAAATAATACGGATGACATCTCAAAACCGCACAGTGTCCAGTTTCAAAACATCAAGCAGCCGCATCTCATTATGCATGCACATTATACTCGTAGATATGTAACATTTCTTATTATGATTCTTATTTTATTAAGAGCAGACTTTTGATGTGAAAATTTACAGCAAAATCTAGAAGAAAGTTTCTTTACGAAGCGAGCTTAAATATGAGCTTTCTTAATAAGCTCGATTACTTGAGATACCTTTATTCGTATTGTAAATGAATACGAAATATATTCATTAAGATTTGAAAGTATGGAAGTAGAATGAAGAAATAATATATTTTGTGGCTACTCAACTGAAAAAGATAATCTTATGTTTCAGTCAAAATGTGTCCTGGCTATTAAAAAGATTGTCTCACGAGTCATGACTTTCCCACACTGGTGTGATACCAATTACTAAAAAATAAATTAATTTAGAAAATTACTTGAGAGAAATCCCTTGAAAGCCGTTAAACTCTACATTAAATAGATATATAAGCTACTCGTATTTAAAACGAGCTTAACGCTAATTAAATAAAGATAATGACATATTTGCTCTTGTTATTGCTATTTAATTTTTAACTGCAAATGAGAGAAAATACCCAGTTACTTGTATGTTATGAATTATGACGGCGTCGTTAAGGAAATGGTAGCTGTCATCCGATCATTAGCCGCTGTAATTACTGTCTCAGAATCTTGCTGTAAACTTGTCCAATCAATTAATTGGTGTAATAAGCTATGTGTGCAGTTACGCTGGAAATAGATGAAGTTATGCCTATTAATGATAACTTATGTAGGCGATCTTGCTCGTTCAGTGGTTAAGTGTGAAGTTTTATTGAAAAAAGCTCTCCTATTTATAAAAGCTTTGTGATATATCTGTAAAAATATTCTAATAGGGCAAGGTAGGGTACCTTTTTAATCAATCTATAATAATATACAAGTTGTTGCCCATATTTGTTACAATCATCCACTATGCAGTCATACTGTTACTGTATTAAAATTTTAACATTTCCATACAAAGTTACGTTAGCACTTAGCAATACTAATTATTTAGATTTTCCTCGTATTTATTATTTACCTATTTCACTTTATATAGGAAAATTAATATACAATATTAAATGTTTTTGTGTCTTTAGAGGTGCCTCTTCGTTCTTATAACGAGATGAATTTTTATCGAGGCAACGTATTATTTAATGGTAAAAATCGATAAATGACTCATTCTATCTCATAACTGATACATTACCATGTATTTACTAATATAACTTGTTATTATAGGTGATTTAACAAACTAGTTCTTATACGCGCCTCTATTCTAAAATTAAAAATACATTATTGAATAAGGCTGTTTACACCATCACGGAATACTTAGTAGATGTAAATGTTTGGGATTAATGTCTGGTTGTGTCTCACGTAGGATAAATAGATAAATATTGTATTGAAATTTTGTTACCAAATATTTTTTTGAAAAGATTTTTTTGAGAGCAACTGTTGAGTTTCTCGCCGGCTCTTCTCAGCAGATCACTTCGCTTACTCACAGACTTACAGACTTTTTTTTTAATTTAAAGGTTAACACGTTCACTGCGTTACCAGGTCTAAACACCTTGTATTACGTCTCGCGTACAGTGCGGCTAAGAAAAGTGTAGACTTCCCTGTCGTGCGGAAGGCATAACTTCAATTTGGTTCGGTGTAGGAAAGAGATGAATATATATCTAAGATGTATTTGTTAAATAGAACCCAATGGTATACCTACCTTAATACCGGGCTTATAAACCTGGTACCGCACAGAAGAAATAAAATATCATCACAGTGCGAAACCAGGTCGAAGCACCTTGTACCTCGCGCACCTGGTACCGCACCCCACGCTAGCTTCGCGCGGCTAGTGTTGGCTTGCATTCGCGAGAAACGCAGCCATCGACATAGGACTAACAAAAAGGTGCCGAAGAAAAATAATCCACGGCTTTTGTGAGGACAGTAACGCGGTTAATATTAAATCTAATCATAGATTGATTGATCAAAAACAGGTGAGTCTTTATTACTATATATTTTATTCTTTTACAAAAAAGGACTTTGACAATGATACAGGTAATTTCAACGCAGACGAAAACGTATGCACACATACACATCCACATCCAATCCACGCACACATATACACCTATAAATAAAAAATAAATTGATAAATTTATCTTTCTGAAAACCCGCGCGAAAAATTAAGAAACACAATTTAACAAAAGGTGTTAAGCAGAGGAATTGGATGCTACGAAAAACTCCGAACCTTTTACCGAAAAAGCTACTAAGCTAACAAAAAGTTAAAAAAAAATACCGGAATGTGTTCAATCTAAAAGAAACTTTTGTTATCCATGCTTTATTGAAAAACATTAAAACATGCTTGTTTTTTTCTTTTTGTCATTATATTAAAACTTAATTAAGACTCTATATTTTTATTTCACATCCCTAAAATACGCACCAGACTTCCCATATACAGTGCGGTACAGGGTGCATAGACCCTGTATTTTAAAAATAGCTATAATTTTTAAACTAAACAAGTTATTTACAAACGGCTTCAGGTGTATGTCAATTAGTTCATTATTATTAATATTCAAAGCAAAAAATCAAATATTTTTTGACATGAAGCCAAAAAAAGGATTTAAGTTTCTTAAATGTTACAGGGTCTATAAGCCTTGTACCGCAACAATGGAAGTTTTATTACCAGGTGCATAGACCTTGTACCGCATGAATGGAAAGTATAGAAAAATAACAGCCGCAGTGAACGTGTTAATAATGTAAAAATGACGATTTGAAATAGCTTGTAAAAGTCTAATCTAATTGAATTCAGAACATTTTGATTTTATTTGATTTGATTCAAGTAGACAAAATGGACAAAAAACGACCAAGTGCTACTTCACTACATAGTATAAAACAAAGTCGCCTTTTCTGTCCCTATATCCCTATATCCCTATGTGCGCTTAAATCTTTAAAACTACGCAACGGATTTTGATGCGGTTTTTTCCAATAGATAGAGTGATTCAAGAGGAAGGTTTATATGCATAGCTAGCGGATCCCGCGGCTTTGCCTGTGCTAAATCTAGGGAAGAGCCCGAGCGAAGCGAGGGCGAGTCGCTAGTAGTTATATAAGTTTAACTCAATAAACATTATTTCTGTTTAAATCTATTACGTTAATTAATAAATTACTAGAAACCTATTAAAAATAATGACAATAATGTCATTTTACACATTACAATTTATATGCGAGTCTCGGGTCGGGCCATGTTTAGTTATTGAGTCTTTCTGTTTTATAGTCTTTTTTTTTCTTTCTTTTTGCCTCCCTGGAGTTGAAAAGTTGGCGGTGTTCCACCCCCGTGCCTCGGAGAGCACGTTAAGCTGTCGGTCCTGCGTCTTAACTCTCACTGGTTATTTCGAACAGTCGTCCCACCGGAATATGCAAGTGATAAGGAACAGAGAGCGCACTTGTGTTTGTCATACACTTGTTCACTATAATATGTCCCGCGCAGATGACTAGTCTCAATAAGATTGGCCGCCGTGGCCGTAATAGGTTAGGAGGACATCATCATCATTCAATAATGTCCTGTCAACTGTGTCATTATTTGCTTTGAGCATATGTATACTTTTGTGGGTATACGAGTATTTTTAACCGACTTCAAAAAAGGAGGAGGTTATATGTTCCGTTGTATGTATTTTTTTTAGTTGTTCACCGATTTCTCCGCCGTCTGTAGGCCGATTTCAAAAATTTTTCTTTTGTATGGTAGGGTATAGTTCCGAGGTCACCAAGTCAGGATCTGATGATGGGATCCCAGGGAAATCGTAGGCAACTCTCAAAATTTACAGGCACCTATTATGTTTTTGATATATTTTCTAAAACCGATAAAGCTTTTACGTATGGAAATCATCATCTCATGTCGATGAGCTGATGATGAAAGGTAAAATTCCTCAACAGTTGTTTTTTATGTGTTTTCACCGATTTCTCCGTGAATTGTGGGCCGATTTTAAAAATTTCTTTTTTTTTCAGTAGGGTATACATTCAAGATGTTCTCATTGTCACCAAGGCAGCATCTGATGATGGGATCCTAGAGAAATCGAGGGAAACCCTTAAATTTTATCGACACTGATTACTTGTTTCATATATTTTCTAAAGCTGTTCAAGAATTTGTGATGATGTAAGGTATATCTCCTTAACGGTTAGGAGTTGAAAGAAAATTCTTTTTATATTATACGTACTTATAAACTGATAGTCGTATTCCTTCAGGATATTAGGTGGATTGATAATAAAAGGTAAATCTTATTAACGTCTACGAGTTACGTGGAAAAATAGACGTGGACAAATCTCGATTGACTATTGTCGTTCATTTCAAAACTTCGCTGACTTATTGGAGCAGTAGTTCAGTTAGCCTTCCAATATTATATTAAAACATAATATCTAATTTTCACAAAAAAATAAAAAATAAATTATTTAAAAAAAAAAATGTAAACCGACTTCAAAACGTTAAACTAAAAAAAAACAAAATAATTTTAATTACTTAGTTATTGTTGGAGTCGGTGCCAGCTAAAGTAAAATAATCCTAATACAATTTAATTAATGTATCAATTTGTAAATATAATCAAAATATCCGTTCGAAAGTTCATTGCAAAGGCAGGATAAAACTGTCCTTCTTGGCTGGCACCGACTCCAACAATAACTAAGTAATTAAAATTATTTTCTTTTCTTTTTAGTTTCGATTTGTAACGTTTTGAAGTCGGTTTTCATTTTTGTTAAAAAATAATTACATTAAACCTTAAAGGACAATAGAATTAAAGCGTATTTAACGATTAATTATAATTTATATACCTTTAAAATGTTACCTTTTAATGATAAAAGTAATGTTATTTTTTTATTTTTAACCTTATTTTTTTATTTTTACTTATTAGGTTGGCTTTTTTTTTAAAATCTTCGTATTTATTCATGTGTCTTGTCATGTAGGTACCTATACATTTAAGTGATTTTATTGTAATTAGACATATCTTAAATTATGTAATGTTATTCGTATACTATCCACCATATTTTAAGGAAGAAAAAAAAGGGGGGGTTCTCAATTCGTCGGAAACTTTTTTTATAATAAACTAGCGATCCCCTAGATTTAATTCGAGCGAAGCCGCGAGTTCCGCTAGTAAATATATATAAAACTTGTTAAAATATATATTAAAAGCTTCCTCGAGAACCACTCGCGAACAGACAAACAGACAGAGAGACGCGGCGGAAGACTTAGTTTTATAATATTCATTGATTCTCATCTAACAAACATTTTAACGAATTTACTGGTGTTAATATAGTGCTGTAGTAATTGTTCATAGAACTCATTACAAATAAATATATTTCAAGGAAAACATTTATTCTTATATTGAAGCTATAAAATGTTTACTATAAAAACTATACAAGTCGTTATATTAATGTACAAATAGTATGGATAATGGACATATTTAACTGGTAATACACGTTATATAACACACTGATAGCTACACTGACTCAGCGGTTACAAATTCTACAGGGTCTACACAAATGGGCTGGTTTGATTCTGCGTAAGTAAATGTAGCAGCGGATTGGTCTCATTCTGCTTGAAACATATGAATGTTTTGCATTTTTACCTTCATCAGGTCATAGCTGAAGTCGTTTAAAGTCGAAGATGAATTTTTGTTCTATAAAAATATGCGTTTTAATCATGATTAAAGTTTTAAAAAAAATTGATGAAATCAGTATGACTGGAGAATAATTCATAAAAATATCCTCTTGCATTGTGCATATTGATAAGCATATTTAAATAGTCGGAAAAATTAAGATATAGATATATTTAACCTTAATGGTCGAATGTAAGTACTAATCATGTTTAAATCATTTTCTTTAATGTTCATGCGAATATTTAATTAAAAAAAATATTTATCCAAAAAATATTATTTAAATTATAAACGTAAGCGAAGACACAGGACGCTGCTTACTAAAAATAAATAATTTTAGCATAATTGAATGAACATTATTATCAAATTTTAATACATATAAGTTAATTAGAAATTAGGTAAGTGTCGATGACCCCGCGATGATCGCAAATCACCGCAGAATGCAGGTCGCTGCATGGAAGGCCGTTTCCGCGCAGCGCAGCCGTGAGCCGACACTCGCGCCCCGGCTCCCACCGCGTCCGCACGCGATGGCCACGCCTTGACGCCGAGCCACAGTATACGTGCTAGTTGCTCCGAGCCACACGTGCCACAAGCCACGATACACCCGTGCCACAGAACACCCTCAGCCGAATACCAAGTGTTTATAGCTCCTGCAAAATCGACGGAAAACGGTAAGTTTTCTACTTGTATACAAGGATTATTATTAAGCTTTAAGGATATTTTATGTCTTTATTTATTTTTTGTAAATATTCATGTTTATTGTGGTTTAGTCAAGTCTATGTTAGAGTACAACTACTAAAAACACGAATTTCGTAAAGACTAATTGCATAGTTAAAAACAAAATTGTAAGTCGCCGGGTCTTGTTTTTGTTTGTCAAGCATGAAATATATATTTTAAATAAGTAAAATATTATATAAATTTACCAATTTTAAATGACTCAGTACTCATGTTTTATTATTCGATTGATTGTGCGTTCGCCGGCATTGTTGCAACAGTGGACATCGCACGTCATACGTGTCTCCGGTGACAGGCTCGCGTTTTCTGCAAATCGATGAAAGTGCTACTAGAGTTAGTGTTAGTTCGTGGAACGTTTATCTAATACACAAATTTTCCTTAAAGTTAAAAAAAAATTATAGAAAATTTCTTAAGAAATACTATTTATCTTTATGTTATGAAACTATATAAGCATATACTTATTAAAAATTAACTTAGTTATTAGAAACTACAAATCTGTCGTTTTTAGTAGTATTGGTAAAAATTTATGCTATAAAGCGGAATTAAAGTTGATAGCCATGAAATATCATGTAGAGTTCAAGAGTGACATTTTACGATACGATAAATAAATAAAAACGTTGGGGCGTTTACACACATCACCATCGAGTAGTTCCATAGTAAGTTACGAGGCTGTTTTGGATACAATATATCTATATTAAGTTTTACATGGTATTTATAAATATAAACACCCATGACATTCATTCATTCATCACAACAAATGAATGTCTTCAGCGGGTTACAAACCCGCGATCACTGACACAGTAAGTAGGGTCACTCTACAAAATGAGCCAAATGTGTTATCAAAATATATATCGAATAGTATGGCAAAGATGCGTCAGTAGGATCCTGTTCAGTATAATTACCATAAATTCTGTACTAATTAAATATCCTACCTAATAACAATATCGAGATATTAAATATAAACAAAATATAAGTTATTTTTATTAAAGGATTGGTTAAATTTTGCTCTTAAAATTTCAAAAATCTAGGCTATCTACAGATTCCATATTATTATTTTCATAAGCGATGGAAAAATTTCGCTTTCGTCTTGCGGATCCAATTTACAACGCAAGGTTGCGCCGGCGCAAGAAAATGAATTTAATTAGTGACGTTGTGAACTTTGACAGCTACTGTCAAAACTTAGCGAAATTGACTGTCGATTTTTGCTTTGTTTTATTATTTTTCCTTAATAAAGTATTCTGACGAGACCTATCATTTTAAAATTGAATTTACAAATTATATGCAAATATTATGCATAAAAAAATAAATATTAGTATACGTATATGTTTACAAATTGACTGACTCATCGTGATTACGGTAGTCTTTAAACGGTTATAATGCAAGAGCACTTCTTGGAAGCTTTCGGTGTCTTATTCGTAGAATTAAAGCTTCAAAACCGTTGGCTTAACGCTCGCTTCTGTTAAGATACGAGTATGTTATGTGTACTATGTTATTTTACTTATTATAATATAAAAATAAATTATATATCAATAAAAATGAATAAATGCACATGCAACTTTGCAGATGTAAATGTGTTGAAATAATACTAGTTCAATCAAAGATGAGTCCCACGTTATTATATTGTTCAAAAATATTACATATATTTTAAAGAATTTTGAGTTTCTTTCTAATAGTAGGAACTAGTTTCCTCACACGTTTACAGTACCTACTGACAATATATTTTTATTACAAAATTGTTCAAAGTTTCAAAAGTACTTTTAAAAGTCTATTAGAATAAAAAATATTTGATTTTAAAACTTATTATAAATTATTGTAAACGTTTCACTCATTATAATCATTAGTATAATAATTAATAGGTAAAAGAAATTGGTTTGCTCTACACTTAAAATATATTACGCTTTATATTACGAATTTATTTTTTCTAGAGCAGAATTTATTCTAGAAATTTTCTCAAAGTAAACCTTAGGCCATTTAAAATGACCTACGCGAACAGAGTCGCGGACATTTGCATATAATATTTATTTAATAAAATCTATATAAAGCTCAATGTATTCTGTTTTACTCAAGCAGTTAGAGCTTATTCATTACAAGTAACAAAAGAAAAATTATATCGATTTTCCTAAGATCTAAAAGCACCTAAAGACGTGGACCAAACATAGCAATCCGTACAGGTAGTTGACAAGTTCTTGCGATGTAGTTTATATATGTAGGTGTTCCAAGAATAGCAATCGACTATCTGCGGTACGTAGAATTGCTTTATATAGTGTTAGTAATAGCAGCTCCCCTAGACCCTGTGACGTCGAGCTCCAAGTAAGGAAGGATGCGTCGACCATCATTGTATGGTAATAGGCGTTCACTGCAAGTGTGCACCGTCTGTCAGTCTGACTGTTGTCCGGCAACGAGAAGCATGTCAGGAAATACGATCAAGGTGTACATCTTTAGCTTCCTTCAGCCATTCTTCATATATGCTTGATAGCATCTCAATTACCTATGATTTTGTTGTAATTTAGTACGAGTATTAATCCTAATAACATCTAGTGGTTTAATTAATGACAGAATGTGTTAGTAAATAATATAAATGATCCTGTTTTTGGCTCTAATCTAGGTTCAACTTACAATTACGTATAAAGATTTGAAGACAAAAAATTACAGTCTACCACAAATGTTGCGGAAAGCAGGTAGATTAAAATGAATTTGCTAGTGACATGGATATATAGCTTATATAATTAAAGAAGTATAATTTGCCAGCGCGGAATAGCAAGTCCGGTGGGTAGCGGACACTTGCGTAAGGTAATTGTCAGCGCGCGCGGTGAATCGCGAGCGTCGTGCGCTCGTAGTACAGGAGCTGGCATGCTATATTGTTACATACATATTATGTACATGATTTAAGATTGGTTTTAAAAGTTTTTTTTAATGTGAGTATTAATTATTATTTTTGTATAAAATTGTAAAATAGAAAATATTGCATTGTCCATTTAATACGTATTAATACGTTGCAAAAAATGTACTTATGTTATTAGTTTTTGTATTTTATTTGTATTAGTACTTATGTACATTAGTAGAAGTATTAGTTAAATTTAACAAGTCACATATACACCGTCATGGATTTACCCTCGCTTCGTTCAGTTTGTTGGTCATAGTTCATATACAAAATTATACTAAAACTTGTCCAGGAGCTTCATATAATAATAGGTGTAACTTTTCGTCAGTTGGCTCTCGATCTACACCAGACATGACATTGCGCGTGTCGCGCGGATGTCGCAAGCGGCGCTTGTCTACTTGCCGACAGCATCGCAATTAGTCTGCACTCCCCCTGGCAACAGACACTGTGCATACACTACATTACCACTTTGTATGTTTAGTATTCACTATCTCCACTTACATTAATAACGAATAAGTTTGTGTGTTTGATACCGCCTCTGGGAAATAGACTTTAAATTTTAACATTATTGATCACTGTGAAAATTGATGAACTGATGATGTAGTTTTTGAATTTATTGATATGACTGTAACGACTTATCCTTTTCCACCTTACGAACATTTTTGTGGGATAAAAAGCTAACGCACCGGCAGTTCTCTACGTATCGAATGCTGTAAAGTATTCGAAATCAAATATCAAAATGAATCCTGAACAAAATCCAAAAAAAAAAAATATCGTTTTAGTTATCGCGTAAATCTAAGGAAGTATTACAATTATTCTGATCCGTTTTGGTGTGACTGAGTAACGAACATTCATTTATCCAAGCTCTTGCATTTAAATTATTTATATGGTTTTGCTGATCAGCAAAGTGAAGTTACAAAGAATCGCTAGGGGCGTTTAGAGTTAATGTAAAAGTACCTTAATATATAAAACTCGCATTTCCCGCGGCTCCGCCCGCGTCCGAAAGATCGGAAACAAAATAAATTTTACATACCGTGTGATGTTTTATGGCCGGTTTGTAACGGTCCATTGAGATTTCTCAGAAATAAGATATTTTCTTGCAGTAAAAAGTATCCTATATATTGACCCGGAGAACCAGCTATCACGATACCAATCATCATCAGCCCGTTTTAACGTCCCACTGCTGGGCACGGGCCGTCAGTACAAGGGGGATCAGGCCAGTCCAGTCCAGTCCACCGCGCTGGCCTAGTGCGAGTTGGCGGACTTCACATGTCTTTCGAAAACTTGTTAGGTTTTCTCAGACATGCAGGTTTCCTCACGATGTTTTCTTTCACCGTAAGACAAGTGGTAATCATGATATAAATGATTTGCACATGAAAATATCAGAGGTGCGAGACCCGGATTTGCATCACTCGGATATCCAAGCGATGCGTTACCGCTGTGCTACCACTTCACGACACCAAATGTCATCAAAATCCGTACAGTGGGTTTCTCGTGATGCGGTCATAGACAGACAGAAAGACAAAAATTCTAACGATAGATTCGGCCTCTGTATGGTTAATAATGACTATTTCAATGGGAATTTCCAAGAATTATTCAATTTACAGATTCAACTATGTTAGAATTTTATTATATGTAGTATAGATTACTAACTTGGTTTCTGATCAGATATTAGCCTCTACGTTACCAACACGTGCATAAGTTTTAATATGGTTTTGTAGACTATTGTACCATATTACCTAACAAAATATAAAAGTTCACGCAAAATTTAAACACAAATATTTTATAAAGATACTTTATCTTTTCGGATTTTGTCGCGGAATTCGACACGTCGGGAACCAAAAATCATAATGAATCCGCGACAAAATCCGAAAAGATAGTTTCATTTATAATGTCACATATTTGCGTAATAAAACCAACCGTATCTAAGAAAGTATAACACAAAAAATTTTTGTATGACACTTGCAAGATAAATTGCAGATATGCATACTGGAATTTTACATTGGTCATTGACCCTACTTGCCAAATTATACATGTCTAATTCAAAATACTGTTAGGTTGTTAAATGAAAACATGGTTATATTTGAAGCAAATTGTGAATTGAAATTATTAATTTCAAACACAGTTTTTACGAGTATTTTGTGTATGACAGGTATGATGCTTTAAAAGCTAAAGAAATAATTAGTTGGTGAAGATAATTTTAATTTAATGCGATAAAATTACCCTAGTGTACGTTTGTAATGTCAAAATAGCAATTTATCAAAGAATAGGGAAGAATTAGATGGTACTTATAAGAAAAGCACAAATTTTAATTTTTTTACCGTCTGTATGTCTGTTCCGAATAATCTCTAAGATCTCTTTAAGTCGTTATTAGAGAATAAATATGTATGTTTAATGCTTCGTTTCTATAAAATTTAATTGTATTGTTACAAGTATGTTTCACTATTACAAGTATTACGAATAACTTCCATTTTCATGTATGTAATACTGAAAACATGTAAGTGAAAGTACTCGAGCTAGAGTTGCACAACATCTGATGCCCAGTTCACTTGCATTTGGCAACGCGACAATTACATTATTATCTTTACGCCACAAAAGATCTGACGATACCCTTATTCGTGAATTTTTTTGTAGTTTTGGAAATGTGAAACAAAGTTTTCGTTAATGTTAGAAAAGGCTAACTAACCCAATTATAAACTTACCTACCTAAGTACTTATGAGACTAACTTGCTCTCGAAGCGAGTTTAATGATGCTGCTAGTAGTAAGCAGTCATTTATTTAAATGTATTTTGTACCATTAGTGTCAACTTACAAACTTAGATGTGGGATCAAAACGATCAGCTGGTGGACCTATCATGCTCGGTCTCTAAATATATCTCGTTAAAACTCTACATAATTATAAGATTTAAATCAAACTTAATAGGGATTAAATTTGAACGCTGACGACTTGACAAAGTATGAAGCTCTCCACTTTCCTTGGGCGCATGATATGAATTCGTAATGTGTGGTTTTGTATGCGCGTGCGCACGACAAACACACATATACTAATACAAATGCAGTGTTAAGAGCCATACATAAATGATTAGAAAATTTACTATTAAAAATTTCTATATAGCCTAGCCTAATGGTAACACGCTCGCTCGGAAATCCGAGTCAAGCTAGTTTAAATCCTGGTCTCGCACCTCTGGTATGCAAAACATATGTAACGTGGTTACCACTTGTCTTATGGAAGGATAAATCGTGAGGAACGTATATCTGAGACAATCCAGCAAGTTTTTGATAGACGTGTGTAGTCCGCCAACCCGCACTTGGACAGCTTGGTGGAATATAGCCTGATCCCTCTCATATTGGAGGGAGTAATAGAGATAAAAAATTCGGCCAAGTGCGAGTCAGACTCGCGCACCGAGGGTTCCGTACAAACCTGTACGGAACGGTGTATGAGTAAAGGGGTAATAAGTTTAAAATTATTAAAAATATTTTTATTATATGATGTAACAAAAAATTTATGCTTTTCGCAATTTTTCCTTTATCTGTGTTATAAGACGTTGCTTCGTACCAAATTTCAAGATTCTGAGTTCACGGGAAGTACCCTGTAGGTTTTGATTCCCTTGCGAGTGTCGAAAATTTGCGGCATAAACGGGAGTATCTTTTGATCGCGTTGACTTAGAAGTTTGATTTTTTCACAGCTCCAAGAGACCATAGACTTGAGTATTTGATATGAATTTCAGCTTGATACCTCCACGCGTTCCTGAGAAAAAAGGTCTTGACAGACAGACGGACAACAAAGTGATCCTATAAGGGTTCCGTTTTTACCTTTTGAGGTACGGAACCCTAAAAAGTAGGTAAATACGTCATATGTCCACTGTGCAAGTTACTACTTATGTGTTTTTATAAAAATTTTAACCCAGTACCTACTTGTCTTATTCAAATCATCCTATAATAAAAACTTTTACTCGTCTACTAATAAAGTTGAATAGGTATAATGGTGCATGATAGTATTTTTTAAGTGTATAACGTGTATAAGTAATATTTGTATATAACAATGTTATTTATTTATCAATTAAAAATGGAAGCTGCTTTTTCTTCTGCAATAAAATAGAAAATATAAATATTATTGACATTCGTTCCCAGCGCTATTCTAAAGCATTGATCACTGTTTTCTACATCGGAGACGAGCCGTTACATGATAAGTATAAATGGAAAATCCGCAATAAAACTTTGTGGTTCAGTAATTGAGAATGTAATAAATATGCGGTTAAAGTTTCTTTTCAAAACTGTAGGAACATAATTGTATGAATCATATTTATTTTTCATGTTCTAATTGACTCATCCTCGACACTCAGACAAGAGCGGTGGAACTACGTTGATGCCTAAGAAAAAACCTTAAATTTAAAATAATAACTAGGAATATTTTTATTATTAACCACAAAATATTCGTATATAAAAAATTCGGACAACTTTTTTTATTGCCCACATTTTTTTACTTGGTTTTATGTTCTTCATGGAACAGAATGAGGTGGAACAGAATAAGAAACTTGTGACATCCTGTGCTTTTATATTATAAAATGTCCTTGTAGATCGACTTCAGACGGAGTGTAAGGAATTTTGAAATTGACGTATTTTTTTAGTAAAAAAATATTTAAGTATTACATATATTAGGAACTAGCGACTCGCCCTCGCTTCGCTCGGGCTCTTCCCTAGATTTAGCACAGGCAAAGCCGCGGGATCTGCTAGTTATGCTTATAAACCTTCCTCTTGAATCACTCTATCTATTAAAAAAACCGCATCAAAATCCGTTGCGTAGTTTTAAAGATTTAAGCATACATAGGGATATAGAGAAAGCGACTTTGTTTTGTACTATGTAGTGATGATTAACATAAAGGCAACTAGACGTTCAAGAGATTTAGGCTATATTAATGTATGTACTAAGAAGTATTTTATGAAGGAATCATTAAGGTAAAGCCTACATATATAGAAAACGCGGAGATCATTCGCGTCAGGCGACCTCACCCCGGCCCTGGCATCGCGTCAACTTCGGTCATTGAACATACGTTATATTCATATAATATCAAAGCAGCTGAAATGTTTCTTGAAGTATGATATTTAAATAAATTAACAATATTTTTTCTGCGGCTTTACTCGTGTAGAGCCCAAATAACATGTAAAAGACATTGTTACTCAATGATAGTACATACAAACTTTTGTGTCAGGGAAGATATTCTTCGAATAGTAAATAATATTAAAGCAAATAAAAATTTTCCCTTCCTCATAAACAAACAAACAAATTTTATTTCTTATAAAAAAAGTAATTTCGCTGTTATTTTATTACCTAACCGATCCATCAATTACGTAGACTGACGACTTGATTGTTGTAAACAAGCAATCCGGTAGGTACCAATTATTAGTAAGTATTGTAGTAAATTAAGAAACATCGTATTATCATAAAGTTGAACAGCGAAAACTAATGTATTTATTATGAAGGCCTACACTATCTACCCGATACTACGTATCGTGAGGCTGTCATGAGTTAGTGAAAATCTTTTGTTTGAATTACTACTACTTGTAAAATGAAGTTTGGTTCAAATTTCGTATTCGTAATGGTAAATTTATGTGGCTGAATTATATGTACTATGTAGGTTATAATTTTGGCTGCAAGCCTTTGTATTGTCTTAGTCAGAGCAGCGTCGAGGACGCAATGCCAAGAGACACGGTCAAGGCAGACCTCTTTCTCTTTTTGATTGACTTCGAAAAGGTACTCAATCTGGATCTGGATGTTGTGTACACGAGTATCTCGTGATATCTTTTTTCATTATGAATTCATTTTCTGAATAGATTATACCTGATTATCGACTAACGCTCATTTTGCGGCGGTCAGTCCTTAGGCGTCTTTAGATATTTCATAATATTAATCTAACTTAATTGTTCGTAAAGGAGTAACAGACACACTTTCGTATTAATAATGTTAGAGTGATATATTACAAAACGTATCAAGCAAATGTGTTTACATTAGTCAAATACCCTTCAAACTTGGTTGTAGCTTGGTTGTGTATTAGGTAGTCACTTAAATTATATTTGTATTCATTGTGACAGAGCTGGGTGTGTGTGACTTGCATATGCAAAGATGGAAGTCACGACTTCGATTCCAGCTTAGAACAAGTGTATGTAAGGCTTTAGACATAACCATAGATCAGGGACAATGAAGTATAACTCAGCTTGATTTTTTTCGCTGTGTAATTTAAATGTAGCATCATAATAATAACGTTTTGTGCGACCGACGGATAGACCGTACTTTTGACTGTATATATGACAAACGAAAAAATCTTTTAATAATCGAAGCTACGTGTCCATGGCATGTCGTGTATGCGCCAGACAGTCTAGAAAGAATTGATGGGGAAATACAAGTGAGTACGCTTCGGCACTGGGCGGCCTTACGCGCGACCGTGAATGCTGCGGAGTGGACGCCGGTCAGTGCACACATATGTATGTATGTATATGTATCTTCTCACCACTTAAACCATCGGCGTCAGTGTTGAATAGAAATTTTAAATACTTTTAAATGGTCTTTTTAGTTTTTCTTAGATTGATTATATCTTTCTTCAATTTTTTGCCCACGACATTTAAGTCTTTATTATTATTTGTCATTTTCATTGCTTCTAGCTACTCTATTAAAATTTTAATCAGTTGTCTTGTTTTACAAAGCTCCAGTCCAAGTTTGTGTAAATGAAGAGTTTACCTAATATAATATATATATATGGTGATTATGGTATAAGGGTCATCTTAAAGTAACGAATAATTAAAAATTTGTAATTAGCAGTGTTTCTGCCAATAGTATTCCTACATATTTTTCTATTCCTACGTTAGCTATCGCGACGTATCTACGTTAGATATAGTTAGTTATCGCGTAACATACACAAAAACATACATCTTAAGTCGATCATAAAGTAGAACCAATATTTAATCATATTTACAGTACTGTGGAGTTGATGTTTGCGCAAACCCTTAGGATTATTATGTGTACAGTTTGGTGTTTGTCGTCCGTTAGCCGTTAGCCTGACTCATGGTTGTGAATCACCGTGACACGCTTCTTACTGATGTTACTGGTACCTGTGATTGATAGACATTGGCGGAAAGTCTAAAATCTTATTGAACTATGACATTTGGAATGTCTAATCGTTAACCATTTTTAACTTATGAGTTACATTAGATTAACTAAATAATTAAATTTTTGAGTTGTTTGTAATATTTTTGAGGGTCTAAGAGGTGAATTTTTCGATGATCGTGTTTGACCGGCGGTTGAAATTTTGCAACTTTAACTAATACAATATCTAAGTTAATCTTGACCTTTTCAAATACTCTTTTAAAACATAGAGATAATTTACTTGGACAGAATCATAGCCGATAGCTAGACAACAATTTAAAAAATATCCGATAGTATATAAATAAACTTTATTTCTCGAAGCGCATTCCCCTACATATTAGCATCAGTTTCCTCGCCGCGAGCGACAGCGTGCAGAGACCTTCTGTCTGTGACCAATCGATTGTCAACACAGTGTTTACTTTAATTGCCTATTATTTCTAATACCATGAATTACTCATACAAAGCTAATATAATATCTGTATTCAACGTAAAGGCACACTTGTCACGACTTACACTTTAAATCCTTTTTTCACGGCTTTTGGAAATCGAACGAGTACTACGATGTACGTAAAGACATAATTAAAAATTTAATAACTATAGATTAAATAATTATAGATGAGTAAGACCTAAGTAGAATATTTGTATTAATTTTTGATGGGACATCTGCCCAAAAAAATGATGAAAATGACAATAGCCATTGTAAATGTAGCCGTAACTTACGCTTCATTATTAAATAACAAATTCTCAGTAATGTCTATACAGTTAATATTATCTGATAAATTCTTTATAGGCGATAGAATCTAAAGGCTTATTTATACAAGGCTTTTTAATAGATATGTTGGAATATTAACACATGACACGATGTAGTTTTATGGTGTTTTTAGACTTGTGTTATGGATACATTTCACAGATATAAATTTAAATACATACGTTTTACTCCTATCCATGACTGGAGTAAAAACTACAAACGTACGTGATCAACATATAAATATAACCTTATTGAGAACCTCCTCCTTTTTGAAATCGGTTGAAAATTGTATTAAAATGAAAAATGAAGGGTTAAGTCATGGAATCATAATATGCCAATCATATTCGTTATAAGCCGTATCATTTTTTGGCTCAAGAATTGCCCCCACTTCTTTAAAAATTGAATCTTGTATAGAAATAGTAGGTACATATAAATTATTATTCAAAATAAAATAAATAGAGTAACACATTCAAACATCCACAAAAAATATACCGTTCACTCTAAGTAGGTTTTTGTTTGGAATCGTTTTAAAAACTAACTTAATGAGCAAAGACGACCTGGATTCCTAGATATGGTTTGTAGTTCAAGGTGATGGTGCGATGACGGCTGACGCGGGCTGTCACTGTCACACGGTGTCTACTTTTGATATTTTAAGAATATTTACCGTTTAATTTTCTTTTACGCAGGAACGGAAGCTCGAATTGATGTGCCTTTTGTATTCGTTGAATAGTTTATGGGTTAGATTATGATAATTCTGTAAATTTGGCAAAATTGTTCTCTCAGTTAAATGGCAAAATGTACTGAGAGTACAATTTCCGGTTGTATCTTACTTTATTATATGTTATATAGATTCAATATTGAAGATATCACGTGACATATTCATATAATCGAAATAATTGCCTTTTTAAAAAGGGCTACGATTTGTAAAAATAATTTGATGCACTTGTTTAGTTTATCTATAAATATAATGTACCGAATTTAAAAATGCCTTTCACAGAAATCAAATCCGCAAACTCTATTTTTAGCTTAATATTTAAAAACAACTTTTATATAAGGTAGAGCCTTTGTAGGTGCACTGAGACTGTGCTCACTGACCCAGTTGTGGGTCTAATCGCACCGAAATGGGCACGTAATGTGATGAGATGCTTTCAATTACTTATCGACTATTTTTATACGCTGCTTTTGTTTACGAGAAACGTTCCATCTATATTTTATATAATCTAGTGCTATTAAGGTTTATCTGTGCTTTTTTACTGTAATGTCATATTGGATGAAAATATGACAAGTCAATTGCGCGGGAAATGTTTTAGTATAGATATAGATTATGGGCGATAACATCACTCATGTTCTCATGTTACACACACATGTTGTCTCAGCCGATTGAAGCCGCTTAAGAGATTGTCTTGTGTTAGCTTCGTCTCTATAATACTTGTTATATCAGGACATTACTGAGACACAGAGTCTTCTGACACTTGCATCTAAATGTAATTAAAAAGCAATTTCTAACACATTGGAGGATACAGTGTCATTCTTCTTCCTAAATATTTTTTTTAATTAATTTTATATTAATTATGCCAAAATAGAATCCTACTCAGATCCGATAAGAGATGTATCTAAACTCGATTCGAAAGATTGAACTCGACTCGAAAGAAGATTATTATATATATGGACTAAGGATATCTATATATATATATATACATTTATTTACAATAAAGGAAATTACAAGTAAACTAAACAATATGTACAAAGCAAAATGGACTAAGTAATTCAATAATATTATAACAAAAACCTCGACAGACGCACGTAACGTGTTACGTGATACGTAACAGCTGCTTACGTCGGGCGGGTCGCGCGCGGGTCGCCGTCATCGCACTAAACCAACATTTCTCATAAAAACTATAAATGAGCATCTTTAATTTTATCCATTTAATAGCAAAATTGTTAGCTTAACCTAGATTTTTAATAGTCCATAAAAAATAATTCTATGCGTCATTTTCCGTGATTTGAGCGGTAAGTAGGAAATTGTATAATGCATATGACAATAGAACAAATTTCTTATTTAAATCATTTCAATAGGTAAAAAATATCAACAATTCTACAAGTTTTTTATAATTAAACGTTAAATTTTATTACTCTTATAATAGCTGAATAGAGTTGGTAGTACTGTGATCTATAAATAGATTTTGGCATGCATTTTTATCCGAATTGTTTTTGAAACGCAATGCCTGTCAAAAATTTATTTCTTCAAAACATTCATAACTTTTGTTATGAGGTTGGTTTCTTAGTACTGAATATATCTACACTAATATTATAAAGAGAGATGATAAATTTTTTTTCACTATTTGTATGCTATATTATTACTGATTAATATAGGCTATTTTAATTGCAAGAAAAAAATAAGCATCCCTACTAAAACTATAATAATAGGAGAAGAGGAGGAGTGCACGCCGCACATAATATATGAAATAGGTAGCCGCGCGGCTCAGGAGTATATTAAATTAATTTTGGAGAATTTTCAGCCCAGCGAATGATCGAATGAAGTTTAGTAGTGATTAAAAAATGAACGCGGGCGAAGCCGCGCGTATTGCTAGTATAAAATAAAAAAACTTAAAATTGAAAAGGAGTAGGTACATAAAGGCTGTGGATTTGAGAGCACTTATAATTTGAAACAATCCCGTTATTTTATTACGATTATCGATGAGTGCAAGCGCCGCCGTTACCGTTGCGCGCCGCTGTGTGAAAGTGTGCTCGCGTCTGCTCTGACCTTGTATACTGAACTAATTGACCAAACCATGACTGATTCGTCTCGTCGTAAAATGCGACTCTATAAATATAAAAAAAAATATACAAGTAGAAGTCAGCAATTGTTATGTTATTTCTTGTGTGACATGCATGCTATTTAAACACAGCTTATTTCGCTAATGTCGTGTAAATTGAAGAAGACACAGTGTAAAACCTAATTGGTTTGAAAAAGAGTCTAGCATTTGATTGTACTACTTGTAGTATAAATCCAGACTAAATCTCTTGTATAATATGGCCATAACTGAATAATTTGTGTTATTAAGACTTGTTTAAGAAGATTTTTTATGTGTAAAAATGTTCATTATAAGAATGTACTTGTGTAGGTGAAGTTAAAGTAAACAGAATATCTTATCATTTTACATCAGATAATTTCCGCGGGATGTTACAAAACTTTGGTAAAGGACGTGTAGGTACATAATTAGGGTCCGTGCAAGGAGATGGCATCTTGTTACGGCTGTAGGATTGGTATAATTAAGACCAGCAAGCTGTAAGATCTGTGACTGTGGCCGCTACATGTTGAACTAAAGTAAGCCATTGAGCTTGTAAATTGCTAAGGGGTATACAACAGCTTCATAATATCATTCCAGGCAGTCCCAGGCACAGGGAAGGCCAAAAAGATGCCTAGACCTTCCTTAGATGTACATAATGTACATGTATTTTGACGCCAAAGTAAATTATTATTGCAGTATTCTAGTAAGAATAAGTTACCAGTTACGAAGGACTTATTTATACTAAAGAACGTTTAAAATTAACTTAACTTAAACATTAGAGTGATACAGATTGCCTCATTTTACATAACAAAGTTCATACTTCACAGTATATTATAATTAGTGCACGCACGATCATTACGGGCGATTATCGTAGAATAATTTTAATACGCGATATTACGCTGCTTTGTTTTAACAGGGAATATTTACACATTCTATTGTTAATTCGATTCGGATTATGTAAATTATATAAGAAGACAATAACTGCGTCAAAATTATAATATTTTATGAATATGTTATTAAAGTACAGTTAAAAGTAAATGTTAGTACTGTATGTATAGTAATTAAATGATTTTATCAATGATTTTTGATGCCGTTTTATATACAAGTTAAGTACTATCAAGGTATTTGTGTGGAAAATTTAATATAAATTAGAATAATTGTTTTATTCGTATAAAAGAACTCTTTCCAAAAGTTTTATATTGATAACTAGTGGAACCCGCGGCTTCGCTCGCGCTAAATCTAGGGACGATCCCGAGCGAAGTGAGGGTGAGTCGCTTGTTAAGATAAACATTTCCATCATACATTACATATGTATAACTCTAGCGGTTTTGGCAGCGCACGCCAGAATAGCTCGCAGATGGTAGATTTTTTACTACTTACTTGATACTTATCGTCATATTTTGGACAATTCACACAATATCTTTATAAATTGTAGCCTATGTGATATTCTGATGTATAAGCTATATTATTGTAAAGTTTCATTAAAATCCATTCAGTAGTTATTACGTGAAAGAGTAACAAACATCCATACATCCATACATCCATACTTACAAACTTTCGCGTTTATAATATTAGTATAGATAATAGTAATTCTACAGCTATTTTTGTAGTATTTTTGTGCAGTAACAAGATCGTTTGCTTCGTTGTTTGACATATTTGCATTATTGACTAAAGATTATTAAAAAGGTAGTCATTTCGTAATATTTAATTCAGCAAAATTATAGTAATTTATATAATATGTATATGTATTCAAGCTTTAAAATCCCGTTAGGTTAAGTTAGTGCGTCATACGCTAATGGGAAATCCAAAATCAATATACGTATACTAATATTACTCATATAAATTTGAAATTGACGTCTGTTATATTTCAAGTTTAAAACGAAACATTTAGATAAAATTTGGCGACATATTGTACAGATGGCTCGAATGTAGGCTATCTTCGAAAGCCGCCCCGCTCATCGTGTAAGCAAAGCCTAGGGGGAAACTAGTTTTAATACTTTTGGCTTGTACCATGCCAAGATATATACCAAGCCTTGAATACCAAGCCGTGGTATTCAAGGTGATATAAGTTAAATATTTTTATTTTATGGGAGATTCATACAAAAACGGTATTTAGACGTAAACATAGCAAGTTTTCGAAAGACATGTAAAGTCTGCCAACACGCACTAGGCCAGTGTGGTGGACTATGGCCTGATCCACTCGTACGTGAGGGAGGTTCCTGCCCAGCAGTGGAAGTTAAAAACTGCTGATGATGATGAAGATGATTTAGACGTGACGTATATGTTGAATGTTGATGTTAAATATGATATTTATTTGTTTATAATAAGCTATTTATATTGGAAAGTAATTGTAATTACACTGTAAACAAAAAGTTGTAATGATAACTAATTTCGTACTTCAGACCTGCGCAGCAGCAGCGCTGATAAGTAATGTTTATCACCATTTCACTCGCATTGAAAGTAAATATCGGTATTAAGAAGTAAATATCAATATTATTTAAAATATATGTTATGTAACAGACAACATAAATTATGTATGCCAACGTCTTGCCAGCCACTTACTATTTTAAAATACTTAACATTTATGTATATTACTTGTGTTTTTTGTTGATTCAGACACAGCCTCCGTTAAGAACAACTAATTTGAGTCTAAGTGTCTCAATTTCAGGAAATAAGCAATGCGTATAAAATTCAAGGTAGTTTTAAACTTACTAACTAAAGTCGCCTTCATGCCTGTAAAATAACAGTTAAAAAACACGCGAATGTTCTACATACGGTTAATTTTAACTATAAATGAAAAAACTTAAGTTAAACGTTCCCAGTTCAATTTCCGTGCGGTGTAAATATTTAATTGTTTGGCTTGGATCTACTATGTGGTGTTAGGAACTGAAAAATGCATGAAAGATCACGGAGATCAAGGAGATTCCTTTGTCGTTTATATCAAAAATTCATACTAAACGTGCTATGTTTGCTAAAATGTTTCAACAAATCTTGAGATGTAGCTTTTATTTTTTTTATTTTAACTGACGATAAGCTTATTCTAGTAAGAACTAAAAAATAATGAGTTCGTATAATTTTTTATTCGAGTAAGTTACCTGAAACTAGCCATATGAAGAAATCAGTAGGAATTACGAACATACAAACATAAGTGATGCATATTACTATCTATATCTATTACTAATAATTCGACCTTATTGACTGACCTCAGGAAGAAGAGGTACTCAGTTTCGATGTTCTTGAACGTGTTTGTTATATATCTACGACAGTTGTGAATCAATTGTCACGGTTCTTTCAACTAAATTTTATCCTCAAGAGTCCACATAAATTAAAAAAGGCTCTTCCTCAGGAGTTAGGGTGGATTATTACTTTTATACTGCTTGTGCAAATCATTACTAACATGATTACCACTTGTTAACTTTCTGTGTTTATTCTGTACGTGTTGTATTATTGGTGTATAATATAGAGTTAAATATATAAAACAAGTAAACCTAGCAAGTTTTCAAAAGACATGTTAAATCTGTTAACTCGCACTTGGCCAGTCAGGTGGACGTGTGGACCCATCCCATTAAATTAATCTATAATCAGTCCGTAAGCTCTTCATAATTGTAAGACGTAAGATTTACGACATTTTAACTGAATAAGTAACTTTAAGTAGCAAGCGAGTACCATTACTGCTCTCCAACGATTCTTGTAACACAAAGGATTGAAAGCTACATTATGCTCGTATGATCTGCATTCGCACTCGTTAAAAGGCTAAGAAGTAAGCAGTCGCTATGCGGAATACTTTTATCGACAGTTAACATTTTTCTTCTAAATAAATGATCTAATTTTAAGATCTAACTATATATTCTCTTTAACTATGCAATAAATCAGTTTTGTAAAGTACTTGTAGAACACCGCTTAAAAGATTCAGGTATAAGATAAGCAAAACAATAATTATTCAACAGCTGAGCAATTTTTTTGGACGTTTCTGAATGACGCATGAATCACGATCCGAATAACAACCGCCTTCCGACTCTAAATAATTCGGCGATGTCCTTAGACACAGTGACTACACTAAACACCACTTTTAATTGATATAATTTTTTGTTAGAAACTAAAAAAGGTAATTTCTGTGTAATATTTCATGTATGTCACATGTATTTTTGTGTGTAACAATGTGTGTTGATGAATCCAAGCCGATTAGTTTTGTAGTAAATGTCATTCTCATTGTCTAATTTCTTGTAAAATAATTGTTACTTAGTGAACTCAGAGAGCAAAGTGATTGATTAAATTTTAACGAGCATGAATAATTGGGAGTTAGTACCGTAGCATGCAAACAGATTTTGTTTTTCTAACGCTACCATTTGACCGTCCACTTTATGTATCTGTAAGCCAAAGTGTTCACACCAAGCCTAAAGATTTATGCGAAACTTTCTTACAAAGGTACAAAATTTGCAATGGATCTAGATTTAGTTCTGGATTAATATATGAGTTAATTATCCACATTCACACAACACAACCAAAACATGTGGCGAAAACTTGTTCTAATTGAAAAAGAGCTTCTTTTTAAGTAATTTTCTAATTCTAACTAATCTTCTAATTTTCAACCAACCCTTTTAACCGCAATGAAACATCTTAATAGTACGTCTATACATCTTGCTAATATGTCAGTGTGTCTATTTGTCTTTCACTGTTGTATGATTAATTATAGCTTCGGGTCAGTAAAATAAGGTAAATATTTCATCTCTGAGAAATCCATAGTATTTATTAAACAGTGATGCGTGTGAAGCTGCACCCTTGGTTATATAATTTTTAGGGCGATATGTCAGATTATTGTGGCATTGAGGAATGCACAAGGTGCATCATCTATAAACACGCAGTGGCAACGGAAATGCGTTAGCGAGTGTTTAATCGATATCTTTTGTTTCTTTCGCACAATACACTCTACAATACACTCTACAATCCATTCAAGCTGATTGAAAGCTAAAAAATATAAATCTGACTACACGACATACATAATGCATTTTGTTTTTTCTATACGCTATAATAATAGTATAAGTTACCCTCTCGAAGGGTAGGATAGGGATAATGTTGTTACTATACTGACATGTTTATCGCCATTTTGTATTCGCTCTCAGCACATAGTGTATGTCAGGGCTTGAGTGTTTTGCGTCCTTATAGAGTTCTAAGACCTAAGAGAGAGAATGGCAATCTCGTAGGTTGAAATTTTTACTAAACGTATTCTAACGTACTTTTTAGGGTTAGTTAGTTAGTTTTCGTTTTACAATGAAAATACTAGTCTTCTATTCACATTTCAAATAAAGTTTAAAAAAAAAATGATTCAGTCTTAAGAGGAAGATTAGTCCAACTTAGTCCCATTTTGTGCAGTCTGCCTATTTGCTTATTTATGTACGAGTAAGTTATGATTGCATTTCGGGTATATTTTAGCATCTTTTTTAAATTTGAAAAGTCGAAAAATGATGTATAAGGAAGAATTTTTTTGCTGTTAATAATTATTTTTACCGAGACAATGACGGTGACAATTGACATAGCTTTGTTTATGTAATAGGGAAAACCTAAACGTAATTTTGGTTACTTATAAATTCCATAATCGTTCCGTCGGAGGTCGCGGCGAGGATGATATAGCGCATACGGCCTAATTCTTAATGTCTTCATGTTCAAACAAAATTTATTTTTGCGTCTTTACATACATTAACCTATTAAGTAAGCAGCTCTGAGAGCTTACGGCTAGCTCTTAGCTGGTTATTGTAATAACTCATAAGCTTAATTTAATTACGTAAAAATGACGATTTGAAAAAAGCTTGTAAAAGTCTATTTGAATAAAGTTAATTTAGATTTTTTTTCCTTACTTAAGCTTAAATCGACATACATTTACATATTAAGACAGTATTGATAAAGCAAACTCGACCGTTTGATTTATAAAGATAATGGCTCCAAAAACTAAAAAAAGGCTATTCTTAATGAATTTGAATATTCACTAAAATCATATTATATATACTATTTTCCTGGAAAGTGAACCTGCAATGTCATTAAGCCACTGATAATTAAATACAATTGTTCGTATGCCCGCTGTGAATCATGCGCCGGAGACGATGACTCTAACAGGTAGAGCTACCGACCACGTGACTATATGTCTACTGTATAACAATTGAAATCTATACTAATTTTATTAAGTGGCAGAATTTGTTTGTTTTTTTGTTTGAACGCACAAATCTCAGGAACAACTAAACTGATTTGAAAAAAAATTTTTTTTTTATGGTAAAAAGGGGGCAAACGGGCAGGTGGCTCACCTGATGGGAAGTGATCACCTCCGCCCATGGACATCTGCAAGCCAGGCTTGCAGATGCGTTGCCGGCCTTTCAGGAAAGGGAGGGATGGAGGAGGGAGGGAAGTGGGAGGGAGGGGGGAACGAAGGCGGAGGATGAAGGGAAGAGGGAGGGGGGAAGGAGAGTGGGCCTCCCGGACTCTCACTCACCGGACGAAACGCGACAGCATAGCTGCCACTTCACGCCGGTCTTCTGTGAGAGAGTGGTATTAATGAACTATACGGGGCGTGCCGGTCCATTTGGTTGCTACCCGAAGGTAACAAGCATGGCACTACCACTTATAAAAAAATTTTGCATTGGGTAGCTTGTTAAACAGGTATATCTATTCCATACTGACTGTTAAAACTTACTCAGAGACGAACCCGAGCGAAGCAAGGGTGAGTCGCTAGTATTATTTTATTTAATTTTAAATTAAAGTATTATGTAAAATTTGATTGGGACTTCATACTGAATTCTATTCCCCACGTTTCGAATACTTTACGGTCAAAATGGTCTCTTACTTTTGTATGAGTAACAATATAATTCTGAAATAGTTGAAGGATAGAAATCTAAATAAATATTAAATATGTATAATATATTATGACGAATTTTGGAACTTTAAAACAAAATCTTATAATAAATCAAATCATAATAATAACTATATTTTTACATACCTATTTGTAAAATCCCCAAATAAACCAAAAAACTAGTAAACAAAGCCTGAGACAATATGACGTTCTACAATAATTGTCGTCGTTAATACGAGTAGAAAGTAGAAGTAGACTGTACGGAAATAACCAATTGTAGTTGTTATGTCCCGTGACTGGAATATGCCATTCTGATAAATTATTTTATATTCTATTAGCTATATCGATAATAGAAATTAAGTAGACTATAGCGGCTATTGTTATGCAAAATTCGTTGGATAGCATCTAGGCAGCTTATACTAACACTTTCATACCTTCTTCGATCTAATCTTGATCTACAAATATAAAGATCCCATGGTACTTTAATAAATGGTTTCCATAAAAACATGTTATTACAAATACCAGAAATGAAATAACATTGCAATAATACTAATATAATACATATAACGGAATATAAACAACGGAAGCGCTCTACCTGCTAGTGATGGTCCTTTCACTATTGAGTATTTCCGTCGAATGTCATCTATAGAAGACCAGCGAAGTATTAATAGAAGTCTAAAAACCTAGATTTAATACTTTCTTAGGTTTACGCGAATACTTGACATTATAAATGAAACTATCTTTCATTATACTGATTGCTGTAAAGCATTCGAAACGTCGGGAACCAAAAATCATAATAAATCCACGACAAAATGCGAAAAGATAGTTTCATTTATAATACTTAGATTTAAGTTTATGTGTAAGATTTATTGTTATATCTAATTCAGTAGCTCGAAAATGTATTATACATAGAAACATCAATTACAACACTATGATTTATATTTTTACCGGCCCGAATTTGAATCTACGACCACCAATAAAGAGACCACAAAGATTTTCAGATCCACCATGCGGTCGTTAATAGAAACCACTTAGTGTTATATTAATTATAAGTATTCTTAGCACGTTACGTATAAATTATTATTTATAATGTACATTTAGCACTATTGTTGAAGGCCCCCACAAATTACTTGTATATTTCCTGATCAAATCTTGATGCAACTTTGCTTTACTAAATTGAAGTCATTAATATGTATTTTGTTTTTTTTTTGAGAATGACACAGTTTGCTTTTTGCATGGTGTTGCATTATATTATGTCAAAGATCATCGGGCAAATGTTAAATTACAAAAAATGATAAATTTATTTAGTAACAATTTTGATTGGACACAATAAAAAAAATACGTTAATTTTATTTATGTATGACCTAAGTTGACTGTTGGTAACGCATAATTTAGCACATTCAGTTAATAACTTTAATTTTTTTAGTATCTACTTAGTTTTAAATACGAAATACTTCATCTAAGTATACAGGCAAGATACAATTAAGTATACTTACCTGGGATTTTTGCTTAAAAGTTCTATTCAATATGAATGGTTTATCTTTGTCATCTGTCTCGATAACGGCTCTGAAAAAGCTTTAGCGAAAAGGCCCTTAATTTACGTTATGTTTCCTGTATTATTTTTTCCAATATACAAAATCCCATGGGATAATGAAAGTCTACTTCACTCAAGTACCCATGAATTCTATACAAAAATCACATTGTTCTACTTTTATATTGCTGTGTGAATGTAGGAAAGGTCAAATATACATCATTACTAAATCAAAGTATGTAGTTTACTTGTGCTAAAACAAACACGGTGTCAGGGGCATCGACTAGTTATAATTATAAATGTACCTAGATAAAAGGCAAAACATAATGACTGCGATCACGCGTACAGAACAATCAATTATTATTACCCGATCTACATTCTATCGTCCGCACACGTGTAATGACACGTTTTTGTAAGTATATATTACTAGATATATTCTAACAAGCGACTTACCCCTACTTTCCTTCCTTTTTTGAGCAAATCCCAAATTCATTTCCTAAATTAGCTAAGGAGTTCATAACATTAGCTATCTGCCAGTACAAGTCCCGTCGAAATCTGTGAAGACGTTTCAGAGATAGGAAACACATACAAATAGACAGAAAATCAGACAGACTATTAATATTATTGCTTGTATATGCATTTAGTAAAAATCTATGAAATATAAATTTCATTGTTTTCATCTGTAGATATTTTAAAGCGCAATACATTTAAATAATGAAGTATTAGAATGGTAAGAAATTATTCGATTTAAAAATAATTTCAAGCAAATCTAAACTTATTAATAATAGGTATATTACGATAATAATATCGCTAGATATACGTTAATAAATAAAAAATTGCCAGTTATCAAACTGTAATGCTTAAAATCTTTTTGTTATTAAAACATTGCAAGCATTTTCAAAATCTAAAAATATATTTTATTTAAGTACGTTTTAATATCAATGTTTTTGTTTAAATGATAAAAAAAATAAAAAAAGAAAGTCCGCTGAGGACAGGATTCGAACCTGCGCGGGTAGAACCCATTGGATTTCAAGTCCAACTCCTTAACCACTCGGACACCTCAGCTCTGACAGACTCAGCGAAATACTACATGCTTATCTAAATCATTATTTTATCGTATACTACGTCATATGAGATATAATGTGTAATATGTGTGTAATATTTTTATGAAGAATTTTAATTACATCAGTAATAATTTGTTGAAATTTGTCTAATATAAATAATATAATCTAATTATAGTTTATTTCGGTTTTCTTTCAATGAGAATCATTTATATACAATTTAGGTAGAGTTGTTGGAAACTGGAAATGATTTAGGTATATCTTATTTTTAAAACTTATTTTTATCATTAAAATTATTCACGCTTTGTATATGTGTATGAAATATATTAAAAAGTAAACAATTGTATATTAAAAACATCATCCTATTTTTATAACAATAGGATAAAGTATGGTATTAGCCTTGTTTTATATAGAAATAAATGCGGCTTGTTTTTGGTTTGGAACTTTTCCAAGTAAAGAAAAGGTTCAAACACATATTTTCTTTTCTCGCAATTTCCGTGACCACTAAAATCGTGCAGTTAAATTAAGTTTTGACAGGCGCCTGATTATTTTTGTTGAGAGGTGTTTGAATTATTATTAGGAGGAATATTCGACACAACACAACACGACGACACCTTTGCTTGCTGCTGTAGTGTTACTTGCTGTACCAGTGGTCGCGGGTTCGAGGTCCGTGTTTGCTAGTTTATAATATGTATGTATTTAAAAGAAATATTTATGTAGTGTATCAACTATCTGGTATCCGTAACACAAGCCTCGTAGCTTACCACGGAACTAGATGGCGCTGTGTGTATCCCAACATATTATTTATTTTATTTATTTATATTCTTTGGTGTTCATGTACCAGAATATAAACAAAAGCTTGCAATTTCTGGTTTTAAAGCTCAAGATAATATGCCGATATGTGTAAATTTAATTATATTGCAAAAAAAATTCGACACGTGTAAAAAGCGACTTAAACAAGTTGACAAAGAAACATAATTCATATTATGGAGTTGAATATTATGTGAGTAGGTATCTCATTTGTATACTTACTGGTGCTGTGGAAGGATGACAAACCGAAAAAGTCACTACTGTATTTAAATTATCAATAAACGTAAATTAAAAAATACATCAAGGTTATTATTATATTTATTAAAACACTTGTAGTATAAATGTCTTAATTGGTAGTGTTGTTAATTTTAATAATCTTTTAAGTGAAGATCTTTACGAATTTTTTTTCAGGGAAATAAAATTGAGAAATATGCTCCCGTCTTGTGATAAGCATATTTAGTAGAGAATTATGTTAATGTTGTAAAACTGTAACTATGATTTTCTCGCAACTTCGCTCGTGCAGTAAAATAAGACTAGCCAAATATGCACTATATGCATATCGGTGTCGCTTTCTATTAGTTAAAGAATCTCAACCATATTATGAAATATAATAAAATAAACACATTTTTTATCTCTTTCGTTATTTTTTTAATATTTTATCATGTATATAAACATCCATATAAGAACACGATCGCAGAAAAAGCTGAAAAAGCTTCAATCGACAGATAAAAAAAATAAAGAACGTTTGGTTATTCATTATTTACAACCTGAATTACTTGTTACAACTGAGTTTCTTTCGTCAGTTCTTTTCAGGGTCTGAGGCTCTCTTTTCCGAATTGGTAGTAGATTCATGAAGTTTAGTTTTGTAAAAATTTGATGCTGTATAAAATACTTTGAATCTAAGGCAATTTTTATGGTAAAGGAGCAGACCTTAAAATAAATTAAACGATTTTATAATTTTCGAATAAAATAAAAGTAGCCTAAGTTCCTTATGTAATTACTTATATACGAGTGAAAGTCTCGTCAAAATCGGTCTAGCCGTTTCACAGATTAACCGGAACCAACAGATAGACAGACAAAAATAAAAAAAAAACGATTTTTGTTGTAAATACCGTATGTACTTTAAAACGTGTTAATTTTAAATTAAAAACAGACACTTCAACTTTATTTATATATATGTATATATGATGATATTTACTTGTGATCCTCATCATCAATTAAAAAAACACAATTACAAGTCTAGGAAATAAAACTAAAGAGCTGTTAAATATTCTCATTAAATCAATTTTTTGTCATAAATGTTGCTCATCGTTCGTTCCAAGGGCGTTTTTTTCTATCACTGAGTATTTGTACTATTTACATCGTTAAAGTGTTTAAAATGTTGATTGAATGGGAATGAAATTTTAGTATGCAATTTTAATAATAGCCACATTAATATTTAGGTATGTTAATTGGTAAATTCGTCTTGCTCTAACTAGAAGATTCAGTTCTTGTGAATTAAATAATATAATATGTACAAGTATGTATGTGCGTATGTATCTAGAGGAAGAATTTACTTATTACCGTGTGGACAAAAAATAATCTTAAAATATACAGTGAGCATATTTTATAACAAAAAACTATTACTAAAAACTGCATTACTTTTATAAGTAGGTACTAGTTAAGTAAAGGAAGAGGAAATGTCGGATAGTTTCATTTTTTAGGGATAACATCTAATTAGACTACAATTATAAAAACGAACGTTTGTATGTATCTTTGTTACGCCTTCGGCTGGACAGATTTTGACGAAATTTAGTAAATGTACAGATAACAGATAGATTAAGGCTTGCACTAATATTTATTCTACTTTATACAATAAAATATAACCATAGGAAATGTTTTCAAGTTAAATATTCAAGTTTAGGAACACACTAAAATTCACAGTATATATTTAGTATTTAGCTAGCATATTATGTATGTGAATTACAATATTGTATTCAAGGGTCACAGTACAACTACTCATCCTCGTATATCAGATTCATTTAAAGCCTTGCAATAAGTAAGTCCTTATGACAGTTATGACATCGGTGCATTCGATATTAGTTCATCTTAGTGGGAAATAAAGAAGAGAATGGCTTGTACTTATTATGTCAAAATAGTTAACTGACACTAAGGCGCGAATGTCGCGTTTGCAATATTAGAGGATAGGGAAATATACGTTGTAAACTAAGTGCGAAGGGTGATAATTGTTTGTGGTTTTAATTGTCTTTTATCCGTGTTGCTGGGTGTTCAGACTAGCAATAACATCAGAAGTGGGTCATTGACTATGCAGCGGCCGTTAAACTTGCGCTCGAAATTATGATACTAAAAATTAAATTCGAATATTTTGATTTCATTCAATAAAAAAATATATTATATATAATATATCATGTACTTACCAGTTACCGCTACGCGCTTCCTTAGGTATGCTTAGATTTTTTAACGGAACTCTCTCGTTAAAATTGTCCAGTCGTTTCGGAGATTAGTTAAAATAAACAGACAGAAGACAAATTTGAAAAATTGTGTATATATGCATATGCATTTACTAAAAAGTTTTATCGATTTAAATATCTCTGTAGACGTGCAGAATATAACACTTTTTACTTAGCTTAGTTATATTTCTAAAGTTCTTAGAATTCTGCCATTAATATAGAAAAAAAAATCGGCCCTAAGAAGAAATGTCCCTAAAATAGTATTTCAACACGTTTTGCTAGTTATGATTTTATCATCACTTTACTTTCTATTTCATTTCCATTAATTTTTTTTCTTCTTCTTCTGTTCTACACGTGACATCATTGTAAATTCAATATGGCGGAGTCTCAAAGATGGCGGCCTCTTCATTTTGTTTCGTAGCTTTTGCGGAGGTTTTATCCTTCATTAATAAAAAATAATGATAGAGCTAGAGGTAAATATGTAGTCATGTAAAACTAGGACTAAGACGTGTAGGTAGAGCATACAAGGATAAGTCATTTTAATGGCTTCTACATATTGTGTGACAATATTACAAACGATCATAGTTACTATTAGCCTTAAGCCTTAATTAATAGTATCAAAACTGTTTTTAGTGTTTTAGATGGTTACTCTATTCTTCGTAGCAAAGTACACGATGAATCTTGAGAGTTTTTTATTAATATTAAAGAAATAAATTATGTATATACATATATGTAGGTATATAAAAACTTACAGCCAGTATTTGAACAAGGTAACAGGATACAAACGGTATTTTTTGCCTTTATGATTCAGATTTTAAAAAGAAGCATGAGTTGAATAATTATATTATATGCTATCTTATTATTTTAAATTTAAATGAAGAGCAGAAGAATTCATTCTGGCACTGCATGATTAAACATAGTAAAAAACAACTGTTTTCTTACAATATTACTTATTAGTTTTACATAAACTATAGGTAAAATATTACGTGATTTGTGCTAATACGGAAAAGCTCTATCAATTATCAAGTATCGGTATATAGCTTAATTATTTCAAAAAAGAAGGAAGGAAGGAATATTTTAAGGAACTTAAATTTCTGTGGGAGAAACCATCTTTTTCCGAATGAATCAGCACTTATTACAATGCTTAATGTGAATGTGTTATAGTATGTTATATCAAAATATTGGTAAACTGAATCCTGGATAATTCCATAAATTATTTACGTCAATAGTATTAATGAAATATTAATTTTAATATTTATTAATATACGATAACATTGTTTATCTTATCTTATCTAATGCTATACCGCTGGCAGATACACTGAAGTTTGTGTTTTTTTCACAAATACAAGTCCAGATTGATTTTAATTTCACTGGCCATGCGCCATGCTAGCGTCATATATTTGTACAACATTTTGTTTAATCAGATGGAAAAGATGGTTTTTCGTAGTGCATTGAGGATATTACGTGTGTAGTAAACGGTCAGTACCTACGAATTTAGTGTGAAAATTAAGAGTAATAAAGTTAAATCGCACAATTAGCATCATTTTTTTTTTATATTCGAAATATCTGCAATCAGTGCTTATACTATGAGCAGATGTTTTGTGTGCTATTTGGTCATGTCGAGTGTGCCCTCCAGTGCAGACATCTACTCAGGACATTACTGGGTCAGTTTGGTGTGTGCAATTGAAATATGTCCTTTCTTTTCAGTCTCTTGGTATATTTTTGTTGTGTTAGTTCGGCTGCCAGTGTATTAATTATATTGAGACCACCCGGTCCCTCAGCCGGGCCTCGTATCTTTTAAATGCATTTGCAATTTCTTCCTTAACGGTGTTTATTTTAAGATTTTGATGTATTTCATTGTTTGTGATTAGCCATGGTACTTGGGATATTGACCGAAGAATCATGTTCTGCATCCGTTGCAGTATTGTGATGTTGGAATTACTAGCACTACCCCAGAGCTGTATTCCTATGTCGATATTGGCTTGAGCACAGCATTGTAAATCAATAAATTATTGTCAGTTGAGAGCTTGCTGTTCCTTCCCATCAGCCAGTACAGTTCTTTATATCTTATATTAAGTTATTCTCTTTTTGCTTTTATGTGTTGCCTCCATGTCAATCTCCGATGTAAGCCAAAATTAGCATCAAAATGTGTAAAACAATGTAAAAATGTAATTTATTTATTTATAAAGATATTAGAACTCAGGAGGTAGTTTTTCAGGTTAGTGTAGTATTTGATCTTACCTAATCGTTAAATAATACCTAGGGATGAAAACGAGCGGAGTGAGGGCGACTTGCTTGTTTTAAAATAGACATATGTTTTAAAACTATTATTGCTATTATTCACATAACATCAGAGTATCAAGCGAGTGACTCATCGTTCCTCGTGATCGCAGGTTCTATATTATTTGCGACAAGTCGGGCTAGCGTCGTCGTATTTACATGTACATAGTATTAATTCTTCGAGATAGTGAGGCTGTTATCGGAATTACTCGGCTGATTAATTTTCTTAAATGTTATATAAAATTTAGTATTTTTTGACATAAAAAATAAAGTTTGTTATTGATTGATATTTGAAGTATAGTATAGTACACAGTTTGAAGTATAGTACTTAGTAGTAACTAAGCTAAAAGTTCTAATAAAATTATGAAATTCATAATTAAATTTTAATACGATTTTTTTTGTAAAATAAACGTTTTTATAAAACATTAAGAATGAGTTAGGTAAAAGATAAATTAAATAAAAATTAGGATGACTTTTAAAATCGATAGTCAAGATTTTTTATCAGATTTTAACTTTCGTACATAAAACGAATATTCTATAAAAATATTATTATTCTATAAAAAACTGTTTGTTTATGCAAATATTTCAGACATTTAAAAAAAAGGAAAACTTTTAGCAGAGACTACTTGGACATAATTTACAACACAATATTAAAAAAATAAATTACAATACTAGAATCAAACGAAAACACAAAAACTACAATATTTTCACACATCACAATCCAAGCCGAAGGACGCCTGCGACCAGTCAGACGTGTCTCAAGTATAAATAAACTATAAGTAAAGAAATAAAACCGGCAATTACTCAAGTCTCAGCCAGATACGTAATGTAGGTAATGTTGACGTCAGCTGATGAGCAATGAACGAGAACGTTCACTATACGATACCTGTTCATCAATATGATGGCTGTAGTCTGTCCCGTGAGAAGCTTTGTTGCTTTCTTTTATAGTTACAACTAGTTTTTACACGCGGATTCGCCTCAGTAGTAATAGAGCAAACGATCTATTAGGTTTAACTTCTTCATACCTGGTCTACCGAGCTTTATTCGGTTTTGTCCGGAAGAGATACAAAAATTGCGTGTTAGATTTAAAACGTTATAACCGTTTCCAACATACGCGGAATTTTATATTAATGTACCTATATAAAAGAATTGCTCCATTAATTTTTTAAGATATATAAATAAATAAATTTTTGGTCGAGTCTTCATTTGACAGTAAATCATGTTAAGGATGATTAATTATTATTTTTGTTCGTTTTATGCACCTTTGAATTCAACAAGCGTAACAAAATACATAATATATTGAAATTTATATTAGCAGTAAATAAAGAAATCACTAGGTAGGTACTTATACTGATCAATGTCATTTACCTCTAAATTCTATATGCTAGGTTCGGATTCGGCTAGTTTTACATCTACCTCTTGAATCAATCTATCTATTAAAAAAACCGCATCAAAATCCGTTGTATACTTTTAAAGATTTAAGGACAGACAGAAAGCGGGAAGCGGCTTTGTTTTATATCATGTAATGATACTTAGTAATATATAAAAAAGCTATGAAGGACATTTGCCAATATTTTGCTCCAATGAATAAGACAAGACAACACATGATTATGGAGATGAGCTGTGTTCCCTCGCATGCACTATGTTTACTGTGCAAATACGTAAGCAGCACTCTACTTGATAAGGAAAACAATAAACAAAATGAATATGTTTGAAAATTACCGAAGGCTTAAATTGAAGGGTTGAATTATATTTTGTTGTTTGTTGCGAATTGTTTTTTAACTATCCGTATAAAAACCAAATAAGCATCAGCTTTTTTTAGATACTTTTATTTCATAACTGTTGACCGTGTTTGGATACAACCGTAATTTTATTGAAAATGTTGCGATAACGTATGCATAGTATTTATCTAATTATATAAAAAATGAAGTCCGTTGATAACTGTTTCTACTAAACAAAAAAAAAGAAAACTTCGATTATCATACAAAGTAGACAACGGTAAAAAAAGGAGAGTAAGTGTTTTGTTTTGCCAATTTATATACTCGTATGAAGATATTATTATATACAAAACAACTTTGTACATAAACGTAAGTACATATACCTACGTGATGTTCACTCTATCCTTAAACATTGCGGTAACATTTGAGTGAATCTATATACATAATATGTAGGTGTATCTGTGGCATAATATTTGCTCGGATAGTCTGTCTCCGCGAGCCTGTCAATATTTGGCGCCAAATTACCTGGAAAGTTAAATAAAAATAATATATTTTAAACTTGAGGACTAACGGACTAAAATACTTATTTTGTTATATTATTAACAAAATTGCGCAACATTTTGTACCACTTTGTTTTATTCTACGTGTTAAAGACACAGATTCTTTAATATTTAATTTATGCATGGATACTTTTTTAAAAGAAAATTAATACATACTTTAAATAAAAGTTAAAGGCCATTGAAAATATTATAATTTCTACACCATACTTTATAGAATAAAATTATAATTTAACCAGTACTCGTACCCAATTTAGAAATGACGATGACCTCAAAATGTCATTATCAGAATGTAATTGAAAAGTCTAAGTAGCGAAAACACATAATAATAAAAAGATGGCCACAAAAAACTCACCGCAATTTCTAATCAAAGCATTGAAAAGAAATTGATCGCGCTCAATCTTATTCCAATTACACGGTGGCGCCAAAACCGCTACTTTTGTGCCCGTGGTAATATATTTTTCTTTTTTTTTCTTTATTAGGTCAATGATCGCGACAATCTCGGAATGTATCGCAAATATTCCGGTTTAAAAAATAAATAAACGGTCTCGCCAAACTGGTATAATGTACGGTACATGCCTCAGGTGACATGTTTGAAAGCCGACAATGGAATAGATAGTGAGAGTGAACATAATTTTAATGTTGCCAAAATCCATTTCATTTAAGAAAACTTTAAAAAAAATTACTTATTTGATTAATTTCATGAATCATGACAGAATAGCCTTCCCGTATCCTTTTAATATTGTAAAAAAATCTTGAAAATGTTACAATCGTAATTTAAATATTAATATATCATAATATTTTTTTATGTTGAGAGATTGTTTTTTTTTAAATATTACTTATTTACATTTTTTGATAAAGGAATTGTAGAAAAAACATTTTAATTTGAAGCTAACAAATTACGAATGACTGGCGAATAAAATGAAGTTTATTAGTTGATGGTAGTTGTACTATTAGTGAACAAACAATCAATTCTGATTTCTCTCCTATTCAGTCTTTAGTCACCTAGATATTAAATAAAACATATGAGTGTTTTCAAATGACTGACGCTTGTTCGTTAAATCTTGTTTAAAATATTGTATCGCAAAATCACTAACAAATTGCGAGTAATTTAGTAGTTGCATTCAGACAGTCTTACAATACCTCAATAGCACTACACTGTTAAGAAGCTGTGGACGGCTCTTTTGACCACAATCAGGTCTAAACTAAAAGGAAAGGCTTGTATACGTCGTTTTTCTGAAGTGAAGTGGTTCAGCTCTATTCTACATTGCTTTGAATTTAAGATGATGTCTTAGTGCTCTAATGCCACTCATTCATCATAAATAGACCACGGCATACATCCGCAAAAGTATTAGTTATTATTTTAGTTAGTCCAAAATGATTTCGAAGGTGTTTGAGTCTTAAGAGCAGTTCTGTAGATTATACAAACATCTAAACATATTTAATTGTTGTTCCGGTTTTCTGTTAGTAACTAATAATTGTTTAACTTCAATACCTACGTATTAGGAACTTGAAATTATAGACATTTTTAATTTATTACTTCATATAGGTATTATGGATTATTTAAATTTATCTACCAGAAAATATCTGTCTTCAACAAATATGTTAATGTACTTATGAATAATAACAAGTTACTTGATACTTCTCAATTTTTTTGTTAAAAGTGACATCTCAAATATTATGTCTAATTCTATACATAAAATTGTCTTTATTGATATAAGATAAAATTTATTTTTCTTAGTAATTCTTAAGTAAAATTATCTTTACTCAATCAACTACGTATAACAAGACTTCATCTTTTTTGCTTTTGTTTTGTATAATATTTCTTGAAGATCTACTTCGTTTTTCTGTTCTACATAACACCTATGTGTACATATAATGCAGTAAGCACAGATGATTCACAAGTTCTATCGTTGAATTGGTTAGCATTATTAGACAAATCTTCTGAACTTTCACACGGAAGCCGCATTGTGATTATTCAATTGGGAGCGTGTATCGCAATTGAAAAATTACTGGCGGCCCCTTGCCCGTAGTCGACGCTAAGAGACACACGATAGCAATATTAAGAGAGGACTAAGAATTTTCCATACTAATATTAATATCAAAACACAAAAATGAGCATCTTAATGTAAATCTTACTACAATGAGGATATTTATAATTATTGTAAGTGTTTTGGAAGCTAATGCGATGGCACCGCCAAGTTTCATAATAATGATGTTTGAAATGTTTTGTTGTTCGTCAAAACGTAACACTTTTAGCTTCCGCTCTGTTTGTAGTGACCTGCTGTGCTAGCGGTCTAGAGTTCCGTTCCCGTCATTCATTTGTGTAATGAACACGAATGTTTGCACTCCAGTTATTGTAATAAAGCGTACCAAAATTTATCAATATTCTACCAACGAAATTACCAATTGTCGTTTGGTACTTTTTAATGATCTATAACGATACTCAGTCGAATCTGTACAATTCATATTTTTAGGAAAATCTTATAGTGCCTATTAGTAGATTTAAAAAAAAACTCTGCTTCTATATTCTGTATTATATAAAAAAATCACCATCTCGGAACTCATTTACCAATTTTCAACGGGACTTTCTAAGGCATAAGCTTATATTCTTATGATTCTGACACGAGTGGGGCAGTAGTCGAAAACTAGTTATAAAAATAATCAACATTTCTAAACAGCTTCTCATGGATAGATTTATTTTCATCAGCCATATGGGGCAGTGAATGGGGCCGATGACTGTCACTCTTCATTTGAACCATGATCGAATGAAAGTGAGTGACGTGACGGATGAAGCTGTCAACTCGAATCTACCACTTGGACTTTCTAAATGTTTACAACAAGGATTGCATATATTAGGGATTTTTTGCTTTCAACATCAATCAGTTAATCTTTGTATATCATCATCTTGTCGAAGACAAGATAGCTATCAAATTAGTGATTTGACTTAGAATATTTAGAGCATGCAAATGTATTTTAGATAAGTTAATTACCCAATATACAAGTTTCTAAGGCATAAAAACATTTACGTCTCATCGTTATACTGATTTCAATTTTTTACTTATCACGAGTAAAAAATGCTTCAAACCCAATTTAATTTACAAATATAATGTCTGTCATCTTAAAAATCACGTAACCTTTTGGTTTCGAAAATATATCAATAACAGCGCAGGTAATTTAAATGGATTTTGATATAACAAGGTCAGGATATAATTAATTTAATGTATAACATAAAGCGATGATACAAGTATTATGTGCTAGCAGAGGATTGCGTTACGTCAAGATAGGCTGATCTAGGGTTCGGCGACCTGCCCTCGCGCTGCGCCTGCGCATCTTGTTCGCTTTTTTGCATCGCATCCCTTTGGATCCAGTTTATCTCGATTACGACTCGAATTGCAATGCCTTTTTATTACATAGCATGTATTGACTTATGATTGAGTAATTAGATTTTATGCGAGATAATTATGTTTTATTTTAGTTTTCTGGATGTGGAAAAAAACGTGATATGTTTTTACGCTGGAAATATTTATTTCTTTTTAGCTCATTTGTCTTTGTTCGTATATTTTAATTATAGTATATTCATGTATTGGCAAATAGTTTGTTATAATTAATTATTGTATTCTTTCTAGGTCAAGAGGCGACATGGCGTCGCCTAGATACTTCTTTTTTCTGTTGGCTGCCTTCTGCCTTAGTTATTGTAATGCAGGTGAGTCATACTATATAAGCATGTATAATGTACATAGTTACTTTTAAATGTAAAATTATATATTTAAATTTTAATAAAGGAATAAAAATCTAACATTATACCTATTTCGAGAAAAACAAGTTAACTTAAAACAGATAAAGTCTATATCTAGACCTTACATAGGTCTAAAATTATGTGATATAATATGCAGGTAACATAGCAGCAGGTTTGTTTAAGAAGGAACATTTTTGTTATTTTTAGTTTGAATATTTAAATATATTTTGAATAGAAACTAAATAAAAAATGTAGCTGCATCCCGATTGCTAAATTATTGACCCTATGACTACGACATATGATTTTAGTAGAATTCGCACCCATTTAAAGAATTCGTCATTAAAATATTTACAGCATTTACATATTTATAAGGAAATTATCATAAGAATTCGTGACACAATGTGACAAAACGGTGCTATTTCTGAGATTAGCGTATTTTCGTGGGAGTGGCGTGGGTTGCGAGTGATTCTGACGGGGGGTCAAGGTCAGCTGGTTTCCGTCGAAAAACGGCGACGTCTGTCGGTCTGTTTAATGACATTTTATATTTTACGTAGTTTCGTCAAATAGCTTCCTTAATTATGTTTTATTAGATGATGTTTTCCTCAACATACCTATTTCCCGAAACAACAATATCTAAGCGATGACTAAACCTATAAAGGTTTCGTCATTGTAAAATATGTAATGTTTATAACATGATTTAGATTAATTTAATTCAGTGATTTTATACAAGTTTTTTTAATGGTAATTTTGATTTACAAAATTTTTCGTCTTTACTTTATAAATATCGAATACTGTTGTAGGAGATGTTTGACCCATACAATACTATCTACTAACGTACAATTAGACAAACTTGTATTACCTAAAAATGTTTGTCAGACACTAAATAAGATAAAGCACAATTCACATTATGAATTTGACATCGATTCACGATGAGATCCAACTCAAATAAATTACTCCCTGAAATATTTCAATCCTATAAAAATAATCAAATATCAAACCTAATATAGTCGTAAACCCAGAGTGCTTTAAAAAAACTATATACCTATATAATTACTATGTACTCGTCATATGATTTTGTTACGGGTGAGTTCTCTAGAAAATGTAGTAATACAAATTATATGGCACATTTTGCATGTAAGGATCAGTTGTATCATGTATGTTTATCCAAACATAGCTAAGTAATTAGTGTGGGAAGAGTGAAGCGATGGCATGCGATTCCCATGCTAGACGCCGGCGGGGGGCGGCCGGCCAGGCGGCATTCCGCGCGTGCCGTGCCTCGCGGTGTGGTATGTAACTGAGTGACCAGTACTTAGATACTTTTTCATAGTAACAACTGAAAAAAATATATTATGTAAATTTTAATGTTTGGTAAAATATATTTTGTTTTCAAGATATATTTAACAATTTGTTTTTGTTGCGACGTAATTACACAAAGACACACATGAAGTGACCATTTAGTTTCGTAGTAAGCTATGAAGCTTGAGTTACGAATACCAGATAGGTATACTATGATAGATATATACACTACATATCATGTATAACTTTAAATAACTTCTAACTTTACAAGTTCTTTCAAGCTGAACCGCAAATTGCTTCACACCTAATAAATTTAACTATCTATCAAAGTTACTCCAGGTATTGGTAGTTATTGTCAACATGAGCGCCATTTATAGTGTAATTACGCTTAGCTAATTGACGCTTCATGTGCTCTATGGAGTGTGAATTAATGTATGCAAAGTTTTACATTTATAATTAAGTCCTAACAAAAAAATTAATAACAATCTTTCATTTTAACTGATTACTAATAAGGTTATATGTTTAACCGACATTTGTAACAATTTATATAAATATGTATGTTTATAATAATATTACGACGGTCACTTACCACAATGCAGCCGCGGTCCGTAATGACCGCGCACATCTCGCTATCTCGGAATGCCTCGCGTCAAATATATGCCAAGCAAACCAATGACTTGAATTAGGGCTGACTTATTCTAACACAATTTTACATTTACATACTAGATCTTATGTTTTTTACTTTAAGCTTTTTTCTGATAGGTCAAGGATAGGTTTTTACTAAGTATTATCATAAATATTATCAATCGTATAAATATTGTAATTTTTCTCCTACCACGTAGCACATATACGAGTAGGTCATTTTTGATGATTAATACTCTTACCCCCCATACTCATACTAAAGGCTACGGCTTTTATGCTTTATGGGTGAAATTTTAGTATTCTTACTACTTCTCAAAAGATATATCGAAACTATAGACTCAGCAACGGGGAACCGAACTGTGACCTTGTATACATCCTGAATACACCGGCCATGTTTATATTCGCAGTGTAAATAATATGTAGGGAATGTTTGACGTTTGCATGCATTATGCAAGCGATTATGCTTGATTGTTCCGATGTGACGGTCGAGTGAATCTGAAAGTCCGTGTTTACAGTCCGCGGTATTAGCGTAATATTTTACATTGAATCGTTATCAATTCGATTTTGGAGTTTTCACGATATTGATATTATTTTTTTTGATGTACTAAACTCCAGTATGTAAAATTTAATTTGCTTTTCTTATAAAAAATTTCTTTCTTATAAAAAATTTCTTATAAATTCGAAAATAGGTTATCCCAAATTATATTTCACCATAATTGTTTTGGTAGTTATTTTTACAGAAAAATTACAATGAAAACGAGAAGATTTTATCTTTTAACGTGATTTGAATTGCGCTTTATAATTTTCATTTTTTATTAGGACAGTGTGTTATTGTCTAAAGAGCCTTTTAAATCTTAGTCTAAAAAAGCTGTCAAAAAATTGTAAGTTAATCGTAAAACTCTTAAATGACCTAAAAACGTCATTTAAAGTAAAATAAAAACAATTTTCTTCGAAAATGCCAACAAGAGTCCAGTAGTTTTGTTTCAAAAACAAAAGTTGGCTATAACAAAAAGCAGGCGTTGGACAGCAATTTCGTGAACACTCGGTCTTTTTGTCACAAAAGAAAGCTTTATCACTGTTCCACATTAGGTTTTCTCGGCGCCTCTTTGTGTAGCTAAGTTTAGTATATATATTCCGAAAAAATATGAGTTAAAAAAGACCTTGGATAACCGAGTGATGCGGGTTCAAATCCGGGTCTTGCACCTCTGATATTTTCATGTGCGAATCATTTTTATTATCATGATTACTAATTGTCTTGCGGTGAAGGAAAACATCGTGCGGAAACCTTCATGTCTGAGAAAACCTAGCAAGTTTTCGAAAGAAATTTGAAGTCCGCCAACACGCACTAGGCCAGCGCGTTGGAAGGCTCGTGCCCAGCAGTGAGACGTTGAAAAGGGCTGATGATTATTAGTTAAGCGTTATTTAGTAGTGTACTTGGTTCATGCAATTATATAGTCCTTTATACCAACTGTAAATAAACTATTAAAACTGATTGGTTTTAGGTTATAGGACACTGTTGTATGTCAGTCGTGTGTACGTACATATAGTTGGTAAAATAAAAATCGTTTCTACACGTTCTTTTTTCTTTTTTGTACTAATCAAGCTATACATATATGAACTATGAACAAAAGACGTAAATTCTCAATTTATGAGGTAATTGACTCATCATTCCGCTTAAATTCAGAAATAAGATATTTTCCTTTAGATAAAGGTATTCTATATAATGACTTGGTTAACCAGCTATGATACTAAATTGCATTGAAATCCGTTCAATGGTTTTCAAACATTACAATGAATGCTACAATTACATCTCCCAAAAAAAATGTAATATATTTTAGAATTGAAAAAAAATTATTCTATAAATTAGTACGGACTACGGATTAATTTCTCATCCACGAATACTATAAAGGCACATTTATTTATTGAAAACATTAATCAGAGATAAAGCATCGCTAGCGATTTAAAATTAATTAAGTACGTATTTCGATTGTTGGGTAGAAGCCGGCAATTGACGTAGCTTAATAGAGCTGTCAAATTCCTATTTGTAGTGGTAAAATAATCAAAATGGTATTAATATGTGGCCATGACACTATAATATTACACTAATCTTTTATACTCTTGTTTTTCGATATACATATTATGTTATAATTGTATGATTCTTACATATGAAATTAAAAAATATATTATGTTCGTGTTTACCTCATTCTTATCCTCCTAAAGGGCTTGACCGGTTTTGATTACATTTTTGCGGGTCAGATAATATTTTTATTGCTTTTAAATTTCTTAAATTTTATAGCAAACTAGCCTTTCCCGCAACTTCGCTCGCGTTCTAAAGGCTGAAAATGAAAAAAATATTTTTCTCCCAATTTTGCAACATTTTTCATATATAACGGACTATCCAACACAAAAAGAATTTTTCAATTCGGACCAGTAGCCCCTGAGATTAGCGCGTTCAACCAAACAAATAAGCTCTTCAGCTTTATAATATTATTATAATTTTTTTGGATTATTTTTACATATTCATATGCCTCTGCTTATGCAGTTACCGGACCTGGTATTTAGAAATAGTAAATACTACTAGTTTTTGTACCAAGCTGGGTCAATCTTTAGAAAATCTAAACTATTCTAGATGAGTCTCAGAAGGAATACTTGTAACTGTGTCAAGAGTGTGTGTATGGCTGAAACGTGATGTTCGCACGGTCGCGTTATCGCTGTCCTGCTCGCGCCCGGCTCAGCGCCATTAACGACTGATAAGGACGCTTCTGAAGTTATTTCTGAGAAAATATTACCTTTAGGACTAAGAAAATGTTATCTTAGCAGCTAGCAAAATAGTATTCAATATATTTAAGCCTTAAATATATATTTAGAATGATGTTAAATGTATTTAATGCAGTTTGTACCAAGAAATAATATGGGAAATTAATATTTGATGGGTTGTCAAAGATTTGCCTTGCATAATATCGGAAAACATTATTTTCATTTTGATAGGCACATTATAATAGTAGAAGTAGTAATCGGTTTGTTCGTACATACTTCCATTAAATGGACGGATTAATGAATTGATTGGAGTTTGGTGTTTAGATGTTTTGTTTTATAAACTAGATAGTGGCATATTATATTTTTCGAAATGTGAAGTCTGCCGTACCGGAATCCAGGGTTATTCCTTCACGTATTGAAGGGATGCCCTGCTAAAAAGGGGGTGAATACTTTTGGTACAGGCGGACAGCCCTTAAATCTAAAATTTTTGGTTAAATAATTAAAATAAAGGTATTCATGAAGAACAAGTATGTTTGGTTGCAATGTAATGGTTTCTAATAGGTACTTTATAAAAATAGAAGAAGTCAATGCTGATATCTCGCAGATGTAATGGGAAATTGCGTGAGGTTTAAGTATAGTGATTAACTAATCAGTTAACTAATGCTTTAACTAATACTGGCTGGCGCCAGCGCCGACTTGCTTCCAGTCTCTCATCAATTTAACGCCTAACCTGAAATAGCTACAAGTAGGTAGTTTTATATTTGTATAAATTACATAATATATTATATAATCATTAATATACAGTTAAACTTAAGAGTTAAAAAGTTAAACTTTTTCTATAAACACAATTCTGACTAATAAGTTTGAAAAGTTTCCAGGGCAAGTCTTATAAGGATATGTATTAAGTTTTATTAATATTTCACTATAATAATTTAATAAATAGCATACTTTTGACACTTAGAGTTTGAGAAAAGCGATGGTTTATAAGCATTTTAATTAAAGACATTATAAAAATTATTCAACTTTCTAAGCATAGTTGCTTTATAAAAGGAAATGAAAATGTAAAAAAATGACAAATGTTATTAATATTGACAGTTGTCATCAATCTTCTGAATTTCATCGGAATGTGCGGAAACGTCGCTCTCGCCGATATCGGGAAACGTAGGTTAAGATAGAAGCTACAAAAACACGTATAAAATCCCCGACGAGGAGGGGCTACAGTATCGATTCGTCGTGACAGCCCGTATCTAGACCCTCCCTGTTAGCCCTCATCCCTATACTATCGGTGTGTGAGGGGTACATTGCTGATTTTCAATCGATCTCACCTTATCTATGCAATGCTTAAAAGCAATGGATAAGAGCACTTTCCTATAGTTCTATGTGCGAACGTTTTCAATACGTTGTGAAATGTTTGCAGTTGTATTGGAATTAGACCTCGTTTGTATGAAAATTTGAATCGGAATAATGAATGACATTACAGTTAAGTAGTAAAATATCTTTATCGATGGAGTTTCAACTACTTTTAGTACTTATAATAAAAACTATGATATTACTAGTTTTAATTGTATCGTTATTTAGAAAAATTGAAGGTATGAAGATAGTTTGAGGTTCTTCGAAAGACAAAGGATTTTTGTAAGCCGGAAATCATGGATGATTTAGATAAAAGACTGAAAATGGTGATGAAAGTTTGTATATATAGGGAATCAATCATTTCTCAAGTATGTATGGAACATATAACTAAATATATCTATATCTAAATTTGCAAATACCTAAATAAAGTTTTTTTTATCAAAAATATAATGACGCAAAAGCTGGTGTTATTGACTACTCCTAAATCGTAAACCGAAATCATAACATTTATATAGAGAGGGTAACTAAAACTTACATTGCGTAAGCTTTCTATTCGTAAATGTCACGATGTAAGCAAGTAAGGAGAGAAATATATGAAAGCGAATAAAGGATTTATGACATGAACATTTCCCACGAAGGACACTCATTCTCTGTGATTATTTTTTTACTTTATTACAACAGCGCCATCTAGCTCCGTGGTATAAGCTACGAGGCTTGTGTAACGGATACCAGGTAGTTTATATACTACACTTATATAAATTGTAAATAGAAACATATTATAAATATAAACACCTATGACTGGAGTACAAACATTCATGCTCAACAAATGAATGCCTCCAGCGGGACTCGAACCCGCGACCGCTGGCGCAGAAAGTAGGGTCACTACCAACTGAGCTTAAGTATACTAAGCGTCATTGCTTATTATAATTACAACGTCTTTACATTTAATTAGAAATTTAAAAAATTAAGCGTGAAGCTCAAGACTAAAGGAAAATCTGTACATTTCATATTTTCTTTAAAATAATGACTGTGTAAAGAAAATAGTGATAAAAACCATAGTTGTTAAAACATTTTTTTTACTTTTGACATAAAAAGTACTAAACGGATCTCGTTAAACTATTTAGCGATAGCGTTATGATAGATGATATGATAGATATCTTGACTTAATTTTTAAGTTAACTAGTAAATTATTCATTTAACTTAATTTTTGTGATTTTGAAAATGGAAATACTCAAACAATTTTGGCCAAGCTCATTAAAAAATCTCAACAAATGTGCTTAATTTTGACGTGAAATGATGTCACATAGAATCAGGGAAACAGAGCAAGCGAGAAAATTAGAGCGTGAAGCTGAAAATATTCATGGCTTTTTAAATTTACGAAAATTTTATTCAGAGCGAACATTAAATATTGTAATTCGCGACCCGCCCTCGCTTCGTTCTGCGGCGATATGACTTCCTCCTCCTGAAGTTTCATAGAAATAAACATGAGGTTTTATAGAAATAAACATTTTATATATAGAAAGATATAATTTATCTTATCTATCTATATAGAAAAATACTAAATGCTTTTAAATATTAAATTGATGGCATTAAAGTTCGCCAAAAACGAATAAACTAAACGCAGCAAAAGGGAAAAATGCACTGAACTGATTTGACTCTGCTTATTTATGTGGATACGTATTTATGAAAGGAAGGGATATAATAATTTATTACAGAATTAAAGGATTAGGCCTAATGTTATATCCTTTTAAGGTAAAATGAGAAAACGCCAACGTGAAGTATGAGCATCCAATTACCTCAAGGTGCAGCAAAACAAAAGATTATCCATCATAAAGAAAATGAAAAATAATATTAAGTTAACATCTCAAGTCAGAAAAAAGATTATATTTTTAAAATTGACCAATTTATTAGGATGAGACTGTCCTCAAGAAATATATATTTACTTTATTTCCTTAATATATAAGTTATTTTAAAATATAAGTATTGCAGAAGGTTGTGGCGATCACCAAACGCAGCTACGTGACCTTTCGTTCAGTGACAAGCCTCAAAATCATATAAAGCTTGAAGCAGCAGATCGTTTTGGTACAGTCACATTTGGACATTATTTCACGTAATGGCCCCAAGTTGAAATCACCGAAAAATCTAAATTTTATCAATGATTATAGCCACTCAGAGTGAAGACCAGTTCACCAACCCTAATAACAAAAAAAACCTTATATTGACGGGAGGTCCGTGCCCAGCAGTGGGACGCCAAAAAGGAGTACGGACCACTTCTATATATTTTACATAATTATTAAAACAACAACACACAAGTACATTACTTATATAACTGAATATGTATATAGTTGATTCGGAATAAAAAAATGAATTTCGCAATAGAAAATATTATATGAGTAACATGACAGGTGACGATAAAGGAGGAGGAAATTGTTAAAGCAAGCTCCTTTGAGCTTTTCTTTATGATATGTAATCTTATGTGTTTAATGATCGTTGACGTTTGATCTTTAAATGAGGTATCGATTTAATACGCAATATGGTTAAGTAACAATATGTTTATTTAGAAAATAGTAAATTAGTAATTTGTTGTAAATGTAACTACGACATCTTTCCCGACTACGGAATCGAACCCCAGTCAGACGGGGATTTTTACCTCTATACTGTAACTCTACCGTGTGTGTTTGAATCTAGACTTTGGCCTAAGCACTTGGCCTAGTAATATCATAACAACATTAAATAGACTCTTCACCATTTAAAGACCCTGAAATTAAAGGAGATTAGAAAATAAGTGAAGCAATTACTTCGTGGCTGATGCGGCGTTATTACATCCTGTCGTCCCGTCGCTACCGACAAGACTCAGACTCAACGCTGTACTTGTACTTAGGTGTACTTATTTGCTGCATTTTGTTGTAAATATTGAAATATCGAGTATATCACAAGATAACGAAAGAATTGGATTAATAATTAGAATGTTTTTCACTAACACTTTGTTAATTGAACGCGAATATTTCAAAGAAATTTTCATTTTTATTCAATTAATGTTATTGGAAAAGTAGTTATTCTGTAACAAAATAATAAGTACACGAAAACATGATGAGATGAAGACATTGACTTCCACTATCTCGTCTTTATATATGCTAGATACATATATTGAGCACATTAACCTTACTAACCAACAACATTAATCAGAAAGTGCTCATTTGATGTTTTGCTATTAGGAGATAGCCGCAAATGTTCAAATATCCATTATTTAAATCTATTAAGAACTTAAATAAATTGGTTACTGATAAAATTTCCAATACATAAGCTTAACGATTTACTTTAATGATCCACACATAGATTATTTTGAGTTCGAAAAACTTTCTGATCTTATGTAGACAAAAATGTATTGGACTTAACAATAAGAACTGATAACAAATATTGAGTTTATTTTGAGTGGAAAGAAACGTTCGCTAGGGGTTGTTCAAGAGTCTTACCACTTCTCATGGGAGTTAGAAGAGATTACGAGTTAAGAGAGCTTTTATAACCCGCGCTTTCGCTCAACTTGTATTAATATTATATTAGCATGTAAAGTTTAGCTTTGCTCAGTTTGCAGGGTTTGCTTGCGACTCGGTAAAAAAAATTATATTGCGTTTTTTGAAACATAAAAGACCACAAAAAAACCGTCTGGTTTCGATCAAATAGCTGTGACGAGTTTTAAAAAATGCCACCATGTCCACCAATTGTTCGAATATCTTTACAATTAAGCGTATTAAGGAAGTTGTTGAAACGAAAATGTTTCAACAAAGGGAACTAATTAACAGATATTGAACAATTAATTATGAGAAGCCAGAATACGTCTAATGAGTTTCAGTGAAATTACATTACCTACTTTATTCAATGCTCGTTTAATTAATTGCTTAGTATATCTAATCATATAGAACAGCTTATAGTTTGATATTAACACTTTGAGTGGAGATGATATTTTCCTTGGCCATAGAACAAGTAGAAATCATATTGGAAATTGTTCGCAGATGAAAGTCTTGAAATTTTAAATATAATACTAACAAGAATGGACTGTGTGTCTTGTGGAGATACTAGGTTTTTTCCCGAAAAATCCAAATATAGACAAATATGTTAAAGATGTAATAGAAAGAAAGCAAAGTCGTTCTTTTTTATTAAATAATAATATCAATGTATTCAGCCTTTTTTACCGTCCCACTGCTGACTGCTGGGCAGGGGCCTCTATTTTATACAATTGGGGGTTGGCGAACTTAATATTTTTTTGCTTTCGTAAACTTGCTAGGCTCTCTCAGATATGGAGCTTTTATGGTGTTTTCATTACGTTATGTTACGTTTTAAAAAAGAGCTGAATGCAATAATATCAATATTGCACTAGACAAAGTAATACAATATCTTCATAAGTTGAACGAACGTACACGCGTACCGTAAAACTTTGAACTAAGGAAATGTAACTTATATTCTAGTAGTCGAGTGGAACCGACCACTTGAGGTTCGCCCTCGACGCTGGGGGTCGGTGTCGAGGTCAAGTCAATGTCGACACTCGACTCTTGACATCTCCTTTGCTCTAATGCCTGATTAGACAAGCTCTGACGGTTCTTGCTTACGAAAGTGGCTATTCTATTTAAAATATGTTCATAATATAAATAATAAATAACAAAAACACCCCTCTTCTTATCTTGTTTTTACAATATATTTATTATACTTATATAGATACTAGCCGTTTCCCGCCCGCTTCGCTGGGCGAATTGAAAAAGGAAATAAATTACATTTTATGTTCCATATTTTTATTATTCTCCTTTTTTGTTTAATTTTTGTATGAACATAAATAGGCCCCGCGGATAGAACTGTAAGCATCGATATTGTTTAGACTTACACAAATTCCAAATTCTATCGATTTAGCCTGTATCTTCCATCCAGGTGATTTTTCTCACTAATATTCATTGTAACTTTCAATGTGCAATCATTTAAGTTAAAGTTAAAGTCGTTAAAATCGTTTAAGTTAAAGTCATTGCAAGTCTCATATGTGAAGTTAAAATCTGTCTAGGTTCAAGTACGACGAATTTTCTGTTAACTAAAATTTTCTCCGTGACATCAATTTTTTATAGAAAATTAATTGTTCATGTTTTTTATGAATTCTATTGGAATAAGTAACTAAATTTCTTTTCCACATCTTAAGTGCTTAGAAAATGCATTCATTATAATCTGTTACATTTCCGCGATCCCGCAATAAAAGAATTCATCGGATATGTAGTCTGCAAAAGTAAAATGAATGTAAAATTCTTAGTCCGTAGATTGGATAGCTACATGTAAAGTTAAGTTTTGGAAACCTCTCAATGACTTTTTCTCCGCTGCCAAAAAGACGATTGTTGTAAGGAAATACACACATATCCCTACATACACGAAGATCCCCACCAAATTTGGAGTCTGTAGAAGTTACAGGTTGGAAATTAAAATTTTAGATTTTAACACCCACCCCCGCAATTCCTGTCGGAAGTAGACTATATTGAAATCCATTTTGAGATGATCTTTATGTGAATAATAAAAGATTCCTACCATATTTAGAATTTTTAGAAGCTATATTTCGAAATTGAAATTTTTTATTGTTAACACCCACCCCCGCGAACCTTATTGGAGGTGATTCATTGTAAAATCCGCTCTAAGATCATTTTTATATTACATATAGAACACTCTCACTAAATTTGGAGTCTATAGGAGCTATCGCTTCGAAATTAAAAATTTTCATTGTTAACGCCCCCGCAATCTTCTTTGGGGTGGGATATCGTAAAATTTGTTCATAAATCATTTTTACATCACTTATAGAAAATTCCTACAAAATTTGGAGCTTGTAGGAGCTTTAGCTGGAAAATTAAAAATATTAATTGTTAATACCCACCCCCGCAACCCCCTGCGGGGTGAGCTATCGTAAAATTCGTTCATAGCCTATTTCTACACCTCTTACAGAAGATTCCTACCAAATTTGAAGTCTATAGGAGCTATAGTTTAAAAACAGGAATTGTTCATTGTTAACGCCCCCGCAATCTCGTTTGGGGGATGGATTTCTTAAAATCTATTCATAGCTGACCTCTACATAGCAAAACCGTACCGTGAGTAGATTCTTAGCTGAATGTAAAAAACCATAATCCTTTTAATATACTCTGTTGAAATCCATGAAAACAAAAGAATCAAGAGAAAATGCTTATCTTTTGTTTTTATTAGCGGGATAAATGTTCATAAAAGTAAAACAGCAATAAAAAAATGAAGGAATGTTGGAATTCAAAAAATAGATAGCCATAAACCATCTAGGAAAAATTTCGCATCGAATGGTGGTAGTTTCATGTCGATACGATAAGTGGTTTAGGCGTGATTGAGCCTCAAACGAAGACCATTTTCATTATATATATATAGATTAGTAACCTATACAAACTACTAACCTATATAACCTACTTTTGGGTACAGATATGACGTGTATCCGGTAAACAAGGCTATGTAGTAAATGTTATCCTGAAAAGATAATTGGCATATCCTCAAGCGTTGTTTAACATTCCATGGCACGGGGCTTTTATACAAGTGGTCATAGACCACTTTGAACACCATAATATGGAAACTTTACTTGTCTTTTTAAAAAGAATGAGTTTTTTTTGTATCTAGGAAGTTTTCTTTTCTATAGATCTAGTAGTAAACATATTGATAGTGATTATTCCCTAATTATATTAGAATTGCAATACCCGGTATTTAAATCTGCTTAACATCTTGGTTCCTCAGGCTAGCGCGGTAATTGTCTCTTGTGTCACAAGTCACAATGCAATAAGAAAGAAAGGTTAAATTATATAAGTTACTTGACACTCGTATAGCGCTCCTATGTCGAGGCCAAGCTGTTTCACGTGCTTTTAAAGTTTCTAACTCCTATAGCAATGTTAAGGAAAAGCGGAAAATTAGCAGATGAAAATTTAATTTTATCGTAGATTATTTGCAGTAAACATATTATCTTATATTAGGAAAACGTTTCAAAACATGTTTTTTTTTCATAGTGCACGCTAAAATTCATTTAGAATTTTTGGGTAAATTTTTGAAAAGAAGCCAGCCAGTTCCAACTGTTTTGGGTATAAAACTTAAAAAATGGAATATTTTCAAAAATATATAATTGCTGTTGTTGAGTTCGAGGTTGTTGTGAAGTCTGAGTTAATTTGCGCTCGATTTACGTAATGCGATAGTTAGCAAACGACAGCAACATGAAATTTGAAGCTTAAAGAAATTACGAAATAATGAAAAGTGACACTGAAATGTTGAAAAATACGTTGTTTAAAAAGACGAATCTCTTTACTGATATTATAAATAGGAAAATTGCACGCTGTTATGTTATTCTACACTAGCGACTTACCTTTGCTTCGCTCGTCCCTAGCTTAAGCGCGAGCAAAGCCGCGGGTTCCACTAGGTATACATATAAACCTTCCTCTTGAATCACTCTATCAATTAAAAAAAACCACATCAAAATCCGCTGCGTAGTTTTAAAGATCTAAGCATACATAGGGACAAACAGACAGCGGGAAGCGTCTGTGTTTTATACTATGTAGTGATGTATTTAATAAGTAAACTTATTTGTATGCACTACATGAATACCATAAGCTATTTTATGACTGATTTTAATTTTAATGGTGTACTTCTTCTTAGCAATGGTAGTTCAGTGGTTACGCGCTGGCTTGGGAATCAGAGTGAAACGGATTCAATTCTTTGGTCTCACACCTCTGAAATTTTCATGAGTAAATCTTTTTGAAAAATAATTATTTTGTGTTACAATGAAAAAGCAACGTAAGGATTGTCAACGTGAGGGAACTTATCAACTCTAAAATACATGTGAAATTCACCAACCCGCACTTCCCTGCCTGATGTCAGATCCCCTTTATATTGAATGAAGATCAATTAGTGGCTTGAATTAAAAAACGGGCAAAACACGTGCTTCGTAGTTTAAAAACAATAATTCTAAAAACAAAAAGTTTAAGGTATTAGTTTAATTTAAAACTGTAACAAAGTAACTTAAAAATAATCAACAAAGTAGTTTTATTGTTGTGCAATACTTCTCTTAGAATAAAATATGTAATAATAATATCGTTTGTGTTCATTGACTATTGTTCTATTTATCATAAATGTATTTTACATAGTAAATAGAAAGGAAGGAAGCTTACATTGTTGAGCAAATGTGCTAAACTAAAATTAAGTTTGTCTTAGTGAACTTTTAGTTATCGAAAAAATGCTTAAAATTTAAGCTACCTTACCTAATCAGAGATTTTTTACTGGACAGATTCAACTAAAGTTCAATTTGAACATCTCTAAGGAAGGTGAAGAAACTTGCAAGGCTTTTCCTAAACATTTCCACTGCATGTTATAATTTTCACTACTATTTTAGCAAGTAATAGTTTTCACTATCATTGTCTTAATATGATGATGTTTCCAAAAAAAATCGAATTTAGTATTAATATTTACTGTATCAGGAGAGCTAAATAAACTGTCGTACACAATGCTCTTAAGAAAGGCATCCACTTAGTTTTCTGTGCGAATATATATCGTTATGTAATTATTGCCTACGTAATGTACTATTTATGTTGCACGCCACTCGCGCTTGACCGCTCGTCCGTGTTACTGATGAGCGTAGCTCATAGGCATAATAAATGTTTGTACATAGTTCAGTCTAGTATATTGAAAATAAAAGTGTTAACTTGTTTCTTGTTACAATTAATTAACAACTTATAAAACTATAAATTTCTCGTATTAATAGCTGTATATATAAGTATATAATCTGATGATGGTCGTAAGTATACCGAAGTTCGCGGATTCTCGTCCGGTCATATCACAATCTGACCTACGGTGTACTTATACGGTTAACTTCACATTTAAAATAAAAACAATAGTTATCTGCTTTTTGTAGGAAATAAAGAATTAAATACATCAGTACATATAGATAAAATTGAAGTGTCTATTTACTTAAGTATAAATAAATTAAATATACTTTATTATTTATATTAACTTAGTTACTTGTCTTTGGATTTTTTGTACCATTTGTAACTGAAAAAGTAACAGAAACAAATTCTAATACAAAATAAAGGAAGTTACGAATTTACTTAGTATCACTTAAATCATTTTCAGGTCGGGTTTTTTTTTAAATTAAAATTAGTGAACGAACTTTATTTACCTCAGAAAACAAAAATAAATATATAAATCGATTTAGAAATGGTAAAAAAATGAACAACAACAGCAACACACAAAATAATAAAATAAATTGAAAGTTTTTATACATGAAATTTTGAGTTTGCGTAAAGCTTATAACGAAGCTTTTTAGTTTGAAATGAGTAGTACCTAATGTTTTTAAATATAAAATAGACTATTCGGTAATTTATATAGGGCCATATCGAAATGTGAGTAGAATTCATCTACAGATTGAAGATTAGTCTTAGTAGAACAGTCCAGACACGACACAGCTGTGAAAAATATTAGATATTATTTTTTAGATCATCCTAAGGGTAGAAAAATGAAATATGTTTACAGATGAGATGAAATAAATTCAAGTGCGAATAAGTGGTTCCAGACGAGCCCTTATATTGCGGAACGAAAAATTTCGAAGCGGCAACATATTTCATTTGAAGTGTTGATTCAAAATATTCTTTTTAACCTTTTCTACGTAACAGGATGTGACATACATAGTGTTAAGCGGATTATGTGGACCTAACCAACGTTGATCTAATGCGAGTTGGCAGACTGCAGAATACGTGTGCTGTATTTCGAAAATTAGTTATCTCAGAGATGAATGTACTATTCTCACAAATGTACTTTCTTAAGGGTTTTCTCTTGAAAATTTCAGGGATCTCAGGGACCGGGTTCGAACTCACTACGCTTGATTTTTGTTGCGTACATAGTGACCTATCATTGCTTAATACATTTTACCAATCCATGTAATAATATTTTTTTTCTGTTTCAGGACCTCTGCCCAATGTGACGATAGTGGACTTGGGATTAAAAGAAGGTAATGTTTCTTATACCATATTACTTATATAGTAATATAGTAAAATCTTGTCATACTGCTTTTGAAATAATACAAATAATAATATGGTGCTAGCAAATAAATAAAATATGACTGTTTGATTCATTTCATCATGAATGAATAATAAATACGTATTGATGACTCGGCACAATTTTTCAATGACATATTTTACTGCTGTTTAATGTTTTACCTAAAGGGCCTATAGCACGCTTAGAAGGTTCAGTCAGCGCGCAGCGTGTTTTGTGTTGTGTGTACCATGACATGCCATATTTATAGCAGAAAAGTAACAAAGATTATTTAATATTACTTATAGTTATTTTTTTCGATATTTCTAAAGTCTCCCCATGACACTGCGGTCTGCGACAAACATCACTGGTAACGTGCCCGTGCAAATAAGTTAGCATGCAGTATTCAGGGCAGCGTGCGGGCTTGTCTTATAAGACTTTAAGATAGTTCAAATAAGACTGTCTTGATACTGCTTAGTTTAAATAGGTCCTTAAGAAAGTAGGGGATAATCGGTGTGTATTGACCATGCAGATGCGTTTATTTATTATAACAAACTCTTACAAGATGAAAAAAGTGGTGTATATATTGATATAAAATTAAAAAAAAACGAACTGTGTAAAAAGTTAACTAAAAGAACAATTTGAGGGAGAAACGTAGTATCTATTACGCAGACGGAGACACATACCTGATTTATACTAACTGCATCTTTTGCTACTTATACTTGTACATCAAACATATTAAAAACCTTACAATAAAAAAGCAAGCAATCTATTAAACCATTTCTACTCCTGCTTCCAGGTAGCTGTTCGTTGGGCGACGTGGTATATATGCCAGGGGATGAGTTTCCTGGCGCCGGCCCGTGCGAGCGTTGCGCGTGTACCGGCGGCGGCGTGCACTGTGCCACGCAACGCTGCGAACCTCGCCCCGGCTGCAAGGCCGTGCACAGACCAGACCATTGCTGTCCTACCTACCAATGCGGTAAACCATTTAAGAACTATTTATTTTATCACTAGCAAACCTGGCCTGCTTCACTGGTTTTAGTTAAAATAAATTAAGTTTTATAATAAATAAAAGTAGACTAAGTTACTCAGAAAGTTGCGTCAAAATCGATATTGATATGTTCTTTAATATTGGAACATTTTTTTGTTCTATCATCAATAGTTTTCGCAGCGCATGCGACGAAAGATATTTTAAAGATATTTTATATATATTGTATTTTTAGTATGGATCCCTATATTAATCAGTGGTAATGTAGCATTCAAATGGTGAAAGAATTTTTAAAATCGGTCCAGTACTTTTTGTGCCAATCATTACAAACATACTAACATACAAACCTTTCCTTTTAATAATATTAGTATAGATATTATTTATTACTCTATTAAAGACAATGAATTAACAAAAATCTGATAGGTTTATTTCTTACTCTATAAATATCTATCAAATTCATAAATATTAACTTCATATTTATTTATGTAAATTGTATACAGATTTATCAATGTAACAAAACAATTTTTCAGAATGTGAACAAGAAGGCCGTATATACGGGAACGGAGAAAAATTGGTAGATCCTCTGGACCCTTGCCGTGTGTGCTACTGCCAAGGTGGAGAAGTAGTGTGCCGTCGTATTGCATGCTTCGTTCGCGATGACTGCCAGCCGCGACTTGTCCCGGGGAGATGTTGCCCGGAATACGATAACTGCCCTGTTAGAGGTGTGTACTAGAATTTTAATGATTTAGTCGCTATTAATTATTACTTGAAAGATCATATTTTTACATTAGTATCATTACATTGTGCATTTTTTTTCAGATGGTACTCCATTACCTGGCGTAAGTTCATCGGTCTCCAGTGTATCTTCTTTCGGGGAAGTTGAAACTAGCGTAGCTCCAGTACCTCCTAGCGAGCCCAAGATACCTGAGATTACTATCAAAGAAATAACTCCTGTATCTGAGATCCCGGTCATAACCGATGTTAAAATAAAGGAAATTTTACCCTCACCTAGCATCGAAGTTGCTGAGTATTCATCCTCAAAATCACCACCAATGACGCGAGAAGCTACTTCTGAGAGTCCCTCAAATGAAGTGAAATCACAAATTGACAGCTCGGAATCGAAAGAAAGAGTGTTACCTCCATCTGTAGCACCTGATCTATCCTCGTCCTCAGAAAAATCTTCAGAAATCAAAACTGATGTACTACCATCCAAAATCAGCCTGCCAACTCAAGATTCACTTGATACCATGGAGCTTTCTAAAATTCCTAGTATCATTCCAATGATGGGCCCTTCAATGCCTGACATAAGCCATCTTACCACTAAATCAGTAATTATCGAGGAAGAGGATATGGATCATAATCCAGCATTCCCGCCAATCCATGATGATTTATTTTTAGTTCTAAATAACCATGACGAAGAAATGCCAGAGCAATCTTTACATAATGAACATGTGCCAATGGATCATGATGTCAAAGTATCAAATGTGCCAATATCTACTCAGGCGCCAATCTTTAAGGAAAGTCCTGCGACAACACTAAGCTACGTTTCTGAAATGGTAACTGTTAATAAAGATAATATTCCAGACTCATCTGCAGAATCAAGTACACATCGGGATACTACTATTTTTACTAAATCACCACTTTCTAAAGAGAACAATATGCTGAACATGAGGTCCGCTATACCCACAGATATATTGAATTCCCCGTCTTTAATATCTGACGATGTTACTGGAGATTTATTGGACGTTACTGATAGCCCAGTATTAACAACTTTAAGTAACGAAGCGCCATCAACTGAAATTAATGGTGCAGATATTTCTACAGATATTGGAAGTACAGATGCTCAAGTGATCATTGAAGAAAATAATTTAGATGCAGCACTTAATGATACTGTAGCTGTTAATACTCTTATTTCAACTGAAACTATTCAACCAGTAAATGTTGAAGATGAAACTACTAATACTGCATCGAAATCGACAGAAATTCTTTCGGAAACTGAATTTAGTTCTATACCCATTGAAACTAGCGATCAAAACCCACATGAAGTGTCCGAACCTGAAAAAGATGATAATACCACAGAATCTTCTATCTTAAATGGTTCAGAATCCAATAAATTATCATCTAATGAAGATGAAGATATCATTGTTTCTAAATCACTTCTCTCCATAAATGATGAATCATCTGAGAGTGTTAAATCATCTGAATATATGCAAACTTTTGGTTCTTATGAGAGCACAACAGATGCAGTGGAGTTCATCAAACTCACCTATGATTCGGATAAAAATTCAGCTTTGATTGAACCTCCTCAAAGAAATAATAACGTGCTTACGGATCTAATAAACTTAGTTGGTGACGTTGCGTCTATCAGTGATCATACTGAAACACCTGAAATCGAGCATCATACGGTGAGTCCTACTACTATTTCAGATTCTGAAGAATTAATTCCAGTAAATGTGGCCGCCGGATACAAAAGTAAGAATAAAAATTGGAATCTCAATTCCATAACAGAAGTGCCACTTAAAATAAAACAACAAAACAAGCAAAAGATTGTTGAAATCGAAGGCGACGATACTGACTCTATTACCGACTTGCCAGCACCAAATGATAAGGCCGAACCTACCACTCGTTTGCCAATTATCGACAATGTTTCAGATACAAATAACAACACTCAGGCAACGGGTAGAAAGGATATAGAAATAATCACACAATCTTACGTACCTACCATCAATAGGCGACCGACAAAAGTCATTTTGAAGGACGAGGCAAAGCCGACTGAAGGGGTCGCCACCAGTGCCGGCGGCGTCGCGGGTGACGCCGACTCCGAAGGGACGGCTGCGCCCGAGCTCTCTACCGAGAGCGCCCCCGCACAGTGAGCCCCCGCACCGCTGTCGACGGAACCTCAGCTTGGCATTTAAAAACTATAAAATAGAGACTAATAGTTTATCGTCAATTGGTATAGATTATGAATTTATTAGTAGTTGGACAAATTATTTATAATTTTTAGAGTAGATTAGTGTAGTTTATTTATTTTAGTGAGAGTAACGTGTAAGCAAGTAAGCTAGTCAAGTGACTACCGGCGCCTGCTCTCGACGCCACGTTGCCATTTCTGCTACTTTATATTGGTTGAATTGAATAGTGTTGCCAGATTCTCATTTTGCCAATTAATTATATTAAATGAATAGTTTTAGCAAAACATTTAATATTATATCTTCAAATGATTGAAAATTAAATGTTTATATTTCAAATAAATTTATTGCACAAAAACTTATTCTATAAACAATCCTAATTAATTAGTATTTTACCTATTTAAAGTACTAAATATTAGTCCACTGGCAATACTAATCAGAAAGAAAGCTCTCAAGAGCACTATTTATTCCATAGATGTAGTTCCTTTATGCTCGATTCGCATGATTAAAATTCGGTCTGGTCTCAGGAAGTCTCAGTCTGCAAGAATAATTATAAATAACATAAAGTAAGTAGACTAGATTACAGTGAAATTGTAATTTGACTGAAAATTGAGACCCAGACGCGATTTATCTAGATTCTATTGTGATCAAATCGAGATGTGATCGAGTTCTAAACTAGATTCAGTCTAGATTCCATTTAGATTCATTCAATTAGTGATGTAGTCTTTAGATAAGAAGCTCCTTAGTCGACTCCGAATGTAACGCCCTTCGTAAAGGTACAAAATGAATTTGATATATACATATATTATACATAGACTAGCGAGTATATGTGAACGCACATAGATTATTTATCGCACTTATGTATAAGGTAAAGCTTTTCCTGTGAAGGCTCAAATAGATTAAGAAGTTATAAATATGTGGTTATTCATAAACGTTTATAGTCAATAAAACTAAAATTTGCTCTAAATATGTGATTGTTAAAATTTCATTGACATAACTTTGTTATTTATTCCAACATGGCATTAAAATGCTCGACAAAGTTCAATTTTCAAACTAACTTATGTCAAAATAGTTCATCTTGAAGTTGAATGCTATAATTCAATAACTATATACGTTTATAAATAGCATATTCTTTTGAGAAGTTCAGTTTGTCCTCTTGCGTTGATCGAAGGCTCAGTTATGTCGTCGTCCGTTAAGCGAGGTGCTCCTTCTTGCTCCGGAAGACCGTATCTTTTCCCGGGCAACAAGCGCATGTGCTCATTTGTATTTTATTTAAAAATTGTTTTTTTACAAATAAACAAATTAGACTGGAAGCTTGTTTTCTTTGCGATCCTTTTTTTATGTATCAAGTAATTGGTAGAACGTATAGTTATTGAGTAATACTATGTATCTTGTAGATATATTACAATTTTTCCTTTTAGGAAAACCAAAATCTCATTTGGTATGTATTGCCTCTTTAATGTTGACTGAAGAAGGTGTTTTTGGTTCTTCGGGTTTCAGTTCTCCCAGAAGTAAAGATTACCACGAGAATTTAAAGATTTAGAGTATATTTAAGTCCAGTTAAATAATAATTATATTATTTATCACAAATTATTATAATTTAGTATACCTTTGATAGATTATTGAATCTTACATATTAAACTCGTGTAGTAGTGTATGGTTATATAATGTATGTTCACCAGTTCGACTGGGCAGAAATAAAGCGACAGTCAAGAGCACAAGACGTGTTATTTATTCCCCGAACCTCCCAACCTTATATGGCGACCCTGCCAGTTTTATCGGCGGTCTGCCTGGGAACGGTCGCGGGCCGCGTAAAGCGTTTGAAAAATATGTAAAAATTAAATTAGATTCATATATTATATTAAAAAAAAATGTGTCGTTCTGAACTCAAAAAGGACGAAGTGTTTATTACACAAGACACCTTAGGAGGCTCAAATTCGGCACATGTTGAGCGAATTCAAAACCATTTATCTGGGATATCCATCGTGCTGATCATAATATGCACACTTTTGGGCTTGGCCCTTCTGTATGGTATATACAAAGTGTATAAGAGGTGCCACACAAGCTGGATGCGGAATGAGATGGTGATGCACAATTTGCGTCGTTCTTTTATGCGGTCACCGGAGCCAGGAGTTCGTGTACCTCGTGTATGCTACGAGTGTCGCCACGAGGAACGCCGGGATACAGCGAACGCGTCGATGTAAAGTGTAGTGTAAAGTGATAAGTGAAAATGTGGACATAAAGTAGAATGTGAAAAATCTATCTAGGTATAGTTTAAGTTTAAGAAAATTATTAAAAATTGAAAATAGTTTTAAATACACTTAACACCTACTTATATTTTTTTATATAACTGTATTTTAATGTCTAGTGAATTAAGAGTAAAGCATTAAGTGATTGTGATTTAATTAAGGGTTTGTATGTAGAAATAGAAAACTTTTGTAATAAGGATTACAGTTCCCAATCAACTTCCGAGGGCACTATGAAAAGCGAAATAGTCACCATGGAAAGTTTCGACTTTAAAACTGCCGTGTCACTCCTTCCAGTGATGACGGGCGAGGAATCGGTCACCAAAAACTTAATGGACTCGATAGAGCTATATAGTTCTTCGCTAAGAGAAGAAGGTAAGAGTATGTTAATAAAATTTGTTTTAAAAACTCGTTTGAATGAAAGTGCTAAATTACGCCTATCAGATAACTATGACTCGTGCGAGGCCCTTATAAGTGATATGCGCAACCACCTTTTAACAAAAAAATCTTCTATTCATAACGAATTAATGCAAATAAGGCAAAATAGTAGTTCCATGGATAATTATGGTAGTAAAATCGAACAATTATTCGTAGATTTGACGATTTCCCAAGCCGATGGCGACCAAAACGCGCATAAAATTTTACGTCCTATTAATGAAAAAATTGCTATTAAAAGTTTCACAAATGGCTTGCGAAATCGACTTCTCAGTACCATTTTGTCAGCGCGTAATTATAGTACATTAAAAGACACAATTAGAGCAGCAAAGGATGAGGAGGCATCCTGTATTCGGCCTAACGAATATACCGAACCATCGATTTATTTTGGGAATCGCGGTGGTTCAGGTGCGTGTAAAAATTTACGCGGTAGGTATACACACCATAATGTACCTCTTCAAACATCATACCCTTTGCCAGCCTTAGCAAGAAATAATATGAACTGGAGGAAACCGGTACCCCAGCAGTTTTCGCGTGGAAATCAACAAACCCGCGGGAAAAACGGTAATAACGGTAAGTATTCATACCAGAATCGCGGATCTTTTCGTGGTCATACCAAGCGAATTCATTTTATGACTCCATCAAATCACGTATCGGAAAGTTCTCGAAATGTTGTAATTAACTCTAATAACCATAGTAATGAAAACAACTTAGAATTTTTTCGAGGCCAATAGTATATTAGGTTGCGAATATAGTAATTGTGTAGAATTAGCAATAGGTAGCATAAAATGTAGATGGCTTGTAGATACCGGAGCCTCGGTAAACTTGTGGGATTTTAGGTATAGATTTCTTACGTAAGTTTAATTGTAGCATAAACTTTGAATTTAATAATATTACACTACATACTATGAATGAATTAGTGACTTTACCATTGTATATGGGAATTTTAGGAAATAATTCTTATTTGAGTATACCTCCGAGATGCGAAAGTATATTTTATATCAACTCGAGTATGAAAGAAGAGTGTGTCGTCTTTCCGAGAGAGTTATGCGAGGGAGTTTTTCTGTCTGGCGGAATTGTAAAAGTAAATAACGGGAAAATACCAATACAGATATTAAATACACGAGAGGATCAGGTCAATCTTAGTTATTTTAGGCCCGAAACCGATAGTTTATTTAATTATTCAATTTGTAAGTTTGATAAAAATCTCAATAATCCGGAACGTGTTCATAAAATGTTAAATTTGCTTAATTTAGATCATTTAAATAAAGAGGAAAAATCTTCTATTATAAATATTTGCGCGAAATTTTCCGACGTATTTTTATTGCCGGGAGATCAATTAACAACTTGTAACTTATACGAACATAATATACAATTAAAACCTAATAGTGACCCAGTGTATGTAAAACAGTATCGATTACCGTATTCTCAAAGAAATGAAATAGAAAATCAAGTCAAAAATATGTTAAAAGATGGAATTATTGAACCTGCTTGTAGTGAGTGGTCTAGTCCTGTACTCCTTGTACCCAAAAAGTCAGAAAATGATGAGAACAGGAGCTGGCGCTTAGTTATTGACTTTCGAAAATTAAATAACTGTATTGTAGATGACAAATTTCCGTTACCCAATATTACAGACATATTAGATTCTTTATCAGGAGCAATGTATTTTACCCACCTTGATCTCAATCAAGCTTTTTACCAATTAAGCCTTAACCCATCGAGTAGAAAATATACAGCTTTCACTACACCCTCCGGTCAATATCAGATGACCAGAATGCCAATGGGCTTAAAGACAAGTCCGAGTTCCTTTTCTCGTGCTATTACAATATCTATGGCTGGTTTAAATTACGATAAAGCACTTACTTATTTAGATGACCTTATTTGTTTTGGCCGTAATTTAGATAATCATAATAAAAATTTAATAGAAATATTATCTCGCTTAAGAAAAGTAAATTTAAAGTTAAACCCGAATAAATGTGTTTTTCTAAAAAAAGAACTACTTTATCTTGGTCACGTTGTTACTTCCGAAGGTATTATGCCCGACCCAAAAAAGATATCAGTATTACAAAATTACCCAATTCCTCAAAATGCCAACGATGTAAAAAGACTAGTAGCGTTTGCGAATTACTATCGAAAATTTATACCGAATTTTTCTGAAATCACTTTACCTCTAAACAATTTATGTCGCAAAAATGTTAAATTTCATTGGGATAAAAATTGTGAAACATCTTTTTCAATGCTTAAAAAATCTTTAACGACTCCTCCCATACTTCAGTATCCGAATTTTGACGAAAATCATAAATTTATTCTAAAAACTGACGCGTCTGGTTTTGCTATAGGCTCAGTTTTATGTAATCATGACGGACGACCGGTTGCATATGCTAGTCGCACATTAAACAAAGCCGAGAAAAATTATCCTACTATCGAAAAGGAATTATTATCGATAGTATGGGCGGTAAAGTATTTTCGACCTTATTTATATGGACGTGAATTCATTATTGAAACAGATCATAAGCCTCTCGTATATTTATTCAACATGACAAATCCATCGAGTAGACTTATGAAGTTTAGGTTATTGCTTGAGGAATATAAGTTTGTTATCAAGTATGTAAGGGGAGCTGATAATGCAGCTGCAGACGCATTGTCACGCATCCAAATTTCGAGTGAAGATTTGAAAGAAATGAATGAAATGGTCATATCAGTACTAACAAGAGCGCAAAGAAAGCGGATGGATGAAAAATTAGCGCAAGATAAATGTGACAACCCTGCGGTGGATAAGGTTGCCAGTAACGATTGGACTGATCACCCAAGAGTTGTGGGAACACTTAAAAAACCGAAGGATTGCACAGAATTATTGTTTGTAGACGAAAAAGTATGGAAAAATATAGAAAGAGTGAAAGAAAAATTCTATTCTAATTCTAAGTTATTTTGTTTTGTCTCACCAAAGTCAACTATTTATGTAAATCCTTCTTACCGATCATATCGTGCACGAGATGCCTTTGTGAGGGAGTTGGATTACTTATGTAATGAGCGAAAGATAGATCGTCTGTATATAATTAAAAATAATAACAATAATATATTAATTAAAGAGTTAACTCGTATTATAAATGAGACACCAAATAGGTCCGGACCGCGATTATTAATTTTGAATGGTGTCCATAAAGTCGACGATCATGAGACAAAACGTGTAATATTGAATGACTATCATTTGTTACCAACTAGCGGCCACGCCGGTATAAGGCGAATGATAAATAACATAAAGAAAAGATTCTTTTGGCCGGGATTAGAAAAGGATGTTACTAAATATGTAAATCAATGCGATAAGTGTTTGCGACATAAACACTTAAATAAATATATTAAGGAACCAATGGTCATAACCGACACGGGATATTCCGCTTTTGATAGAGTTTATTTAGATTTAGTAGGGCCCTTATGTAAGGATAGTGATAGTAATGCTTATATACTCACACTACAGTGTGATTTAAGTAAGTATGTAGAAGCGTATCCTCTTACAAATAAGGATACTATTTCAGTGGCATCGGCTTTCATCAATAATTTTATTTTAAGGTATGGTATTCCTAGGCAAATAATATCTGATCAAGGGACCGAATTTGTTTCAACCGTGATGAAGGAGGTGTGCCGTATTCTCAACATCCAACAGGTAACGTCAACGGCATATCATCACCAATCAATAGGTTCCTTAGAAAACAGCCACAAAAATTTGATGTCATTTCTCAGAATTCAAACAGGTAATGAACCACATAACTGGAGCACTTGGTTACCGTACTGGTGTTTTGGTTATAATAACACTGTACACACGGAAACCAAGTATACTCCATATGAGCTTGTTTTTGGGAAGCTTTGCCGTTTGCCTACTAATTTAACTTTAGATATAGATCCTTTATATAACCCATATGATTATCCACAACAACTTAGATATAGACTTCAAAAATCGCAATATGATGCAAGAAATAATTTAATTTCAAGTAAACAAAGTAGGAAAAGAAAATATGATTACTATACAAATTCCATTAAATACAATGCCGGTGATATGATACTCCTTAAGAATGAACAATGTGTAAATAAATTCGATCCCCTTTACATAGGACCATTTAAAGTAATCAAAGATTGTGAACCTAATATAACAATAGATTACAAAGGTAAGCATAAATTAATACATAAAAATCGCACTAGGCCATATACAAAAGAATGAAATTGTTATTATTAAGTATTATATTATATACAAATAAACATTACCTACAATTTAAATAATTATTTTAGTGTTTAAGATTTTTTTTTAATTATGTTATGGGTATATTAATATATTATAAGAAAGTTAATATTTTAAAATAATGTACACCTGTTCTTGATATGTTTTTTTTAATTCGACACAAATTTTTTTTTTTCTGTGAAATACATTTAAAAAAATAGTATAATAATTAATTGTAAGAAAAAAAAAAGCAATTATACATTACTTTTTTTTTCTTTTTTCGCCAATGGGCGTGTAGTAGTGTATGGTTATATAATGTATGTTCACCAGTTCGACTGGGCAGAAATAAAGCGACAGTCAAGAGCACAAGACGTGTTATTTATTCCCCGAACCTCCCAACCTTATACTCGTATATTAAAAGTAATAATAATCACAGTATTATTAACGCCATTTTAGAAGAAGCATGAACAAGGTGACAAGTAGTTCCAGTGTCTTAAAATATTTTGGATTTTTTTACCTTACTTACAAAATAACTATTTAATATATGTATGTATACGTATGTATGTATGAATGTCGTTCTCGCATCGGTCTATACAACCACTCTTACATTGCAACATTAAACCGTCTGAAATGTAACGCAAGGACCTGTAAGTATGTATTTGCAGTGGAAGCCAAGGGCTACGCGCTGGCATGTAAAACCGAATGAAGCGGGTTCAAATCCCAGGTCTCGCACCACTATATTTTAATGTTCGAATTATTTACAACATCATTATGATAGTTAGAAGGAAGATAGTCATCGATTTAATATGTCATCGAATCAAGGCTGCAACAAGACTCGAGAAAAATTGACTGAACCCAAATGAACTGTTCTCTCAGTGTTCAGTTCGTTCATTCGAAGTGGAGTGAAAGATACCTGATGAAAATATCCAACATTGTTGGAGCGGTTCATTAATGAATTCATTCGGCACTAATGTTTCATTTTATGATCAGATGTGTCACTGTGAGTGAAAAATAAAAAATGAAAGACGAAAGTGAACAAAAAATGACCCGTCTGATATCACCTTTAAAGTCAACCCGAATTACACTATACAAAAGATTTTCTCAATTAATAGTATACGATGATATATTAAAAATTGTCATAATTTATTAATCGATGTATAATTTCTGGCATCAATAATAAATAATATTATCTATTATTATTTTAGGTTAGTAATTGAAATGAATCTATTCCCTCAACTAAGAAGCTTCGAGAGCATGTGACGATGACCGGACCGTTACTTAACAACGCCTCTGACCTCCCGCACGTTTTGTCATCTTTATAGTAATCATTAGTGGCGATTGTTTCTAGCATGGGCCTTTCGTACATAAAAAGAATACCTACTTAAATAATTAAAAAAAATAAAAAGATCAATAAAGACTAACTCAGATTAGTTAATCGATAATATAAATCGACTCTTTTTGCATAATAATAATACTAGCCTTTTCCGCGGTTCCGCTCGCGATCTAAAGGTTGAAAATTAAAAGAAATATTTTTTCCCGTTTTTACAACATTTTTCATTGATGTTCCGCTCCTATTGGTTGTAACGTGATGTAATATAGCCTATAGCCTTCCTCAATAAACGGACTTTCCAACACAAAATGAATTTTTCAATTCGGACCAGTAGTTCCTGAGATTAGTGCGTTCAACCAAACAAACAAACTCTTCAGCTTTATAATATTAGCAAGGATTATCAATCGGGAGTTTATAGTAGTCTATATTAAAAAAATATTGCGAATAATATACAAAAATATATAGAAGAATTTAACACGTACTGAACTCACTTCAATTTTTTTAAAATATACGATCAGTCCAACTGCTTGTTCTTTATATAATCAGAGTTACTATTTAGAAAACACATAAAGATAAAATAAAACGTATCTTCATTTATAAATTATTATTTTTTTTGAAAATCTTATTGTAATGTGATCATTATCGATACACAGTCCAAATATAGTTTTTAGAATCTTTATCTGTCTGTCTCTCCGACTGTTTTACATTGACTGTTTTGCGCGAAAACTACTGGAATGATTGATATTTTTTGAGTTACTTATAATATAGGTTACTTTTTATCGCTAAAAATCTCATTTTTGAGAAATATCTGGGACAAACCCGAGCGGAGATAAAGTAAGTCGCTAGTTCAAAAAATAAAATGCAACAAAAAATTATAGAGTACAGTATTTATAAGAGTCTACATAAGCATGAACAAATTTGGCCCATCAACAATCACTGCAATAGCGGAAATAATCACGACGATTGCAAATGCACGACGTACTCGTATGTACCTTCACTTGTAGAGTTCAACAATTAACGTTACCTTTCTAACAGTTCGGGCTCATTTTACGCAGAACCTTTGTAGGGCTCAAATCCATTCGAGTTATACAATAGGTCACACTGTGTAACTAAGTGGGTCAGAGGAATTTGTAAAGTGATAGCAGCAGCTTCATGGTACCCTTTGTAGGGTCGGTAGAAAGGTAGAGAAACCTTACTGCGTAAGGACTTGCTTGCTTGTTTTTATTTTTTCCCTGACAAAATAGTAAAGTGTTAAAATATATTGATTGGCACAGACTACAGATTTTTTTATTTTATATCTTATACCTACATAATATAAAATTTCAATATAGATACTTACCTGCTAGACTTTTCACATAAATAAGTAGGACGGCTGATGGAAATCATGTGATTTGTCATTAAAAAAATTATATCAACTACAATAATTTTGACAAAATATATAATTACAAATTATTAAGAATCTTTATACATATTTTAACACCATTTCCGTAGCTACGTATGTATGTTCAATACACGTTATTTTATAACAAATATTTAATAAGAAAATCTTTCTAATATTTAAGTTTATTACATGTATAGAAAAATAAACTCAAATATTTGTATGAGGTAAATGAAAAAAAAATTTGCAAACCGGTTTCTTAATAGTTGTATTACCTATTTGAATATCATTAGACTCTACGACATACGAAAGTAACGTGTTCTTCTGAAACTTAATTTGTTTTGTTTCCGGTTATGTTTTAAATATTCATGTATCTATGTAGAGCAGAGGTTTAATCAGTCTGTCGTTTTGATTGTGTATTAAATAATTTTTAATGAAAAAATCTTGTATTTTATATATTTTGTTTTAAAAATGGTTCTATTTGGATCAAATTTGCTAAATTAATATTCTTCAGATTTTGCTTTTTAAGTTTTTCTATCTATTGGTGTTTGCTTTGTAAAATCGTTTCTTTTCCGAAAAGACGCGATGTATATGGAAGTCGAACGAAGCTCGGTCACGTCCTTAGTGGCTACATCATGAAGGAATATCATTGATAAAAACACTAAATTTGTCTTTTCCAGAAGTACGTTCTAATGTTTTATAGCTTTATTGATTTAATTTCTTTAACATTATCAGCATTAATTCATTTTGCTTAAATGATCTTATATAAACTTAAGCTTTAACTTAGCTTAAATTCATTGTTACAATATTTATATTATCCGCTGTTTAAGTCATTTGCTTAGTCCTACTCAAGCAAATGATGTCACCAACGCTTAACTGACATTATCTCAAAAGCAGATCTCGTTAAATTACATGTAACTAGGAATCGATGCACCAGTTTTGGCAAGATCCACTTCAGAACCGCAGTAATTGGACTTAATCCTTAATCGAAGGAGAGCTACTAACACAGCGACACTATAAATGATCTTTAAACTCTACAAATAATGACTTTAATGGGTTTACCATTTGTAGAGCAATGATAATGTAGTATGAGAAGTAAAGTAGTATGTTAAGTAATACTAGAAGCTTCTTTCGCTTTTAATAGGTAAGCAATCAAATGTGTGAAAGTATTAAATCCTGTTTGAATAAATGTAAATACTTTTACTATTATATAACTAGCATTTATGATTGTAAAAAAACTACTTGTTGTACCAAAAGTTTAAAATGACAAGAAATTTTCCATTTCAGCCATATAATAAATTTTCCTCATTAATTCATTAATAAGATTTACAAAGCGCTAGGATGAGTACATTTCGTAGCCCCATATTGTTCAAGTTGCGCAGGAGAGCGGGGGAGGGCAGTGAAAGTGTATGGGGGGGCGCTATATGAAGAAGCTGAGTGCTCGCGCGCCACACTCTGCCGGCTTACAGGTGAGCTTACACGATATAGTCCTTGCTGTTCATTTAATATAGTATCGAGACTTTTTTAGTGCTTCAGTGCGTGTTTTCACGGTTTCAGTAAGTCCTAAAATTTTAATTCAAAACGTTAGTTTACGTGAACTCTTATCTTAATGGTAACGTACGTTAAATATGATATATTTATTCGATTACAATTTTCTCTTTTAATATCGATGTAAATTAAATTTTGAATCAATTAATGGTAAAATTAAAAATAATAATATTATGTGTTTGATGATTTCTAAAAGACAGTGTGAATTACCCGCTTGGTTTTTTTGTATAGGTACCATGGTTATCAGCAGGACCATGGTGTTAAGATTTTGCCCATGACCCGAAATATGTATATGTTGTAAAATATAAGCTCTATGTATGATATCTTCTAACACAAGAGTGTCGAAGTGATATACGTACGTAAGTGCGAACGGTACTTTCCCGCGTGTGATACACATCTCAGGTTATTATGTAATAAAGGGAAGTGCTTTTTGAAATCATCAAAAGTAGTCCTTTACAATTTACGTCAATAATTTTGTGAACATTTACTTTTTAGTTTATATTAATTTCATGTAAAATTAAGAATAAAATCTTTCTTTAATAATATACTGACTCTGATACTGAAATTTTATTTATTAAGTTATTACTACATACTTCATTTTAAAACCTCTAAATATTACAAAATAAATAGAAGTTTTATTTTTAATAAGGCATCAATTTGTGACTCAAACACAATTAGTTATATAATCTTATGTGGATAAAAATTCAGTTTAATTAAAAATCTCCATATAATTATATAATCCGCGACAATTTGCTTATATGTTAATGAATTTATGTATTCATTTTTAAGGTCGTTTGTATCAGAATGTTTAAATGAAAATTCTGCGTAAAAATAAAAAATATTTATTTTTAAAGCTTAAAAATATTTATTTTTAAAGCTTAAACGGATAGAAGGAAAACGATTTTAGAAAAGCCTTAGTTTTTTACCGAATTACTTATTATTATTTATTTAATTATTCAGTTTTAATGTGTTAGAAACCTCGACACATCCGCTTCGACTTCCTAAATCTCTCCCAATACATATTGATGAACTCAAATGGACATTTCGAATTCGGCAGTCGTGCCAGGATCGTGACTTGGTACTTTCTCCTTGCACTCGCCACAGTACAGTATAGCTATCACTTACGTAACAAGCTCTGATTGTATCATCTTCTAAATTGATGTTACAAAATCGCAGCAACATTTAAATAACGTTACATTATTAATGGTTTGGAAAGGGAATGTGGCAATGGTGTACTCGTAATACAATAAAATATAATATTTGTAGTCTGTACATTTGACATATTGAGTAAATTAATGAACTTTCTTAGTACATTTGTAAGTTAATATGATATCTATACTAATATTATAAAGCAGAAGAGTTTGTTTGTTTGTTTGGTTGAACGCGCTAATCTCAGGAACTACTGGTTCAATTTGAAAAATTCTTTTTGCGTTTTGTTTATGTTGGATAGTCCGTTAATCGAGGAAGGCTTTAGGCTATATTATATCACGCTACAGCCAATAGGAGCGGAGGATCAATGAAAAACGTTGGAAAAACGGAAAGGGCGAGCGTTAGTTCTGCAAGGTATCATACCGGGCGACTCAGAAAGAATTTGCTTTCCGGTCTTTACAACGCGTGCGAAGCCGCGGGAAATGCTAGTTACCTATAAAGTCACAATTTAGTAAAAGCTTTTATTCGTAAAAAAATATAAACAATCTTTTTTGTAGATACGCCAGTTATTAAAAGTGTTAAATTATTATATGAGGAAAAATGAAGAAATAATCCCCATAAATGTTTGTCCTTTATACATTATATGTAATGTAAATATTTTAATCTATCAGGTAATCGTGCAAAAAGATAATCACAATGAAGTTCGTGGTGTGCCTAATGTTGGTGGCGGCGGTGGCGGCAGCACCCCAGCGCGAGGGCGCGGCCTACAGCAAGGAGGCCATCAAGCAGGCCCAGAGCACCTTCCTCATCCCCAAGGATGCTGTCATCCAGAAGGTGAGTCTTAAATACGTAAATATTTATAATATTATCGCGAGCGAAGCCGCGGGTTCCGCTAGTAAATGTTTATATACTAAAACCTTCCTAGAAAACCACTCTATCCATTGGTGTAAACAGCATGAAAATCGGTGCAGTAGTTTTTTAGTTTATCGCGAACAGACAGATGCGGTGGAGGACTTTGTTTCATAATACATGGTGATGTAAAATTATGACAGGATAAATATTAGAGTTAAAAAGAAGAAAACGCTGGCTCTATCCGTTATTGAGATTTCTAGGATAAAATAAAATATTAGCTGACGTAACTGAGGATATAATGTCCAAATTAAATACATATTTGAGTACTAACAAAAATCTTAATACAAGAGTATCTACATAATTTTTACTTTGTTCGCCCCTAAACATATCCGGGGTATTTCTATAGTTTAAAAAAACTCATCAGGACAGCCGTTTTCGAGTAATGCAGTTACAAATAGCATTTCATTTTTATTATATACATAATATGTAGATGAATGAAATAAAAATCATGTTTACTTAACATGTATGTGAAAGTTGTCGTTTAGAAAACGGCTGTACTATCGAAAAACAACAGCTAAATAAAATATGTATAATATTATTATGCGACACATTTCAATAAATGTAACTTTAATTAGCGTATAATATCTACTAGTTTTTATCCGCGGCGTTACTCGCGTAATACCGAGGGGTAGCGTTCAAGTAGGTATATTCAATGTCGCGTTCCACGATGTAATCAAAATCTGTTTTGCAGTTTTGGCGTGAAAACGTAACAGTCAAAGTTACTTTCACATTTATAGTATTTGAATGTATTTTTAAGACGCTCCTTTTCCGCAATATGAATATGACAATATATTAAGGCCTAATCACCCTAAAATAAGTAATTTGTATTGAAGGGAGGCCCAGTAGTAGGACGTTAAAAAGGGCTAAATACAATATACATGTTTACATGTAATATATTCCAATTGGAGAAAATGAAAGATTTTTCTGACATTACATTTTTCACCAGGTACAAGAAGGAGTAGAACTCGCAGCTTATGAGTCCATTCCCGGCAACCAAAGGATCAACTTGTTCGAGATTCTCGGTGACCAGCTGCCTTCTGAAGTTATTAATAACCTCCAGTCCCAAATAGATCGCGTCGGCCAACAATAAAAACTAGTTTTAGAAAGTACTATATAGGAAACCAGTAAAAATAGCAACTATGAAGATTACATCGGCAAAAATATATTGCAGCGTGTCTTCCTCGAAGAAGATTAGCGAATTTAGAAGGTTATTACTGGTTATTGTAAGGGCCCAGGGTCCAACTGTTGATTAATATTTAATTTATTGGTGTCGCAAGTACAAGAAGTATGTGATATTATAACATCTTTTATATATTTGTAGATAAATTTGATTTTTTTTATTAAATGGTCTCTTCGTCCAAAATGTCGTGTTAATTATTTCCGTTTAATGCATACCTTTCTACATGTTATTACTACCACAAAGATCAATCGACATTAAATAAGTTATTAATCAGATAAGTTAGAAAAAAATATTATAACCAATACTTGTACTAACTGTAGTATCTAACTATATAGATTTTAAAGCTTCTATTTATTGTTTACCTATAGGTAGCTCTATAAAGCTTATTGAAGAAAACAAGTAAATAAATATAATATCAAAAACATCAGTAACTGTAACTTTTGGATCAAGGCATGAAAAAGTAAACTATTCTTTTGTAAAAAATTAATTAAATTAAACTCTACAGTCATCCGTAAATAAAAAAAAATTCATCGAAATCCGTTCAACTTCTGTGAATGATGTGCGCCTAATTAAAAAGAAAGAATAATAAAGTTATCTTCACTTAAAAAAATATATTTTATCGTCCAACTTACTTGGCACGAACCTCATCTCGTATAAGCATGTGAAGAAGATTCGTCGTATTGCCGCTGCACCATGCTTGGTATGCGGGCTGGCTGACTTCCCAGACCCTCGGTTAAAAACATATTATGTTATATCAAATTCACGGATTCCTACTATCTCTTCAGTCACTTTATAAGCATATGATAATCATCAATCAAAATGCATCAATCAGGGTATAAACTAGTAATCTCTTCAGCTAAAGCATGTTCCTTAATACTGCGCAACACGCCTTTCATTATTGAGTGGTCTTTAAAAATAAATGAATTGTGCAACACAACTACGAGTATGTAGCGGAGGCCGTGACCACTTCGCCATGTACTTTATCAGTTGAAATAATACAATCATTTGCATAGTACCAACGCACTTGCGAAATACCGGATTAATACGAAAGTCATGTGTGTAATTTTATGACATACAAGTGCATATAATAATATTGGCCTCCAGATTTTTTTCGGTCACATTGGACAATTTCAATGAGATTAGTGATGTGCACAGGTAGTATGAAATTTAGAAATGTCTGCGCAGACGCATTTAATCCTCTCATATCGATTCACTCTCCTTTGATAGGTCCAAGTTTGATAGATCATACACACAGAGGGCGAGCGCTCGAGCACAGAGTTGACGGCTTATGTCCTTTCCGATGCACAGTCTGTGTAATCTAACACCATCATAATAGCAAATTCTCGTTACTCCTAAGAATCCTTTTTGATCTCGAAATCCTTTTCCAATTCTACTCCATGCATGACATATTATATTAAAGAAGAAGGTGCATATTTAACAATTTTTTCACTTGTGGCGATTCTAAAATACTTGCAGTACACGCGCAGTTTTGGCTTAATTCAATTTTGGAGTACTTTTTCAATCAGTCGTTTTTTTCTTGTTTTCGGACCCGGCGAAGCCTTTGACTCCCAACACAAAAAGTAGGGTGTTATATAAGTTCAACTTAAACTTAAATAAAAAAAATCTATTTTTAAAATGTTCGTCTCTCTTTCTGACTATTTGTTTCGGCTCTGAAACGGCTGGACCGATTTTGAAGAGGACTTTCACTCACAGATAGATAATGTTACAAGGAGTAACTTAGGCTACTTTTAATTTATTAGAAAACTAGCGGAACCCGCGCATCGCTCGCGCTTCCGAGCGAAGCGAGGGCGAGTTGTTAGTTCTTTATACATGTTAATAATAGTCTTACGATTAGGTTGTTATGGAAGCGTTGTAAATTGATATTTTCTTGTCCAATCTATCTTACCATAACCAGTAAGCTAGTATTTTAATACTTATTATCCTGTTCCAGCCTAAGAGAAATCCAAAAAATTAAGTATCATAAAAGTCCAGCCGTTCTTGAGTTATAAATGGTGTAACTAACCCGACTTTTGTTTATACGTATAGATTATAAAAACTGTTTAATTTAAAACTTTCTTAGGTTTACGCGAATATTGACATCATGGGAGAGACTCTCCCGTGATTATGATTGCTGTAAAGCATTCGAAACGACGGGAACCAAAAATCAAAATAAAACCGCGAAAAAATCAAATAAGATTTGGTTTCATTTATAACTGCTTAATTTATTAATATTAATAACTTAAGTCCAGCGAAGCGGGCCGGGTTTGCTAGTACCTACTAAAAAAATACGAATACGATATTAGTTTAGAGATTCATTAAATAGCAGCCTTGACCTGCGATCACTCGGCCTTGGCTTTATATATCTACTTATATTTACTTGATAGAATTCGATATTTTATTTTGCAAGTTTGTTTATTTTAAAACATGCTTTACGCGTGGGTTCGCTTTTTATAGTTATCATTCGAAACTGATATTTTGACGAAATAGAAAAGAATATGTCTAATAGTTAAGCATAGTTGAATTATGTATATTTTAAATTCAAACAAATAATAAATTATCTAGTAATGTTTGAATAATTTGTTAAAATACAGTTTTCTCAATTCCTCGTAGGTCCAAAAAACTCTAAAAAGAATGAAGAAGAAAGAATGTCAAATATTCGCGTAAATCCAAGAAAATACTTTATATACAAATAAATTAAAAATAAACCATTAAAAATATTAAAAAATAAATAAAATATATTTTGGTTATTCCACTGTTCTTAAAATAAGAAAAATACATACATACTGACTTAAGTTTCGTAATAAATATTACTAAACATAAATACTATTTTATTACAAGTTTTATATTTTTTTACAAGATACGGGTTTTTAAGGTAATAACTTGTATTTTAAAATATAGGAATAATCAGTGAGTGATTTTATCGTAGTTTTAACCACGAGTGTCTTATTTCATCTGTCGAGTAAAAGTCAAAAACAGCTTGAACTTTACATTCTATACGTTTCCATATAAACCTGGGGTTCGAATTGACTGGTCGTTGACTAAATAGTATTACAAAATCAGGCAAGTGCAGACCTGACTCGCATTTCGAGGATTCCGTAGCATTTTTATTTTCATTATAAATAGTATATTTTCTTCACTTCCTATCAATATACAATATTCATTGTTACGACTACAAATATAAAATTTGTACTATAGTAATTATATGGAACGAAAAGTTATTGTTAGGCTGGATATCTGCAAAAACTCCTCAACCATGTCTTACTTTACAAATATTCCTCGTTGAAAATATTTTGCTATAACTTTTGGTTTTTACATTATTGGATCGAGTACCTACTTCAAAAGTGAGTGGAAACGGTGTTTACAAGTTCTAGAAGCTTATATTGTAAGCAAGTAATTATATAATGATTGGGTCTATAAATATTATCATTTTCTGTTATTCGAGTGCAGAATTGTGCAGTTTACATGACTCATGAGATACATATTTTTCAACTTCAGCCATAACTCCAATAGTCACCTACTATGGCTGTGACAGGCGGATATGACGAAACTACAAGGTTTATATCAAGTTTTGTACGGAATCCTAAAAAGCTGTGTAAGCTCCAGCTTCTAAGTTTACATTAGATCATCCCACATGCAAGTGAAGTAATACTTAAGCTGGATGTAAATCTATTGATCCTCTTAACTGGACGTTATCAGAAATATTTGATGGCATCGCGTGTCTCGATTACGCGAGCAGTTGCGCCATACAAAGGCGCCTGAATAATAATAAATTTATAACGTTACGACTATGGAGAAAGTGATACATTACGGAATCCCATGTAAATTGAATTCTTCTTCTATAGAAGGGAGGCCCGTACCCAGCAGTGGGACAACAAATCCCAAGTAAATTAAAGGTACCAAAGTTTTGATAGGACTTGATTTTGTATAGGTATATGTAGCTAGTAAAAAAAATATTCCGCTAAGTTTAATGACAGTAGTTGTCGGAACTTCGTCTTCATCCTCGTCTTTTTCCGAACTTTATCTTCCGCATTGATGAAATTTTGAAATTTAGTAAAAAATTGCATGACATTCCTTGTAATAACTTTTATGTACATTTAGAAATAAAAACTAATTATCCGTAATCCTTTAAAACCCGAAATTTATTTATTATTTTCGACTTTTTGCATTTTATCTTCGTATTTATAATTATATTAATAGAACATAATAGTCAGCGAAATATAAACTAGTTTATCAGAAAACGAGCTTAAAGCATTCGTTTACGTAAGCTAAGGTAACAAAGCTTTTGCTCGTGACTCTACAAATCCGTCCTGAAATTTTATTTTATGATAAAAGATAGTTTTTTTTACAATATTGTACTTAAATATACATAATACCTATAATAGTAGAGTGACCAATGGAAGTTCATTCTACAAAAGTCTGAAATATAATTCTTTGAACAATACGCATCAATTCTTGGCATAAAACTAACATATAACTAAATAATTTTTTATCACGTATATTGCATTCAGCTTTCGACTTTCTTGAAACATTAAATGTATGAAATATAAATATATGAAAGTTTTTGCAATATTTAAAGTATACTAACGCAGTTTTTATGACAGAATCCGAATGGGTTTAATGAAAGTAGTTTATAACAGTGTCTCGAGATATTAGTGATAGTGATGTCTCTTATACTACGTTAATTGAAATAAAATTTCTATACATATAAATCATAATATATGTAACAAATATTTTTAATGAATTATCAATAGCTACATATATTTTTATCATACATAATTTATGCTTCAATATCACTGACGTTCTGACAAAGGTTAAGAAAAATATACAGTTCGCGTCACGTAAAAAGAACGCTGGAGGAAAGTGGTGGGGGGTGTGTTTGCGCATCGGTATATTCGCACACGAAATTACTAAGCCTTTTCTTTTATTTTCGAACTAACCTTTCGCTCGCGACGTATATTGGTTATTGTTAGGTACATTAAAAAATATATTAGATAGTAAGTTATTAAATACAATTCTATTAATTCATAAAATATGTCAGATTTAATGTAGAATGTTTAATCTACTTACAAAAAATTAAATTAATTCGGTTAATATATATTTTAACTGCATTATTATCAGACTCTCTTTTCATAAAACAATATACGTCAAAAATATTTTTCTCTACTTTTTATATAAAAATATTTCGTAATTAATAACTTTTATGTGCACGATGGTATTTTGAACTGACAAACCAATAGCGAGCCAGAAAGCATGCGACGCGTGCCTCACCGTCCCGCGCCCCGCGTCTTACCACCAAATTGGCCGATAAATCGCCTCTGCGCAACTTGACAGCCAGCGTTCTTTTTACATGACGCGAATTATACTAAAACCACATTAAATACCAACTGGCAATTCCTATTCGAAATCGGTTAATATAGAGCAGATGTAATATGTAGATACTCATACAATATGTTTATTTTTTAAATGATTTTTTTGTTTGTTGTTGTTTATATAGGTCTAATTCTTTATAATTTGCCTTTATTTGTCGTTGACATTAATGTGTTAAAGGAAAAGATACAAAATGCCTTATATTGTATCCTTTCGTAACTACATTATCTTTAGATTATTTTACTACAAAAACTGTACTGCTAAAAAGTTACATTAATATAGTAGGTACCACCGTAGGTTTGACATTCTCTTTGGGTACCACTAAAGAGATGAAAATGAGAACTGTACTAAAGAGGTTCATATTAAGGGGATTACCTCGCTCAAATTCCAAAAACACTATAAGTTTAAAGAAGATTGTAGATGAATCCTCTCGTACGATTACCATATAAAAAATATATGATTTACTTAAGGTTATCACAAATACATGCTATTGTTTTAAATTTAAATAAACTCTCCCAAATTTGGAAAAAAAATATATTAAATAGGGCTTTTTTCAACGTAAACTGTACTTTTTCTCTGTAACGGCTAATTAGTTTGGCGTGAATTTTGTACCAAAAAATATGTAATGACGTATTTCACAATTTCTATTGTTTTTTTATATTTTTTTATTCTGATATTCTTAAATAATAAATAAAAACCCGAAACTTAACCAGTACCCCACTGACGCACCCCCGCTACGGCCTGTGGCGCGTACTCGGGATGCGATACAGCAGTGTCTCGATGACTCTTGTGACGAGTGGACTACACGCGCGTTATTTTTTCCAATTAATACCTAAAACTTCTCGTTTTGAATGATTTTTGAATTAAACCATATATTAAATAATACAAATATAAATATTTCGTAAAACAAAAACAGAATTTAAGTTTGTAAGTATATGTAAAATGGTTTGTAATTTCGTTTTGTTTTTTGAACCTATCCTAGAGTAAGCCAGAATATAATATGCCTAAATATGCCTAATGCCTAAATATAAGAATAAGTAAGGCATTTTTTTTTAATATTTTGTTCACACTTTATAGACAGTTATTGTTTATTGCTCACATAAAAATATACCAATACCTACATCCTAATGATATTACAAATAAAGAATAGGTGCGTTTAAAGAAGGTAAGCCATTTGTAAATGTTGAAAGCTAGGTCAACCTAACTATTTCCGTTACTGAGAACCGTTCACCTACTTACCTACCTGGTCATCAGCAGACCTTCACCATATAACATTTAGTAAAATGAAAGCTTTGTCAGCAGGCATAGTGCATTGTGTAGTTTAATATAAATAATATAGATTATGATGTAGGCACTATACTCGTACAAGACTACAAAAACTAGAGGAAAGGAACAAAATGAGATTTCTCAGAGATCGAATCAAATAGGCAAAAAATGATGACAACGCGACACATCTGTGTTCTTGCTTAATCTTCACTTCGTTTCGTTGTAGTATGGTCGTCGGTCGGTAGATGGCGTTAAAATAACAAATACTAGTACAGATATCAAATCCTCAAGGTCATCGGGCGAGGTAGGCGCCTTAAATAAAATATAAGTATTGAAATAGATTTTTAATTGAAAAAAAAAAGCTATTGCAGTCTAGACTAGGACGTAATTTTTAATTAGTCTTCTGGTATAAAATTTATATTTTTTAAATATTAAGCTTAGTATAATAATTTTATGTCAGAAGACTATGGGCCAGAAATCCAGTTTGGAAATAATTTACAGTAAAACAGCGCTATCTATCGAGAATGTTGAGAGTTATATCACATTTTGTGTTTAACTTGAATTCAACGTAATTTTCAACATGCTCAATAGATGTCACTGTCTAGAATGTAGAGCTAGCTTTATGTAGGAAATGTGCATAGATTTTATTAAATTTAAATAAAAATAATAACATTATTATTAAATTAATTTAGGTGATTGATAATAATCTGTGTAAATAAATAAAATTGTGTGCTTGTGTAAAGTAACTTCTCCCTCAAGGAGAAGAATTCGCAATTGTTTTATGAATTGATTTTACCATCCAGTTAGCGCAGTTGGAGGTGGCCCTACTTTCTTGCGCCAGCGGTCGCGGGTTCGAGTCCCGCTGGGGGCATTCATTTGTTAAACTCGGATGTTTGTACTCCAGTCATGGGTGACTATGAGATATTTATATGAGATATGAGATATTTATATGAGATATGAGATATTTATAATATGTATGTATTTAAAGTTATATATCTAGTATATCAACTATTTGGTCTCCGTAATACAAGCTTCCTTCGTAGCTTACCACGGAACTAGATGGCGCTGTGTGTAATAATTACTCCGTACACCTCCGTCACTAGATTGTGATAAAGGGTTAAACGCCTTCAATTCTAAACATTTTATTCAACAATACGTTACATTTTTATAATTAAAGGCCTTGAGAACAAACACTTCATTGACATTAAAATTTTAATTATTTATGGAGGATGTTTTCAAGTAACTTGTTTACGAATGTGTGGCATTGAGGGTTCTAATAAAATCCCAATATTCTTCACTTCATTGTAAATAACAATGTAATTAATCTCACGTATTTTTGCATGCAAAGTGTTATTATATTATTCGATATTTCTTAACTTACTGCACATATCATACGATTACTACATTTGACGCCTCTTGACCCTGCTTTCTGCGCCAGCGGTCGCGGGTTCGAGTCCCGCTGGGGGCATTCATTTATTAAGCACGAATGTTTGTTCTCCCGTCATGGGTGTTTATATTTATAATATGTATGTATTTAAAAAAAAGTTATATATGTAGTATATCAACTATCTGGTATCCGTAACACAAGCATCGTGGTAAGCTACCACGGAACTGGATGGCGCTGTTCTGAGAATGTCTTAACATATTTACATATTTATATCAAATGTGTAAAAAATCATGTATAAAAATCAGTTTACGTTTTAAATTTCGTCAATTCATTATTTTGTACCAAAGTAAGAAGTTAGAAAGACTTATAATTTCTATTGCGTTAGGGTCATTGACATAAAGTAAGATGAAAGATGATATCGGTGGACCCGCAGCGTACCTACCATCTTGCCGCATCACTCAGCAAACCAGGTGCAGAGCTTGACCGCAAGACATTGATACCTTAACCCATAGTTTTGCACCTAACTAAATACCATGGGTAAATACCCATGGGTATATACTATCTATGTTTATTAATCTATAATCTATACTAATATTATAAAACTGAAGAGTTTGTTTGTTTGTTTGTTTGGTTGTTTGGTTGAACGCGCTAATCTCAGGAACTACTGATCCGAATTGAAAAACTATTTTTTTGTTGGATAGTCCGTTTATCAAGGAAGGCAATATATTACATCACGCTACGACCAACAGGAGCGGAGCATCAATAAAAATGTTGCAAAAACTGGAGAAAAATATTTCTATTCATTTTCAGCCTCTAGAACGCGAGCGGAGCCGCGGGAAAGGCTAGTCTATATATATAAATGCGAAAAACACTCACTTACTCATCACGAAATCTCGAAAACCGCTACGCTTATAGAGATGAAGTTGGTAGGGAAGTAGCGTATAGTTTGTAGGCGTCCGCTAAAAATGGATTTTGTGACAGCGCCGGATTATGGAGGTCTAAGGGCTTTTGGAAGTTTCAATTACAGTTTCACTCAAAAATAACCCGAGCGAAACAAGGGTGAATCGCTAATACTGCAATAGGTATGTTAGAGTAAGTTGCTACATGATATGTAAGTTTTAAACGAAAATTCAAATGAACTTTTAATTTTATTTATAAGTATCTTTACTCACATTAAGTCATAATAATATTAATTTACACATTTAAAATTTTCCACTTAAAGTTCAATTGGGCTACAGTAGTTTACACAGGTGTTTCGATTCGGTTTCCGCTAACACAAAGTTTTTGCTGTCTTATCGTAATCTTAATTAATAATAAGTGAGTGGACGTGGTCTGAGAATCTAACGGGACGTGTGTCCTGTCGGTGACGGATGAACGAAGTTCTTGACATAATGTAGGATGTCAATTTATAGCTAAACTGGCTTTTCCCGCAGATTCGCTCGCGTTCTAAAGGCTGGAAACTAAATACAAAAATATTTTTCTCCCGTTTTTGCAATATTTTTCATTGATGCTCCGCTCCTATTAGTCGAAGCGTGATGTAATATAGCTCCTCCTTCCTCAATAAACAGACTATCCAACACAAAAAAAAATAATTTTGGACTGGTAGTTCCTGAGATTAGCATTCAACCAAACAAACGAACAAACAAAAAAAAGGTAAATCAAATTGCAGTGTCTGTTTGTAACCTCAAAAGAACAGATTTTTACTAATATATATGGAATTATATAAGTTACTTATAGGCAAGTGAACCACACTTTTGTCTGTCTGTTTGTTTGTTCTAGGACCTATGGAACCTATAAGGACTAACTTAAGCTACTTTTATTTTAGAAAGAAAAATAGGTTTCCAAATAACTATCCGGAAACCTATGTTTTACGTACGGACGTAGAATAGTAAGTTTATGGATTATCACTACATAGTATAAAACAAAGTCGCCTTTTCTGTCCCTATATCCCTATATCCCTATGTGCGCTTAAATCTTTAAAACTACGCAACGGATTTTGATGCGGTTTTTTTTAATAGATAGAGTGATTCAAGAGGAAGGTTTATATGCATAACTAGCAGATCCCGCGGCTTTACCTGTGGTAAATCTAGGGAAGAGCCCGAGCGAAGCGAGGGCGAGTCGTTATTTATAATTGTTTGAATTGTATCGGAGAAGGTATCAAAAGTGGTTTTTGAGATATTGGATGTTTATAGATAGTAGATACATGTTTTACAGTTTTGCAGAGATCGCGAAGTTCATTTCGTGCTTAATATCATTAATATAAATTATTTAGGTGTGTCAAAAATAAATTTAAAATTTTATTATTAACCTAAAAACTACATGAGTGAAATGTCGGATAAAATATTTGATGGTAAGAAAACTCTGTGCAAATCAACTTCACCTTTGTCAGTTTACTACATTTATTAACCATAAAGGGTTGTGAATATCATAGATTTTATACCATATACACAAAACCATTTGATTCGGCAAACGAATATAATATTACTGCTTCCATACAAAAGTAATGTACGTATTTAATTATAAAACTGGACCCCTACTACTTACCACTATGAGAAGTGAGCTGTTCAAACGATGAACTGATTTAAGGTTCAAATTAAATATTATCTCAACATACTTATATAAAAAAGAGTCGAATTCATACATTAAATATTTTTGGAAAATTTCGTTCAAATGGTTATAATAATTATTCTTGTCTGTATGTCTGTGATCGCATCACCAGAAAACCACTGAACAGATTTCGATGTAATTTAGTTTTCCCGTTTGGTTGTTTAGGTCAACAACATATAGGATACCTTTACTGCGGGTAAATATCTTTGAAAAGTCTAGAGACAACCCGAGCGGGGCAAGGGGAAGTCGCTAGTAAATGGAGAGCGTGTCCTCAGCAATTAAGCTATCGACTTCTGAATATTTTGTCTGCAAAACCCTTAAATGTTTTTAAAATTACTAAGTAAAATTCGAAAAGGCAGTATAGCAATATAATAAAGCTCTAATCAAAAACTTTATATTTATTGCATACATTTACAGTTTTTGATTCAGAACAGTCCGATATGGACACTGACACGAGACACTACAAACTAGACTGTCGCCACCGCCTTGTTTAAAGACTATGATGTATGAAGTTAATTAGAAAAAGGGAAGCTATAAAAATATGTCTGTAATTAGATGTAAGTTCATAAAAAGCTCTGCGGTGCGAGTTCCCATACTACCTTATCCTACTATGTCGTCACCCGGTATGTGGACGACTCGCCACTTACAATTTAGATCTGAGAGGTGTTTTAAACATAAGCTTCTCAAACTGCGTGCTCACTGCTATTATATTCTAGCATCCGTACTTTTTCTATTTACATCTGAGTCTATAATACTAGCAAAAACCTAAACTTTGTGAGGGCTTGCGTTGTTTTTCTAACGGGTAATAATTTTTTGAAACAGATGGCGTTAGTACAATACTATTGAACACAATATTGTGAATGTTCATTTTTTAATGGCTATAAAATTATATTTTTTAATAACATATCTAGATATGGAGTTTTGATAACATATCTAGATATGGAGATAAATTACTATGTTAGAGTACATATCTATAGGCGTGATAGTTTTTCAGTATATGTACTACAAAATGCTCAGGTTGTGGGACAGTATTAGGAAAGTGCTATACTGTGTTATTTTCATTTCTAATTATACATACAGTATTTTCTACAAACATATTTAGATTACCTACCTATGATAATGTATGGTGTATTCATAATTCTTGTGTTCTTCGTTGTGATACAACTTCACTGTAGTAGTAATGAAATCTATAATTGAAAATCTAGTTTTTCTTTTAATTTGTTAAAAAAAAATTAAATAACTTTAATCATAAAGTTTCGAAAGCGCTGCTTCAGAGTGTGCAAGTAAATGGCAAATATTCTTACTTGCCGCGCGGCTCCGTGAAAGATAAACGTAATCGACAATACCATTACGTAATTAACAATTATTATGTACTTAAAGTGTAATGTTTGCATGGATCTTGATACTTGCGTCTAAGGAGGCAGAGATAATGTGCAAAAGAAGCTAACTTTGTAAAGTTAGAGTTTTTACAGAGAGGATTTTGCAATTTAACAAAGAAGTAAAAAAGGGTCTATAGGTATCGGTTGGACTAATTCGAAAAATGACTCCGTACATTATTGTATTTTAGACTACAGTTTCTTTTTATATTTTTCCTACAAAGTATTTGTATTGTTAACGAAACTTTTTATATAAATGGATTTAGAGTAGTACAGTATAAAGCAAATTAAGTATCATTAAAGCTTTAAAAGAGAAATGGCGGTATTCATTTAATAGGTGGAGATAACGTCTCTAAGGATTGCAGCGGATTCCACAGTAAAACCTAACGTTTTGTCTGAAATGCGTAAATGTAAGGACTGACGAGTCATGAGACGAATATATTTTATATCCTGCTAACTATTCAGTTAACTTTGTTTGTAAAATTGCTTTAACTTCAAATTATAATTTTAAAACACTGTCTCTATTTAGGACTTACAAAAGTTTAATATTCATTTACGTGCATAAGCCGGTGCTGTTAATTAAATATAAAGAAAAACTGTTAAAATAAGTAAAGAAATCGAAAACAAAATTTCATTAATCCAATATTAGTGAAGTTGCAGACGGACTGTCATTATTGATGACTTAAGCTTAATTCTTAAAGCTCCAGTTATCAGAGGGGTGTCATCTTCAAAGTTCAAATCAAGTTCATAACCCGCCAGTCTCGCGTAGAGCGTCGTCGCGGACGCACGTCATGGTCCTGTTAGTACTCGTCGCGCTGCTCGCGTGCGCCTGCGCAGGTTCGTCCGGTCGACGACCCCAGTGATATATGCCTCAGAACCATATATAACTTGCCAAACTTTATGTATTTGTGTTTAGAAGAGAAGGATATTAGATTATTGTTTATTGAATTTTACAACTTATTTGTATTTTCTCAAAAAATATTAGAAAATTGTCTTTTTTTCAGTTGTTAGTTGTAAACAATAACAAATATTATGTTCTTTATATGATACAAATTTAGCTATACTTTTCAATGGTCTTAGTTTTAGAATGATATTCAAAAAGAAATATTTACAAAACTATAAGTATCTGTTCTGAGGCTCGATGGATAAGCGCCCCAACGTGCCCTAAGGTGTTTTTTTTGCTGGAACGCGAATTTTATCCTTGAGAGTCTGGGTTCATGTCTTTTATTCTTTTTGAGTTCGCTGTAAGTATACAAGTAATTACGCCGAAGCCTGCGATGAGTTCAAAATAAACTGAGAAGAATACAGATTATGGTTAAAGCGTTTCTACGAAGATAGTTTAATTTAATAACTTCATTTAAAGTGTATAGTATATATCGAGCTTTAATATTATTTCATACAATTTAAAATTAAAAATAATCAACATTATTTTACTATTCTGAAAAAAATAACCAATTCGCTGCAAATACAATAACTTTGATAGTTGTAACGATTGATATTTAAAACGTTAAAGCTTCAACCAACTTTGTAATGTTAGTTCCCAAAAAAGACTTCAACGCGCTCCTCTTTTCATGCATTTTTTATAATGGCCAAAATTACTTGAGTGAATTATGTATTTATAGTTGACATACATAAATTTTATTCGTTTATAAGCAAACAATATTATTATTGATTAGGAAAGTTTCTCTCATAGGAATAGTATGGGCTAACGGGAAAGCGTATGTAGTTTGTAGTGACCCTACTTGCTGCGCAAGCGGTCGCGGGTTCGAGTCCCGCTGAGGGCATACATTTGTTGAGCAGGATTGTTTGTACTCCAGTCATGGGTGTTTATATTTATAATATGTATGTATTTAAACTTATATATGTGTAGTATATCAACCATCTAGTATCCATAACACAAGGCCACAAGTACCTTACCGTGGAACTAGATAGTGCTGTGTGTAAATGTCCCAACATATTTATTTATTTATATCTGTGTTCCTACCGCTACCATTATAATACCAAATTATCACATATCAGATATTATTCTCGATATTTGAGATTGCCAATTAAAAAAATTAAGTTATAAATTTAAAATATATTACTGGGTAAAGCACATTATATTAACTTGGAATATTTAGCTGAAGTAAATATGTTTTTACTAAGTGTTGAAACTCTTGTAGGATAATTATAAATCATTATTGTTTTGATGTATTATAAGTTATAGTTCTTTACAAGAGCAACTGCTGAGACTAGCCTGATTTCTTTAGAAGCTTTAAGCTAAACTTTGAATAAATATTTATTTAATTTTCCTTATATTTTAGGAAGACAATATTTTTATAGGTATAGCTTTATGGTTTGGGCTGGTCTCCATAATAAGATAATCAAGAATGGAACCTAGACTAGGCCTTCTTATATCATACATGCACTTAGTTGCGAAAAATGAAATGGTGGTTTTATGGTTAAAATCTATACGCTTTATTACTTTATGTATTATTTAAACAATTGTAAAACTCGGTTCATAATTATCTAATTATTCGCGTACAGAAACATACTGCGGAATTGAGTACCACTTTTTGTAGTAGGTAAAAAGTGGCATTGAAATCCTTCTAATTTATAATCATAATAAGTAGTAGTACTTATTCTCACGTGATACGCCACTTCAACGGTCCGACAGACAAACAATTAAAAGCCATTTATTTAGGTAGTTTACGTGTAAAAAATTTAAATAAGTATTCTACTTATCGTTCATTTTGCAATTTTTTTTACTGCTTTGACTCACAACACCCGTGACTTTATTAGTGTGGAGTGACAAAATATAAAAGCTCTAGAACAACGTCTGTGCTTTTAAAAAAACGTATACATTTTTAGGGAGTACCTACTTTAAAAAAGCTAAAAATTTCATGATTTTGGTTTGAAATGATTATGAAATTGTGAAAAAAATGTATTTATAATGTTATATATGCACATATAGAGCCACGTTTTAACATATTTTGGTACTAAAATAACCTATATGTAGCTCTACATTAATGTGTTTCTGTAACAGAATATATCATTCAAATACGTCCAATAGTTACAGTACGAAGGAGTAACAAATATACATACATACAAACTTTCGCAAACTTTCGCTATTATAATAATGGTATTTGATAATTCAAATTCTGCATGAAAGGCACTTCACAAGTACTCTCCCAAGCATTAAGATTTAAAGCAAGAGTCAAGTATGTTAGTAGACCGCCTTTTCACTAAAGGTGCCTAATTACCAGTACAAAAGAGGCTCGAGAAAAGAATAAGTGTTGCCCACTGACTTGAACGGCATATGTTAAAATAAAATATTTAAGACAGTTACAATAATAATCAGAGAAATTCACTTAATAGCCATTATATATAAGTAAGCAAAAACGATATATAAATAAACGAAAGTGTTCCGTAGCATTAAACATTAAGGTTATGTTTTATTTTAAGATTTACTTTTTGATTGTAATTTGTTGCGTTAAAAGTAAAATGAGTTATTAACACATTCACGGTATAAATAAATACTATGAAACGGTTAATCTTGCAAGGGTGTGAAAAGAAATACATAGAAAACTTATCCATAAAGCTTCTACAAGAAAACGTTGAAGCTACGTTACGTGGACTTTTTAACCAAACACCATAAATAACAACACACTTATGTTATTTTAACTAATTCGTCTACGATTTTTGTCTAGTGGTCTAAATGGCTGACGATCTATGTGTAAAATGTCTGTGATACTTATATATGACGAACGGACAGACGGACATCAAGAAATTATAAGGACATCTGCTTTTTAACTACGGACGTTTTTTTTTTCTACGGGTGTTTGGTGGTCAAAAAGCTATAAGAGTCTTTGTTACATACTGGTTCATACAATTGAAATGTCCTGAGAGAATTAAAGTTTTTAAATAAGAATAGAGAAAAAGATTCTGAAATTGATTATAAACTTGTTTCTCATGATTTGTTAAAGTTCTAAGATAACACTTACTTATTTTACAAATTAAGCTTTTTTTAACAAAAAGCTACAACTAAGGCATGAGTGTATCGAATCCTTTTACACATTTCATCTCAAGCTCCGTGTGAGCCACCAATAAAATTATTACGAGGTTCCAGGAACGATGAAATATGTTTAGAATTGGCAATTTTATTGATTCGATTAGTTTTTTAAACCACATGCCTCAGGAACTTGTTGTTCCCTTAACAACTTAATGAAACATTTAAGGTTTATTGAACTTATTAAAAACAGTCTTTTTATTGTAACAAGCTATATTTAAAAAACCTTAAAAGTAAATTAATACTTTAGTTTATGTGCATTTGTATATAATTTTTTCTATATAGTATTTTGGACTGGAAACTATAATATATAGAACTCAACAAAAACAATGAAACTGAAGATATTGTCTAACTAAGTATATTACTATAAACGAAAGTTAGCGAGAACGGATGTTTGTTAGTATAACACGTAAAAACTGATAAACATATTTTGATGAAAATTTAAAATAGTATAGCTTTTACACCAGAATAGTACATGGACTACCTGTGACATTAGCTATCTGCCACCGAGAGTCTCGTCAAAATATGTCCAGCCGTGACAGAGATTAGCACTAACAACCAAGCAGACAAAAATGTAAAAAAATATGTTTTATAAACATACTAGCGAGTCGCCCTCGCGCAACCGAAGCCGCGGGGTTCCGCTAGTTACATATAAATCTTGCTCTTGAATCACTCTATCTATTAAACAAAACGCATCAAAATCCGTTGCGTAGTTTTAAAGATTTAAGCGTACATAAGGATATAGGGACAGAGAAAGCGACTTTGTTTTATACTATGTAGAGATGAAATTAGTAAACAGCTGTTACAAACTGTCAAGAATTTTGTGTATCTATATAGTATAGTTATGGAACATAAATAGTAGCTAAGTTTAAGTCGTTTTTAGAACAATTAGTTCAAGAAAATTTACAAACTTGCGAAGTAACATATTATTCAACTTTTGGTAACGGTGCTATTGTAACAGTGTCCATTGTTTCATACTGTGGCTTTATGTTTTCTCTTTAGTGATTATTATTTATGTCAATATTAAAACTCAGCTACCATCTGCGGCTTTTTAGGCGAGTCATTATGATGTCCTCCTGACCGATTTTGACCATGGCGGAGACTGGACTGAAACTAGGTAGCTGCGCGTAGGATATCCTTTCTTTCTTGCATTTATGTGACAGTGATCATGGGTTCGAGTCCCGCGAGGAGTATTGATGAGGAGTGTGATGAGCACGAATGTCTGTTCTCCAGTCGTGGGTTTTTTAATGCTCAGCTTGATTAAAGGTAATAACTCTTTTTAGAGATAACTATAAAATATTTCACTCATAACAAACGATATTCAGTGTCGTCTAAACACTGTGTAAGTTAGCATATATTTTTAATGGATAGGTAATATAGTTTAAAATAAGTTAATAGTGGTCTTCTGAAATTTCTACATACTTAGGTTAAAAAAAGTGCTTTTAAGGGTGATTCACAATAACAAATTTAACATGGCCGTAACTTTTTAAATTAAAAAAAAGAGTGGAGTGTATGTCCGGCTTTTCGTCACAGACAGAATCTTAACGACTTATAAATAATACTCATTGTTCCGGCGGGAATTATTCTCATTAGAACGGAAAAACAGCGTCGGTTCGACCGCTCGGAGATACCGACTAACGATTACTGGCAATTCTTATACAACTGCTGCATTGAACTGCATTTGTAATTATTTGATTCAAAAAATCTATACTTTAGGCAAGATTATGATTTTATAGTACATCCTTTGCTTAGAGGAAGTTCTTCCCTGTCTCTTTCTATCTCTATCTATCTAACCACTACTTTTTTACTGTGGAGATATGCATTTACTATTTACGCTAGCAAGAAAAGCCCGCGCTACCAACAGGATCGCTTAAGCTCAAAAATTGCACCTACGGTCCTCTCTACTGCAAGAGAAGTACCAGGACGGACATTTTTAGACCACTAGATACGCTTAGATATATTATATAGTAATTAGGTTTATATAGTTCTAGCATTTCCCGCGGCTTCACACGCGTTCTAAAGACCGGAAACCAAATTCTTATTGAGTCGCGCCGTATGGTACCTCGCAGAACTAACGCCCGCCCTTCCCATTTTTGCAACATTTTTCATTGATGCTCCGCTCCTATTAGTCGTATCGTGATATAATAAACCTATAGCCTTCCTCGATAAACGGACTATCCAACACTAAAATAATTTTTCAAATCGAACCAGTAGTTTTTGAGATTAGTGCGCTTAACCAAACAAACAAACAAACTATTCAGCTTTATAATATTAGTATAGAAACCCATTTTAAACAAATACTATAAAAAAATCAAAAAAAGCACTTAAAAATTTTAGATTATTTCAGTATAAGTTTTTGCACCAAAACACGTTTACGCCAACGACTCTAACTCCATTATTCTAATAAAGTTTGAATGTTCACTTGTATTGATAGTAATATATGCAAGCGTGACCGCTATTCCAAGAATTGATCTTTATAAAACGCACCTTATTAATTAGCAATACGGTTTAAAGTTGCTCGAATCATGATGTGTGTTGATCTTGTGAATGGTAGTACAAATGTTTATTTCTAACTGGAATACTTTAATGTGAATCTGTTTTTATAGGTTTAAGTCGATCAAGAAAAACAAGGTTATTTTACCTCCTAGTTTGTTTAAGAATTTTTCTATAAAATAATCTATGATCTATTATCTAAAATATAGATCAAACGTGTCTAGTAGTAGAAAATGTAAGTTGAATCATTCTGAGCGGTGAAAAGGGGGATGAAAGTTTATATGGGGTTTAGGGTAAGTTCATATTATATAAATAATTTCTCAAGTAAGGGATACCTAATATACTCGTATTATAGTCACTTCCATGCTTACCGTTCAAACGTACCTACTACCTATGTAGCGACGAGCGGAACAAAGGCCTCCGCCGCATCTGTCAGTCTGTCCATTCGCGAAAAACTTAAAAACTACTGGTTACTACGTGGTTCTCGAAGAAGGTCTTAGAATATAATTTGTCAAGTTTTTTGTATACATTTACTAGCGGAACCCGCGGCTTCGCTCTATTAATATTCAGAGCAGATAGCATTAAATAGAACTTTTTGAATTTTGCGCAACTTCACATTAATTTTTTATTTAAAATGTCAGATATTAAACGTTAAGAAAATATTATATATTGTAATGTTTACAATTTTACGATCACATTTACATAATTATTAAATAAATACTAACAGTAAAAGTATACATCAATAGTATGTTTATTTTAAAATATTAAAATAAGCTTTTTAAATCTTTCTATATAAAATACTAGCAGTACCCGCGGCTTCGCCTGCGTTTTTTTAATTGCTACTAATCTTTATTCGATCACTCGCAATCAGATGATCTGTAGATTGCCTGAAAATTCTCAAAAATTACTCCAGCTATTTCAGAACCCATCGTTAATATACTCCTGAGCGGCGCGGCTACCTCTCCCGCTCTTGGCTCCCCGTCCCTCTCCACATTGCCCGCTGTGCTGCGCGTTATTTTATTATTATTTTTTTTAAATTCGTAATATCATTTGAATGGAGTGTCCGATTTGTAATATCGTAAAAGTTATCTACTAACTCATTGCGAAATTTGAAACTTGTAGCACAAAAAATGAAGGTATCTCAAAAACGCTTATGAAGCCTTAACACCATCTTAATCCGGACCTATAGAAAAAAAACGTTTTTAGCGTACTTTTACCAACAATTAACCACCTTCGTACCAAATATAAAGTTCGTAGCACAAAAGATGAAGAATTTCATACAAACTTGCTATGGCCCTAAGACCTCCTCGATTCGACCCGTCGCAAAATTTGTTCTTTGCGGACGTTACCTAACTATTAACTATTATATACTAATATACAAAATAATGAGAGCCTGTCGCAAAATTCGTTCTTAGCGGATGTCTACTGACCACTCATTATCTTCCCGCCAGATTTCAAGTTAGCACAAAAGATAAAGGACTTACATAGAAACTTGCTACAGCCCTTAGAACTCATTAATCCGGCCCTGTATTAAAATACGTTATTAGCGGACTTCTACTTAACTACAAAAATTACTTTCCTGCCAAAAAGCCTGTAGCGCAAAAAATTAAGAAATTTCATACAAACTTGCGAGAGCCCTTGGACCTTCTTAATCTGGCCCTGTCGCCAAATTTGTTCTTAGCGGACGTTTACTAACAATTAACTACCTCTCTGCCAATTTTAAAGTTTGTAGCAGAAAAGATAGAGGAACATCATACAAACTTGCGAGACTCCCTAAACCACCTTAATCCGGCCCTGTTCAAAACCCTTTCTAAATTCTTAGAGGTCTTCTACTCACAATAACTACCTCTCCACAAAATTTAAAGTTTGTAGTACATCTACGTCTACTGATTATTAACTACCTCCCAGCTAAATTTTAAGTTTGTATTAATTTTATGTTTGTGGCATACAAAAATTAAAAACTTTCATACAACCAAATAAAAGCCCTTAGACCACATAAATCCGTCCCTGTTCCAAAATACATTTTTAATGGATGTCTACTAACTATTAACTTTTTCCCTGTCAAATTTAAAGTATGTAGCACAAAAACTGAAGAATTTTCATACAAACTTTTGAGAGCCCTTAGACATCCTTAATCAGGCCCTGATGCAAAATATGTTTTTAGCGAACGATCACAAACTATAAATTACCTCCCTATCAAATTAAGGCATTTCATACAAACTGGCGAGAGCCCTTAGACCTTCTTAATTCGGCCCTGTCACAAAATTCGTTCTTTGCGGGCATTCACTAACTATTAACTATCTCCCTGTCAAGTTTAAGGTTTGTAGCACAAAAAAAGAAGAAATTTCATACAAACATTGCTATAGCACGTCCAATTTTTATCATTCAAATACCAAATATTATTATCTACATAAACTGTAGTTAGTGATGAAATAATTTATTTTTATAAGGATTGATAGCATGAGTAAAATAAACGCGTTTAAATGTAGTCCAAAAAAATTCAAGATTTTTAAATAAAAAAATGGTTGTTGTGCCTCACTCGACATAGATAGGTATAGTGTGTCGTAGACTTTTTTGTAGATATTTATAAGATCTTTTATAGTTTAGGCAGTGTAAGCAAAATAAGTTACTTTTCTGGTTGATTTTTTACACCTTGTGTCCGAAAAACCCAAATATCTTACGGAACCCTATTTTTTTCCAAAATAAAATATAGCCTATGTTACTCGTGAATAATGTAGCTTTCGAATGGTGAAAGAATTTTTGAAATCGGTCCAGTAGTTTTTGAGCCTATTCATTACAAACAAACAAACAAACAAACAAACAAACAAACAAACAAACATACAAACAAAGTTTTCCTCTTTATAATATTAGTATTTATCTACATAAACTGTAGTTAGTGATGAAATAATTTATTTTTATAAGGATTGATAGCATGAGTAAAATAAACGCGTTTAAATGTAGTCCAAAAAAATTCAAGATTTTTAAATAAAAAATGGTTGTTGTACCTCACTCGACATAGATAGGTATAGTGTGTCGTAGACTTTTTTGTAGATATTTATAAGATCTACAATTAATTAGAACATTTTATCGTCCTATCTTTTATAGTTTAGGCAGTGTAAGCAAAATAAGTAACTTTTCTGGTTGATTTTTTACACCTTGTGTCCGAAAAACCCAAATATCTTACGGAACCCTATTTTTTTCCAAAATAAAATATAGCCTATGTTACTCGTGAATAATGTAGCTTTCGAATGGTGAAAGAATTTTTGAAATCGGTCTAGTAGTTTTTGAGCCTATTCATTACAAACAAACAAACAAACAAACAAACAAACAAACAAACAAACAAACAAACAAACATACAAACAAAGTTTTCCTCTTTATAATATTAGTATAGAAAACGTAATATTTGGTAGATTTATTAGATTTAATAATAAATCCGCACAAAAATCCGAAAAAAAAAACTTTAAAATGTCAAATATTCGCGTAAATCTAACAAAGCACCTATTTATCTTTCTAATTAAATTACGATTTCTTTACATCATTAATTAATTTGTCGGTAGTAAAATTCAGTTTTGTATAAAATTTTGCTTAATATGGTCGTAGTTACTGTTATCGCAAGCTGAGATCGTATAAATAGAACGAGTTTGAATATCATCAGAATTTGTTCGATTTGTATGGATTTTCCAGGTCGTATCGAGACTCAATGGAAGCAAAGTTTAATGACACGATAGAAGTATACAACACGTTTAAGGCATAACTACATATTTGCGTTACGAAATGAGTGGTGTAAAAGTTCGATAATGACATTACATACTTCATTAGAAATTCATAATAGTTAAGTATCCAGATATGCCGTGGACCTGAAGAGTTCACACTAAAGAAATATGACACATCACTAAAAATAATATATCGTCTGAGATGACGAAAAAAATACTGGTAAATTTTGAACCCTTAATATTAACGTTAAGAAGTGAGAGGCGAATATTAAGAGGCGTACTTTTATATTTTCCATTTAAATAACATAGAGTTTTTTTTTGTTTCGATTTTTAATGCATTTGTCTTAATACTCCTTTTTAATACAGTTGTACACATTATGTCTCGTAAAAATCAAAATATATTCTTGTAGGAAATTAAACGATCTACAAAAATGGTTTGAAATGATTTTTCGCTAAGTTGACTCGTTTAGAAGTTATTCGAGGTTAAAGACCAACCTTAAATCGTAAAGGATAACTTTGACTATTTCTACAGGAATTCTATTGAAAAGAAGTTGAAGTTTGTTTGTGTATTTTACGATAGATAGAGCTATTAGGTACACTAGTTCTTGCTCGCTGGATGGACATGAAAGGTAGCTTATGTGCAGCATCAGTATGTTTTTATATGGCTTTGGCAAATATTAAAATCTGTTCAATGGTTTAAAGGAAAAGTTTGGAAAGGTAGTAGATAAACTTCTTTATTTATAATATTAGTATGCATTAATTAATATAGGTACTATATATTTTACTACTATTATTTATACTTTTTATTTAAATAAGGTTTTAAGAAAACTAATCTAATCCGGCTAAGCAACTACTGAATATACACAACAAATTAAAATCAAATGAATAGTTTGGGTAACTAAATTTTTATATTATACTAGCTAGATTTAGCGAGAGCGAAGCCACTAGTTTGGTTCCGCTAGTTATTAAAATAAATAAATTTTTTAAAATATAATTAGCCTAAACTTAACTCCTTATAACATTAGCTATCTGCGAATGAAAGACCCGTCAAAATCGGTCCTGCCGTTTCAGAGATCAGCCGAAAATTGGATTTTTGTTATTAGTATCGCATATACTTTCATATTTACTGAGTGAAAAGTTGTTACATAATTAAAAACAGACATTTCTATTTTATTTATATGTATATAGATGTATACATGTATAGATTACAGATAAAGCCGCGGTTATTAACTTGTATATCAACAGAATATAGATTATAGTTTTAAAGTAAATATTACTATGATATGATGTATGCATCTAGCGCGTTTGAACAATAGGTGGTTCCCAACGGTCGCGGGTTGTGTGCCGGACGGAAAGGCTCGTTCACATGGCCTTATATAGTGTCATGGGAAACCATTGTTCGTAGCATTGGGATATTTATTTTGATAGTAATTAATACGGTACTATGGTTTTTTTTTCTCTTTTTTTAATATATAATGTTAAATGTAATATTAGTGTGTCAGTATTTTAGTCAACTTTGAACAAGATGAAATAACAAGAACAAGGAAAATTCACATACATATTTACTTGCCAAAAAGTAAAACGCAAAACTCGTATAATGTTATTAAAATAGAATTAAGTAGCGACTCACTCTCACTTCGTTTGTTTTCGTCTCTAGGCACTAAGGTGAGTAAATCAGTAAATCCGATCAAATCAAAATACATTATTTGAAGGGAAGACCGTGCCCAGCTGTGGGAAGTGAAACTGGACTAAATTCGTTTTACATACAAGTACCTTCATTACTTATAATCTAAGATTCCGGAGAGAAAACAAATATACATAAATAATATTGGATCGTTCATCGTATATTAATTATAAGCAGGCTAGAGATGCAGATACTGTAATATTTGATCTGGTACTTATGTACTATAAATAAATGTAAGTTTTATATGTAATATTCATATTTTATGAGAAAAAAAATATATATACGAAAGCAGCTGATCCATCATTTTATAATGTATGGAACATTCCATCACGTACTTCTAACTGTTACTTGATCAATTTTTTTATACTTACCTCCTTTTTTACACATTTTTGTAATATTAGAAGCATGTTAAAATGTAATAAATTTTATTGGAAAAATATCGCAGTAAAATACTTAATTTGAATTTTTGCGTTTCCTTTGCGATATCAGCTCTTATATTATATTAGCATTTTTAATTAATAAGTTTGTGAAATTTGAAATTTTTGATTATGAGCTTTCTTGCCGTTTAGATATTTGTAGGGTAGAGTACGATCTCTTATATTAAACGTAATACAAAGTATGCCTGTTTGTATTTTTATATTTCATCTCAGTAGCTAAAAGTTTTACGTAGGAATAATTACAGTACACGAACATAATTAAAAAATCACTTTTCCTTAAAAAAAAATTAAGCTCCTAATCATTTAATTTGTCTAAGTTCAATATGTTTTGTTTTGTTTCAATTAGTTATTTAATTTAGTTTATAATTATTAATTAGGATATTTTGTTCTGTTTTCTTTATGTTACTAACAATGGTGTGTTTACTTTTAATTGGTGTAGAAAAGATGACCCCTTTTTTATGTTACTTTTATACACTGTTGGTAATACTATATAAATAAATATATATAAACCTTCCTCACTATAAAATTAGTAATATCTCACACAATATTATTACTTATATCCTGACCAGCGTGCGTAGGCTGGCACACCATATACGTTCCTTGTACGAGTATCAAGCGTCCCTTCTCCGCCCACAGTATTAAAGCTTCCTAGTTCTGAGCTTAAAGCTTTTAACTAAATAATTTGTCTTTAATCTTTATACTATACGACGACTCGTTTGGCGCAGTTTGTAGAGACCCTACTTTCTTGCGCCAGCGGTCGCGGGTTCGAGTCCCGCTGGGGGTATTCATTTGTTAAACTCGGATGTTTGTACTCTAGTCATGGGCGCATATTTATAATATGTAGTATGAATTTAAACTTATATATGAAGTATATCAACTATCTGGTATCCGTAATACAAGCTTCCTTCGTAGCTTACAACGGAACTAAATGGCGTTGTGTGTAATAATGTCCAACATTATATTATATATTACGACTCGCCCTCGCTTCGCTCGGGCTCTTCCCTAGATTTAGCACAGGCAATGCCGCGGGATCCGCTAGTTATGCATATAAACCTTCCTCTTGAATCACTCTATCTATTAAAAAAAACCGCATCAAAATCCGTTGCGTAGTTTTAAAGATTTAAGCGCACATAGGGATATAGGGACAGAAAAGGCGACTTTGTTTTATACTATGTAGTGATTATACTATACTATTGTATATAATATACATAATATTGACAGAATATTGGATATCTGAGTGATGCGGGTTCAATTCCGGGTCTCGCACCTCTGATATTTTCATGTGCGAATCATTTATTACATGATTACCACTTGTCTTACGGTGAAGGAAAACATCGTGAGGAAACCTGCATGTCTGAGAAAACCTAGCAAGTATTCGAAAGACATGTGAAGTCCGCCAACACGCACTAGGCCAGCGCGGTGGACTATGGCCTGATCCCCCTCGTACTGAGGGAGGCCCGTGCCCAGCAGTGGGACGTTAATAAGGGTTGATGATGATGATGATGATTAAATATTTAAAATTTGGCATGTTTGAGTTTGAGTCGCACACTGAAGGTTCCGTCGCATAAAATATTTTTATTTTATGTAATATGTACCTATGACCAATAGAAGAGATAGCTCTTATTTTAATTTTGAATGATATTAATGTTAATTTCATTCAAAATTAAAATAACACAACACGTGTTGTCTAAAAACGAAAAATAAGTATGGGACATTTTTTGTGATACAGTGCTTATTTAATGGTATACGTAATACGAGTAGCATGATTTTGTGTGTATGTAATATTCAATAATTTAATATTAAACATTATTTTATAGACATAACAGGAACCACCTACTGTATATTTATATGTATATCGTACCAAGAAACTGACCCCACGAGCGGATATTCGATACATTAAAATTAGCAATAGCAATTAAATAATACGCGATAAAAGTTTGTAATTTTAGATAAATTTTAATCGAAATAGTGAATAAAATTAAGTAGTTAAATTATGAAATGTATAGAGATAATTATGAATTTATTACAGTTGAATCATTTATCTACAGGTTAATTTGAAAGAACACGTGTTTTTTCTTAGTTTCTTACAGTTTTACAGCAATATTCTATTTGCACACTCTTAGCTGAAATTCTTACAATTTGCCTTTGCTAATTCATTTTACGTTGGAACACATCGCTGTTTTAGCGATAAAGCAGTTTTTCCAAAAAACATACTAATAGTCTAAATTTATTTATTTTTTGTGGCTGTATGAAGTAAAGTAGCTTAATAAATTGTAATAAAGTCAGGATATGTACAAGAACATTTTTCTTTCAATATACTATACTTCGAGCACTACCCGTTAAGTTCTCACGCTGCAAAAGGAGTCCATAATATAATACCGATCGCTGTAACCTTAACGATACAGTGAAGAAATAAATTAATTTAATGGTGAACTATAAGCTAGTACAGTGGTAATCGGACTTCCTGTCTAAGTGTGTGGGTTTGATACTCGCTTTATTAAATTTTACATAGGTACAACGACTTCGGCAAAATCACTTAGATCTAGAAGTTAAATAAAATTGTAAATATAAATGTATATTTTATGAATTAGGAGATCAAAAACTACCTTGTCTTTTCAAGTCACTTAAATATAACGTACAAATCTAGGTACTTAGCTAAGTTACTTCAATTGAAAGGGTTAGAAAAGTGTCATTAGGTATGTGTCATAAATATGGATGTGTGGATCTTATACTTCTTTGAGGCTAAATGCATTCAGTTGTTTGACACTAGTTGTGTAACTTTTAGAAAATATTGATCTCGTTGCAACCTAGAGGTTGCGATGGCTAGTAAACAGCAATTATTACGGCACATGTAGTCTTTACTCCTTAGGCTTTAATAGCGGAGAAAACGGTCGAGTCGCGCGTGGAGGACGGGGCGGGTTGGAGCCGCTCTTTTTGCTGTGTTTCGTCTTTACCATACTACTTTGTTTCTATTTTTCTCTGTACACACAAAGTATACGTGTGCTTGTTAGTTATCCTTTCACGTTATACGCTCGAGACTGGTTAAGATAGTTACGGTTTGTTAAGCGGTTATTAAAAGAATTATTCTGAAATACATGGTTTTCAAATTACATTTACGTATGCAGTAAAGTTCCCTGTCAATATTTTTTTTCTAACATCGTCCTCAATATTAATATTTCATCGACATACAAATTTGATTAATTATCCACGTACCTACCTACCAACTAATGAATCACTTCTCTTATTGGTGAAAGCTACATGAAAATACATTCAGTAGTTTTTAGTACATAATATATCGTGAATCCTTCTGTCTAGTTTTTTTGATTAAAAGGAACTTTGGGAAGAAAGCAAAACACAAAGAAATATAAAAAAAGACCTAAAAATTACATATTAACGGACTAAGCAAACTAAGGATAAAATTTACAAGTTGTATCTAAATTGATATGATTTTCGCTGTTCACAATCAAAAAAATCAAGAGACTGTTGTGGCGCTTATCCTTATATCGAATCGGTCGACTAATATAAATTTCAGATATTTTCTTAGGGAATAAATGTTTTATTTTTTACTTTTTTTTCAGAAAATTATGGAGATGATCGACTTTTTCGTAACACTAAACGAGCTGTCAGTAAGTGTGATACTATTTAATGTGAGGCATAAAGAGTGGACTGAGTGTTTCTTTGCGTTCAGCTAAAAATGTTCAGCCAGCCAATGTACGGCCAGATCGAATAATAAGATTCATAAAGCTATATATTTATAACCGTATCACAGTCCATTTCAACATTATTTGGTTATAATATATTGTTTGCACGTTCGCTTAACTCTCTTGACAGTATTGCTCCATTCTTTACGTCTATATGATAATAAATGGTAGATTTAATATTATGCAGTTCACATGCAATTTTATAGTGAAAGACAAAATCGTATATTTTCTTTAGCTTTTATTAAAAGAATTTAATATTATTTTCCAGATAAAGTAGAGTCAACAGGGTGTATGTACGAGGGGCGGTGGTACTCGCCGGGGTCCGCCGTGCGCACTCGCGAGGCGTGCCTGCAGTGCGCGTGCGCACGGGGCGCGCTGTCATGCCGCCGCCGGGCCTGCGCGCCGCCCCCAGAACCACCCCCACGCTGTCACATCATACATCAGAAAGGAGATTGCTGTCCAGAGCTAAGATGTCCAGGTGAGATATACTATATCTGTTTAATCTGTTTTGTGTAAAAGATTTATTTTCGATTAATGTTTTACGTTATATAAAAATAGCTAAATTTGGCTGTTTTATAGATTACTAGCATTTCCCGCGGCTTCGCACGTGTTCTAAAGACCAGAAACCAAGTCCTTCCCTTTTTTCATTGTTCCTCCACTCTTATTGGTCGCAGCGTGAAGTAACCTATAGCCTTCCTCGATAAACGGACTATCCAACACAAAAAGAATTTTTCAATTTGGACTAGTAGTTCTTGAGATTAGCGCATTCAACTAAACAAACTCTTCTGCTTTATAATATTAGTATAGATATAATAGATTATATAGAGACATTTTTGTATGTATTTTTCGCTCGGCTACATCCCTAGTTGTCTACTGATAATTGGTCTGGGTTAAAGTCTACTTGGTAGTACTAAATTTAATTTGAATCTATCTTCCTGTCACATAGACACAAAAGCGTGCGCACGATTTTTTATTACAATTATTATTATTAACTTAATTTCAGATGACCTAAAACATCTGGAGCTTATAGCCGCAGCACGTCTTGATGACTCGGACATAGACACTCCATCAGCAGTAGGTCATAGTAAGTATTTACTTAATAACATACTCATAGTAGCAAGACTAGTATACTTATAAGTAGGTATTCTTGTAAGCGAGTTTATTACCACAAGGTTAGAGTTCTTTGGAAGCTATATACTAATTTATTTTTTTATTTTGAGTTTACCCAGCGTGTGTGGAAGGCGGGGTGGTGTACGCAGCGGGTTCTGCAATGACGGGAGGGGCGGCGTGCGAGCAGTGCTTTTGCTTGGGCGGCGCCAGGAGGTGCGTGCGGCCTGCGTGCCTACCGCCTCCGCCCGGCTGTAAGGCTCGTGCTGCTTCCGGTGCCTGCTGCCCACAACGCTACTACTGTGAGCATACCTCGTCAGCAGATATGCCTCTCGGTGGTAGGAGTGCTAATGGTAAGTAACATTAAATATGCTAAGAATTGAAATACTTTGTGAGTTTTTATTCTATGAGTTTAAAATGAAACTTATTATAGCATTTTTGAAGGGTCACATTGTGTAGAATTATTATGTAATGAAAAAAAACGATTCTTTTGTTGCTTCAGTTATGATGTCTATAAGAAATAAGAATCGTAAAAAAATATTTATAATATTAAAATTAAAATAATTTCTCAAGAGTATAAAATTATAACTCTATTTTATTTAATTAAAAGATTAGATTAAAAATCTAAGGGTGGATCCATAATTGAAAATAAAGTTTAAGCTGTTATTTTTAACTTTCTAGTTACTTCACAAAATATTTATTATTGTTTGTAGAAAATGTTGTAAGAGAGAGATAAACATATATTTCTGCATTCCAGATTGCATTGCGCCTGATGGTAAATGGGCGTACGAAGGAGAACGCGTGCAGGCGGCGGAAACGGAATGCATGCGATGTTTTTGCCTGCGCGGGGCTGTGCGTTGCCAGCGCCTGGCCTGTGCGCCAGCTCTGCGTGGTTGCCGCCCTCTGCTTCGACGTGGCGAGTGCTGCCCACATCAGTACCAGTGCGAGCCTCGTAATAATGGTATTCAATGTTTTTGAGTTCTTCTTGAGTAGGTATTTTAGATCTGACTCTTATAAGTATAGGTATATAGTATTATAAGTATATAGTATTATAAGTATATAATATTATAAGTATATAGTATTATAAGTATATAATATTATAAGTATATAGTATTATAAGTATATAGTATTATGAACTTAAATGAAGCTATTATCAAATACAACGGAACATATAACCTCGTCCTTTTTTGAAGTCGGTTAATTACGATTAAATTAATATATAAGTATTGTTTAATAGAAATTCAATCTATTCTATAAGCATTAAGAAAATTTTGAATTTGAAAATTATTCGATTACTTTTAAATCACATCAATCACATCACAAAAGCGATTTAAAAATAATATAATATAATTATATTATTTTTAAATCGTTTTAGAAGTATTAATCCTCATATAATAATACTTCATTTTTATTTATTATTTTAGGTACTAAAGCATCGAACTCTCAGCTTCTTCAGCGTCAAAACACATTAATAACGATAGCTGATGAGAACAGGTCTTTCCACACGTCAAAATCAACTAAACGAGAAACTACAACTAGGGAACTAACTACACACAAAAGCACCTCGGCTCTAACTGTAACGAAAGAACAACCGGTTACAACAATGAAAGTGAAAAGAAAAACTGATGAAGCTATCACTGATTCTAATTTAAAATCAGAAAAAAGCTATACAGCCACACTAGAAACAACACAAACCACAGTATCGAATGACATCTCTACAACCATGATCACTGAAAGTACTATAAATGATGAGAGCACTACCACTGAACAGCCAGAAGGTTCAGTTAAAATAATAATTAATGGTACAATTAATTGTACAGCAGAACTATCCTCTACATCCCTTATGTTAAACGTATCAGATACAGATATGTGGATCAAAAGTAAAGCACAACCTCGTATACCCATTATTAATGGCATTGAAGTTGAGAGTGAAACTTATTCTCCTAATGATATAATTACGGAAAGGATCATTGGAGAATTTGATGAAAATGAAACTTTTACTATCAATGTCACGAGTTCTCTTCATACAAACACAACACAATCTACGACACTGCCGTCTTCAACACCTCCTCCTAAAACAGTACCGCCATTATTACTTGGTTCTGTAAATACTTCAAAAGTAAAGAAAGATGAATATGATTATGATTATCCAGAACCTACTTTACCTCCATCATTGCCGAATTTAAAGTAATTTTTACTTGTACTTTTTGTTAATATTTTATTGAAGTCGACCAAATGCTTATAGCCAATATACCTTGCACTATACGTATATTCATGTTTAACCTTCTATTTATAAAATATTAAAACATACATGCACAGTTTTTTCAAATAATCATGATTTAATATTTGTTTTCAGAATTATTCCCTTTGTCGCAGCTGACGCGGTTGTAGACGAAGATATATCTTCCAAAGAAAGCCAAGACTACCCCTTATTAGAAAGTAATGATAAATTTCCAGTTTATTACCCGACTAAGGATACGAAGCAGTCGTTTGCGATGCGTAAAGATGATGTATATAACCCAACACAATATCCTGTCTTTGTGTCCAAAAAAATCGAAACTATACAATACCCATCTCTTACTCACGAAGAAGATGATGTAAATATAGCTTATGCTAGTATAACTAATGATGCTCCATCACAAGTACATGAATATAAAGTGTCCACTTCTTTGGGAAACTCTGCAAAAATAAATAATAATATAGAAAATAAACCACCTACCGTGAGTACAAAATTCGAAATGGAATCGCCATCTGTTAATTTGTTTTCACCACCAGTCGAGACAGAAGGTAAGTCATTATTATACTCGTAGTAAAAATTTTTTTGTAAATTAATATTAGTAATATTGAATTAAACTTTCAATTAAAATTTTAGGTGGTTTCATACCAAAAGGTCCAGAAATAATCGACGAATACTACTCCGTATACCAAAGTACTTCACAAACACCAGTTATCCCTCATCTTACAACATCAATGCAGCTGGAACCAAAAGGTGAAGCATTTTATAACTATCAAACTACAAGAGGTTTTTGTGATTATGTAGTATAATAATATCGGATTCAAATTCCATTTGAGTAATTGTTTATATCTCACAATGTCAGTATGTTGTAGTTGTTGTTTTGTTGTTATTGCAAGTATTTTTTAATGGTCGCTAATACTTAATCATGTATTGTAATATTTATCGAAATAATATTTTAGATGAATGTGTAACAAGTGATGGTCGACGCGTTCCTGAAGGCAAGTCTATTAATGTAGCTTGCTCGATTTGCTCTTGTGCATGGGGCACTCTTCACTGTGCACCCCGACCGTGCACCACGCCGCCTGGCTGCGAGCGTCGCGCCGCTGCTGCGAGTTCTAATGACGTATGCTGCGGAGAACTTATTTGTGAACGAAGTAAATATTATTTTGTTTTATAAACATTAGCTTATGTGCTTGTTATATTTTTTAATATTACTTTGTCATGACGGATGATGTTTATAATAATTTAACCATAATTTTTAGTCAGTCATTATTGGAAATAATCAAAAATGTTAAAATTCAATAGTGAGATTGTCAAAGAAGAATTAATAAATTTTATACCATATAGGTATATCATTTTATATCTTGTAAATTAATAGTCTCTCATTTTTCGTGGTTTTGTTCTTGTTGCTTTTGAAAGTAAATTCACACATTATTCATTTTTCCTTTTAGGAAATATAACAACGCCTTCTCCAATTATTGCAACGCAGAATTTTGCAATCAGTTTAAATGAGTCAAAAGTACCTATTAAAAATGATGAAGAAAGTGTTGCGTATACACAACCAGAAGTAACAGCAACAACTGCCTCAGATTCTATAAAAAATTATACTACATTTGACGAAAATCGGGATATAATGAAAGATTTTGAATCAACAAATTTAACTGAAATTACTTTTACGGAAAAGCCTGCACAAATAACTACAGTAAAAGATGATGAAATGAGTCATAATAGTAACCACACTACAGAATATGATGATGAGGAAGAAGACGAAGGATTTTCTTTCGGAAGCGTTTTGCAATTATTGCTCAGTGAAACTTACGAAACCACTACACTTACACCTAAACGTAAGACAACTACAACCACAGAAACACCTAAAACTACTATCACTATTCCAACAACTAGAAAGTTCTATACAGCACCAGATAACATGTTTATACCAGTCACACATCGGTATCCCATACCACCTAAGAAATTATATCCGCAAAAAACAGTCAACCGGATAGATCATTTGTTACTCGGAGAACCGACTGTAATAAGAAAAACAACACTTAGAACAACAACAACAATCAAACCAGTGATAACAACAAGAAAGACTTTTACAACACCTAAAACCACACCTCGACCAATTACAACAAAAACTGTAGAAATTACAAGTAAAGACGGCTTCCAGCAAACACCAGATATACGGCCACCATTTAACTTTTTAAGTAACCTAAGTCTCGGTCTGCCAAAGCTAGCTGGTTGTAATATTTATGGACGAATGTACCGTGTAGGCCGGATCATCGCAGAACTATCATCTCCTTGTCAAGAGTGTAAGTGCACTGAAGTCGGTGTCCAGTGTCGATCACTGAAATGCTGAAATGTTATCATGAAACATAAAAAGTCCCTGAACCGAAAGGTTTTGAAATCTTCAGAAATATATGTCGAATTAAAATTTCTATTCGAGACACTCATGAGACTTGTAAACTCTGAACTAAACCAACTCACTAATTAAATTGAGATAACGTGTGCATACGAATATAACATGTATGATTTATTACAGCAGCAAAATCTATCTACAAAAACAATCGTAAATCCACATTTTTATTACAAAAAAATTGTGCATTTGGTATTATAGCGTGAGCAACTTAGTTAGCGAAAGTGTTTTAGTAAAATTAGCATATATACAAATAAGATTCTCTCGGTAGTCTACTTGAAGAGAGTATTTTACTGAGTGTGTGATTTATAGATTAAGATTTAGTAGATATCTCGTTAGTAAAGTGACAACTCAAAGTAACCGACAACTGCAGGTATGATCTCAGGTAGAAGTAAACTTGTAAATGAAGAGCAATAGTTTCTCTGAAATAGACTTGCCTCAAATATTAAATAAGTACATAGTAAATTATTTTTAGTAATATAATATAATGAAATCAATAAACTGACTGATTATCCTGTTCTGTTTTACTTTTTTAATTACCCGATATCGTTATCTGTTGCAGTACATTGACCTCATTAAAATTATAACATATTAATTAACAAATACTGCTGTATTAAAATTACTGCTTTTAGTTCAAATGAAACTGAAATGGCAAATTCTATAAAAGTCTGATTAAATTCGCCTTATTGTATAATTATAATCTGTGCTGTTACAAAATTTTTTTTTGACATAATAACCAATAAACTATACCCTATATATGGCCTAACCCGAAACTCGAACCTAGCACAGTTTCTTATCACTAATCTGAATAGATATAGATATTTTAACTATATTTCCTTCAGCGAATCTATTGTTGTGATAATTGATCGTAATTATATGTCTGCTTGTAACATATAAACTAAAAATCCAATGAAATGATTTAGATGAAATTTGGTATGAAGATAGTTCAGGTTCCTAGTAAAGATATTTTTCACAAGTTTATTGTAATTTAATACCAAAGGTATGTAAAGGAATAAAAGACATTAATATAGGAATAAAAATACTAATATTCAATTATTTCCTTTAATGGCTTCCATAAGCGCCAGTTGGGCACAGTTGACTTCGCCAATGTCGCGTAGAATGGAGAATACACGTTATATATAGACTGATCGGTGAATATGAAAAAAAAACAGACACTAAGACTGATCACATCAATGTAGAGGCGGAGCGGTTTGTTGTGAAATCATAACCTACAACAGACAACACAATATATACAAATCAACATTGTTTGTTCAACACAAATGTCATTTAAATAACAATATAAAAACTAAAACGCATCTGTACAACAAGAGATAAACGCTTACACTAATTTACATCAATTTTATAAATTAACATCCAACAACAACCACACTCATAGCGAAACATTGATGTTTTTACAACTCTGTTTTAAAATTATATCGATTTTGATTTGATTTGACTTACTCGTATATGACATTTTATATATTATATTCCAATATTATATAGGTATAATTATTTTTATATAAATTGACTTATGAGTAATGACATTATAAATGAAACTATCTTTTCGGATTTTGTGACCGACGTTTCGAATGCTTTACAGCAATCATGGTCACGGGAGAGAGTCTCTCTCCCGTCGGGAATCAAAAATCATAATAAATCCGCGACAAAATCCGAAAAGATAGTTTCATTTATAATGTCAAACATTCGCGTAAACCTAAGAAAGTATTATGAGTAATGACTTATTTATATAGACTGTACAATTATTTCACTTCTGGCACAATCTATAAATGGCACTTTTACAGTTTCATTGGTTTTGGCACCAAGGCAATGTACCTTAAAATTGTGTGAGACCTGAAGATGGTGGTGGGTAAAAACCGAAATATATTTGTTCGACCACACGGTCTAAAATATTCGACGATGGCTGCAAAAATGACAAAAGAGGTGTGTAACTTAAAATTGCGAATTGATTCTAGGCACGTTACTCTCTTATTTACAGTTTTTTATTTTATCTTGTTTTATCTTCTATTTGACGACACGTTTGGCGCAGTTTGTAGTGACTTTCTTGCGCCAGCGGTCGCGGGTTCGAGTCCCGCTGGGGGCATTCTTTTGTTAAACTCGGATGTTTGTACTCAAGTCACGGGTGTTCATATTTATAATATGTATGTATTTAAACTGATATAATAAATGTTGTATATCAACTATCAGGTATCCGAAACACAAGCTTTGTAGCTTACCACGGAACTAGATGGTGCTGTATGTAATACTGTCCTAACATATTTATTTATTATTTATTTCTAATGTTTTTTTATTAAGAGTTAGTTTGAGATATTTAATCTCAAGGTTTATCGTTTCTATACATTTCATTGGAAAAACAAACGCAAACACGTGCCGGGGAATTGAATTAAAGGCTTATATTACGTATTTTTGTGATCTGAAGTCTGGAGAATCAATGAAGTCAGTGAAGGAAGCCCCGATGCCGCCGGAAATGCGATTCTTAAGTTTTTGTATTGTTGTCAAACAAAATAGAACATACTATACTGGATGGTAGCGGCGAGGACCCAGGTGATGAGGAGGAGGGCAGACGAGATGCGAAACACCGTGACGCAACGTTTTGATGAGTTTTCGCCTGTAATAGATAATATTATGATATTATTATCATCAATATCTTACAATTTGATGTATTATTACTATTTATAGTTTAGGCGGCATTTTCTATTATAGCAAGGTCGTAAATTTAAGCTTTTTATACATTTTTGACATAAGTACTTTAATTATTATAAAAAAAGGAATGCCTTAATCACACCTGTAAAAGCTACGAATCCCAACGGTATTCCTATAGCTGCGCCCAACACGTGTGCCGCCCATGCTACGTTGTTTGAGTCTTGCGGGTCAGACTCTCGAAGTAGCGACCAGCAGACATCTGAAGCACCCAGCATCACTACGCTGAAAGGTCGGAACCACCACAGCGGAATATGGCCATACCTGTAACAAAATAATATTAATAATTACGTAATTCGCAAATAATTTGTCGTATCTATGAATGAGGCAAAGCATTTGAAACGTCGGAAATTATTAAAACTCCAAATAAATCAATCATAAAAATAATTTAGTTTAAATATCTACGAACTATATTTTGAATAAGGCTTTAATAATGCAATCACTATATAAAGTTGAAGTAGGTAATACATACATAAGTATTAACTACATTTACTTTAATTAGTACCTACGACTTGGCTAAATGTTACCTTGGGCTTAGAAATTTTTGGTTTGGTTGGTTTGGGTATAGAAATTTGAAGATATAAATTCTAACCTAAAGCATACATTAGGAATATGAGCAGTGAGTAGAGCGTAAACAGCAGCTGACGCACCCACCATTCGCTCTTTGGGCTGTAAGGCGCTCGCACCCAACGCGCCGGCAGCAACACCACCCATCCAGATGACAGCCACGCGCAACCAGCTTTGCTCCCGTTCGAGAAACCAGCCCACCTTGATAGATAAGAATTAAAATAATTTAATGTGATTTTTTACAATTTATAATTAAATCAGTATTTGTAATATTAAAGTGTAACCCACGACACAGTGTAATCGGGTAATTTGGTGTTTAAAACTTGTGACATTCACACATTAAAACTTTTATCTTTAGAATAGACCCTTGTATTGATTAATTCTATCCTATGTTTATCCTCTTCATTAAGTGAAAGGTGAAACACCTTTGGATTACTTTAGAAAATACAAAAATATAACGAAAAATAAATATTTTGTAAATAAAGAAATAAAACGTAGCGAACATTTAGTATATGAAAAGATTAACGTTGATAACCTCCTCCTTTTTTGAAGTCGGTTAAAAAAGGATTTAGTAGTTAAAATATAGCTTACATAAAGAGCCAACAAAACGTTGTAAGCTAAGTGTGTTTGATCACTGTGGACCAAACCATACGTGAACATCCGCCAGGGTTGGTTCCGCCACAGTGTCGGAGACCACTCGAGCTCTAAATACCAAGACTCTCCCATCAAGTGGAAAATTATCTGAATAAGAGAGAAATATTAATAGACTAGCTTAAGCTCTTCGATTTGCTCGTGTAGTAGTATTAAACACATAATATGATGATGTCCTGCCGACCGATTACGGCCACTACGGCCAATCATTGAGTAGTCTCAATGAGATCTGCGCGGGAGATATAATAGTGTACAAGTGTATGCGCAGACACAAGTGCACTCTCTATTCCTTATCACTCTCATATTCCGGTGGGACGACTGCTCGACACGACCAGTGAGAGTTAAGGCGCAGGACCGACAGCCTTACTCGTGCTTACGACGTGCTCTCCGAGGCACAGGAGTGAAACACAACCAACTTCCCAACTTAGGGCTGTTACTGAGGCTTACGAAACAAGAAGACTCAATAATTAACTTGGCCTGACCCGGGACTCGAACCCAAGACCTCTCGGAATGCGACTGTATATGCTAGCCCCTACACCGCCGAGGCAGTTATTAAACACATATATTAAATGTTTCACAAGCATTTTTTTCATTATCACACAGTATAGTACCTACTACCTACCTATATAATGCAATATAGTTCCATAGTAAGCTACAAGGCTTGTGCTATGGATATCACACATTACTAAATATTATAAAACAAAGTACTCTACCGCGTCTGTCTGTTCACGAAAACCCAAAAACTATTGTACCAATTTTCATGCTGTTTTAACTATAGAGTAGTTCTCGAGGTAGGTTTTGGTATATAATTTATCAAGCTTTTATATACTTTAACTAGCGGAAACCGTGGCTTCGCTCGCGCTTAATCTGGGGCCGAGCGGAGGGGATGTATATTTTAACTGCTTCTATGGTGTAGTGACTAGCGTGTACGGATCATTGCTGCATTGAAAATGCCGCAAACATACAGAGGTTATTTCTATTACACAGTGTTTACAGATATTATAGGATAGGATCCCAGAAAACGTTCAAAAAGCTTCTATTGCCAAATTTAAAAAAATTGTGAAGGAACGTTTGCGTACTAAAGGTATTATTCGAGTAACGATTTTTTAGAATACAATACGTTTTGGGAATGATGTGATCGCCGCCAGGCTATTTCAACATATACAATTATTGTTAATTGGCAATTTAATTTGAAAAAGAGAGAGAAAAAAAATAGTCCCGCTGAGTTTCTTTCGCCAGTTCTTCTCAGGTCAGAGGTTTCTTCTTTCCGAACTGGTGGTAGACTCATGACGTTCAGTAAGAAATTGTAACAATTTTTATGCTGAATAAAATATTTTAATTTGATTTGATTTGATATTACTTATGTGATAAACAAACAGATTATTTGTTGTGTAAAAGATTCAAAGAGGTTAAAATATAGTCCAAAGAGTGTAAATATGGTGCTGATGGATTTTGTTCTATAATTTTATGGTATATTTATTAATGTACAGATAAAGTAAGATTTTTAATGAGAACATAACGATTTACTTACGAGAATGAATACCATGGAGATGATGAAGTACGGAGGCTTTAGGGCATCAAATACCTTCTCCTTCCACTTCTGGAAATTTGTACATTTTATAACATATTAAGTTCTTTTACTGTTTAATGTTATGGCAATTTCGCTTTAGGCTTTTGCGATAAAAGCATTACAATATAATATCTGGATATATTACTTTGCATATCACTACATAGTATAAAATAAAGTCGCCTCGCTGTCTGTCTGTCCCTATGTACCTATGCTTAGATCTTAAAAACTATTTTGATTAAGAACAATTTTGATGCGGTTTTTTTAAATAGATAGAGTGATTAAAGAGTAAGGTATAATACACTAGCGCAACCCACGGCTTCGCTGGTGCTAACCTCGAGCGAAGCGAGGCCGAGTCTCTAGTACACAGTAATATTCATTTTCCACAGAAATTCTATTATGAGTTCAAGATTGAGTTAGACAATCACTGAAGATATATTATTAATTATCTACTAAAGATAATATATTACTAAAGATAACCTTTAAACCTCCCTAATCTGTCACTGTCGCAAAATACGTTTTAGCGGATGTTTACTAACTACAAATTACGTTCCTGCCAAATTTCATCTTTATATATCAAGCAATTTTCGAAGTCTCGACATACGTTAGTGACTGAGTGAATGGTTTTCATTTTTATATAAGTATTTAGATTATATTTTTTATAATGACTGACCTTTTTACTGCGCGCTGCATTTGGATGCATTATGCACTTTCGTAGTTTTCTTGTCGTCTTTCACAGGGCGAAGTACATCACAGCATGCTTCCCTTGAAGTCTGATAACAATTGAATGTTTAATAAATTATCGATACCGTGATGTAATATTCACTATTGGAGGAAAATGATGGCTTATTCATGTTATAATTAGATATTACCTACGTATAAAATATTGGGACGGTGGCAATGTTATTAAATAATTTCGGTTTTGTATTTTGTCATGTATAGAACAAGAGTATTCGCAACGGCTATATTTTATTTAAAAATACGTTATAAGGATATGCTTCTTTTAAAACGTATTTTTTACGTTATAGTATAATACTAATATTATATGTAATAAATATTCGCTTCGTAGAACCACGCGTTTTGATTGTATTCGCAAAGCACGCCGCGTCGTAGGTACGTTGTTAAAAGATACATTATCTACACTAAATAATTAATTTTAGCTATGAAATTAAGAATACCAACTTTAGTACCATATTGATCAATGAAAAAAAACGTTTTAATTATTTAAATAAATTCATTGAACTTTTACACGATAATCGCGTAAATAAAAATAAAATAAATAGTATATATGTACTAAATACGTCATACAAAGTCAAGCGAGTACTCCGCACTACAAGGTAATCTAACATAACGTATGATACTAACAAATATATTAGGAACTAAATAACCTAATATTTATTAAGTTATATAATATTTCATTACTGGAAACTGATTTCAATATAGTTCATATACAATTGTCTTAGAGCATAATTTGGCGCACACGACTCGTGACAAATATAATATACGGCTAGCACGAAGTGTTGAACCCATTCCATAGTTTCGAGTGGTACATTTGTTCAACCAAAACCTTCAAATTTCTTGCATTTTAAAATAATATTTAAGTAATTAAAATATCTTATTTTCTTCGTTTTAGTTCTTTTATATACATTGTAAAATTGGTACCTTTTGCATATAAGATAACTATTTTATAAGTCGAAAAGTGTGCATTTTGGGTGCAACACAATTATGCCTCTAAGTGCTGAGTATATTTACATTTATTTGGAATTCAGGGAATTTTCTTAGAAAAACATGTTTGAAAATGACAAGCATCCAAAATTAGAATATTTACTATCCATTTATCACATTATTACCGTCACAAATAAGGAAAAAAATTTTTTGTAAATGCGGGAACCCTCGCAAGTTTGTATGAAACTCCTTAATTTTTGTGTTACAAACTTTAAATTTGATAGGGAGATAATTTTAAAATAGTTAGTAGAAGTCCTCTAAAGACGGATTTTGATACAAGGCCGGATTAAAAAGTTTCTAAGGTCTGTATAAGTTGTAAGTAAGTCCTTCATCTTTTGTGCTACAAACATTAAATTTGGTAAGGAAGTGATTAATAGTTATTAGAACTCCGCTAAGAACATTTTTTTGACAAGGCCGGAATAAGCAGCAGGTAATAAGGAGAGGTAAGGGGTGCTAAGTGCTGGAGAGGGGCGTGCACATACATTATGAAATAAAACCGCGCGGCTCAAGAGTATAAAGCAATGAGTCCTGAAATAGCTGTAGTGATATTGTAGAAATTTTCAGGCAATCTACTAATGAACCCAGCGAGTGATGAAATGAAGTTTAGTAGCGATTAAAATGTTTACGTAGGCGGAGCGGCGGGTAATGCTAGTATGTAATAAAAATAAAATTAAAAAATAACGCTTAACTGAGGTAATAAATAATAGGCGATTTGACTATTTATTAATAATAGGTTATTTTTTAGTTATCTAAAGGATTGGTCGTGACTCCTCCATGAACTTGTGTAGATGCGCGCGCGTATTATTTTAATATGATTTAGGTTGTTTTGGATAAAAATTAAAAATAAAATTTGGTGGTTTTGAGGACTTGAAATTACAATTGTGATAAATGTTAAAAAATATTATATATTGGAATGTTACTAATTAAAGACTATTATGATCTCACATACTTTCCTAGAATTGCTTCTCTCGACTCCTCTAGTACGTTACTAGAAGAGCTAGTAATATGTGTAAGAAAATACTGTATCTGTTCATAAGTGGTGTTATAAACTGGCATTTTAATAAAACAAATAACCAAACAGCATGCATTCTTACAAATTATTGTAAAGAAAAAAGATTTTTTACAAACATATAACGCCTGACCGAAAAAAGGGCAAATTGTATATCTTACGTGCTTGAAAATAGCTTAAATGAAATAAATAGCTAAATTTTTGAGCTAGCTCTCCATATACCTCCATTGGTAATCTAAATATCTGCAACTCTTCTGATATTATCATTATGGGGATGAAAAGCGACAATTTGGATGCGACTCACATAACAACATGTGATGCCTGATAGAAGAAAAGAGCAATACATTGGCTTGAAAAATAATACTTAAATAAACGTGAAGAACTTTAAAAAAACGTGAGACAAAAGTCTCACGTATATGGGCTGCCACGGTATTGTAGTGCATCAGGCATGTTCGCTGAAGCATGTACTGACAGCTTCAGCACAATCATGCGAAAGCGATGTGCAGGCATGATGCAGCGCATGCGTGATAGTACCAATGGCATCCTAAGTGCATTAGCTGACCATTGGGACTCCCCGATACTTGGGCGGTGGATGCGACTTCACGCTATAAAATGAACCTCCCAAATATCAGTCAGCAATCAATTTTCTAAATGCAAGCAATCATATTTTGTACTTATTTTAATATTTAATTTTATTAATTATTAACTAGACATAATATGGAACATTGTTCTGAAATAAAGACTTATTATTATTATTATTATTATTATTTCTTTTAATAATTTAAGGGTCATTTTACATGTTAGGTAGAGAGAGAGAGAGAGTATATGAAAGAATAAAAGACACAAATATAGAAAAGATTTTTTTTAATATTCAACGTTGGCCAATACACAAATTTAATTTCATTAACAATGTAAAAATTGCAACGCTTCTGTACATCAAGAGATAAATGCTTACAATAAAAACACTTCTGAGGTTGTTCCGAACAGAGCTAATAACACCAATTAATAATTATATAAATTAACAGTCAACATACGAGTACATATCACATTTAAAACATTAACTATTGATTTTCTTAACAAATATTGTGATATGTTTTAAAATTTTGTCCAAAAATTCACTCCGTTTGATTAATAAAAACACCCATTAATTGATAAAAATTAAAAATTTACTTATTTTCATAAGAGTATTATATTTTATAAATTGATTAATGATTTATATTTAGACTGTACAATTTCTCTTCTGAACTGACACAATCTATAAATGGCACTTGACTAGATTTAGCAATTTCTTTGGTAGGCAATTTACCTTTAAATTGTGTGACACCTGAAGAAGATGGTTGGTAAAAACCAAAATATAGTACATGTTGTTTAATAACTATGGCGCTCTAAAGTCTAAACTTCGATCTATCGAGTATTTGTATATTATAAAGTATTTCTTTGGCAGCTTTCTTTAGAACGTCATAGTTTAAACATTTATTTATGTACATTCGCCATTTATATTAGAAACAATTCCTGACATTCCTATCTAAGACTTATTACTAAATAGTTAAATAGCGTTTTGATACAAAACAATTAAAACAGAAATTATTGCAAATTTCAACATTATAGACCATGATAGATTGGATTTCATGATCTGTTTATAGTGCGCTTATAGTTGTAATAAAAGTTTTACCAAATGGGTCAAAACTGTTCGACGATGACTACAATAATAACAAAAGAGCTAAGTTACTTTAAATTGTGAATATATTGAAGGCACGTTACTCTCTCATTTATAGTTTTTAGTTTTTGAAGTAAAACTTCTTTAGAATCGACGTGATTTCAAACTCGATGAAACGAAAAAATAAGTCCAAGTACCAGGCGCTCAGAGACGGGGGAGAGTTAGCCTTATTTTAAATTCAAGTTTTACTTCTGACATGTGTACTTTGTACACACGCACTTTTTTTTCTTTTATTATGTGTATTTTTACTATGGCAGAGCTATAAAGTAAAGTTTGCAACAACATAAATATGACAAATGACATAATTCGCCCCTTAAGCTCAGCTTTGCATTTATGCTCGTGCAATGTACGCCCTTAAACGCGTTTTTACTGGTTTCTGAAGCCCACCTACTGGCTTTTGGCTATCACTCTCACAAATGTAAAGCTGAGCTTACTCGAGAAGTGTACTATTTTTTTTTATTGTAAAGTTTGTTTACTTCCATACGAAAATGAAATCGTCGCTGAACATTTTACTGGAAAAGTCACGTGTCGGGGAATTCAGTGTGGTTAGATGCTTATATTAATGCGAATAAAATCATTAACAGCTTGAGTATAGTTACTAATGATAATTATTGGAAGACTTGTGCATCTGATTGAACGTTTAATTGAGAAATTTTGTACATTTGAAATATATATAAAATATTTCAACTTGTATTTTGGTTAAGCTGAACACCGTTTTGTACTTTTTCATAAAACCTTTCCACCAAAAGTTAAAAACACTTAACATTTTTAATACACTCAAAATAATTGAGTCAGACTAGACAATATAAGCTCAAATCACATGTTTATACTAAAGTTGCACCTTTCTTTAACATTTTCTGTCTCCTATATAGTTTGCATTATATAGAAGAGTTTACACCATACAAAGATCATCACATATGCTCACAAAAAAGTAAAGCCAGTGAAGTCTATGAGACCGCTGAAGTCAGTGAAATCAGTGAAGTCAGTGAAGTTAGTTCCGATGCCGCCCGAGAGCGCGCATCATCCTTAAATATCAGGTGTAGTCGTCGGGTTCGTAATAGAACATATAGTGGATGGTAGCGGCGACGATCCCGGCGGTGAGGAGGAGGAAGGAGGATACGCGTAACACCTTGATGCAACGTTTTGATGAGTTTTCGCCTGTAATAGATATCATATCATTATTATTCTATATTTTTATATATTTTTTTATAATTATGGAAATTTGATAAGCTTGAAGCTTTAAAACTACATTTACATACCTGTAAAAGCTACGAAACCCAAAGGTATTCCTACAGCAGCGCCCAAAACGTGCGCCGCCCATGCTACGTTGTTTGAGTCTTGCGGGTCAGACTCTCGAAGTAGCGACCAGCAGCCTTCCGAAGCACCCAGCACCACTACGCTGAGAGGTCTGAACCACCACAGCGGAATATGGCCATACCTGTAACAAAACAAAATTAAATTTTACATATTACCTAAATAGAATATGTAAGCCTGACGATGGAATAATAAGAAATATATTAAATATTTGACATATTTAATTAAATTATTAACCTAGTTACATAGTAAGATTTAATCAAAATAAATCCGCGAGAAAATAAGAAAAATCTTTCATTATTAGTATAATTCAATAGCTCATATTAATTTACCTTTGAGCGGGTGGTATCAAAAAATATCGATATAATCATGATGAGTAAGGTCTTATAGGTCGATTATGTACAAGAAATTATGTAAACACTAACCTGAAGCATACATTAGGAACATGTGCAGTGAGTAGAGCGTAAACAGCAGCAGACGCACCCACCACCCTCACTCTGGGTTGGAAGGCACCCGCACCCAACGCGCCAGCAGCAACGCCACCCATCCAGATGAAGGCCACGCGAGACCAGCTTTGCTCCCGTTCGAGACGCCAGCCCACCTGGATAGATAAGAAATAAATAGAATTAAAACTCATCCATTCACAATTTTTTATTAAACCAGTAGGTATTTGTGGTATTAAAGAATTTAACCCAACACCTAGTTAAATATGTTGTTAAAGTTTAAGGCTTTCACAAAAAATAAGATAAAAGTCTGCTCTGTGTGTCTTCAACAATAAAATTAAGCAGTGTTTGTGGATAGAAATAAAGTAAATTGGCAAAAAATTTAATCCTCTTACAGTATACGTAACAATAGAATGAATTTTTGTTGTCTGAACAGCAATTCCCATCAGGCGTAGGCGTTAAGAGATAGACATAGTGTAAACAAAATTTATAAAATATCAATGCTTTATTTCAAAAATAAATCTTCAGGCAAAATATTCGCTAGGATTATCCTCTTCAATTAGTTAAACGTGCTTCAGACGGATTAGAATATAAAAAATGTAACGAAAAGATAAATATAAAGAAAAAAGATGCGAAACTTAGCGAAGCCTTAGCGTAAGAAAAGATTGAGATGAAAATGAATTTAATAATTAAAATATAGCTTACAGCAAGAGCGACCAGAGCGTTGAGAGCTATATGGGCTGGTCCAGCGTGGATCAATCCGTACGTGAACATCCGCCAGGGTTGGTTCCACCACGGTCCTGGAGACCACTCGAGCTTCAAACGCCAAGACTCCGGTACCCAGTTGCCCAGTAAGTAGAACATTACCTGAATAAAAGAAAAATATTAATAGATTAGTTTATGCTCTTCCATCTGATCGTTAAGTAATTAGGTTAAGTAATTATTAAACGCGATAATTTACTTACAATTATGAATAACATGGAGATGATGAAGTATGGAGGCTTTAGAGCTTCAAATATCTTCTCCTTCCGCTTCTGGAACTTTGTTTTTGCTTTTGGTTTATCACTTAATTTTTCTGTTTTTGAAGTCCATTTAGGTATGCCCCAAACCCCTAAAGTTAAGCCAGCTTGTAAGCGAGAGTTAGATTTGTGAATGGGCTTATTCCCAAGGAGGCGTCTATTTTCCCCTGGGCTATTAGTTCTACTATCACTTCCTTGTCCCAATTCTTCGTTTTCTGTCCAGGCTACCGCTGGTGGCGAATCTTCAGGTAGAATTCGTCTACCTTGATGTACAGGCTCCTCTTCGTAATCCCCATTTAATCGTTCCACCTATAGTAACACATTTTATATTTTACAAACAAAAAAAAACTCTTTTATTACCAACATCACCTTATACTTCATTTTAATATTACAGTCGTTTCTTTCGACATATATATGTACATTACATAATATACATCCATTTTACATATACTACCAACAATATTTGGTATTTCATCAGTATAAATTCGAGGTTCAATTAGATAATTACGAATTATGACATTATTAGTGTTTTTTTTTCATTTTTATAAGTATCATTATTAATTTATAATAGTTTTAGCATTTTTTATAATAAACAAACCTCTTCACAGTCCTCCGCATCTGGAGCCATTATGTACTTTGAATAGTTTCCCTGTCATCTTCCAGAGGGCAATGCGCTCCGATCACAGCATGCCTCCCTTGAGTTCTGGCAACAAATGAATATCTAATTTCAATACCAGGGTATTATATTAACGATTGGAGGAAAATGATGGATTATTAATTATACAATTAGGAATTCCCTTCTGAATTAGTGGGGCGGTAAAGTTGTTATTAAATGGTTGCGGTTTTGTATCTTGTCGTGGAGCGACAAGCTCGTCATGATAAGCTTATTAGATGCGCGCGCGCAATAATCCTAACTAATATTATAAATGCGAAAGTAACTCTGTCTGTCTGTCTGTCTGTCTGTTACGCTTTCACGCTTAAACCGCTGTACCGAATTCAATGAAATTTGGTATATAGAGAAGACCTTCAGAAAGGACATAGGCTACTTTTTATCCCTGTAATCCCACGGGAACGGCAACTGCATGGGTGAAACCGCGGGGCGCAGCTAGTTTAGTATAATGTACCTATAATGGTATCAGGATAATACACTACTATCACCATAGCCTAAAGCTATATTTATTTTACTTCAATCATATTAATGCGAAAATACAAATAATATTATGTATTTTTACAGAGTGTGGCGAATCGAATCGAATGTACGAAATCTGTATCTATGCATGTATGTTTGTAAATTCGTTTCTATGTTTCCTCGTTACTATTAAACTGGTTAGCCTATTTTTTCATGATTAATATATCATTCGATTTATCTCGTAAAAGCGAAACGCGACTGTAAAATGTTAGTAAAATCTTGCTTTTTTTATATTACAAACAGACACTTCACTGTTATTTATCTATATAGATTTGGAATTTACCTATGTATGTATAATGTTATCACTGCTTTGCTACAACAATGGGAAGCCCGATTTCCGCAATATCCTCATCTTGGCGTTCGTAAATAAAGTGGGTCCCGCGTCATACCTCACTCATTGATAAACAACAGATGACAAGACATTTGTCAAAAGTGACAAATAGTGCTGTTTATCCTGTATTAATTTAAAGATAATATTCAATGAAATACCATGGCTTGGTATAGGAAAATAGACCAAAATTACCAAGGAGGTTTGTGTTTTACGTTATATAAATACTAAAATTAAAATATATATACAGTTTTGTATAATATTATTATAGTATGTCTGAAGGTATATATTTTTTTAACTAACGACAACCTTAGACGAAGGAGTCACAACTTGTCTACCATCTACTGAGCACCCACCGTCTTTATCGAAGTAAATAAATTATGAATTCAAAAATCAAACGTGTATGGACTCGTTAAGGGTTTCGTTAACCAAATACAGGTGTATTATTCATGTCGTGATACAAACTAAAATCATAACGCGATTAAAAATTGTCATGCACCAAAGTGCATCGACTAATGAAGTGTTTATTATTATTATGAAGAGTATAGGCGATGTACCTAAATTTAGCATTCTAGACACAAAGTACGGTCTGACAGCCGCTGTCCTTTTGTGTATGTCTGTCTATCAGCCAACAGATCCGCGATAGTCAGATATGAAGGAAGATTATATCGTATTGATGAATGTTTATTAGTGTTTATTGTTTGTTCTAGGCCGTCAGATGGCCTTTAGATAAGAACGACGATATGTATCAAAAAGGGTTACATTTTTGACGACACGTTTAGCTCAGTGTGTAGTGTACTGCTGTGCTGGTGGTCGCGGGTTCAAGTCCCGCTGGGGGTATTTATTGAGCATGAATCTTGTTCTCCAGTCATGGGTGTCTGGTTAAGACAAGCCTTACTCCGTAAGCCGTACTCGTAGCTTACCACGCAACTAGATGGCTGTGTGTAATAATGTCCAAAAATATTTATTTTACTTTATTATTTACTTCCGCCTTCGCTCCGGCTCTTCCCTAGATTTATTATGCATATAAACCTTCCTCTTGAATCACTCTATCTATAAAAAAACCGCATCAAAATCCGTTGCGTAGTTTTAAAGATTTAAGCATACATAGGGATATAGGGACAGAGAAAGCCACTTTGTTTTATACTATGTAGTGATTTGTTTTTATAAAATCTTATTAAAATAAAATAAAATTATTAAATTAAAATTAAAATTGTCAATAGTACCGACACAGAGGTAGTATCTATACTGTTATAAATATAGAAAGATAAGAAATAGAATAATATACTATTACAAAAAAATATTATTAATAAAAACATAATGAAACACAAATAAGATAAGTTCACATCTTTTTATTTTTTACCTGTTTTTTTTGTTTTAAAGTTATTTAAATTAAGCTCAAAAATTAAATAAAACCTTACCTTATCACACGACATGTAAATTTTTTATATTTTTTTCCAATTGTTTGTATCTTAATAAAAATATCTATGCACTAAGCTTTTAAAACTATTATGTATTAGTTAGCTTAATACATTTTAACAGCTTCGTATAGTGTCAAGTCCAAATTCTCAAAGTTCGCGCGTGCACTAACGACGGCGTCTCGCACTGAAATATATACAAACACCTGTCGCTTTCGCGAGCTTTACTGTTTACGTCATTATTTATAGAAGATATACACACATGTAATGTTGTGCGTAATATTAGAGTTAACCTTTACCATCTTTATATTATATAAAGCTTACACAGTGGTTGAAATTACACCCTAATCAATAAAAAATGAACATGTTCTTTAATTTTTGTTTGGAAAATCTTATTAAAATAGTCATTATTATCGATTAGGCTGAACTCATAGTTTTTAGAATTATTGCCTTTCTTTCTATTTGCTTGTCTGTCTGGGAACGTATTTATAAAGACGGTATTAATTGGAATAACGAATTTCAAGGCAATTGGTCATTAAGTTGTGATTAAAAAATGAACAAGTAAGCAACTGATTCTCTATTCCTTTACGATCACGTTTTAATTTTATTTTCTTATTAAATAAAAGTAGCTTAAGTTACTCCTTAAAATATTAACCATTAAGGATATTAGTGGGAACAAACAGGCGCATAAGTCTAATTTAAATTCTAAACGAATGTCACTTTAGAGCACAAGCAAACCTCAGCCAATACCTGTCATGGTAAACGAAGCCACGGTCTAAACTAATGCAAATATTTTTACCTGGGTAATATCGCTACTAACGTAGAACGATATCAATTTCTGGGCTAATATTATGACAGCTAATGTAGCGATGGTGATATTAAATCTATGCCAAGGACTTTTCGATAAAAAAAAGTTAATCAATACTATGATTTAATTAATTATTTCACATTTTTGTAAGTATTTTGTAAATTTTCGATCGTTTATTCGTTGTAAGTAGGTAAAATAACAAGAGGTCTCTCTGTAGATCGATTATAATAAGCGTCTTAGAAAGTGTAACTTCGATTTACTATGGTAGAAATGTATCCAGGCTATGAAAAAATAATTAGAAGTTGTAATACTCGTGCTTACGATTTCTTTTTAATTTTTTTTGAGTTCTTCTGAGATCCTATTAATAGATATTTCAGGACTGTAGCTTTTCTTTACGAACTAGCGTTAGAGATAGATAAAACGATTAAGGTGCAATCGGCCAACAAGTAATAAAAAAAGTAAAACATTAATTTTATATACATATACTGTTAATGTTGTACTATATATATGTAAATGTTAATAAACATATACATATTCTGTTAAATTGACAAACCATTTTATCGCAATTACTAAAATCATTAATGATTATATATCAGACACTTAAATTCTATTTCTACTCCACCAGATTACGTGTTATCATTTCTGTATTATAAACATTATAATTAAGAACTTCCACAAATGTCATTTCGTATAATTATTATATTTCGTATAATATAGTAATAATAAGGTAGATATTTCGAAGTTATATTTATTTTATTTTAGTGGTAGTGCCATGCTTGTTACCTTCGGGTAGCAACCGAATGGGCCGGCACGCCCCGTATAGTTCATTAGTACCACTCTCTCACAGAAGACCGGCGTGAAGTGGCAGCTATGCTGTCGCGTTTCGTCCGGTGAGTGAGAGTCCGGGAGGCCCACTCTCCTTCCCCCCTCCCTCTTCCCTTCATCCTCCGCCTTCGTTCCCTCCTCCCTCCTCCATCCCTCCCTTTCCTGAAAGGCCGGCAACGCATCTGCAAACCTAGCTTGCAGATTTCCATGGGCGGAGGTGATCACTTCCCATCAGGTGAGCCTCCTGCCCGTTTGCCCCCTTTTTACCATAAAAAAAAAAAAAATTTTTGTTGTATACTATGATCGCCATAGTTTTAGTCGCACTGCTTAAAATTAGTCCATGTTTTAGAACAAACTTCAGAATTCTTTCAGTATATAAACAAACAATAATTAATTCAGTTCACTTTGATATCTTATCACTTTTATCAACTCGTGTTATTTAATTAAATAATAAAAATTAAATTCAGTTATAACCTGATAACGGTACCAGGAACCGACCGATTTGTTTACATGCGAGTCTCCACTTCATGGTTTTGCCCATGAAACCGATATCAGTCGTGTCAGTGTTCGTTGAACTCAAATAATAGGCTTTCATGAAAATTAATAATAACTTTAATACTTTCTTAGGTTTACGCGAATATTTGACATTATAAATGAAACTATGTTTTCAGATTTCGGTTTCGGATCGGAGAGACCTCGCATTCGAAACGTCGGGAACCAAAAATCAAAATAAATCCGCAACAAAATCCGAAAAGATACTTTCATTTATAATAATAAAAACTTTATTTTACATGACACCCATACATTTTTAAGATTTTGTAAAGTTTCCCTTTGAACTGTGATAGATAGTAGCTAGAAATTATCATAATTTCGAAGTTCGAACTAGTCGACTAGTTCATTTTACGATACATATACTTCGACGAGCCATAGTCAGATTTCCACCAAGAGTTCAGTCCTGTTTTGGATTAATATTTTTCTTTTGTAAATTAAAAAAAGTCACTTAGAACGCGATTTAGATTCTTATTTTTTATATTATTTAGAATTTTCAATTGAAATAAATAGGTGGAAGAGATTTTCAGCTATCAGCGTATTGTTATTCGTTATCTTCAGTTTGTGCGGTGTTAAACTAATTCGAAATAAATCATTCAATAATACTTTCTCCCGTGCCCATGATTGCTGTAAAGCATTCAAAACGTCGGGAACCAAAAATCATAATAAATCCGCGACAAAATCCGAAAAGATAGTTTCATTTATAAATCATACAGTTAATAGATAATTGAAACTTTATAGTTTATAAAAGCTTTACAATTTATTTAAGCTTGTGTTATATACCTATAGACCTATAGGTATATAACATAGCATATATATATACATATATATATATATATATGCTATGTTATATACCTATAGTCCTACACTGTTGTTATATGTTGGAAGATACCCTAATTTCTGATTTATTTGTGTCATATTATCATTTCTATGAATGAACATGCGTTTGAGGAACTTTGTGATCTAAATTATATTAGCTAGAATAGCTTATTGATAAAATGCGGTTTTCCCTAATAAATAACTGGAAGTGTTTCTAAAGAGATCGTAAGTTTGATGCTCGTAAACGTATATATTTTATAAGAGTTTTTTTTTTCATTTTCATTTTTCATCAACTTTTTTTGTAGATAAAAATTGAAAAATAAACTGTGCAACCTGTATTTTTATTTTAACTACGAATTTGGATAATTTTTACTTTCTTTTTCCAAGATATTATACAGTTTGACTTTTACAGTTATAACTGAAAAGTTATTCTTAATTGTTTTAAAACTTCGCTTTACAATGAACAAACAAAATTAAAATTGTTTAATTTGTGCGTTTATACTGATGTCACCTACAAGACGCGGGCGGATTAATTTGGGCTGAAGATCTCGAAATACTACTAGTATTACCAGGTTAATTTTCAGTATACACGCAACAGCTAAATTATGTTTTGTATGAAGATAGCTTGGATTCTGGAAAGGAAACAGGGGTTACCGACTACCGTTTATCCCGGAAAGGCAGTCTTCTCAATTAGAGGATATAGTTTTAAATAAAATTTTCTTTTTAGAATGGTTCACAGATTTATTTCTATGTTTTTATAGGTATTCATTAAAAAAACATATTTTTAACTATTATAATATAATGAAAATTGACACTTCCATAACTTCAGTCTCTGCGCATTCGAAACATCGGGTACTAAAAAATAAAATAGGTAACTGCGCGAAAAAATGACAAATATTCACGAATATTTATAAATTATTTAAATCTAACGATGTATTTAATTGCCTATTTATTTATGTAATATATTCGAAAACAAGTTTATCATCGCGGTTTTACAGACGTCGTTGCTACTTCATGGCATCATACTTCTCAAGGCAAAGGCCACATCAAAATAGATGCAATAAACCATTCCTCATATACATCACATCGGATTTATGGCAATATTTACGGCGTTTTATACCAATTGAGACACTTGAGGACCGTATATTGAACGCTGGACCACCAACGTTCATTTAGAGATAAGATAGTTCATTTTGTGGCGTCGTATCTTTATACAAAATATATAAATTATAGTTATTTATTATTTGATTTAAGATAACGATCGTAGCTTTTATTTCAACAATGTTAAAGATTACAAACATTAAAATTATATTAGAGTCACTAATATTATAGAATACATAATTACATGTTATATTTAGAATACGTATTCCGGTTTTGAAATTCGGCAATTTCGGCATGTTGAGACATAGGTGTATTATGTATTCATATTAAGAAAATAATCTAAGGGCATAGTATGAGCTTTTCAAAAGGAAAAATATCTCGGATAAAATACGCGCTTTCTATAGAATAAAAACCAAAATTTCAACTGATATTGTATCAAAAGAAACATGCATTAACTTTAACTTGTATAGTTTTAAACTGCCTGTCGCAGGACAAGGACTAAGGACACAATGGCAACTGAAAGCGGAGATTGGTTGCAGCAGACTGCACCGCGGAGGCTGGAGGAGAATGGAAATAGCCTTTTGTTGGTGTAATCATGGAGTCAGTGAACTATCGATCGCTGTACAAGTCCAGACGAGTGGAGTGCTCTCGGTACGGTGCTGCGGCTTGCGTCAATTGTTTCTGTTTTCCTTATCAACTAATAATTAATCTTTATTTTATATATATACTAGTGACTCGCCCACGCTTTGTTTGGGTTCGTCCCTACTCCCTAGTTATGTTATAACGGATTTTTCAGAATTTAGATATTTTCCAGCCGCAAAAAATCTCGGTTATTGACTCGGATAACCAGCTATCATCATTCCGAATTTGATTAAAATCTGTCTAATGTGTTTTTGTGTGCAGTTACAGACAGACAGACAAATATGCTAAAAACAATAGATTTGGCCTCTGTATTGAAAATTTAATGTATAGATTTTACTAAGTTAGAATTTTGTTATATTATGCAAAGAAAACTATCTAAAAATATTAAAACTAGTACGAATAGTTAGATATTTGAGTGAAGCTTCCATAAAAAATAAAGTTTTTCCATAAAAATCCATAGGATTCCATAAAAAAAGCATATATGAATATTAATCTAAGTGAAATGAAGCTTCAATTTTCAATTCAATCAAAACCAAACTAAATATAAGTAGCATTTAAAATAGGTTATAAAAAGTATCGAATTATAAGTGGTTAGAGTGAAAGCATGATGAAAAATATTATGTAATAATGTTAAAAGATGAAATACGAGTAGGTACATTGGTTTTAAGAATTTCATTTTCATCGCGTAGTAACAGGATTGATTTACCTTGTTGAAATAAATTGTTGGTAATTTTAACAAAGTCAGTTAAAGGAAAATGAAGCGTGTTGGGGAAAACTCTATTTTTTAACTATAACAGTTAATCCTTTAGCTGTGCTAGTTAAGAATGTGAATATACGTCATATCCGGTGGTTAGCAATTAAACCGAATATCGATCGGGATTGCTCGCAGCCTCCCGTGTAACAGTCTGGTAGCCACGAGAGGCTTTCGCTCTTCATGTCTTAATGAAGCTCGCATAAAAACAGTTTGCTTCATAGCATTAATGTATGGATGCTGCGTAAGTACCGTCTGGATGAGTTCGCTTTATCAATCTCTAGCACTCAAGCTCGTTAATGAGGTACCCTTTATTTTTTCCTTCGAAAGTCACAATAGCAACCAAGCTTTGTTAGTTAATATTCTTTGTATTTTATGTTATTGTCGTTGTTTAAATTAGTATTTGTTGCTTTATTCATGACAAGCGACTCACCCTCGCTTCGCTTGTGTTCGTGTTAAAGAAATAAAATTTCTACATCTTCCTTTTTTGAAGTTGGGTAAAAGTAGCTTAAGTTGCGCCAGTTGTTATAACATTAGCTATCTGAGAGTAATAGTCCCGTCAAAATCGGTCCAGCCGTTTCAGAGATTACCCGGTACCAACAGACAGACAGACAAAAAAAAATGTTTTTTGTTGTTAGTATCGTATATCGTATGCATTTAGTGAAAAGCTATTAATTTGAAATTAAAAACAGACACTTCAGATGAAAGTCTGACGATTTCATTCGAACGAATAAGCGCCTCGTCCGACTGTCAACTATAATAATATTAATCCCATAAACTTCGAACGTGGGGTTCTCTTCATAAGTTTCCACAATTTCCTGTAAAACGTAATCTGTAGAGAGCAAAAATATCTATTCTAATGACATTTGATGTTTCAGATATAAGCAACTACAAAGAAACATACAAACTCTGTCTTGGATTAAATTGATAACGGTTACAGGCTTTGTAATGGTTACATAATATGTAACCATTACAAAGCCTGTAACCGTTAACAAATATGTAAATGTGATAGCTGAGCTTCAGGAAAGTTAAAGTCAATTTTAGCTTTCTGCACATTATCGCCGCATAAACTTTAAATTTGGGAAAGCACAAACTCCTCCGTACGTGCGTTACGTTCAACAAGGGGTACAAAGTTGTATCTACAGATAGAGGCGCAGTTTGTAGTGACCCTACTTTCTTGCGCCAGCGGTCGCGGGTTCGAGTCCCGCGGGGGGCATTCATTTGTTAAACTCGGTTATGTAGCTTACCAGGGAAATAGATGGCGCTGCGTGCAATAATGTCCCAACATATTTATTTATTTATTTTATATTTACCGTATCTCAAGGCTTCCGAGAGAGTACCTAAACAATGGTAGGACACCAGTAGTAATTAAAAATCTTTAAAATCGCTTCATTTTAGCCAAAGGCTTTTGTAACTAATTCTTTAGAAATTATTTATTTAGGTACATCATATAAGTATGTTTGATTACTTTTAGTATCATTAAAGTTATTAATTAATTTGATTATGATGATAATGTTCATTTTAATCAATAATTAAGAATTACATTAATATTATTCATAATTTTTAGCACTTTTAAAATATGTGTCTGTGCGTGCTATATAATATTATACTCTTGTAATTGATATGTATATATTCGTATTTTTTGGAAAATCTTGTTGAAATAATATCTTGTATTGATTTTAGGTTCCAAAAATATTAATTATAGACATTGATTGAGTTAGATTTTTGTTATAATATACAGCCTATAGATAAAAATATTTTTATGATTTTAGCATTCTTACGATATTAAGCTTATACGCAAATGTCAGCAAAGGCGATGATAGGATCTTGGAATGGGGAAGTTGTTTCCTTATTTATGTACATATATATTACTTATTGTTATATAAGTAAATAAACAAATATTTTGATGTGGTTTTTGTATTAATAGTTACTGTTATTTTCAATTTATAATGCATTTATTTTTTGTTTTCCGTGTATTTTGTTTTCCGTGTAACCACAGGTTTGACTCAGTAGTGACCTACTTGCTATACCAGTGATCTCAGGTTTGTGTCCCGTTTAGGGCATTCATTTGTGTGATAACCATGAGCATTTGTACTATTTATCATCATCAGCCCTTTTTAAAGTCCTACTGCTGGGCAGGGGCCTCCCTCAGTACGAGGGGGATCCGGCCATAGTCCACCGCGCTGGCCTAGCGAGTTGATGGACTTAATTGTACTATTTATAATATGTTTTAAATATTCACATTATCTATTTAATATAAGTATTTAAAGTTATAATATATCTGGTATCCATAACACAAGCCTTACACTGCCACTAGATGTGTCCCAACATATGTATAAACAATTTTAATAGGTAAATATTTACACAGTTAATAAAACACTACGATCTAGGGCTTTAAATAGTCTACTCTATGGCCCATACTATTACACTTTCTAAACAAATAACTCAACAACTACTTGGTACCGGGACTTGAACCTAGGACCTCTGGGTCTGCAACTGTTAATAATTACTAAACCGTTTAATTTATTAATTTAGTCACTACTTTAAATATATCAGCCAAATTAAGGACATGGGCTGGCTGTAGTTTTAAAGGAAAACCCACAGGCAACGTAAAATTAGTCACGTGTACTCCCACGCGGTTGTAGACCAATACATTTATATTTTATTGCAAATTCAATAAATCAAGTTATTATTGTTATATTAGCTAGTACTAGCATTTACTAGTAATTAATCTATTTAGTATAATTGTGGTCTCATTAAGATTGGAAAAGCAAATTGATCTGACATTAAGAAGCATTACATAATATAAGTATGTTTAATACAACTTTGTATAGTATTTTTAATTTATTTACTTAAAGCCTTAGTATAATAAAGGATAGAACGAAAGCTTTATACATAATTCCGCTCAATATTTAAGCAACATTTATAAAATGAATGTTGTGTGTCACTTACAACCGAAGGAACGAACATATACAGCCAAATAATGTTGCAAGTATTTTCCCTCAAAAAAATTGGTAAACTTTTCCAATTTTGCCATTTGATAAATATGAATTATGAAATACATTTGTTTTACATTTAATTCATGTGAATTATTATGTAAATTGTATTCAGATGTACCGAATCGTAAGGTAAAGAACGGAACGAAACGAAAAGGCAAAATTTAGGGATAGTAAAAGTAAAGGGAGAATTAAGATAGCAATTTGTGAGAATTGGCTAAAAAAGTTTTTATTTTTTCCTCTAATACCATACCAGGAATACTTTCATCAAGTAATGAAGCACCAAGGAGGCAAAGGAATTTCTTATCGACTAATTTATTGTTATGAGCAGTTTTTTGGAAATTATCTTTTCTCAAAGTAACATTTTCTATGCTTATCATGCAAGACTTGTAAACTTCAAGAGTATCACTAGAAAAGAGTATGCGAGCTGTATTTTTAAGATCGCCATCCATCACCTTATTTTCAACATTTTTAAGATCAAAATATTGGGGTCGAGTATTACAATTTTGAGTTTGGCTTTCGCTTTCGAGAAGCGAGATTCTTGCTCCTCTAGGAATTCATTTTAAAAGAGGAATATTTTGGTAACATTTTGGAATTGGAGTCTCGAAAGGGTTTTTATAATTTTGAATAGACGAATCACTTACCATAGAGTTTGAGGGGACTGTCTGCACTGATGCCGTGACTTCGTGAAACGTGTATTTTTAATCCTTTTACACCTTCAAAAAGCCTCTCATTTGCACATTGTGGACATTCTAGTAAAACCGGAAACATCGGACAGAACACCATTACTATTACATTATGTACGTGTGTGTTATGTATATGTATAAAAAAATAAAAATATTTTTTTTTACATGATAACTCTGCTATTATATTAAAATTATAAAACTGGTTTTGTTACTAAATTGACGACACGCTTGGCGCAGTTTGTAGTCTTGCGCTAGCGTCCGCGGGTTCGAGTCTCGCTGGGGCCATTCATTTGTTAAACTCGGATGTTTGTACTCTAGTCATGGTCGTTAATATTTATCATGTCTGTATTGAAGCTTATATATGTAGTATATCAACTATATGGTTTACGTAACACAAGCTTCCTTCGTAGCTTACCACGGAATTAGATGGCGCTGTGTTTAATAATGTCCCAACATATTTTATTTTTATTTATTTTATAAATGAAAGGTTATTAGTAATGAAAGTTAGAGACGCAGAAACATTGAAGGCACAGATACAATCAATTAACAATTTGAAGCAAAATACTCGCATTTGACATCTGCAAGGAAAAACATTGAAATTCAGTTTTGTTGCTATGTATTATTTGGTCTTCTATATACCTATATATATACATGTAAAGTATTTGTTTTAATCACTTGTCACCATCCATAATTAGTTTTATTTATTGCAAGAAAGTAATGTTATAAAAATATTAGTAATTTGTAAGTACAATAATATTGGAAGTGGTTAGACATTAAATAGAATAATTTAGGGGTTATTTTAAGGGAAAACCCACGCCCTCACCCTGTAGGCTCACTTCAGGTATATTATATTATATATTTATATTCTTGTATTCTACAAATCTATAAGAAGAATAAAATGCTTTGTAGTATACGTACATGATATTGTGTGAATAAGTAAATTCAGAATTTTTGAGTCTTTGAACAAATTAATGCATGAAGGATGATGCTTTTGTAATAATGGAAAAATAAAATGATAATTAATTAGGCCTTTACAAGAATAAAAAACCTATAGTAGAGCTGAGTGTCTTCGATCGGTATCTCAAATATAAACATTCAATTGTTTATTGAAATTTCTGAAATACCAATATTGGTACATAAAAAATATCAACTCTTTACAAAAGCAGTATTTTTGTATTTATTAAAAGTCAAAATTTAATAAAATATACATAAAATACAACAATTTAAATTAAATTAAATATTCGACCAACTTGTCTCGTGTTTCCTCATTCCTGCGTGACATTAGCGAAGTGATTTGGGCTCAACTTTCATGATTTAAAGCCATTGAATTGTTAAAATGTGTGTTAATAATATATTTCATAAAACATATTTTCATATCTTTAAAAGTCTACGTATACGCGTACTTCCAAATACATATCCTAGTTTTAAGCATTTGGCAGACCATTACCTTTTTTACATGAACTTATCAGTTACACCTGTTTTTAATTTCAAATTAAAAGCTTTTCACTAAATACATAATATGAAAGTATATTATACGGTGCTGACATCAAAAAATCTATTTGGAGGATTTTTTGTCGGTCTGTCTGTTTGTACCGGCTAATCTCTAAAACAGCTCAACCGATTTTGACAAGACTTTCACACTTGCAGATAGCTAATGTTATAAATTGGGCTACTACTTTTATTTTATCAAAAAATTATAAAAATCGTTTAATTTATTTTTAATTACGCCCAAAAATATAAAAAAACTGACATTAAGCTAGTGAAGTGCCAATAAAATAACAGTACGTCCGTTTAAACATTATTATTATATTAGAAGAACCATAGGAGGTAATAAGTTACACATAAAAACTGTTAGGGTGTGCTGTATGGGGGTGATTGTGATCATGAAATTATGATGTCTTGATAGGTTGATGATAGATATTAACTTATCAAGCTACCTAGTAGAACCTACTTTATAATATACTAGCAGTACCCGCGGCTTCGCCCGCGTTAACTTTTTAATAATACTTAACTTTATAATGATTTCAATTCACGTGGTAATTATGCTGTTAAAATGTAGCTTATATGACACGTTCGTAGATTTACCATAGCAGCGCCATCTATTGATTACTTACTCAACCCACTCGAAAGGTATCGACATCTGTTAGAATCATTTGAAGTTAACAGATAATTGTGACTGTCAAATAATAACAGACAAATAATTAGCAATAAATTAAAATTGCGACTATAATTTGAGATTTAAACTATCCTATCTCTCAAGTAGGATCGAACTGCACATGGTGTGCGAATTTTATTATAATCGCTTAAGTGGTTTAGGAGTCCATTGAGGACAAACATTGTGACACGAGATTTATATATATTAAGAAGAAGACTAGCAATACGCGCGGTTTCGCCAGCGTAAATTTTTTTAATCGCTACTAAACTTCATTCGATCACTCGCTGGGTTGAAAATTCTCCAAAATTACTCCGGCACATACTCTTGAGCCGTCGCGAGTTCGAGACTCGCTTGGGGCCTACATTTGTTGAGCATGAATGTTTGTACTCCAGTCATGGGTGTTTATATTTATATTATGTATTTATTTAAAGTTATATATGTAGTATATCATCAATCTGCTATCCGTCCGATCATAGTAATATGTAATGTATAGTAATGTCCAAAAAAAATGTATCTAGAGACGAAAAAGCGCGAAGGTGTATCTTTAGTATACATATAATAATGTTATTCCGGGTTCGGGATCGTGTAGTGAATACATTCATAAAGTGATATTTTAAATTGCGGATATTATGGTAAGCCAGGTAACAGAATTTTGAATGGAGTAATCAAGACTGAAAGCAACTTTTGTGAATTAATATCCCCATCAAAATGGAAACAAAGTGCTCGTAACTGATAATTAGGGGGTTTACCTGCTTCACAATAGAGGGGTCCCAAAGCTTTTAATAAGCCCGTGTAATCCTCGTTTTGTTTTTATTTCGAACTTCGAGCTTACCTGCCCTTGATATATTTTTCTATGACTGATGGTTCTTGGTAATACTCGTAGGTTTAAGTTTATTTTTACTTTAATGTCACTTGAGTGTTTTCTCGGAGACTTATTTAAAAATTTACTTTGACTTGAACAAATTAATTGAAAAATATGGACAGATAAAAAGCGGAAAAAGTGAAATATTACATAATAACATTGTTTAAAAGTTTGAATAAATAAAGCTCTTTGACTCGTCATATTCCGCATTTTACTGCTGCGCTTGGCCTCCAATACGAGGGGGATCAGATCATAGTCCACCACTGTCCACTGCACATGTCTTTGGTAAACTTGCTAAGTTCTCCTAGACATGCAGATTGCAGGTCTTCACACGATGTTTTTCTTCACCGTAAGACAAGTGGTAATCATGTTAGAAATGATTCGCATATTAAAATTTCACGAGTGCGAGACCCGGATGTGAACCCGCTTCACTCAAATTATCAGGCTACATTTGACGCTTATTGAAATCAGATAGCATTGAAATAAAAACTGCTTGAAAAGTATCAAGAATAAATGTAAAAGAAATAAAAACGTTAAAAGAAAACAATATATACGACCTGTTAAAAACAAAATAAATACAAAAAAATAAAATAAAATGCACATTCCAGGAACCGATCCTGCGACTTTCACCAAAGAAGCTAGTACACTAACTATCATTCAGTTGATGTTTTAGATATGTTAGCAATATGCACTGAGAGAATGTATTGCGAAGCACCCAACAAGAAGTGACACAAACGTATAACGCATACAATTTATTAGAGCAAGAGCTTTGACAATAGGGCACTCTGGTAATAATTATGTAATGACTGTGTTTGTGTACATATTCTGTAATTAAGCTATGGTCTGATTCTTTCCATCGTAATAAAAAAAATCTTTATATGTGACACATTCTCAACATTATATTACAACTAGTATGTGAATATGTATGAAATGTGGGTGAATCACAGTTGACTCGCGAGATCGACTATCCTCATCCACTTGTATTTAGGAGAGGCCTAACTGGGACGATAAAAATCGCTTAATAGTGCTTTATAATGATTATTAAAAATAAACTTAATATTTATAAACACGGGATTAGATTAACCTAGGATCTTCAAATTTACAACCCTTATATACTCCACTAAATAGCTTAAGACAAATAAATAAAATGTATATTTTTTTATGAAGTACCACAAGTTTTTTACTAAGTTCATAATACTTGGCACTGAAGTCGGGAAATGTACTGGGTATACTAACTCATCACTATTACGTCAAGATAATTTTTGTGATTATTTTATTAATAAATATTATTTAACTTTATTAATAAATAACTTTATACTTATTATCCTATTCCTGACTAAGAGAAACCCAAAAAATCAAGTATCATAAAAATTGCTCCAGTCGTTCTTGAGTCATAAATAGTGTAACTAACACGACTTTCTTTTATGTATACTCATAAGATATGATATTACGTAGGTTTGTTTTTTTTAAATTTTGTTTAAGGGCTTTTATAAACAAAACGCACTATACTAAGTATAATTCCTAATAGTAATTTGAAGTCTTTGTTCCTTTTTGTTGGCGTTTTGGATATTTAAAAGTCTTGTCTTGAAAGTCGAAAAGGTAAGGTGTTTTAAATAGTTTCGCGGCGCAGCTTTAGGGAAATGTAACAAACTTTTAACTAGAACTTTCATATTTTTAACAAACTTTTAACTAGAACTTTCATATTTTTATTTTGTACCAAATATGTTATATTAAAATTTTATATATTATTATAAAAGATGACCTTAAAAATAGGTCAATTTAAAAATAGACATTGTTAGTAATACAATTCTTAATATAAGTTGTAATTTATTACCAAGTTTTCCTTGTTTATTGTTAGATAATTAATAAACGTTTTATAAGTATTTGTATTTATCATTATACATAGAACTAATTCTTTGTGAATAAATCAAAACTGGTTTTTATGTTTTCTATTATAGCGTAAATTTGTAAAGTAACGCAAACGAAGTACGAGCGAAAACAATGTTATGGACGCACTGCTAGTCAAAGGCCCTTGTCTAACGCTTAACTTCTAGTTAATTAACCAGTTAATGGTCTTTACATATAGTTTTTAATGTAAGCGTAATTTTAACAACTACAGGTAAGCGCTTTAACAAAAAAAATATTCAAATAATTACCGCAAAATAAAATCAAACTTCAGTCCCCAAGGCGCAGGTATAATTTAGACCGCAAGTATCAGTACATATGAATAAAATTGAAGTGTCTGTTTTTGATTTCAAATTAGCAGCTTTTCACTTAGTGCATGTGAAAATATATACGGTACCCACATCAAAAAATATTTTTTTAATTTTTGTTTGTCTATCTGTCCGTACGTTTGTCTGTCTGTCAAATTTTTCCGGCTAATCTCTGAAACGACTGGATCGATTTAGACTGGGCTTTCACTCGCAGCTAGCTAATGTTATAACAAGTAACTTAGACTACTCTTATTTTAATAATAATAATAATAATAAAATCGTTTATTGCCATGAAGAACAACCAACAACAGTAAAAAGAAATTAACATAATACTAGGTGGTTTAAATAATTCAATGGCATAGGGTAATAACTCAGCTGATGCTGCTGAGGCCAGAGTCTCAGACAGCGCTGTTTTTCAGTAATACCCAGCTCCCTAGGGTGTTGAGCGGGAGCATTTTTTAGAAATTTTATTTTATCCTGTAGTCAACGCGAACGAATTCGCGGGCACACCTAGTAAATAATATGACTTACTTTCAACATCGTGGTTTGTGGTCGAGTTTGTCGCAAATACACTACACGTGTTACTCAACTAATATTCACTAGAACTGAATATCGCGGCACAACTTTGTAACAATCCTTGTTTACATCTGCCACAAGTCAATTAAAAATAAGATTTTAATACTGATTCATATCAAAAATTTAGTAAATATTAATTAAAACAATATATATCTAAGTATTTTTCTCACTTATGACTTAAAAACCGTGAAATAATCTTGAGTATTGAAAAATTCGTTTCATGTAAATTACGTATTGTAGAAAGTAGAGGCTAAAAAGCGTACGTGCGGCGCGCTAGAGCGTGGCGTCGCGACTGATAAGGATATCGCGATAAAGGCCTGATAACAAACAGCTGACTGCTCGTAATATTATGATATATATAGTAATACGGTTTTTCTTGAAGACACAGCGAGTGTCTTAGATATTAAATATGACGACCTACATTGAAGTGAATCAGACTGTTTGTAGATTGCTATCACCAAGAGTAAGATTAGTAGCGTCCAATCAAACATAAAGTTTCTCATTCGTGTTCACCTTAACTTATAAAATATACATAGTTATTGTGATCAAGAGCTTTTAAGTTCACAAATAAAAGTGTTTAATGTTAGATTTCTAGAGATCTAAAGTTAGTTAAATGTTATTTTTATACAGAATCCTTTAATCATGGAATAATCGTGGAATAAGATTATGGATCTTTTCCAGTTTCAGTTTCCTACAATTTGAACTATTTATTAAATTAAACTTTTGCAAATCTTAGTGAATTCTGATATATACGTAATATACCGTAGGGTTTATTAGGACCTACATATTTTTACGTCAATTTTCTGAACTGTTTAGAAATATTATAAATAACGAAGCTGAAATAATACATTACATAAGTAAAGCGTCTGAGCTAAGTTCCGTATTCCCCATCCGACACCACAACATACTACGTTTCTTATTATGTATTAAATATATTGTGTTTATATACTGTCAATAACAATATGACTAATACTAAGAAAATGCTAAGATAAAGTATATGGCATCGTGCGTACGTCTCGTCTCGCACAAGTTAACGGGGTTATGGACAGCTTAATTAACCCTTTGTAAGCAGTAAACACGTGTTACGAGATCGATACACTAGATATTTACGAGTATGTATAAATAAAATAATATGAGAAAAATGTATTAAAATTTAATTTAATACAGTAGTAGAGGGTCCTACAGACATTGTTCTGCTCGATCGTTGATGTATATACGATTGTCACAGCTCCATCTCAAACATCTGAATGAATTGGAATTTAAATAAGTGAAATTTAGAAGGTATACAATATACATATTATAAATTATAATGTAGGTATAGTGATGTCCTAGTGACCGATTTTAGCCATGGCATCCAACCTCACTGTTACTAGCCATACTAAACTTTATATAGGCCACTGTTAGGCGCCTAGGGTCGCATTCGAGAGAGTATGTTGCTAGACAACTGTCAGTCTATAACTTACAGCAGTGTTTCCCAAACATTGTTTAGCCATGGCCCGGTAATTTTTACACTGCCCCTTTGTGACCTACTTAATATTTTAAACCCAAACTAATACACATTTATTATAACTAAAAATGGTTCATTCATACACTGCAATGCGTTGATCCATAGTAAGTATTATTTTTTTAAATAAAATGAACATTTACGGCAAATGGGAAATACTGCCTTAGAGGTATATATATAAAAATCGACGTACATAGGTTCTCTATGGAATCCAAATTGACTAAAGCGATTTTAATGAAAATTTCAGGCAATCTTCAGATTAGCTAAACCTCCTTTGAAGTTTGGTAGCGTTCGGAAGTTTAAACGAATATTCGAAATAATAAGCATAAAAGGGCATCGCAAAACGTTATCGGTGTCACACTTCGTTATACAGTACTTGATAGCGACCGTTGACCGTGTCATTGCTTCTGGACGCTTTAACGTGAGCTAAACCAGACCAGGCTATTAGGACGTATTATCATTTTAAGACCTATTTTAGTAAATATGTCTCATTATTATTATTATATTTTATAGTATTTTAAATTTTAAAAAATGCTCTTTCAATTGAGGCTATGTCATGTCACTCATGCATACGAGTATGTAACTAACTAACTAACTAACTGAATTGCCTTAATCCACATATTTTTGTCAAGTTATAGGAAACTAGCTGCGCCCCGCGGTTTCACCCACGTAGTTGCCGTTCCCGTGGGATTACAGGGATAAAAAGTAGCCTATGTCCTTTCTGAAGGTCTTCTCTATCTGTGTACCAAATTTCATCGAATTCGGTTCAGCGGTTTAGGCGTGAAAGCGTAACAGACAGACAGACAGACAGACAGAGTTACTTTCGCATTTATAATATTAGTTAGGATTTCTGAACATTACATTTTACATACAAATAAAAATATTAAAAAGGCACTCCGTCCACTTAATTGGAAAATTGAAGCAGCAGAATTTTATTCCCTCTAGAGGCTTATTACTAGAACTTATTTATCCAATAATAACAACATTGTATATTTTAGACTCTTTTTTAATTAACTTTATGAGTATGAGGTACCTACATTTTCTGCAACCACTTACGAACCGAACGATTGTTTTTTTTTTCAATTTTTATGAAATTATATTTGTTAAAACTTAATTATAACATATATAGAGCAGAAATCTGTGTTAATCACTAAATATTATTATTATAAACATAAAACAAAGTCCTTCGCCGCATCAATCTATCTGTCTGTTCGCGATTAACTCAAAAACTACTGCACCGATTTTCATGCTGTTTTCACCAATGGATATAGTGGTTCTCGAGGAAGGTTTAGCGGAACCTGCGACTTGCATTGCTTTAAATCTAAAGAAAGAAGAGCCCGAGCGGAGCGAGAGTGTCTCGCTAGTAACGTACGAGTTTATATCTCTTACACTACATATCTGTATTATCTATACATACTTGTAATACAAAAAAATAAGTGACTGGAATCTACGGAGTAATTAGATATTTTTTGGAAAATCTTATTGAAATAGTCATTATTATTGATAAAAATTTATTATATTGCGTTCCGAATCTATTGTTTTTAGACTTTTTGTCTGTCTGTCTATCTGAGAACGCATCACAAGATTATTGGTATAATGATAAATAGATGGTCCCATTTTTAATGCGCAAAATATATCATCTATATTTTGCGCATATTTTACATACTAAACAGTATGGTTTCACTAAAGGCAAGTCTACAGCTGATGCGGGGATTGCGCTTCTTAGACATATTTATGACGCTTGGGAAAAATCACAGAACGCAATTGGAGTTTTCTGTGATTTATCTAAAGCTTTTGATTGTGTGGAACATGAAACTCTTTTACTTAAATTTGCACATTACGGTGTTCGTGGTATTGCTCTCGATCTACTTGCTTCTTATCTTACTGATAGGGTTCAGAAGGTCGCGGTAAATAACGTCAATTCTTCTGGTTCTCGTCTTAGAATAGGTGTTCCGCAGGGATCTATCCTGGGTCCGTTTTTGTTTTTAGTTTATATTAATGATCTTCCGTTTTATGCCGATAAATTGTGTGATACTGTACTCTTTGCGGATGATACCTCCTTAATTTTTAAAGTTGATAGAAAGTTAAATAATTACGACGAAGTAAATAGTGCATTATCGCATATACTTCACTGGTTTAACATCAATAATCTGGCTTTAAATGCCGAGAAGACAAAATATATGCAGTTTTTATTACCTAATGTAAAAAGGCAGAATTTCAATTTGTATCTTAATAACGACATGTTAAATACGGTAGATTCCACGGTCTTCTTGGGATTGACTTTAGATTCGGGTCTGCAATGGGGTCCCCATCTCTCGTCTCTTGCGAGTAAACTGAGCTCAGCTGTTTTCGCTGTTAGAAAAGTCAGGCAGCTAACGGACGTTGATACTGCCAGACTTGTTTACTTTAGCTATTTCCATAGCATTTTATCGTACGGTATTTTGTTGTGGGGTAATGCAGCGGATATTAAATCAATATTTATAATTCAAAAAAGGGCCATTCGGGCTATTTATAACATGAGCGCTCGGGATACTCTCCGCGAACTTTTTAAAGAAATAGGTATACTTACGGTTGCTGCGCAATATATATATTGTAACATCATGTTTGTTCGTCAAAACGTTAATAGCTACTCAAGGCACTGCGACAAACACGGTATAAATACAAGAAATAAGAAAAAACTTGTAACACCCAGTTTTCGCCTACAAAAAGTAAATAGGTCATTTATGGGGCAAGGTGTACGCATGTATAATAAAATTCCACAGTCAATACTGAGCTTGCCTTTGAAGCAATTTAAATCTAAAATTAAAAATACGCTACTGAATAAGGCTTATTACACCATCACGGAATACCTAGTAGATGTAAATGTGTGGGATTAGTGACTGGTTGTGTCTCACGTAGGATAAATAGATAAATTGTAATACCATATTGTTACCAAATATTTGAAAAGAGCAACTGTTGAGTTTCTCGCCGGTTCTTCTCAGCAGAACAGCTTTCCGAGCCGGTGGTAGCTTACTCACAGACTTACAGACTGACATTTAATTTTATTAATGTAAAAATGACGATTCAAAAGAGCTTGTAAAAGTCTATTTGAATAAAGAATATTTTGATTTGATTTGATTTGATTTGATCTCTAAAAAACCTATTCTTACGAATACTGTTAAAACTACCTAAGGATGAACAAAACAATTAGTCATCAATAAAACCCCATTTGTGTAATTGTTGTTCAACCATCAAACCAATAACCAACACACCCTTATGGGAAATCCCGGGATTTACACAGCTATGTAGCTGTTATAATGTAAACCAAACCTTATGTTAAAATATGATTTTCGGGTCGTTTAATAGTTTTGTCGGAAAGAAAAAATTCAACGTCCATCATGTCAACTTGAAAATCAGTACAAAGGATAAAAGATAAAGTCAAAAAGTTAAGTCTCTGTAAGAGCTTCCACAATAAATAATGTATAATATATGTACGTATATGAGTAACGTACGTACATAACTAAATCAGGCAAATGGTGCCATCGAACTTAACTGAGAGTTAGCAATCGTGGGATCGATTCTGACTCACTAATGTTCACATGAAGATCCTGCTTATAAAACATGTATAAACAACCATAAATATCTATACTAATATTATAAAGCTAAAGAGTTTGTTTGTTTGGTTGAACGCGCTAATCTCAGGAACTACTGGTCCGATTTGAAAATTTTTTTTTTATATTGGATGGTCTGTTTATCGAGGAAGGCTATAGACTATATTACATCACGCTACAACAAATAGGAGCGGAGCATCAATGAGTATATTATAAGTACATATTTGTAGTTTGGAGGTTTCTTTGTTTGTAGACTCACTGCTAACTCTTACTTATTTTGATATAGAATAAAAGTTGTCTTAAGAATTTTCAATTCAAATAGACTAGTACGACCACTGTATTCAATTTATATTATACAATTGTAAGAAAATTTTATTTCTTTACATTTTTATTCTTTACAATACAATCTGTATTTATATTAATTATAGTGAAAACTGTATTAAATACAAGAACACATTCGTTTTTACTACAATGTTTAGAAATGGGCTTTAACCATGTTTTTGTGGCAAAATAAAACATTCATATAAAATATTATAAAAAGGTCACGCAAAATTTTACAGTGTCACGAACTAGAAGGTGGAAATGTAATAAAAGTAATCGTTTAGGAACATTCAGATATTCGTTTAGTAGTCGTATACAAAAATTACATTTAAAATAATACGCACTAATACCAAGTTTCGTTACGCAGCTCCGCTCGTGTGGAACCGACTCCGAGAAATCGATGAACATACATAAGAAAATATACATAAAAATAACATTAAAAAACACACAAAACCCTTTTTCTAGAAAATATACTTTTTTCAAATACACTTTACTTTTAAAAAAGTTAGCCCTAGATTTCCACAGCACGATCCTACGATGTTATGACAGTCGATCGATTGGTCGATTCACGATGAACTATTTACCACGTGAATGACAAATCCACAGGCAAAAAATAGTTGTATTTCTTGACAATAATTATGAACTATAAAGTGTTGAGAACAACAGATCTCATAAACGCTCGTCTTTTCCTTTATGCGACAGACGACAATAATAATCTTCAAAGTTCTCCATTTAAGAAAGGACGTGGGCTGGAAACCATTTGCGACCTTCTCAGAAATGGATAAGAATCTACAAAGGACAGTGTTTCTGAATCACTTAGAGATGTACACTGGTTTCTAGGTAAAATTAGTATTATGTTAGTATTGTTAGCCGACTTCAAAGGGCTGATAGATGCCGATTGCCGGTTTATTTAATGCCTAATGGTTTATGTTTCTTTGTTTGGTAATTATAACCTCTAAGCAATAATTAGAATAATACGATAGTACTGATATAACAATAATTTTACAACATTATCTGATCTGATGGATCCCCGTCCCGATCTGTGTGTCCCGGGTGGTAGTGGATTTCTTTAATGGATATAATGCAGTTGGTCAAAAGCATGTTGGTTTTGTTATAGGATTCATAAATGTAATATATTTTTGACAATCGCTATCTAATATTTGTATCAATTAGGAAATCAACCATATTCTTTTATGGCAATGAGTCAGAGAACATTATCAGTTACGTATTGAGTTAGCGATGATCGGCAAAAACAATAGCGTAGCTGTCCGACACAGCGTCGCCTCGTCGAGTAACAGACGGACTAAAGCCCACGCAAATTAATTCAATAACTTTTGTTTATATTGTGTTCTAACTCTTCATCTTTAGTAATTGAACAAACTTCTGATAGTTTCCTTTATTGATCAACTTCATAAAAGAAGGATTTACCGTCTTCGCTAATTGTGGATTGATTTTAATGATTATGATTATTTTTTTAAATAATTATACAGAGTTAGGTAATATTTAATTTATTATTATATATAATTTTATAATTTTTTTATTATAATTCTGTGGACAAATTTCTTTTTTTAATTACTGATATAGTTTTATACTGAGTACTAGCGATTCACACTCGCTACGCTCGCGTTCGTCTCTAGATTTAGCGCAAGCGAAGCCGCTCGTTTCGCTAGTAAATGTATACAAAACTTGACAAACTATAAACTAAAACCTTCCTCAAGAACCACTCTATCCATTGAAAAATCGGTGCAGTAGTAGCAGTAGCGACCAGACAGATAGACACACAGACGCAGTGGAGGACTTTGTTTTATAATATGAGTGATACACTAAGTGTGATGTAAAATTTCTCCATTTCCTATTTCAAACTTTTTACTAAATATGAATTAAAAACTTTAGCATCAACGTACATAGTATATAATAATATTTATGTTATAGAAATTTATTCATTTCAGTATATTGTTAGAAATCTGTGCTTTGATGCGAGTGAAGCTTATTTGTTTTAAGCACAACTTTATTAGAATGAAATGAAATAGTACTCTAAGTAAAACTAATATGAAGTAAAAGTTTTGTTTTAACATTGTATATGCAAATTATTTTTTAACAAAAATGAAAACCGACTTCAAAACGCTACAAATCGAAATTAAAAAGAAAAAAATAATTTTAATTACTTAGTTATTGTTGGAGTCGGTGCCAGCTAAGAAGGACAGTTTTTTTTGAAGATTATATTTACAAATTGATACATTAATTAAATTGTATTAAGATTATTTTACTTTGGCTGGCACCGACTCCAACAATAACTAAGTAATTAAAATTATTTTTTTTTCTTTTTAGTTTCGATTTGTAGCGTTTTGAAGTCGGTTTTCATTTTTGTTAAAAAATAATTTATTTTAAATTTTTTTGTGGAAATTATTATGTTTAAATAAAATATTGGAAGGCTAACTAAACTACTGCTCCAATAAGTCAGCGAAGTTTTGAAATGAAAGATTTGTCCACGTCTATTTTTCTACGTAACTCGTAGACGTTAATAAGATTTACCTTCTATTATCAATCCGCCTAATATCCTAGGAATACGACTATCAGTTCATAAGTACGTATAATATTAAAAGAATTTTCTTTCAACTCCTAACCGTTGAGGATATATACCTTACATCATCACAAATTCTTGAACAGCTTTAGAAAATATATGAAAAAGGTAATCAGTGCCGATAAAATTTAAGGGTTGCCCTCGATTTCTCTAGGATCCCATCATCAGATGCTGACTTGGTGACAATGAGAACATCTTGAATGTATACCCTACCGAACAAAAAAGAAATTTTTAAAATCGGCCCACAATTCACGAAATCGCTGAAAACACATAAAAAACAACTATTGAGGAATTTTACCTTCCATCATCAGCTCATCCACATGAGATGATGATTTTCATACGTAAAAGCTTTATCGGGTTTAGAAAATATATCAAAAACATAATAGGTGCCTGTAAACTTTGAGAGTTGCCTTCGATTTCCCTGGGATCCCATCATCAGATCCTGACTTGGTGACAATGGGACCACCTCGGAACTATACCCTACCAATCAAAAGAAAAATTTTTGAAATCGGCCCACAGACGGCGGAGTAATCGGTGAACATACATTAAAAAAAAATACATACAACGGAACATATAACCTCCTCCTTTTTTGAAGTCGGTTAAAAATACACATGTATTATGTATTTTGAAGTAATCTTTTAATATTTTAAAATATCTATTTACTGTAGTTGGTATAGTTTAGATTTCACTTAGTGAACTTACTTTTTAGATATGACATTTGAATTTTTCAACATGATTGCTAGTTTTTTAACTGATATCTGTTAATCCCTCATTATCCCATAGTGTGAACACTGCCTTATCTTCCATACGTTATCCTTCTAAGAAGTATCACTCTAAGTCTATTTGCCAAGGAAAATACTAAAACCCTTATATATATATACTATTAGCATAAAAGAACAATACTAAAAACTGTCACACATAAATCTAACAACTAATAAAGAATTCTTAAACTTATATTAGTTTCAGTTATCAATTAATTCAATGAATCGTATATCGCCTTCGCGCCATTACGATTAAAAGTATAGTTGTTCTTGTTGTTTTTAAAATGTATCCCCAATAGGGAAAGGCAAAGGACTATGGTCCATACAGCCTACTAAAAAGCATAGTCAACTTGACAGTTCGGTCACAGATTATTAAATATAAAAATAATGAGCTTATCCTTATTCGGCCTCTCCTGACATTCTGACGGCCTCGTCAGAAAGAACAAGAGCTTTATAGCATTTTAGGCTCCAGCAGTATCAACATCCAGATTATCTGCACACGAAGTTATCATTAATTCACTTTGGTCTGAACCTGAGAAGTTACAAGCAAAAAGTCAATTACAATGTTCCATAGTATTGTATACCAAGTAGCAAATATCTTTTAAAAAAAGGTTGCACGTTCAAAAGGATAGACATTTTAAACACAGGGTCTCGTACCAACACAATCTTAGATATAACACATTAAGGTCTAGTATACTTACAAGACTAGACATAACACTTCAAGGTCTAGTATACACTCAAGAGTAGACATAACACATCAAGGTCTACTATACTTACAAGAATAGTCATAACACATTAAGGTCTAGTATACTTACAAGACTAGTCATAACACTTCAAGGTCTAGTGTACACTCAAGAGTAGACATAACACATTAAGGTCTACTATACACAAGACTAGACATAACTCATCAAGGTCTAGTATAACACACAAGAGTAGACATAACACATCAAAGTCTACTATACAAAAGACTAGACATAACTCATCAAGGTCTAGTATAACACACAAGAGTAGACATAACACATCAAGGTCTACTATACACAAGACTAGACATAACTCATTAAGGTCTAGTATAACACACAAGAGTAGACATAACACATCAAGGTCTAGTATTCAAGAAAGATGATGTTACTTACTAGCAAAGAAAGCAGTACATTCATTAGGAGTCCAGTACTCCTTCTAAGGCACCACAGGTTGTAACTCAGCAACAGCATCAGTCAGCTCTCAATTGACTCTTGCCAAGTTATAAGAGTCACTCATACCAAGATACAATTTTCCTTTGAATTTCTCGTTGTTACTATGTAAATCAGAAAAATCATTAACATGAAATTCTTTAAATAACGTAAACCACTTACGTCCCTTATTGATGTACTCATTCTGCTACTTTTGACACCCGGCCGTCCCTTGCCTGGATAACTCCCGCAAGTATTAGCGATTAGTAAGATATATGGGTTTCATAGCGCTGAGCGCACGATAAGGAGTTAACAACTAAGGATAGACTCGTATAGTCTCATCATAAGCACTGCTGTACATTCAACTTCAGTAGTGTAGTGCCTAATTCAACATAATAATTGTTAGTTGACGCCATGATCAATGACTTATCTTTTAACCAAATAACAATAAGTCGTAAAGATTCATGCAATTCCGAATTACGTGAAATATTTAAAGATCGCTATTGAGTAAAGCGGCAGTAAGATCTTCGGCATTGTGCACGCTTTCCTTTATCCATTATCACAGTTATGTACTTACACCGCAATGTGAACTTATACTTTTTCACTAAAAATACGTAACAATAACCAAAAATTATCAAAAGGTGAAGTGGGCAATCCCAATTCTGATATTAGCATAAAAGAACAATACTAAAAACTGTCACACATAAATCTAACAACTAATAAAGAATTCTTAAACTTATATTAGTTTCAGTTATCAATTAATTCAATGAATCGTATATCGCCTTCGCGCCATTACGATTAAAAGTATAGTTGTTCTTGTTGTTTTTAAAATGTATCCCCAATAGGGAAAGGCAAAGGACTATGGTCCATACAGCCTACTAAAAAGCATAGTCAACTTGACAGTTCGGTCACAGATTATTAAATATAAAAATAATGAGCTTATCCTTATTATACCATATTTCTTAAAATAAATACTATGTTGTTTTCCGTGTGTAAATCCAAAGCTATGAGTTATGAGAGGTCGATTTGCGGTTTGTTGTGGGGACACCTTCAGCTATTTTAGAGTTAATTATAAATAATATTCTATCTATTTTAGTAATGCTCTATTTGCATTTACTTGTCAATATAAGGACTCGTAAATTATAATGTGAAACGAACTGTCTCGATGATCTATTTTTTGTAATTCTCAGCCTAAAGTTGAGAAATTGACGGTCTTCGACCTCCGTGCCTCGGAAAGCACGTAAAGCTATCAGTCATGCGCATAATCACTCACCGCAGGTGTTATCACATTACCGAATTTTGAGATTAAAATACAACACAAATAATGTACATAACATTTTCTATGCAGTAGGATAATATCACTGAGCTTTTTCACTGCGACCAATTCAGTCGAAAATTCGGCCAATTTGGTAAAAGGTCAAGAGAAGGTGGTGAAGCGACATACGGTCACCTTTATTAGACATTAAATAAGGCTCTTCTATTATAGATAAAATTTAATTTTCTTATGAATTACAAGCATTTATATTTAAATAATACATAAATAACAAAATAAATGAACTTTGTGATTAATATTGAGGAACGATAAGACGTTAATTGACTGATAACGACTGATTAGTAATAATGAAATATTTCCGAATCATACCTTCTCCTTATTGAATAAATCTTTTGCCATGAGCCGAAACGACAATCGAATAGTTACTTAATATAAATGTATATTAAATCTATTTTTATTTTTAACCTCCTTTCCTTCAATAAATGAAAAATATATTTTAAAATAAAACGTATTTATGTCTGTATGTTTGTGTAACTAAAACGTTACTATGTATATGAATCGGCAAAAACAAAACAAGTATTTATTTTACGTCAGTTTTCTACCGATTTTCCTTATATTTTTTTAAGAAGGTATAGACGAGCTTTGGTACGATCAAACAATTGGAATTGACACGAGTATAAGTTTATCTCAAATTATGAATAATGAATATGGTGATATGGTCTTTGTAATAAAATAACGAAATTGCACATAGAATTGCACATATTACAAGAAATTTAATAAATTAATATCAATATCTTAAAACATTTGCTTCATATCTGGGTCTGTAAAAAACAAAATGAAAACCTTGAGCGAGACATCTTACAAGTAAGTCTCTCGAGAGCCGTCTTGTCCTTGAGCTGCAACAAGTGACCTAAATGATCTGACTGCACCTATTTTGTGCTACATTCGCACTGCTAAGCTTTTAAGCTTTTTACACTGAACTTTAAGCTTTTAAAAGCTCAAGTTCAATTCTTAATTATACTTCAATTAGCTTTGAGTCGCTACTGTAATTGTAATAGATGATGTGTCGAGTACATACAGTACATCCAATATTTTCTGAAAATCTTATTTAAATAGTCATTAGGTACTAGCTTTTCCCGCGGCTCTATTCGCGTTCTAAAGGCTGAAAATTAAAAGAAATATTTTTCTCTCGTTTTTGCAACACTTTTCATTGATGCTCCGCTCCTATTGGTTGTAGCGTAATGTAATATAATCTATAGCCTTCCTGGATAAACGGACTATCCAACACAAAAAGAATCAATCGGACCAGTAGTTCCTGAGATTAGCGTGTTCAACCAAACAAACAAACTCTTCAACTTTATAATATTATATAGTATAGATAATATTAAAGGATCTACAGAAAAGTTTTTAAAATGTTTGCCTGTCTGTCTGCGACTACATAACAAGTAAACCACACTTGATGGATTTTGATGTTTATGATAAAAACTGGATATCCGGGTCAATACATAAGCAAGATATTTTTAACTGCAGGAAAATATTATATCTACACGTATTTAGAGGCAAGCCCGAGCAAAGAAAGAATTAGTCGCTTGTTAATAATATAGTACCTACAATGAAATTTTTCCTACAGTAACTTCTAATTATTTATAATAGTGATATTAACTTTTAAGATTTACTCGGGAAATATTTAGTTTCCGCAATAATGCAAACAAAGACAGGGAAGTTCGCCTATAAATATATGATGTTAACATATTACTAAGTTTAATAGCCTCAGCTTTAAGCGAACTTTCTAAGAAATCTTAGCAAAAGCTCCACCTAAAGTTTTTCCTTTTATAGTTTGCTCAAACTTTTTCTTTCTTTCCGCGCCTTCGGGAGAAATATGTTTATGAAAACTTTAGCCAAATGCGCTTTATCTACAAATGCAGAGGTGTTCTGTACAAGAAGAAACTCTAAACGCATAAGATAATCTATGGCTTTCTTTATATTTTTCTATAAACAATGGACCTTAACATTTATTCGTCGATACTTTATTGCTAAATTCGACAGTATTAAGTCTATCATATCGAGAAGTATACATTTACGACGCTCTGCGGTCGAACGGCTCGATGGATTTTAGCTTGAGCGGTGTCGTTAGATTCGTATTAATTGTGAAAGTGACACCGGGTATAAATTTTGATTCAGAACACAACATATTTTAGGGTATTTTTATTGCCAAATTACACAGAAACGTCGGGTTTTTAAGTTTTTTAATTACACTGACTTGTTCATTTAATGAAGAACAGCTTAATTTGTTTATAACAATAGAAGTAACTTTATGAATAACAATAACCAGTAGAATATATTATTATATTTTAACAGAGTAACTCATAGAAGATAAAAAATATACGTATTTAATTTTTAAACTCTTATTTAAACTTAAAGTCCTTTTTATTATTTTAAATACGTTTTAAAAAAAATAAAAAAAAATCTGCTGCATCCTGCTACATAATAAGATAAGTCTTTTAACATTTTTTCAGCATTCAACAAAATTTTGAGCATTCTGTTTTGAAGTAAGCACTATAATTGGATGGCCTCGTTGGCTCTCGTAATCCATTAGTATAAAACGATATCACTTCTACGGTATCGTAAAGAGCATTTATTACTCTAATGTTAGTATTTTGTGTAAGTCGACTGCTTTACACTAAAATATTATAATTTATATAGTAAGCTACGTAAACGTAGCTACGTGAAGCAACTTTGTACCGTTTTTGAAATGGAATAGGAATGGGAAATTTCAAGGCAATAGAAAATCTAGTTCGAGAGAAGAAGCGATGTTCACTAGTTTTATTAAATAAACTAGCTGTCACCTACGGATTTACTTGCGTGTGATTTTTTCACTGAAATATACAGAAGAGAACAAAGAAATTAAGCTACGTAGCTTGAATAACTCAAATCTTTATGCAGCTTATTAACAACAACTAGTGACCTTGCTTCGCTCGAGTGATTCTAAGTTAGTAACAGACCCTCCAAGAATTTTACCCTAATGCATCAGAGTTTCATCATAATTTGTTCAATAACGTAGACGACAAAAATACAAACGTTCATTTTTTTATATATATATAAAAAATAGTAGGTATATTCTTTAAAAGGTCAAACAGAAAAATACAAAAACAAAAAAATTAGTTGACAAAGTCCACCTTTGTATATAGTCCACCATGTTATAGGATAATATTAAATAAGATAAATTCTTTATAGTGTAGATAAATAATGAAGCATTCGTCTAAAAATGTCGTTTCAATTTCATAAAAGAAAGGTAAAAAATGCTTTCAATTTGTCTTTTTATTACTCGTCGTATATAGCAGTACGTTCACTATATACCTATACAGTATATATAGTGAAATGATAAATTATATATAGAGCACTCAACGAAAGATTTATTGCAAATAAGCTTTCACGTAATCTGTAACTTCTCGATCCCGCCACTGACTGACAGCCAAAACTATTTCCGCTGAGATTCACATTTCGTTTTATTACCGTTTTTATCAATTTTAGGTACTTCGTTTATTTTAGAACGTTATATATGCATGAAACTATATATCACTCACTCACTGACTAACTGGATAACCGTTAATTTAACAATCTATACTATTATAGCTAGGATCATATTTGGTTGAACGAAATTTTAAAATAAATTTTAAGTAGGAAATCAATAGTAAGTTTATACTTTTTACTGAAACATGATGTGAAATTTAGTAGAAACAGTAATTTGCCGAAGGAATTAAATATATAGAAGTGTTTAAATTATACTATAATTTATCTTAAACTTAGATGATATTATGGAAATGGGGTAATATATTAAAAACATAATCAAAGGTTTTCCTTTCTTTTACTGACACTAATGTCTTTAAAAACCTATCTAAATATAACGTAAATAAAATAGTAGGCTAACCTGCTATTATTTATTAATCTATTTCCGGTATTAGTTACGTCACGAACTTCAATTATTTGAAACAAAGGCAGCGTTTTGTTCGATACAACTTTACGTCCTTTGTAAAATTTAACTACTAAATAAAAATATTTAAAAAATACCTAAATTGTACTCATATTTATACAATAATTCTATAACAAACAAAATCAATTTGTAAATATGTTAAAATAATATCTTACCTGCATTGTAACTTAATCCATGGCTCATTAAATAACACTTTGCTTCGGTTACACTTAATGCGATCAACAATCAACAATCACAAACATCCATCTTAATCAGAACCGAGCACACCCTCATCCCCTTTAAAACATCCCCTAATTCAACTCAATTGTTTACTTAACATGACTTCACTGAATGAAGTTCAGACGAATGGTTCCACGTTCCCTAAACTAGTAACGTCGTCTGCGTGTTATATCCTTATAAATAGCTTTAACTTGTTTACAAATAAAATATGTAAGGCGGTGTAGGGCGTAGGGCGGCGAAGGGCGGGCGCGTCGGGTCGTTGGCCGCGTCGCCTGGCAACGACTGCGACGCGACGATCAGATCCAGAGACGGTAATGCACTACACTCTGCAACTGATGCTTTATATACACTTTTTACTTTCCTTTCCACGTCAAATGGAAGCGAAAATACTATTTCACCTGTCAAAGCTTAAATCAATAGCGCATTATGCAGTACGGTGCTCAGTGCTGTATATCTGTAAAATAGGGAAAGCTTTATCGGGTCAATACTAAGGTATTGGCGAATTTTTGGATGACGAATGAAGGAATTTACATAACATACAAAGTTGCGACAATGACATAAAGTGCTAAAAATAATATAATATTATTAATCAAAACTTTACCAGTAAATAATAATAATAATAAATACTATTTATTGTACACACAAAGAAAAATAAGTATAAGAAAAATTTATACATATTTAATCAAATGATAATAAATAATTAAAATTTAATAAATAAAATTATAAGAAGTATCTTTTTGTAGTTTCAAATAAACAGCTTTTCACTAAATGTACATAAAAGTATATATATATATATGCTTTCATATACTTACATGGAAAAAATCAAATATTAAAATTTTCATCTGTCTGTCTGTCAGTCTGTCTGTTTGTTCCGGCTAATCTCTGAAACATCTGGACTAATTTTGACGGGACTTTCACTCGCAGATAGCTAATGTTATACGGAGTAACTTAGGCTACTTTTGTTTTATTAGAAAATTATAAAAACTGTTTATTATAACATAACATACGCCAAGAAAAGCGGGCCGGGTTTGCTTGTTAAAATTGAAACTGCAACCATGTTATACGATACTACGATAATTACGACGACAGCTTTCCGCGATCTTGTTTAGTAAAACTGATCCTTTTAACGTTTCAAGTAATCACTTTAAAAGGAAAGGGGAAGTTTTTAAGCCCGAGGGAATATAAGGGACGCTTTAATTTGAAATTCTTTAAGTTATACCTGTGGTTATACCTTAATGCTATATCTAACTCAAACACAATTGAAATAAAAAAATATTTTAGTTTAATAATTATTAAGTTTAAATTAATAATTATTAAAATTAATAAAGCTCTGTATCATTTAACGTTTTCTTGTAGGATTCCATTGTAATTATTTTTTCATAATTCCTTTCGAGAATCGAACCCCGCAACTAAACATGCTAAAGTATACGTTCTTCGTGTAAAATGAGAACTGAACGTAATATTTTTTTGGTTTTGCCGAAAGAAAAGTTGTAAAATGAAAATTTTGTTGATTTTTACATTTGAATATCATATTTTGTTATATGACTGGAGGAAGATTCTTGAAGTTTTAGAGAGCTTTATGTAAGTACATGTTAACATCATGCCTATTTACGATAACAGTTCTTGTCGTTTGTTGTCAAGTGCTAAGCTACTGCTTCATACGTCTAAATATAACCTACTCCGTTTTTGAAGTCGGTTAAAAAGCAGCCAAAGGTACATCTTTCTATTAGCTATCTGCAAGTGAAAGTCCCTTCAAAATCGATCCAGCCGTTTCAGAGATTAGCCGGAATAGACAGACAAAAATTTTAAAAATGGATTTTTTTAATCTAATACCGTATGCATTTAGCTTAAAGCTGTTAAATTAAAATTTAAAACAGACACTTCAATTTTATTTATTTGTATAGATTTTATGATTATATGAAAATAAGTAGTAGTAGTTGAAACGTAAAGCCGTCGGTTCTACGCTCTTATATGGTTCTGTCGAATTATCGTCCCATCGGAATGTAAGAGTGACAGAAATAGAGAGTAAACGTTGTGTCTGCGCGTGCGCATCTATACATCTCCTTTGCAGTTGGTTAAGCTCAGTGAACTATAAAGATATAGTAAAAGTTTTAAATAATTAGTTGCAGGTGTCCTCCTGAGAGAATATTATTGCACCCCCAGTTTTTGATTTTGTATCAAATCAAGTGCATGTAAAGACATTCTGAGGGAAAGAATATATGTACCTATTATCAGCGCACAACAGTATAAACTTGCAAACTTAACTACCTATGTAAGGTACTATTTTATGACTGATTATAAATTACTTTTATTTATGATTTTTGATATATCGGATTTTATTTAGATTTTATTCAACATCTCTACCGACGGTCCTCGTGATAGAACAATATTACTGCCCTAGATTGATTCACGAAACTGTTAAAATTTAAAAATTGTCCTCAATACGTACAGGATGGATGGTTGGATTATGGATATTATCATCATCGTGGGATTCTGTAATCAGTAATGTAGACTACAAATAACAAGTTAGAATACATAGAATTAAGTAGAGTACTTAAACTATAATAAGTTCTTAAAGAACGTACAAGTTATTACTTAGGTATCTTTCTCTAATCATATTTGCTTTAATACTTAAATGTTAAATGTTGGAATCTTCAGGAACTGAAAACCTACGTTAAATACTAAATAACTTAAAAAAAGAAATTTTACATTGTAAAAATTTTATCTATTTTTAGTTCATTCTAATATTACGATATTATTAAAGTATCTCGAAAACAATAAGAATAATAGTTAAGGTTTTTCTTTTAACGCCATCTATTGAAAGAAGATCGTACTTGATACTGTCTCGCCAGAGAGTTTTTACTTTGATGACGATGACGTTAAAGAAACGACCAATTTATTGTAATGAATAAAATGCTCAATAGATGGCGCTGAAAATCACTTTATATAGTTTATAGCTTTTTTTAATAGATGACGCTACTTACTATTCAGCTGATCATAAAATTTTAATAGTAATAACATACAATACTGTATTATTTTTCTTAGAAACACGCTTTAAAATTGTATTCTAATTTATTTACTTTTTCAACAAAATACAAATATTATTTGCCATATAAATAAAAATAAATTGTGTGATATTTCTTTATTCTATGGGCGTCGAAAGTAGCCCGTGTAGTAAGGGGGTCCACATGAATTCGTTCAAGAGGGTGCCCTATGGCCTATCATCCTGCCAAAAAAAATTAAAAAAAAATTATTAATTAAATAAAATAGTTAGGTTAAGTTAGGTTCCTACCTACTATTAAAATCTAAGAAAAATATTAAAAAAAGATACCATTAAGAAAATAAAGTTAATCATTTAAATATTTGTTTGTAATTTGTAGTTTAATATTATGTAGAGTCGATGAATTCACAAGTCTCAAACTTGTTCATTGTTTTAAGTCAACTAATTGTTTGCACGAAGTTCAAATGGCAATATGTGGGTTTCTCCACTCCATGCGGTGGAGACGCAGATTCTCAAAATTTATGCGCCAATAGTATTATTTTGTTGTATATAATAATATTATATGATATATAATAATATTATATGAATAAGTATTCCTTATATTCATATTATAAAAGATACTAAAAACTGTGGCAAATAAATCTAACAATTAATAAATAATTCTTAAGCTTATATTAGTTTCAGTTATCCATTGATTCAACGAATCAAAGTACATTGCTCGCGCCATTACGATAAAAATTAAAAAGTAAAAATCAACGTGACAGCTCGGTCACAGATTATCAAGTATAAAAATAATGAGTTTTAAATCCTTATTATATTATAAAAGACACGTTTGGCTTAGTTTTTGGTGACCGCTCAGTCAGTGGTCGCTACTTGCTGTGTCAGCAGGTCGCAGGTTCGAATGCTACCGAATAAACATTGAAGTATTTCATTTCAAATTAATTAAAACGATTGAAAATGCTCATCGAGAATCAAATCTACATTTCCTTAGTTTCCTTAGTGACACGTTTTCTGAGTTCAGATATTTTTTGTATTAAAATTCAGCTTCCATCGTACCAAATTTCATCAAAATCTATTGAAAGGCATAATCTATGGAAAGACACATAAACAAAAATTGTAAAAACTATAATATATTCGCCTTCTGTGTTGATAATAATGATTATTTCAATAAGATTATTCAAAAAAGTATTTAATGTATTAAAAGAACCCGACATTAACATATCCCTCGCTAGAATGTGCTGAAAAATTTCATCTAGTTTTATTTAAATATTAGATTTCCAAAAACTAATGTCTAATAGCGTAATATATTTGAATATTTTTGGACGAACCGCTAAAGATTTCGTCGCGATATTTTTATCTCAGATCATCGAATACACGTTCCCCACACTTCCCATACTGATTTCAATTCCTTATGTTTATTTGATCGTCTTACGGTTTTTCATTGTACTTGTTTATCCTATAATTGTTCGAACGTAGGGTTTTTCTTCCTCTCATAGATGTAGGTTGAGAAGAATTTTAATAACATATTCAAAAGAGAAGATCACAGAGAAATCTTTATACAAATAAATAAAATTAAAGTGTCTGTTTATGCCATTTTTAAATAAAAGCTTTTTGTTGTGTATTTATTATTATTAAGAACAACACAATTTTGAAAGTGTTTGTCTCTCGATCTGTTTCTTCCGACGAACCTCCGAAAGGGCTGAACGGATTTTGATGGATCTTTATATTTCAGATAGCTAATAATATAAAGAGCATGTTTTAGACAAAATTAAAATCCAGGCACGAGCCCAAGTGCGAAAAGAATGAGTCGCTTGTTTTTGAATAGGTTTAATAACACATGTCACAAAAATTCTACACTGACTTTTGTTGTTATTAAATGAATATTAGCAGTAAACATTTATAAGAAAGGGAATTTTATAACGGGAGTTTTATAGAATTTCTAATGCTAAACAAATATGTAATAAGCCTTAGTAAACCCAATCAGGGGTCGCTTTGAAGACAAAGTTATGCGGGTTCAAACTCGGGGCTTGCATTTGAGAATCACCTTCATTCGCAAATATTTTTCTCCATGATTACCAAATTCTTATATAGTGGTATACGGTAAAAGAGACCCTTATAAAGACACCTGAACGTTTGAGAGTACAAACACTTGCCCAACCTGATCCTCCCCGGTGACATTGCCCAGCAGTGGGACTTTAGTGAAGGCTGATTTACTTTATGCTGACATTAATTTTATTTCATTTATGTTACAGAATTATACAGAGAATAAATATAAATATAAATGAATATGTTGGGACATTATTACAACAGCGCCATCTAGTTCCGTAGTAAGCTACGAAGGAAGCTTGTGTTACGGATACCAGATAGTTGATATACTACATATATAAGTTTAAATATATACATATTATAAATATAAACACCCATACTGGAGTACAAACATCCGAATTAATCAAATGAATGCCCCCAGCGGGACTCGAACCCGCGACAATCAAAAAGTCATTACAATATGCGCCAAACGTGTCGTCGAAATACATAAACACGTTAAAAATGTATATTTATACCCACCACATTTACCCGACCCTTTCATTCATCGACCCACCGAAAATGAACTATCGAATTTCTTTTAACATCTTGTTTTTTTATTTACTCTTCGAATTATACACATTTTTTTACACTATGTCATAATTTATTACATATACCTACGAGTAAAGATCTTATCACACTAACCGTTATATTAAAGATCGAACTCAAAAGCGGGTGGAACGACTTGAATAAATCGTTTTCATTTTGTTAGGGGTGTTTTAATGGTGGTTTAAGTGTAAATTAAGGAAACCTCTAGAAAATAAATGATGTAAAATAAAAAACTTCAGGACAGTTTATTTTGTATGGGAATCACTAACCCTTAAAACTGAAGCCGAGCAAAGCGATGGTGAGTGAATCTAATACTTCATTAGATTTACGTGAATATTTGACATTTTAATAAAACTATCTTTTCGGATTTAATTGTAGATTTATTTTGTTTTTAACATTCGAAACGCCGGGAATCAAGAATCAAAATTAATCCGCGACAAATCCGAAAACTTATAATGTATATAATTAGGTATCTTCCATACAATATTTTAATGATAAGATCTGCGACACAAAATAAATTACACGAAGATAAATAATTTAACGTGGCAGTGCAATGACCCTTAAACGCTTCCTTATGGGTTTTGTGTTTAGGTCTTTATTCTGATCGGTGCGAGACGTGCTTAACCACGTTTTGTAAACACGTTTATGTAAATATTTTATTTTAGTAAAGGTACATTTTATTTTCATCAACTACATCGGCTAGCATGTACGGTCGCACACCGGAATGTCCTGGGTTCGAGTCCCGGGTCGAGCCAAATTTAGTTATTGAGTCTTTCGGTTTCGTAAGCCTCACAGCCCGGAGTTGGGAAGTTCGCAGTGAGTCACCCCCGTGCCGAGGCAGAGCACGTAAAGCCATCGGTCCTGCGCCTTAACTCTCACTGGTCGTGTCGAGCAGTCGTCCCATCGGAGTATGAGAGTGTTAAGGAATAGAGAGTGCACTAAAATATCTGTAGGTATATAAGTCAATTTTCTTACTGAAACAATGTAACAGATAAAGAGCTTAGTTTGGTTAACTTTAAACAGACTTTGTTAACTTAAAAAAGACTAGGGTGAGCTTGGTGTACTTATATATGTTTGTATGTACTATATAGGTACGTAGGATACGTATTTATGTATAATGTACATAAAAATTCAGACAGAAAGCTATACTTTACTAATTATTATATTTTGTATAAGTATTAGCACTCTCCTGAGCACATGCGCTTGACAGTTATTATGATCGATCGCAGACTGAGGCAGAAGTTTTGTGAATCTTTATCTAATATTTTAGTATATCTTTCATATAAATTATATACAGCTTCATCTTAATTTATTTTGTTTTCAACACTTAGCGTACTTTTAAGATTAGAATTTGGACAGAAATCATATAAAATACTTTTTAAAATATAAAAAAAAATATCATTCTAGAGCTATTGAGGATTTTTTGCAAGTATTAAGAATTAATTTAGTTAGAAAGTAAATCATATTACTCCTTTATACATAGTCACAGTCAAATGATAGGTACTTTAAATCGTTTATTTAACTTATAAAAAATATAAAATATATAAATGGTGTCGTGGGACACCAGGTAGGAACGAAGTTCCTTCGGTTAATGTAGAATCGACACAATTTGCAAAAAAAAAAATCGTGCTCAATTTTATGTAGGTTTTCTTGATTTTTCTCTTAAATTTTGCTGATTAGTTTTTATTGTTAAGTACAGGAAAGTATTTAGGAAATTCAGTATTTTAGGAAATAATAAATAACGTAAAATAAAAAAAATCGTAATTCAAATTATCAACTAAAATAATAAAATATGTCTCTTTAAGTAAAACTAAAATGAAATCAAATAAAATAAATATAACAATAGAGTTTAGTAGTAATTTGAATAATTTTCATTTACCTAATTATCTTAAAGAGAAAACAAAGCTTTAGTTTTATTAAACCCAAAATTGTTTTGTAAACCATCCGATGAGATCGATTTACAAAATCACCGCAACCGAAACGTTAAATAATCCTGAAATATATATTATATAAAATATAAATATACAATAATCTTGAATCTGAAAAACATATTGTACTAGGTACATTAATCAACAATAAATGTGAAGTGAAACCTGACATAAATAAAATTAAATAAATCTGGACTACTATAAAATAGCGCTTTTGCATGCACTATAGTTGTCATGAATAAATATCACTTTGTTTACACGATTATAAGTCAATCTAGACCTTTTGGCAGACAAAACTAACCCAGCGGTCGAGAAAACTCTTTCACTAGGCGTACTTGTTGCGGGTACTCCTAAAATCGACGTCGCTAGCGAAGAAAGCCACGGGTAAGAATCCTTATTTACAAGCCAGTAATTCAAGAAATCTACATCCCTAAGATCCTGCAGCTTGCATGTTGCAAAATATTTCCAACATTCTTGTTCAATTGGATCATCTACAGGTACAGACTGACCTGATTAGAAAGGAACTAACGGTAACGGTATCAGATGTCGTAGTCGGTCTTGCTACTGCTTGAGATTCAGAAGTCTCCATAGAAGGGATTAGATGTGGACGACTTTTAACAATTTCTCTGATGTAATCTGATAAGAAAGACACCCTTGTTTGATTGGAAATCTCAAGATACACATCTACTTCACGTATCCCTTGAAAGCGACAGTCCAACAAAGTAGCAGCCACTATTAGTTTTGTGATCGGGAATCGGTGATTTAATTTATCCATCATATTTCTTTTAAGAGTTAACAATACAAGTGGTTCATCATCATCTGAGGACTGTAGTGCGTCTTTAATTTCTGATCGGAATATCAGCGCAACATTTAAAGATGTGGATTTTTGAGAGCTTAGTATTTCTACAATGACCTTGATTTTTTTTAGAAATGTGAGTAAATCTGTCATTAACTTCCACTCAAAATTGTTTAATTTAAGTTGCTCTTCGCCAATTTTGTCAAGCAAGATGTTGACAGCATAACGATTGCAAGAATGATTTAAACTTTCTAGCATGGCCAAAACGCTGTGCCAGCGGGTCGGTGTCGAAGTTTTTATGCTTGGTATTGGCTTCATAAAATCATCGATTTCACTGGAATCGCCATCATCCATCTCATTATAATCGTACACAAAATTATCAAGGATTGGATCCCTCTCGTCGTTTTCCTAATCTTCTCCTGTTTTCTCTAGTAAAACAATTATTTTTCGCTGTTCCTTATCAGCTTCAGCTTCTAATTCAGGTAATCTATATCGCAGCTTCTTCACTATTTTTTGCACTTTGTAACCAGTCTCTTTACTTCTTGGGTCGAATTTATTCCATCGACATTCACCAAATTATGAAGACCATGGCCCAAGCAGAGATGACTGTTAAGTGAAGCCAAATCGACTGCACGTTTAACATTTGCTCCGGCGTCCGTGACAGCAAAAATAGTTTTATCAAGCAATCCAAAGTCATTTCTTACTTCAGCGATCATATCACAAATTTTTTGACCAGTTTTTTTTTCGGTTATTAAGGTCGTTAATAACGTGAAATATTTGAGTTGCATATCTGTATAAAACATAATATTGTTACAATTAGATTCTCACTTTACATTGTACTTTAAATAAAGGAAAGGGGAAAAATATATACCTTCTGTCAGATAATGGTATGTGAAAGTGATATAATTTTGACTCCGATATTGATCGCTCCACAAATCAAAGGTTATTGCTCCACAGCATGACGCATCTAGCTGAATTGTCTTTTTCACATGTGATAAACAGCTTTCAAATACATCGTCCAGAGCCGTTCCAGATATTGTAAAACGAGATGGTATTGCCGTGTTCCCAATTACCTTGTATTTCTAAAAAAAGGTAACTAACTTTAATCATTGAAGTCAAGTCTATGGATTAAATGAAGAAATTCTTTATTTTAAGTTATCTACGTACACCACGTGTACCTATCATGAAAAAGTCCTGCATTCATTTGTCTGATACTGAGTTAAATGGCATCAAAGAGCGACAAAACCAGAGAGCTAGATCTCGCGCTAGGAACCACTTGTCATTAGTTGACGACGCTGAGGATATACTCTGCTTTGAAGTTGAAGGCCTGCTGGTAGTAAAAAAATCTTGTATAGTCTTTTTAGCAGCTATACCCTTTTCTCGTAGACCATGAACATCGCGAAGGTGACGAATTAGATTTCCAGTGCTCACACATTTACTGTAAGACTTTACTTTTGTTCTAAAACATTAATCAGATAGAATTATATTAATATAGTACATGAGTAATGAGTTCGGAAGTAAAATAATAATAATAAAATAACCAATGTAAAATATTTTATATTTATAAATAAACTAATACTTACGTATTTAATTCTTTTGCACTAAATAATTTCCCACTATTATCACTGTCAATTGCATTCAAGTCACTTGTTAGTTCACTTGCCATTGTTACTATGACGACTGTCGCGCCTGCGCACTATTTAACGGTTTTATTCCACGCTTTTACTATCACATATTTTTCAGTTCGGTCGCGCAGCAAAATCCCTATCTCCTCCAGCCTGCCGTAAGGAACTTCGTTCCAAAAAGAATATTTTATTTCACTTTATAACATTTCTAGTTACGATGTTTTGTGTTCTAAGAATGTACGAAAGTTTGTAGGCTCCAATAAGAGTTAGTGTTTGACTTTTACACAAACTCACATATTACGAAGAAATTATTAAAATAGTTTCTTGTTTAGACTGGGCTGCAAACATTACTTCATGTATATATTATTATTATAACAGTTATTTTAATATCACGTTCAGGCCCTTAGGGGCATGATAAAATGAATTACAAAATTTATATGATATATCGTATGCTTGCTTATATTACAATTCCTCACGTTTCTCCACTCTTATACTTTATTAGATTTACTAATATTATAAATACGAAGTTTTTTAATCATTGCATTGGGATCACCGATAAACTGTTCGAAACGGATTAAGATATGAAACTTTTAAGCCTCGAAGCCAGTTTCATTGTTTTCCACCATTTCTTTTAGGTAGAATCGACAACATGGTTGATGTTCGTTTAATGAAGTTAATCAATTAATCAGTCGGCAGTAATTAGTAATTATCAATTAGATTATTTTTATAATCATGAAAAATCTGATTATAATTAATTAGTTACTCATTATATCATCAGCTATCTTCCAGTTAGAGTCTTATTAAAATCGCTTCAATAATTTCGGAGATTTGCTAGAACAAACACACACATAGTCAAACATGATTAAAATTATGTTTTTCGTATATTCAGTATACTAACTATAAATGTTTACTTAATGCATATGAAAGTATATATACTTTCATATGCATTAAGTAAACATTTATATTTACATTTTATTACAAACATTAATTTTTACTTTTTTATTTGTAAAGATAATCCGACTAATCAGTAGTAGACCTTATAACAGTGCGCAGCTGAAGTCGTAGTTCCCAAAAGTCAACGAAAGCGGTAATTCCGCATCTATCCCAGGATTACAGTGTCACGCAACGAGGTGCGAGCGGGTTCAAGGGCCGCCTCGAGGTGGCTCGCGGCCAAGTTTATTTGTGACATTTACTCTTCCGTACCCTGTTTTTGTAACCTAAAGTTTTTATTGCTTTCCTGTATTTTGACAACATCTTTGGCATAGTTTGTAGTGAGTCGCTTACTGTGTAAGCAGTCGCGGGTTCGAGAAGCGCTGGTGGCATTCATTTGGGTGATAAACACGAATGTTTGTCCTCCAGTTATAGGTGTTTTTAAGTTTATAATATGAACGTATTTTTTATGTAACTATGAGTAGTACTCTGTACTGTTATCAACTATCAAATTAAATATTATTTATTCAAATAGACTTTTACAAGCTCTTTTGAATCGTCATTTTTACATTATTAAAATTAAATGTCAGTCTGTAAGTATGCGAGTAAACTACCACCGGCTGCTGAGAAGAACCGGCGAGAAACTCAACAGTTGCTCTTTTCAAAAAAATATTTGGTTACGATATTGTATTACAATATTTATCTATTTATCCTACGTGAGACACAACCAGACATTAATCCCACACATTTACATCTATCGACTGTAGAATTTTGTTAAACATGCGTACACCTTCCCCCATAAACGATCTATTTACTTTTTGTAGGCGAAAACTGGGTGTTACAAGTTTATCCTTATTACTTGTATTTATACCGTGTTATCGCTGTGTCTTGAGTAGCAATTAATGTTTTGACGATATATATCAGGTATCTATAACATAATATAAGTCCAAACGTATATCTATATTATTTTAAAAAGATCGTAAATAAAAATAATTATTTGTACTTAGTTATTATAAACTAACGTCGTTATTGTTATGTTATTAAAATGTAGTTAAAATGCAAATTGGTGTTCGACTGATATTTTCACTGGGAAATCACATTAGACCAATTACTAACACCCACTCTATTTAAATCTCAGCGAGGATGACCACTGCGTGTGGAAGTTGCAGCGCTAACTAGCGATGCAGGAGTTAATACAATTAACAGGAGTAATCAAGTTAAGCGTTGGATCTACGCTAACTCGGATCTATATTTAGAACTGATAAACTGCTAAAATTTTAGAGCATTCTGTACATACTTTGATTTCCTAGCTTTATATCATTTAGGTAACGCGCTCGCTCGCGTATAACCGAGTGGTGCGGGTTCAAATCCGGGTCTCGCACCTCTGATATCATGTGTAAATCATTTCTATCATGATTACTACTTCTCTTACGGTGAAGGAAAACATCGTGAGGAAACCTGCATGTTTGAGAAAAACCTAGCAAGTTTTCGAAAGACATGTGAAGTCCGCCAACACGCACTAGGCCAGCGCGGTGGACTATGGCCTGATCCCCCTCGTATTGTAGGGAGGCCAGCAGTGGGACGTTAAAAAGGCTAAAGTAATTAAATACCTAGATATTATCGCTAGCGACTTCTAACAGTTTCCAATGTGGTTGTTCTGATCGTCTATCTGCTTGTTATGTTTCATCTAAATTTGTCAAGCTTCTTTTACAAAACACCCCTAATTAAAAACAATCAGTCGGGTATAAATAAATAAATAAATATGTTGGGACCTTATTACACACAGCGCTATCTAGTTCCGTGTTAAGCTACGAGGCTTGTGTTACGGATACCAGATAGTTATTACATATTACTATAACTTTCAATAAATACATAATATAAATATAAACACCCATGACTGGAGTACAAACATTCGTGCTCAACAAATCTATGCCCCCAGCGGGACTCGAACCCGCGACCGCTGTCGCAGCAAATAGGGCTGGGAAGCAACTTCCCAGCCTAAAAGAAATTTAGCATGAATGAAATTGTTTTGCGTGTGGTACGTGTTTGTTTATGTGTTTATTATACTTTTAAGCTAAACGGTTGGACTTATTTTGATTAAATGAAACACACAGTTAGAGCGTGACTTGGTTTAACACAAGCAACTTTTAAGCACTTAGAAATACACCGGAGCGAAACCATGGAAAGAGAACTTTTCAAAGATATAATAATTAAATTGTACGAATGGCCGAGTTACTTTTAGCCATCTTAGAAAATAAACGAAGGCAACAGGATGCCACTCTGGTCAAACAGGCTTTTAAGTGCTTGAGATAAATTGTTCTCACGGTCCTTGTAATTTAAGTTGTTACCTAGTTTCTTTATTCGACTTTCGTTTAATATTCTGATATTTTTTATGAAGAAAACGACTCTGTCTTAAAAGTCTTGATACAGTACTACTCACTAAAACTCAACGGAATCTCTTAATGGTGAGTTCCAAGATCGCTTACGCACTTGAGTGCGTGCGTGACGTGGTTGACCAGGTTCCGAAGGCAGATCCGCAGAATCCACTTAAACCATGGGGTTGCTCCAAAAGTTAATGAGTTTTGAAAGAAGGCTTTTATAATTCATTTTCCGAATGTGAGTAGACTGTCAGTTACAGCTATGTAGTGACTTTGAGATTTCTACGTGACACTGGCGAAATTATCTGTGCTCAACTGGCACGCTTTGAAGCCATTAACAAGAGAATTGAATTGAATTGAATTGATTTTGAGACCTTTCAAGCCTCAGTTTCTCCCGTGACCATGATTTCTGTAAAGCATTTGGAATATCGGGAACCAAAAATCTAAAGAAATCCGCGACAAAATTCAAAAAAACAGTTATATTTCAAATGCTTAATATTCAAGTAAATGGAATATGGTAAATCTCAATTATAAAAATCATAGAAAGTGAAGTGATGATAGTTTTTTGCTACCTCTATAATATTAAAAGGAAGCAAAACTGCATGTTAAAGTTAGTTAAAAATAGCTTAGCTATGTTATTCCGACATATTTCACTCTCTTAACTATAAACAAATGTTTCCTCGCGAAGTATCAAAGTGTAACAAGAAACAGGGCTGACCACTTGAGATCTAGGGCAGGCGTTCCACAGCGGCGTCTGCGTTGGCATTGTTGCAATATAGGCCGATGTGTGAACTCTACTTATAATATTATATTATAATTTAATGTTTGTATATAAACGAAGCAGCGATATCTGTTTTAAAAGTTGTACAAGAAAATTCTTAATCTGCACCGCAATTTTTCATATTATATGTAAGAACTGCGCTATTAGAGTTAACTTATCTCTTAAAATGTGACGTGCGATATAAGTACACAAAACGATGAATTTATTACGAAAACCTCTAGGACCTGAATTTGAAACCACTTCTCTTGAAATTCCAAGGAAGCACTAGACTACGTTAGCTTCCTGTTTCCAATAGAACATATGCTCCTCTCTAGTGCTTGACTACAAGTTATAACATTTGTACCGCAACCATAATAATACGAATAGCTTTCCTTTGACAGATTACTATCGCAAGTACATAATATATAAAGATATGGAATTATTGAAGTAGAGGCGTTCATACAATTTATAAATAATTTCTTTACCGGAATGCACAGTGGCATTGACGTCAAACGATGTATATTTTAACATTTCCCTTGTGGAAACGTGGGAATATAAAGTAACTTTTATCGTTATATCTATCGGTTTCCCGTCTCCAGGAATATAGAAGTGAACCCAGGTTTCGGACGACGGCTTTTTCAGACACTCGAATACTAAAAGAATTTCAGTAATTTACCTCTAGGTAAGTCTTGGCAATGATCAATCGTCATCAAAACTAGACTAGAATTTCAGGCTGTACGTGAAAAATTGGAAACTTCAACTATAACTTACAAATGTTTTTTTTTATCTATTATTTATCTACAAAGTATAAAATATAAGTATAAAAACACAAAAAGGCAGTTAAAATATCAATATCTAAGTCGCAATTATTAAAATTATATATGTACGTACAACTTTACAATTTTATTTTAATATCAATATATTAAAAATCTGAAAACTAATATTTATTTATTTATAATAATTTTATAGCTTACAATTCGATATGTGGTTATGATATCGCTTCTACTAAAACTAATAAAAATGTTAAAAAGACCGAGTAATAAAGAGTTAATGGGAGGAATGAAATGTATATAATATTTTCTTTTAAAATATTAAATTCACAAAAATTTATGTAGTGATGTTTATGAAGACCTTTGAACGTCCCACTGCTAGGCCTTCAGTGTTAAGGGAGCCATCACACTGTCTAAGAGCTATTTGGACTTAACATAGGTACTGGTATTTTTGGAAAACTTATTAGGTTCTCTGAGATGCATATTACTTCTTAATGTTTTTTCGCTGTAGGGAAAATGGTTTTTACGATGAAAATTATTCGCACATGAAACAAGGCCGAGTAATCGAAACAGCTTGTTTGTGCTTCATCTTGAGACCACTTCACTAGGCTACTGATGGCTTTATACAAATGATGCTAATTTAAAACTTTATACAAATATTTACACAAAAATTACATGTAATTTGTTGATTCAAAATGAAACTACAGCCTAGGTCACGCGCAGATCTATCAAGAGCTTACGTTAAGAGATTTATTTATTAAATAAATAAATAAATAAATAAATAAAATAAGCCTTTATTGCTGTTAAATTTACATATTATTAGACAAAATAACTATTTAATAAAGTTACACTGGGGGTAAAGACACTGGGACTTCCCTCACAACAGCTTGTCTTTCGACAAAGGCCTCCTCTAAGGCTTTCCATTTGTTCTTATCTTTAGCTATACTTAACCAGCCTGGGCCTGCAACATTTTTGATATCATCTTCCCATCGCTTAAACTTTCTTCCCCTACTTCTTCTGCTTTCTCGAGGATTATTTAATAGTATAATTACAGGATTTATTTATTAGAATACTTCAAATACACGTGTTGTTTATTTTAATTTGCTTCTATAAAGGAAGTAAGATTACATTTGCGTGAGTTTTATACAAAGTACAAATCTTGTCTTTGATCGTTCTTAGATGGTTTCATACACAGAAGTATGTTTACGAAAGAGGTTACTCATTAAATGTTTAAAGGGATTTTTACAAATCGGGATCACACCACAAGTTTTAGCCATTTCGTAACATAAAAAGTACTTTACAGTCTAGAGCATAGATTATCCCGCCGCTCAGGAGTCCAGTGTTTGAATCTCTCGTCAGGCCAAGTTTAGTGATTGATTAGTTTTAGTAAAAGCTGGAATTAGAAAGTTGACGGTGTGCTATTCCTGTGCTTGCCGGTCCTAGGCCTGATCTCTCACTGGTCGTGTTGAACTGTCAATATACTCTATGTTGAACTGTCATCGTACCGTCCTATACTTAGGGTGTTCTCCAATTAACTCGTTTTTTAAATAAATACTATCGTATCTGTTATATACGAGGTAGAGTAATTATTTATTCCTAAATTACGTCATATTGAGCTTTAATTTAATAAAAAAAAGGTATAATTGACAACTCAAAAGGGCTTGTAAAAGTTCATAATATGAATATTTGGCTATTATGTATTTTTAATTTTGGCACGAGGTAGTATTTAAAATAATTTAATGTTGAATAAACAAAGTACAAAAGCGGGATAAACTAATGAAAGGTAGATAAATTATAACTTTGCCATTAGTATTCTTATCATTCGAGTCAAATAGCTTTTGGTCGGTTAAACTTACCATTTTAATATAAATTTATGATTGAAATCTTCCTTTAAAGTCTTATCGTTCTGAAGCTTCGCAGAAGTGATGCATCTTCAAAGTTACAGATCTAATCTGATTGCGAAGTATATATTGTGCGGTGAACCTTCCCTCATACACATGGTACTACTTGGGTATTTTCGGTCGTATATGATGGTTTAGTTGCCGATTAAATTGTAAAGATTTATATCAAATCTCTATTAAGTATCTTAATTAGTTATCTTAATTAGTTATCCGTCTGTGTATATAATAAAAACTAGCGACTAGCGCTTAGTTTATAGCATAAAAAAAATTAAGGATTTTCATACAAACTTACGAGAGTCCTTAGACCTCTTTAATCCGGCCCTGTCTCAAGTTTTTAGTGGACGTCTACTAACTAAACTACTTCCCTGCCAAATGTCGTCGTTCATCGTTTTCGATATTTCTTGATGAGTAAGTGAGTGAAATTTCACTATTATATATTTACATAGGAAAATAATATTATTCGTAACTTAAGTTGATAGCAAACTGTGCCTGAGTATTGAGTATACATTATCATGTTAAACCACAAGTTTAATTGTCCCAATACACTGTGTTGGGACTAGAGCATTTTCTAAGTTATGATTGCAGATTGCCATTTATGAGGGCAGAATATGATTGTTAGTATATAGTTTGATTAAAAAGAAATAAAAAATTATTTCAAACTATTCATTTTCGATAACTTTAACTACGATAAATATGAGTAAAAAAATGATTCATATTTTTACCAAAGCTTGTGTGATACATATTATGTATAAAATTATATTTAATAGGTAATATTTTTTCATAATAGTAGCCCAGTGGTAAAGGGCTCGCTTAGAAAATCCGCCAATTCGCATTTGGCGAGCGTGGACTACGGTCACATTCTCTTCGTATTGAAAGGAGACCCGTGCCCAGCAGTGGGACGTGATGAAGGGCTGTATAGTGAATACCTACATAAGTAATATTTAAATACAGATTAAAAAATTAATTACAATAAATTTTCTGGTTCCTATAAAATTGTTAGGAGTCATGTTAATCAAAAAAATATTCTTATTTTATAAAAACACCTTTTTGTATTAAATTTTAATTTTAAATTTAACATGCAAACTTTACTGGCGATTTCATGAAATTTAAAGTATTTGTTGGTTTAATGTTTTGTTAGTTCGCCCCACTTTCACTAGCAAAGGATTCGCAAAATATTTATGTAGTTCTACCAAAGCTTAAGCCTAAAAGGTGACCTACTTTCTTAGTATATTAGGCATTAGACACTATAATACTTATCACATTCGAACCTAGTCAGCTGTGTACTCGATCTCTTGAGTGTCGTTAAGCTTCTGCTTACACCTTAAATTGAGTAATTTCTTTGACAGGCCTTTATATGATTATTATTAAGTAAAAAAATAATATACCTAAGAATACTATATTGTCTTTTATACTGTAAACTTCGCAACAAAACTTTACAAAGTATTTTATTTTATGCACTAACATTAAAATCTTCAAACATTCTGGTTTGATTGAGTAACAAACAGCCATCCAGAAATCTAAATCTTATAATATAAGTAAGATAACATAATATTAAATTCGACATTTCGGCTGATCAATAGCTCGTCAAAAGTAAATTCATTTAAGTTCTTATAATATAATATTTTTACTATTAAAATTAACTGATTGGTGATGGAAATATGTAGAGTGAAAAGAAATATTAATCTAAGAGCTCTACATAATTGTATCAGAGACGTATTGGTAGGAGAGAGTTGAGATTTCCCCGGCGACCGGCGCGGCCTCGCGGTGATTGCTTTTGTCTTACACATTTAGGGGTTTCCATACATACTTATTACATTAATGAATCATATTTTTCGTATAACACGATTGCCAGAGATTTTATCAGAAAAAAATAGACGTACCTATAATAAAAATTAAACTGTCGTTAGATAATTTTAAGCAAAACAAAAATATTGAGTTTTTACAACAATTATTTTGTGGGGAGTCTGCCTGTCTACTTCTGCTGCTAAGCTTTGGGATTTCTTTACTGGTTTAAGGACTTTGAGAACTGTGGTTAAAAGTGACATAATCTACTTTGTATTGTTTTTAGAATAATTTTTTAATCATGACTTTGACAAGTTTTAAGTACAGTTCAAACAACTAAAGTATAATTGGATACCAACAAAGTTGCAGATATTATAAGATATAAAGTGGTACTTAAGTTAAGTGGTAACGTACTAGTATATATGTCGCAGTGAAATGAGGATATTAGGAATTTCACGAAATCCCTCGGGATACCACGAAATCACGGAAGATGACGAATTTAATTATTAATTACGTCTTCTTACTAAAAATGTTTAGTGATATGACGTTTCACTAGACAAAATCTAGTAAAATGTTAAAAAAGCGGACATTAGAAAGAGAATTTAGTTACCCTACAATGAGTGAGGTAGAAGTTATACCTATTACCAGTAGAGAAACATGTTCAGAGCAGAAAAAAAGAGTTCTTTTCTAAGGAGGACTTTGATCGGGAGATTCAAAAAAATTCGGAAGGAAAAAAAAGAGTGACAAGCCATTGTGGAGTGCAGAAAGGATTAAAAATGTAATTAAGCTTGTTGAAGAATATAAATCGGCGCCGTTTTTTCAAATTTTTTTTCAAAACACAAACATTACAAAGTTTTATGAATGTAGTTATAGCTTGGGTTGGTATAAAATATTTTGATTTAAGAGTAAATAGCATTTTGTCTCGTCCGCCATGACCGGTTGATTCATGACACTCTGTGAGAACACGATAGTAATCTTCAGATTAAATAATTTCAACACTTGAATCTGATTCCGATTGTCTTTTCAAAATTAAAACTTTTGACTGGCCAATACTCATTATATCATATTTTGTACCATAATAATATTGCTTCTAATTACGTGATTTATTCAAAATCGGCGCCGACTTATATTCTTCAACAAGCTTAATTACATTTTTAATCCTTTCTGCACTCCACAATGGCTTGTCATTTTTTTTTCCTTCCGAAATTTTTTGAATCTCCCGATCAAAGTCCTCCTAAGAATCGAACTCTTTTTTCTGCTCTGAACATGTTTCTCTGCTGGTACCAGGTACCACTTCTACCTCACTCATTGTAGGGTAACTAAATTCTCTTTCTAACGTCCGCTTTTTTAACGTTTTACTAGATTTTGTCTAGTGAAACGTCATATCACTAAACATTTTTAGTAAGAAGACGTAATTAATAATTAAATTCGTCACCTTCCGTGATTTCGTGGTATCCCTAGGGATTTCGTGAAATTCCTAATATCCTCATTTCACTGCGACATATATATATTAGTATATATTAACCTGATAAAGCAGTTCATAGACATGTGAATTCGCGTCCACACACTGTTTGCAAATGTAAACAATTTCTCAAATGAACTTTTCGTGGCCTCGATTGGGGTACACTGTCCAGTAAAGCAACGGCAATAGAAACTATACTTTATATTCTACGAAATAAGATTCATTGTATATCAACTTTAGTACTCTCTATAAAGCGATTATCGGTTACGATGAAAGTCTACATCAAACAGCAGTCGTAAATTTTGATGGAGTTGCTTTTATTGATGTTTGTTTGTAGCTCACTCTGCGCCGCCCTTCATTACTCTGTACATATTAGCCCCATATTTATGAGGCTAACTCTTGCGCAGGTTTGAATATTCATCAGAGTGACTTTAAATCGCATAATGCTTAGTGATCGGAATATTTCGATATTATCCGTAGCTTCGAGTCTGTTTGTACATACACTACGCTTGTACACGGCACTTACAGTGGAAATATATGTAATATTCATAAGGTTATAATAATCATAAGGTTACACTTGAAATCTGTGATAAGTAAGTCCAAAAAAGTACTCAATTATAATTCTAGATATCTTTCTATTGTACCTTTCACTAAGTCTAGATTTTTCTTCATCATCATATTCAGCCTGCGTTGGTCCACTTCTAGACTTAGGCCTCATCTATGGTAAGCCATTAATCTTTAACTCTACGCATTTAGCCGCGGCCAGCCACTTTGTGTATATCTTCACCGTTCAGTAATTCAAATATTTCTCCTCACTCATTTCGTCGAATGATATATCATTATCATTATAATTAAGTTAAAACTATCATCGACCAAATTAAATTCAAATATTTATATTAGCCGTATATTACACAAGCGGCCCACGCCGAAACATTGTATAATACAACTAATAATTCGGAGGTTAAATGCAAGGTCGCCCATTCATGACAGTTGAATGAGTTAGTTGTCATTCAGTTTTGGACAATTAGAGATTTTAAATCTAGTAGTAAGTAAATAAAAAAATAAAAAAACCTGTATTTCCTTATCCTTTCCATTACAAATGTTGGTATTTGTTTGTTAGTGTTTAATTAGTAAGTTAATGCTTATTTTCTAAATGTTAGTAAGAGTTAGTTTTTACTATTATGGATATAGACTCCTCCTTGGGTGAAGGCCTCTTCCAGTCCTTTGTACTCACCTCTGTCTTTACCGATAGTTAGCCAGTCCTGTCCTATTAGTTCGTTTATATAGTAGTAGGTTTAAGCGTCGTTAAAACGACCTTATTATTATAATGTTACATGCCAAGTGCCTGGTTCGAGTTCCGAGTCAGGCTTTTATTATTTTGCTTTTAATGATTCTAAAATGTACAGGTATGTAATTACGAGTTAAATCTGTAATTATAAATTATTTTTGACCGATTTAAAAGGTCCTCAAATTGGTCAAGTGTGTCCTTACGTACCTTTTTACTTTGTTTAAAAATAGCTTGTCATTCTTTGGTCCATTACGCGGAGTGTGCTCATTGTTGCGTGTATTAGATTATTAACTAAAAGGTTAGTCGTCATACTCAGGCTGAGATATTACTCGTATCATAGACAGTGCCATTGCACTAAATATGAAGGCAAACAGTACCTACTAATGTTACAAAATAATGTATAATGTTTAAAACAGTATACGAAAATTCTATCGGTCTGTCAATCCGGCTTATCTCTGAAACGGCTGGACAGATTTATACAGGACTTTAACTAGCAGATAGCTGATGTTATATCATTGAGTAACTTTTACTAGGTACTGTGTAGTTAAAGAAAGAATTCAGATTGCAATTGTAAGTTGCTAGTTGGAAAATATGATATTTATTTAGTGTTACCTATTTAGAGTAGCAACGTTAGGGTAAGCCCTAACGTACCTAGGGGGTAATAAGGTACCCTTAGTATCAGAAAAGGGTTGCATACCATATTAGAATTTCATTTAAAAAGATATAAATGTAATTTAAGCTATTTGATTAATTGATTTTCACAATCAGTGTCAAATCAACAATGAATCGCAAAAAATATGTTCTCACGGTGTTTGATCTGCTTTTGGCATTTAGCAGGAAGCGACAAAAGTGAGAGTTGGAAGCATCAGCACGTAGCGTGACCCACATGCAGTGAAATGTTCCTTTAGAACTGATCATTACATATAGAAATGTTATTAATACTTTCTTACCCGAATATTTGACTTTAAAAATTAAACTTTATATTTTTGGACATTTTCCGCGGATTGATTTTGATTTTTAGAATGTATTTTATTTTAAAATACTGTGTTTCCCATGATTGATGTAAGACCTTCAAAACATTAGGAACTTAAAATCAAAATTTTCGAATTTTTGTCATTGTGTATTTTTATTTTTTATGTTTTTTTAAAGATCGAGAGAATAATTAATTGAGAGTGTGTATCTTTTAAGTTTTGGTATTTACTGACTTACCTAAAAGTTTCATATATGAGTAAATTGTACATTTTTATGTATATTCGCCTTATATCTAATTATAGTTTATAATTAATAATTAAAAAAATCATTATCGACTGCATGTATTGTAGCTCTGATGGCTCTTTTCAAAAAGTATTCTGTTCTATGTAAATTAGTCACGACGATTGCAAAAAGAACAAACAAAAGGTGAAAACGCGAAAGTCATGTCAGGATTTCTTTAAACTCTCTTTTATTTGTAATGGGTGACTGAACTAGGTGAGGAAATTGAAATCTACTTATAAATATGATGGAAAATATAAAGTGCTTATAAAAAATTAAGGAAATGTATCCCACATTTCCTGCATTCGGACTTCGCCAAGTATGTTTGAAGAAAAATGCACACTGGATTCTAATGTATTTGAAAAATAATGAAACCCTTGAGGTAAATAGGTATTATACTCATAAAACTTATTGGTTTTTAATAATTATAATTAATGTCTAAGCGACGCCAATAGATTATGCTTATAATGCTAATAAAATCAATACATAACGTTTAGATGATACTGATGTTAAGAGTATTGTACCTACCTATAACATTATAATATTTTTCTGTAAAAGAAAAATCTACCAAATTTTACTCTTTCATACATTTATATGTTAGCTAAAATCAGTACGATTTGAAATAAACTAACGAAGACTTCAGCTTCGAATAAAGGTTCAACATATTCTATTATATTTAATCTAAAAGCTTTATTTAAAACAACCATATATTATTCATAAGCTCCTCCAATGTTAGAGTGTCGCTAAAGAATAAATACAAATATTTATAGAACTCTACCCAACTAAGTGAAGTATAACGTTGGGATTGTGTGATACATAAAACACGTGAGTGCGTGCGTGCGTGCGTTATGCATGTGCGCGTGTGTGCGTGCACGCACAGGAGTAAATAAAAAGTTTCATTTTTTATTGGTATTTTAAGAAATATAATGTACCTCATTATGTGCTTTGACAACCTCTACTGTTACTTAGTTCGTCCCTAGGTACCCTCGTTAGTTTATATTACAAACTTTGTTTTTTTTTTATTAATTAAACCTTTCGTGTGCCTTTAAGGCATACACACAAAAAAAATGCCGAATTGGTTGAGCCAATATTGAGTTTTGCGCTTAGCAACGTTCATTTTTATTATTTATATAGATTAACATATCGTTAACCTTACCTTTTTTGTTTCATTTCATTTATTAGTTCATTCGTTCGTATTTAATAACTAAACTTTCAATCAAAAAGTTGCAAAACCTTTTCCATTTATACTAAAGAAAAACCATGTAATTATAATCTGTTGTAAAAGCTAGTAAAAGGTAATTTCAGTTGAAGTTTAAAATAATAAAGTTTTAAAAGCTATATTTACGGTATCGCAAATTGCTACTCAGAAGTAACTTTCGCCGTTGCACAAGTCGCCTATATTAATATTGCCTTATAAGCTGACAATTTTAGTAATTTCTCTTTTAAATTAATGGTTGTAGTAAAATATTTCATCGACATTTTGTAGCCGTTTAATTACAAGTGACAGTGCGCTTGCGCAATCAGATACCGCAATAATTGTATGCGAGTATGGAAATTATATAAAATGCCTCGTTGGTATAGTGCATGTATCGTGTACGGCCGCAGATCCATAGGTTCTGGGATCGATTCCCGGGTAAGTTCAGTAATTGATTATTTCATTCAAAAAATTCTAAGTAACACTTCTATACCTCGGAAAGGACATATCGCCACGGCCTTGCCTTAACTCTTATCGGTCGTGTAAGTATTATAGACAAAAATTCACGTGTATAAAAGGAATAGAGAGTGCTCTCCGTAAGATTAGCCGTTATATCCAAAATCCGTCAGAAAGAGAATATTATGTAAATTATACCTTTATATTGAAAGTGCCCGAGAGCCTTAGACTTTGCGATGATAGATGCAAGATTATGGGCTCGAAAACGTTAGACATAATACTATTTCAGATTTACGCGAATATTTTGATACTTTAGATGAAACTGTCTTTTCGGATTTTTGAAGTTATGGTCGCATATAACTTTAAATAAGTCCTCTTAATGTCAAGTCGTTTTAGTTTTTCAATCTTAATGTTTTTTAAAATTTCAAGATATTTGTTTATTGATAAACCGAATAAAATTATTACTATTTTTATTTAATTAAATGACCTTACTTACAGAAATTTAACTAGAAACAAGTTATACTTCACTGACATACGGACTTAATTAATTAATAGAGTCATGACTGAATGGTGTAAGACCACGAAATTTTATTTTGAAATAAAGTCAATGAACCTCTCTATACTACGTGACATTGAGGAACTAAATTCAAATAACCGGCACGCTTCGAAGCCATTTTGTAGAAAAATAAATTGATAGTTAAAAATAAAACGAAAATATAAATTAATCTTACTATAAAGATTCACAAGAAATTAGGATCGACTTAGTATTTAATTTTACTTAATAAATATAAATAAAAACTTATTCGCTAACACATGGTTTTACTTAGATATTCTCAGTACCCAAAACATAAAACTAAATTCCAAACAGCATCCAACGCTCTGGGACCGCCCTCAATCTGCGAGTCATTCATACTTGTAGCAAGCAGCGCGTGCTCCCGGGATGGACGAGACGTTGTTTCCATTCTCAAATAGTAGAAAGCAAATTGAATATTTCTATATAGAGCCAGAAAGCTATAAAGTTTATGGACGGACGAATCCACGTAACGAAAAAATAATATATGTTAATCTTATATAGATATATAAAATTGAAATGTCTGTTTGTAAAGTCAAAATATCTTAGTAAGAACTATGGTTATACCGTATATAATTATATACGGTACTCATAAGAAAACACATTTTTTATTTTTGTCTTTCTGTCTGTGTTTGTTAAGGCTAATCTTCGATCGACATTTACATCAAATATACATCAAGATATCTAAAACGATGGAAGAATTATTTAAGAAAAACAGTGAAACTACATTATTTTATTTTTTTAAATTAAAATATTGACTATGATAGCTGAGAATATTCTTCAAATATTAATTAAAAAGTTAAATTATGCGACGAGAATGAATATAGGTAAGTAAAGCGAAGAAAAGTGAACAGTATTTAATCAAAGCTTATTCAATAATCGCAATGGTTCTTAAGATTAGCTTATTACCTAGAGCTTCGGAATATGCGGGCTTAATTTTACTTTAATAGCTGACAAGATTACTTTGAACTGTTAGGTTGCTTATGTTTAGATTAAAGTGTGATTGATGATATAAATTTCATAATAAATCTCGTCAAGTGCGAGTCGTATATTCCCAAGTAGATGATAAAATGGCTTAAAAATGACTTTTATTAATATTTTCGTTTATTTAACGCTGTATACTTACACTACTAGTCTCAGTAAAATTATAAATAAATAAAATAAATATGATAGGACATAAACACACAGCACCATCTATTTCCATGGTAACCTATGAGGCATGTGTTATGGATACCGGATAGTTGATCCCCTACACAATAAACATATATAACTTTAAATACATAATATTATAAAGATAAACCATAAAGTACTAGCATTCGAGCTCGTCACATGAATGCCCCAGCAGGACTCGAACCCTGACTCGAACTAGATCGCCGACACAAATAAGGTCTATTAGGTACTCTTACTAGTGAGCACGGCCCATATCATTTTTATCAAGTGCATTTAAAGAATATGCATCGTACTGAGTAAAATTCCATAGCCATATGTATGGAATCCCAAAATATAATCCAATTACACCTTTTAGAATTTATTAGCACATAAAATATGAGATTTTGTAATAAGCAGTCAATATCCGTCCGAAGCGCGGCTGTTAATGTGATTAGAATACTCTCGACCTCGATTCTTTACGATATTCCGATCTTCTTCAATTGACTCGCTGTACCGAATCTAATCTATATGAATGAAGTCGGTCGAGGCCAATGGAACTTTAACGGGAGATTAAATTGTGATAGATGCTAGTTTGCGTTTAACTAGATGTTTTATACCTACCTACATCCTACATAGATCATAAATAAGAATAGAGGTATCTATCTAGTTATATATAATAATATAATGTTGGACATTATTACACACAGCGCCATCAAGTTCCGTGATAAGCTACGAAGGAAGCTTGTGTTACGGATACCAGATAGTTGATATACTACATATATAAGTTTAAATACATATATATAATAAACCCATGACTGGAGTAAAAACATCCGAGTTTAACAAATGAATGCCCCCAGCGAGACTCGAACCCGCGACCGTTGGCGCAAGAAAGTAGGGTATCTACAAACTGCTCCAAACGTGTCGTCAAAGTCAACAAATCTAGTATAGTTCTACGAAACGACGAAATTCAGCGATAATGATTTTTCTTCACTGATAACACAAATACAGGATAAAAATGTACAAAAAGAGCCCTTGGAGCTTTGAGGCAGGTTTCGGGTTCGAGTCTCAAGTTGGGTCGAATGACTTATTCTCTCTCGCTCATAAAATAATATGAGGAAATACAAAATGTACACTATATTCTCTCGCGTGAGTGCTTTCAATATCTTTAAAATCGGTCTAACCGTATTAAAAATTCTTGCATATCGAAAGGCATAACCAGGTCAGCAATAAAAGATGCATTCGGGCTATTTTTATAAATGCGAAAGCTTATAATATGTATGTTTTAGTTATTGGTATTTCTCAACGTTGAAATCGCTGGACTGACTTTTTAGTCCAATAATATAGACTAGGTATGGCAGTGGGAGGGTGAATATTTCATTTCATGCATATTTTACATTTTTTTTTTGACGAATCAAATATTAAGCCTGATGGTGTTGTTTATTATTTTTTTGTACAATATATAATGAAAATAAACTAAATATGAAGGAGGTACAGTAATGTGACGTTTAGTATTGAAGATATAGGGCTTTGTGTTTTTTAATAAACGGTAATGAGATTAGCACGAACGGTAATTGATATTTAGCTAATGGTAATGAGATTTATTCAAATGGTGATTAGAAATATATTAAAAAGTATAACATCAGAGTACTTTAATCAGCATTTTATTCGTTAACAATCAAATATGATTTGTAATAAGTAACAAAGAGGAAACATAATTAGTATAAATAATCAAACGCGTATAATATAAACAATCATAAAAAAGGAATTTAAGGAGTGAACTCAAAGTAAATAATAGAAATTGTCAATTTTTATTTGTAACAATAAACACTAATCGATTTATAATTTTCATGTACCACTGCAACTTGGTGTGTTAGCACTTTTACTCACCGTTACGTCAAGACAGAGCAAAAGTTTTCTTTGGTAATATTCATTACTGTTCCTGTGACATGTTTAGAATACATTTCTCCCCTACCACTGTGAAAGCTGCTCTTAAAATGTGAGTAACTCACCAATGCCCTCTACCACTAAAACTTGCCAGTATTGCTCTCTACTGGCTCGCGACCAGTTTCATATCGAACTTGATGGCTAAATGTCCCAGTCGCAGATCTGTTCAAAGCCAGCCCCTTTCCTAAATTCCGATGATCTCGGCGACCTCGGGATCGGTATTTAAGTGAAGTCCATCGCTTCTGTTTAAGTGTGTCGTGTTGGCATGGAGTCCATGGAGACCTGATGAAACGCTCTACCGCTGGCCGCTCGTTTGTTTGTACCCAGATCTATCCCCCATGCCTGCAAAATACACAGTTTGAATGAGCAGATATACACATACTGAATATTTTTATTTAACCCGAGTCCGCCGAAATCTCAGAATTACTTTTTTCCCCCTTTTTGACACACTATGGTTGCAACAAACGTAAGAAAAATTTGCACAGCGGCCACCCCTTCCGCGTTTAATGTGGACTTTTGCAACAAAAAGGCACTCCATTCCAACCTCAATGCTGTCCATCACTATCTTGAAACAGATAAGCCGGTCTTACTTTTTTTAATGGGGACAGATATTGTCCTGCCGATACATCTTGCCTAAAATATCCTAGTTACAGCTTGGAACATGTCTTTCTGCCAAAAGTTGGGATTTGTACGTTCGTCAGGGAAGATATCACTCTGTTGTCGCCACCCCGTCCTGACCTGTCAATTTTATGGTCACGTATAAAATATGGGGGACATACTCCAATATAGACGTGTATCTCATAGTGGAAACGCCGAAATAGACCGACCCTTCGGACATCCAAGAAGGGTCAGATTTCCTATTCCAGCTATATCCCTGCGTGGAAGTTGTGATCCTCGGAAATTTAATGCCATGTCCAGTTTACACGTCATTTGGAACAGAAAGCCAAATTGGCTTCCAAAACAATAGTAGTGCTTAACGGAGCGAAATAGTATTTCAGTTCCTGTTCTTTATAAATCACAGGTTCACCCTCTCATGATGCTGTTATGATCTCTGGGCTGGCACTCCTCAATACCAACTTCTTCCATGTGACAAGCCATTCATATTGTCGATGATCCCATACTAACATACGACTTAGAACCCTTAAGCTTTCGGATAGATGTTGCTCTCTATGTGCATTCTTTCGTCTGTATAATGGAATGTTCTGACGAACTTTTTGATGTGATGCCACCGTCGCGTTTCTGTCACCGCTCTCTTCCCCGTCGGGTTGATGTCATCCTTATATATTACATGCCTGGCATCCCAAAAATGAACATGCATCTCGCTCCTTTCTGCCCGCACATGCAAAATGTGCAATGATCTTCCTCCTGGGGTTTTCTCTGAGCGCTTTTATGTGGGGCACTCTCAACTCCTGTCATGTTGCAGGTGTCTAGGGGCAACAAACTTACCATCACCAGCTAACGCGGATTTTTAACTCGTTTTCCCCTTACTGTTAAAAATAATGGTCTCTCACCATTTTTTCTTTGCTGTCTTTTGCTTCTTGGAGTCATATCACCAATTGACAGAAAGGAACGCCTTTCATCTTATACATATATTTTTGGCCTCCTTTTTTTTCTAGAGCATGTAAGACTGGGTTCAATTTAATATCTTTTTCTGTGAGTTACTTTAGCCCTTAATCTGGTTTTTTTTTGGTTTTTTTAAAAACAATTAAAGTATGTGGGGGTCAAACAGACAAATAGAACCAAAATAAAAGCCTACTAATCTAATTTCCGAAAATGCGTCACTTAACATTAATTATAAGTATAATTGTTAATTTATATGGTTAAGGTTTCATCAAATCTTAACATTAAACTCATTACCGTTACTTTCTTCTAATCACCATTCGACTATAAACGAATGGTAAATAATGGTAATTAGAAGTTTGGTAATTAGATTCATCAATATATGCGGTTAAATACAGTTTTTTTAAAGAGTCATGGATTTATGCAGTCTATTGTTTAAAAGATATCCTATTGTTGGTTACATCTAGCTAAAATTAAATAAAAAATAACCAATATATTACCTTTTATAATCGAAACGGTATGTAGAAATATTCCAAACCACACCAAATTTTAACCGGAGAAACTTATTTCATTTTGCCGGTAACAGTCTTTCATGCGTGTATCCTGCTCTATTGCAGAGTGTCGACTGATGCCGAACGTTTTGTGAGAATGAAGGTACATAGTGATGCGAAAGTATTAAAATATCCACACAAACATGTCGCTGAATGGTAATTATGAAGAAGTGTAAGGACATTTTTTAAAGTAGTAAAAAGTTGTTTAAAACTGTTCTTTCATGAATAATAAAATTATAAAACATAGATTATTTAGTCTTTTATCATAAATATATATGATAACTTATTCTTTAAGGACAGTTTTTTAGTAAAATATTTTGATTAGGTCAAATCTGGAAAAAGGACACAAATGGTAATTAGATTTTACGACTTTGTTAATTTTTTTTACACATACCTAATAATAATATACATATTCAACGAGTTGCGTCCATTAGAACCCGTAGCTTATTAAAAATAAATATTATCATCTTCAAAATATTTTAACGTTTTATACATTCTTTATGGCCAGAACTGTAATATGGTGTCTTATGGTGTAGAAAAACATCGTGAGGCTACCTGCTTGGATATGGACCTAGGAAGTTTTCGAAAGACATGTGAAGTCTGCCAACACGCACTTGGCCAGCATGGTGGACTATGGCCTGATCCCCCTGTACTGAAGGAAAGCCCATGCTCAGCAGTGGGACGCTGCAGTGAAAGACTAGGAAAGAGGAAAGTCGCTTCTATACGTATTTATTTATTTATTTATTTATTTATTTATTAGGTTTATCAAGTTGTTACAAATACAGTACATGTTACACATTATAGACCATGATATATTAAGTTAACAACTTATAAAGATAAACACCACAAGCATAATTACAGATAGGAAACGTTACTATGACAAAAAAAAATTAAACAAAATAATAAGAACAAAAACACATGTAAGTAATAGAAAATAAATATATGAAAAAAAGCAACAATAAAAAAAAACATACAAACATGACAAGATTATTGTCTCACAGCTGGGGCTACTTCAAAGACAGTAATGTTTTTTTAATTTTGCTCGGGGGATCAGTAAATATGTCAAATTCTCTAGCACAGTTATTAGCTAATCGACTAAGTCTTGGAATGGGTGAGTTCGCTCCAAGTACGGTTCTACGAAGAGGAAGTGAAAAAGGAGAGATGGGATTACGAGGACTTCTTGATGGTATGTTAATGCGTAATTGTGCAAAAATGTTAGGACAGTCACAAATAGCGGTTATGATTTTGGAAAGAAAAATAATATCTAAAGCATCTCTTCGTTCTGAAAGTGATTTCATTTTGAAGTGTGTCAACCTATCTTTATAGGACTTCTTTCTGTCCAAGATTCCTTCTGAGTGAGTGAGATGCCAAAGAAATCTTTTTTGTACTCGTTCTAACCGCAGTGAATGTGTGGAATAGTGTGGTCTGGAGACCGTAGTACACTGTACTAGAGACTGTACTACAGTATTCAAGTAGACTTCTTACGTAACTATTATATAATTTGATTTTTGTATGGGATTTGAAAATTTTACAATTACGTAGGATAAAACCAAGTGTTCTTGAGGCTTTACTAACAATACTAGATAAATGGTCTTGAAATGTTAACTTACTGTCAAAGATTACGCCCAAATCCGTAATACAATTGCGGATATTATGCATAATACAACATGAACTAATTAAAAGTACATTGGTATGCATAAAATCATTCAATTGCTTCACTTTAATAATAATTAGTTAGATTATAATTTAGTTAATGGTTAACTTTTATCAAATGATAGCAAAATCAACTCTAAGAGGATTAGTTTAACGAAGAAAGCCGGGTGTATCGATTCAATTAATTACAAATCGGTATGTAAGAGTGAACGTCCTCGTGTACATGCGGACGTAAATCCTATTAGTAGTTAATGATCGAGGACGCCGAGCGACGCCTGATCCACGATAATACCACCATGGAAGGAAAAGGATGTTAAAGCAAATCATTTTAACGGTTTTTAATCGACTTTGTATCTCCATGGATTTTTTGTAGCTTAGTACCTTACAGTATTCTGCCACAAATAAAAAATACCGATTTTAAGTTGTTATGAACATGATTGAATTATAAACCATGAATATTTTTATAGTGAACAAATCTATACTAAAATTATAAAGCTGAAGAGTTTGTTTGTTTCTTTGTTTGTTTGGTTGGTTGAAAACGCTCAGGAACTACTGGTCCAAATTAAAAAAATCTTTTTGTGTTGGATCATTTGTTTATCGAGGGTGGCTATAGGCTATATTAAATCACGCTATGACCAATAGGAGCGGAGTATCAATGAAAGATGTTGCAAAAACGGGTGAAATATATATATTTTTTGATTTTCAGCCTTTAGAACGCGAGCGAAGCCGCGGGAAAGTCTAGTATATTATATAAAGAATAAATGGTATATTACGAACAATAACCACATGTATGGCATTAACAATATACGTTACAAAAAGAAACCACAGTCCACAGCAGTCTGCATACTGATAAGTGAACACGATGCACGTAAGAGAAGACCTTGTTTGTTGAAGGGTGTGGTAGAGTTTTGTAATAGTGTAGTATCAAAATTCGTTTCATGTTCAAAATTTGTTCCGCGGAACGAATAAAAATTCACATATTAACTGAGAGACCTTCCACTTAACTCATGTTATATTTGTAAATGAAACTTTTTTGTCGTGGATTAATTTGGAGAGAGACCTCTCTCGTGACCATGATTGCTGTAAAGCATTCGAAACGTCGGGAACCACAAATCCAAATAAATCCGCGACAAAATCCGAAAAGATAGTTTCATTTATGTAATGTAAAATATTCGCGTAAACCTAAGAAAATATCATGTTATATTTACTAGTTATTTTTGTAATAATGAAACCTATGAAAATTATCTCATAATTAGTGACAAAAATACCATTTAAATACCAAAAGTAATACTGATTATTTTGCTAGGACCAAAACTTCATTGTTGTGGTAACATATTGTCGCGGAATATAGTGCGAACTCGTCATAATAGCACGCTTGTACCATGCCTTACAACAGCGAATGTCAATTTCTAACTTTTGACAATTAGATAACGCATTTTCAGGAACAATTTGGAAGTTACTAGAAACATTTTGAATTTTCGATACTAGAATGTTCTAAATTTACGCATATAAAAAGGCCGGCAGTGTGTCGAGAGATCAGTTGACGTTCGGAGTTAAGTGAAGATTACGAAGAGATACGAAATAGTGGAAAAGTGAAGAAAAGTACAGTGAATTATTAAAAGTGGTGGATTATAGTGCTCAGAGACTAAATTAAACTAGTGCTGTGTACAGACTGCGCGTGTACATAAAGTGTAAATAAAACATCTTAAGTGCGAGAACGCTTTTAATTTCCGATCCCGAACCCGTAGTACGTAACAACTGGTGTCAGAAGTGGGATCGGAAATGCCGTTAGTACCGAGGCACGAGAAGGAAGGAGTCACTACACGCGCAATGGCAGAACAGCAAAGGGAAGATTCTGGCCCTAGCACATCAAGGGATGAGTCCGCGGCTCCACAGAGCACCACGCCAGACATGAACGCCCTTCTGCAACAAATGGCGTTCATGATGCAGGAGCAGGCTCGCCGCGAGGAAGAGCAGGCTCGCCGCGAGGAAGAACGTGCACGCCGCCAGGAGGAACAGCTGCGCGCACTCCAAGAGGAGCAGGCTCGCCGCGAGGAAGAGCAGGCTCGCCGCGAGGAAGAACGTGCACGCCGCCAGGAGGAACAGCTGCGCGCACTCCAAGAGGAGCAGGTTCGCCGCGAGGAAGAGCAGGCTCGCCGCGAGGAAGAACGTGCACGCCGCCAGGAGGAACAGCTGCGCGCACTCCAAGAGGAGCAGACTCGCCGCGAGGAAGAGCAGGCTCGCCGCCAGGAAGAACAGCTGCGCGCACTTCAAGAGGGCATTCACAAGGATGTCATAGCCGCTCTTCAACAGAATACGGTAAGGGTGGAAGTCGTTGAAAGAGAAGTTGAGGAACTAAAGACGACACTCGTCACACACGGTGAAGCTTTAGACGAGCACGACTCAAAACTCTCTAAAATGGAGAAGAGGATGGATTACTTGGAAACTCAGAAATTACCGCGTGGTGCCGACATTAGCTCATCATCAGCAAAGATTTTCAAAGTCCCTCACTTTGACGGCAAATCTTCTTGGGCCGCATTCAAGATCCAGTTTGAAACGATCAAGGAGACAAGTGGATGGACAGATGATGAAGCCCGATCTGCCCTTACCGTCGCTCTTAGAGAGGAGGCTCTAAATGTATTGGAGGCACTTTGTGCTAGCGATCCTGGCAGGAAGACCACATACAGTGAGCTACTTAACGCTTTAGAGTCGCGGTATGGTGATAGTCATCTAGAGCACGTGTACAGAGCTCAAATTAAAGACCGTACACAACGAGCCAATGAAACTCTGCAGCAGTGGTCCATAGAGATTGAGAGGCTCGTACGGAAGGCATATCAATCCTCGCCATCCACCATAGAAACTATTCTTCTTCAGGCTTTTGTAGACGGGATTCGCGACTCAGAGGTACGCGCTGCTGTACGCCTAAGACACCATACGAGTCTCAAGGAAGCTGTCGCTCACGCTTTGGAGGTTGAAGCTGTGCGCCATGACACAAGAGCTTGGAAGGTGAGGGAAGTAGTCACTGCGGAAGGATCATCCACCCGGAGACGTATTTTTAACCCAAGATGCTACGAGTGCGGTGAGCGGGGCCATCTCAGAAGTAACTGCCCTAAAATATCAAACGTTCGGAGGCAGTCAGATGCGGCTGTGTCGACTTCTGACCCGCCACAGGAAAACTAATTCCAGCCAGGGCTGCGGGGTGGGCGCTGGCCGGGGAATCTTCTACCCCACAAATAGTAGTAAAGCAGACAGTGGATGGAAACACCTTAGTAATACATGGCGCAATTAATGGAGTAGCATGTAAACTGACGCTGGATACCGGAGCATCACGAACCATCATTAATAACCAAAAGCTAAAACACATTGCGGACGAGAAGTTGCAAAACATAAAGCATATCACTCTCATGACAGCCACCGGCCAGCGCGTACCTGTCTGGGGGGAAAGGAAAATTGCTATCAAAATTGGGGACAACATTTATTGGCATAAAGCAATAGTCGCAGATATCGTCGATGATTGCATCATTGGATTGGACTTTCTCCAAAATTACCAGTGTACGATTGACATGAAATATGGAGTTTTAAAGTGCAGAAATAGAGAAGTACCAATAAGTGGTGGAATTCACGGAAAAGTTAGTTGCTTGAGAGACACCGCCCTTCCACCAAGATCACAGACTCTAGTACCTGTCGCTTTACCTCAGAACAAGTCAGGTAGTCAATGGTGCTGCGCTATCATAGAGAAGTGTGAAGATGAGAGCTCGTGGATCCCGGCAAGAGTTATTGTAGGTAAAGCTTCCACATCCATGATTCCAGTGCTAAACCCTAGTAACTTTACTCAAACCATTCAGAGAGGCGAAGTTGTGGGAACTTGCGAAGAGATAGCCTGGTTAAACAGATGTCAACCGAACGTGAAGGTACCGAACAAGGATAGAGAGCAAGCGATGAAACTTATCGAAGACTGTAAAGAAAATCTCACAAGTTCACAGAAGACAGAAGCTGAAAATTTACTGTACCGATATTCAGATTTGTTTTCCAAACATGAGAACGATATAGGAAGAACCGGCTTAGTGAAGCACAAAATCAATACAGGTGATGTTGCGCCTATCCGACAGCGACCTAGACGAATTCCATGGGCCAGGGAAAAGGAAGTGGACGACATGATTCAAAACATGAGAGAGAACAACATCATCGAACACTCCACTAGCCCTTGGTGTTCTCCGGTAGTACTAGTTAGGAAGAAGGATGGTTCTACAAGGTTTTGCATCGATTACCGCAGACTCAATGATGTGACCAAAAAGGATAGTTATCCCCTGCCTCGAATCGACGACACCTTAGACACTCTAAGTGGTATGAAATGGTTTTCAACTCTCGATTTGAAGAGTGGCTATTGGCAAGTGGACATGGACCCCGTGGATAAGGAGAAAACTGCGTTTTCAACTGGAAAAGGGTTATGGCAGTTTAAGGTTATGCCGTTTGGGTTATGTAATGCACCAGCTACATTTGAGAGGTTGATGGAACGCATACTCGCCGGATTACTAGGAGAAGCCTGCCTTGTTTACCTAGATGACATAATTATTGTGGGGCGTGATTTCAATGACCATCTTAGGAAACTCGAAGCAGTATTCGATAAACTAAGGGAAGCTAATTTAAAGTTAAGTCCGAAGAAGTGCATATTCTTCAGAAAACAAGTGAATTACCTTGGACACGTAGTTTCAGAAAACGGAGTAGAAACGGATCCTGAGAAAATCACCGCTGTAAAAGATTGGCCGACCCCTAAGGACAAGACGCAAGTGAGAGCATTTCTAGGATTGTGCTCTTACTATCGACGGTTTGTGAAAGGGTTTTCTGACATCGCCAAACCACTCCATAAGCTAACCGAGGAGAAGAGACCTTTCGTATGGGACCATAATTGCGAATTGGCCTTCCAAGAATTAAAGAAACATCTTTGCCAAACACCGATCCTCGGGTATCCAGACACAAAGGGAGAGTTTATTGTCGACACTGATGCCAGTAATATCGGTATTGGAGGTGTATTGTCCCAGCGGAAGGGTGAGCAGGAGGTGGTAATCGCATATTTCAGTAAGTCACTCTCTAAACCGGAAAAGAATTATTGCGTTACTCGAAGAGAGCTACTTGCTGTAGTAAAAACCTTACAACATTTTAAGAAATACTTGCTAGGACGCAAATTTTTGGTAAGAACCGATCACGCTGCCCTGAAATGGTTATTAGAATTCAAGGATCCCGAAGGGCAGGTAGCACGATGGATTGAACAACTTCAAGAATTCCAGTTTGATATAGAACATCGAGGGGGTAAAAATCACAGCAACGCCGATGCTCTATCTAGAAGACCCTGTGAAGACGACTGCAAGCACTGTCAAAGACAAGAGGCAAAGGAATTGGAATCAATTAAAGTTATTAGAACAGACTCGTTAGATGAACGTTGGAGTGATGAAGCCATGAGGAGAGCTCAAGAAGAAGACCGAGATATACGACCTATCATGGAATGGCTAAGTAGTGGTAGGCCAAAACCTAAGTGGACTGACATAGCACAGTACAGTACCGCTACGAAAAGTTTGTGGGCACAATGGGACAGTTTGCTGTTACACAATGGAGTATTGTGCCGGAAATGGGAGAAGACACGTAGAAATGATAGCCATCTCCAACTAGTGGTTCCTAAAATAAAAGTATCCGAGATACTTCGAGTCTACCATGATGGTTCTTCTGGTGGACACTTAGGGGTAAGAAGAACGTTAATCAAGATCAAGGAGCGATTTTACTGGCTGCATTGTCGAGATGATGTTGAGGACTGGTGTCGGAAATGCGTGCAATGTGCCTCTGTCAAAGGCCCGCAGACCAGAAGCCGAGGAGTAATGAAATTATACAACGTTGGGGCACCTTGGGAGAGAATCGCATTAGACGTAGCAGGACCATTTCCGATTACTAATTCCGGGAACCGATATATTTTAGTTGTGATGGACTATTTTACAAAATGGCCTGAGGCATTCGCCATCCCAAATCAAGAAGCAGTAACTATCGCAAATACTTTGGTAAAAGATGTATTTTGCAGATTCGGCGTTCCGTTAGAAATGCACAGTGATCAAGGAAGAAACTTTGAATCGCATATATTTCAGGAAGTATGTAAAATCATGGGGGTGCACAAGACTCGAACCACACCACATCATCCACAGTCAGATGGAATGGTTGAAAGGTTTAACCAGACTTTGGAACGCCATCTAGCTAAGGTTGTGGATAAACATCAAAAGGATTGGGACGAGTATTTATCATTGTTCCTGCTATCTTACCGGACTGCTGTACACGAAAGCATTACCATAACACCTGCTTTTGCAAATTTCGGAAGAGAATTGCGACTACCAGCGGATCTGTTAAGTGGTTGCCCGCCGGATACTCCCAGTTGCATAACAGAATATGCCAGTGAACTACGAGCGAAGATGATTGGTGTTCATGAGCAGATACGAAATGCAGGGCTACAAGCAAGTGAACGCATGAAAACTCGTTATGACCGAAAGGCGACAGGAACGAACTTCGAGGAAGGCTCATTGGTATGGCTGCATAACCCGGTGAGACGAAAGGGTAAATCGCCAAAGCTACAACCCAGTTGGGAGGGGCCTTACAAAGTTATAACGAAAATTAACGACGTCACTTTCCGAATTCAACGTACATCTAGAAGCCCGGCTAAAATCGTGCATGTGGACCGATTAGCCAAGTATCACGGCAACAACGATGCTCGAGACGAGCATGTCTTAGGAGGGGGTAATGTCGCGGAATATAGTGCGAACTCGTCATAATAGCACGCTTGTACCATGCCTTACAACAGCGAATGTCAATTTCTAACTTTTGACAATTAGATAACGCATTTTCAGGAACAATTTGGAAGTTACTAGAAACATTTTGAATTTTCGATACTAGAATGTTCTAAATTTACGCATATAAAAAGGCCGGCAGTGTGTCGAGAGATCAGTTGACGTTCGGAGTTAAGTGAAGATTACGAAGAGATACGAAATAGTGGAAAAGTGAAGAAAAGTACAGTGAATTATTAAAAGTGGTGGATTATAGTGCTCAGAGACTAAATTAAACTAGTGCTGTGTACAGACTGCGCGTGTACATAAAGTGTAAATAAAACATCTTAAGTGCGAGAACGCTTTTAATTTCCGATCCCGAACCCGTAGTACGTAACAATATCTACGAGTAAACCTACGAGTAACTAGTTTTAATACTGAGTTAAAAATATTTTTTTCATTAATTTAATAGAACCGACTTACAATGCTGTAAGCTGTACTTCGCAGGTATCGATATTTCGAGTCGTAGTTTCTTCAACCAGATACAAACCAACGAAAACCATTAAAATTCCATGTTAATATGATCATTGTTTTTATTATTAAGCAAAAAATAAAGGGCGAGTCATTTACGTAAATGGTTTTGTATTGCGAGTCAGTTACTCGACAGCCGTGATATCAAATGGACAATAAATATTAACTACAAGCCTTCCCCGCGGCTCCACTCGCGTTCTACAGGCTAAAAATCAAAAGAAATATTTTTGCTGCTCCTATTGGTCGTAGCGCGATGTAATATAGCCTATAGCCTTCCTAGATAAACGGAATAGCCAACACAAAAATATTTTTCAATTCGGATCAGTAATTCCTGGAATTAGCGCGTTCAACGTTCCACTCCCGTTCCCCTTTGAAGAACATGAAACATAGAAACAGACAAGCAAGCAAACAAACAAACAAACTCTTCAGCTTTATAATATATGTATGTTGATTACGTTACGTCCTATATGGTCTTAGTTTACTCTCAATAATCTACAGCCTTGAATGAAGAAGCTTTAGTTGATCCGATAATCTGTGACCTGACCGGATGGCCACAGAGACGTCACCAATCAATCGATTTACCGCTTGAACTTGAAACTATTTTAATAGTCAATTTAGAATATTAATAAAACCTTGTCTTTGCCAATTAAATATATACAGTAGGTTAGTGAGTGGTAATTGTTTGTATACTTGTAGATAGTACACTGTTTTCATATGTTTTTTTCGGTATTCTTAACATAGTTTTCTAAGAAGTGAGATAATTTTCCGTAGTTAAAACCAGCTACTTCCTAGCCAACAGATAGACAATTTTAAATACTATAGATTCAACCTGTCAATAAAATTATCTAAATTTACTACCCTATGCTAAGAAATACATTTATACTGAACTATTCTTATTCTTATGAAACTACTCATAAAATACTTTTTTATTTATTATTAGTCGTAAAATACTACTCGTTTTCCGCTTGAACTTTCTTGAGGTCTTTTAACAATATATTCGCGTGTTTTTTTCTATATTTTCGAAGTAGTATAATGGGAACTTTTTAATGTGTCTCAGAAACCCATAAACATAAAATACGTCGATCCTTCATTTCGTTGCTATTTGATCTGGCAAATTCACAAACACACATTTATTTATATAGATTTTTTTGAAAAAAAAAGGGAGATTAAGATAAAGAAATAATAATATTAGTCCCGCTGAGTTTATTTCGCCAGTTCTTCTCAGGTCTGTGACTTCTTCTTTCCGAACTTGTGGTAGACTCATGACGTTCAGTAAGAAATTGTAATAATTTTATGCTGAATAAAATATTTTGATTTTGATTTTTTTAATTTGTTTTCTGTATCATTCGTGAATTGATGATATAATGATAAAAAATAATGAAAAACGGACGATTCAAAAGAGCTTGTAAAAGAATATTTGAATACAGTATATTTTGATTTAGTTTGGTTTTTTAGGAAATAATTTGGAAAGTTCGGAATTGCTCCAATGTTTAATTACCATCTGCAGGAGAAAGTCGTTCGTAAATACATCTATACAAATGTAACAGACGGCGGCTAATGACTCGCAGCTTTTATACTAGTTAGTATTCAGATTAAATTGTGTATTAATTATAGTTATAATGTGTAAATTGGTGCAGAAAGTAATCAAAACATTTATCACAATCATGTTTTAACATTTATTTACCGCCGGCACGCCCTCGAATCGCTCAATGTCATTATATTCCAGCTAGTGTATGCCTCAGGCTTCGCCCGTGGCTTATTTTTATGTTTGTTTTACTCACGGAATTGACAAATAAGTGATTTTACTATTATCCTTAAGATCTTAACTTATTTAATCTATCTTAAACATTTACTAAAATTAAATTATTTTGTAAAATAACTATTTTTCTTATGAAGCTAAGTGATGTAGTTGACAATTCTGAAGAAAAGTATTCTTTCAGTTTTTTAGCAAATAAAAAATATTTTTTTATGAAAATCAATACATAATAGGTAACTATAAAATTTGTAATACAGCCATTCAAAAATTTAATATTAAATAAAACATAATATATTTTGATAACACTTATGCTGCGGCCACACTATCGCGATAACGCAAAGATTTGCGTTGTCGCGACTCGTCTGGCCAAAGAATTCGTCCTATCGCGAATCATCTTCGCAAATTCAAACAATTCTAGACTATCGCAACGTAGTGAAATTTTTTTTGATGTGGCCAAGAACGTTCGTCATGAATCGAACACGAATTTTTATCGCGACAACGCGACGACGAATCTTCGTTCAATATGTAGCCGTACAGTAAGGCGTTGTTAATATAAATGTAAAAGAAATGAAATTAATTTAATATAATTTATTTTCATCAAATCATTCTACGCTTCTTTCTTCTCAATGTCTTCATCAGAATATAGATGAGCCTGGCAAAGTTTAATCAGCTTCGAGCAGAACCAGAAGAACATGAGGATCAACAGCAGTATATCCAGGTTGTACCTCACTACGACGAAGGCCCTCTCAGAGGGACGGAGGTCCGCCGCGCCGGTGAGGGTAAACACTTGTAGCCAGTGCAGGAAGTCTTGCTTTGGTGAAGTAAGACGATGTCGGAGTACGGCTTTAGCAGATTCTATATTTTCTTTGTAACTAAAAAGGATTTATGATTTTAATTATGTTCAAAAATATGTAAATCTATACATCTAGGTATACATATAAATAAAAATGGAGTGTCTGTCTTTAGCTCAAATTGATAGATTTTCACTAAACGCTTATGAAAGTATATACGGTACTTACATTAAATAAAAGAACAATTTTTAAAATTTTTGTCTATTTGTTCCAGATAGTCTTTGAAACGGCTGGACCGATTTTAACGGGATTTAACTTACAGATAGTAACGTTATAAGGAGTAACTTAGGTTATTTTTATTTTAGAAATGTTTTCTTTAATTTAATTTATTTTAACTAGTGGAACCCGTAGCTTCGCTCACGCTAAATCTGGGGACGAGCCCAAGCGAAGCGAGGGTTTGTCGCTAGTTTTTATTATTTTAGAAGTAAAATAGTATAACAGTGAGGACATTTGCAGGACTTTAGCACTAAAACATAGAATAAAGTTATATCCCGACTTTGTAAAACTAAGACATATTTTGAGAGAAGACTGATTGTTTTACCAAACTGCAATAAGCACAGATATAGATAACTTTAAGAGGACGCACATAAGTATTATAATAAATGTTCGTAAATAATAATTTCTCTATTAACCTTGTATTAGTTAAAATCTTTATAATTCCTTTCTCTATTTTCCAAGACATCTCATTCACATCCACTCGGATCCCAAAGCCTTGTCTAACAATAGACTTTATATTAGAAGCTTGATCTGGCAACACCGGGATTCCCATGAGTGGCACACCATGGTGTACTGCAGCGATTATGTGCGCCATGTCGCCGTGACTCACGAACAATAGAGTATTTGGATGACCTATAAATCATAACAATATTTTTTATCTAAAACTTCTCTTCAGCCCTTTTTAACGTCCCATTGCTTGGGCACGAGCCTCCTTCAGTATGGGGGATCAGGTCAGTCCACCGCGCTGTTGGCAGACAATCTATTTATCTTATTTATTTTTTCTTTCAAGTACCAGGCGCGAACTAAGCGCCATATGAAATCGAAATGTGAAAAGAGCGTTTTAATAGTAGATACGTATAATATTAGATCTGGCTCCGCCCGGCTACTTTATTTACTACCCGGAGATTGAATCACCGTATGACCAATATTTAGAAAAATATCAAATTAGCAGTACTTTTAAACCAGAATAAATGAATATATTCATAATAATTATTATCAACACTTAGATACGATACACATAAAAGATAACTATTGTTACATAAAATAATAAACATATATAAGTTAAAGGTCTTACTTAAAATACTTTGCAGCGGCGGGTTTCTCATGATGTGAACGTTCTTCGGCAGGTTGAGGAGGATTTCGTCAAATTTCAGAATTACACTGAGTTTTGTTCCAGCGAACGCTTCGGTTAACTCTTGTATTAGGTTTTGATGTTCGTCGTGTTTAATTAAATAAGTTTCCAACTCCACGTATATGACGCCTTCCACTGAATCATCCAGTAATTTTTTCAAGTTCTGTAAAATATCTGTTATGGAAATTTCTTTTGGTGTTAAGTTTAGTTTAGTAGTTTATTTACACTTAAATGGAACATAGCATATATTATGTTTAGTCAAATTAGTTCACTTATATATTGCTCATGTTAAAAATATATTTTCTAAATTCCTCAAAAATTATAAGTATTTTTTCTGTTTTCATTACAAAAAAAAACCTGGTGATTTTAACAAATGTTATAAAGTCGGTCTTTACTAAAGCCATTGTCAAGCATCCTAACCTTTGGTAATTGTGGAACACGATCTGATAAATGGTGTCCTCCGATATACTTGGCGATGGGAGGTAGAGACCACTTGTCTCCAAACAACGCGTGCGAGTTAATTAATAGCGCGGAGGCATTGTACACTAGAAATTCGTAATTTGGCAAAAATATTCGTTTGCTTTCAAACGGAACTCGATAGCAATCTTCATATGCTGACATTTCTGTGGTACTGAAGTGGTAGCTAAAAAAATAAAATCAAAATATTGAGCTTTATGATTGTACAGTTCATTCTAAGATAAAAAAATAAATGGTTAAAATTTGCCAAGTTTTAGTGAAACTTGCACGAGATGTTTCAAATGCATTTAAGATAAACGTCTTTTATATCAGTAATACAAACAATTCATACTATTTGATTGTTTCATAATCTTAAGGATACTTGTCCATTTTTTCCTTATTGTAATGACTTAGCTCAATTAAAAACCATATTATTACATTTAAAATCCTATACCCACTAATTCCGATATGCTGAATGAAGCTGCGATATCATCTCATACAGCCGATCTATTATTGATGAGTCTGCGGCTGGAGCAGGGACGGTTCCTCGTACCAACGCTAGAGATTTCCACGAGATGTCCGTGTGCGTGTACCAAATGAGAGAACAGTTGAATACTGATGACAACCTGATGATGAAGAAGAATAGGTCTGTAAGTTTCTTCTCACCCTTTTGAGAAAGTCACTAAAAAGCAACCAGGTTAGTACTGAATACTAAAACTATAAATATTATTTACATCATTATTCATATTATTGTACTTTTAATTATGTTTTTACGACCTAATTTAAATTTAATTAATACATTATGGGAAAGTAAACAATAGAAGGGTGATATACGATATGTTATGATTCATACGAACTGAGGGTACAAGATTAGGGTGGGTACGGTCGGGTTTGAATTTAACTGCGGACCTAGATAGAACAATGTCACTATTTTATATACCTAAATAAATAATTTAAACATTGGTGGTCTCAATCTCTCTCACATGTCAAAAACACCTTGAGAAGAATGCCTTTCTTAATATATGAAAGGCATTCTTCTAAATTCTTCTTCTCCCTATATATTCTCAAAATTAAAAAAAAACAATGTTTTAAAGCTGAGGCAACGAAATATGATATCTATAAACTTACGGTGCCAAAAGTCCAGAATAGAACCATTCCGCAACTATCAGATCGAAGTGGACAGTGTCGTTCATCATCAGAGCTTGCATGTCGGGGTGCAGGAGAGCTTGCCGGGCCACCTTCACTCCAAGACCTTCCATCACCAAGTCCTTATTTATTTCATTTGGCGTTATTTTATCTACAAAATAATAGACTTATCAGGTATTTGTCAGCTTGTTTGTTTGTTCGTTCGTGGTGTTAAGTTTATTTGCAGCAAAAAGGAATTGCTTGACTTAGATAACTAAAATGATATTAGTTCACCGGATTTCTGTATACGCAATCAAGTTAAGCTTTATTATAATCATGAATAAGTTACGTATGAATCTAATTTTAATAATATGCAGTTCTAATCATTAAAAATAAATTCAAATGCCATATGTTTTGCGTAAGAATATAGAAGTAAGAATCAAATCTAGGTTATAATTTTAAACACACCTGCACTTTCTAACGAAGAGCTAATGTGAACATATTCCAAATTGTGTACTTTCTCCTTAGGAAAATGTGTCACGTAGGTTACCTGGAAGATAGAAGTCCTTTATAGATTTTAAATAAACTTATAGTAACTTATGTTTTGACAAACAAGCATATTTTCTATATCTGCTACAATAATATGTAGCACATGACGACCATCATTATTTATTTTGACGACACTTTTGGCGCAGTTTGTAGTGACCCTACTTTCTTGCGCAAGCGGTCGTGGGTTCGTGTCCCGATGGGGGCATTCATTTGTTAAACTCGAATGTTTGTTCTCCAGTCATGGGTATTTATATTTATAATATGTATGTATTTAAACTTATATATGTAGTATATCAACTGTCTGGTATCCGTAACACAAGTTTCCTTCGTAGCTTACCACGGAACTAGATGGCACTGTGTGTATTAATGTCCCAACATATTTATTTATACAAGATTTCTTTACAAATAGTAAAAATAGGGTTATATTTTTAATATCTTATAAGTACCTCATGCCCTACACTTAACAGAGTTTTCACTAGAGAATCTCCAAGAACACTGTGACTTCTCTCTGGCACGGGGAATACAACTAACACACTACTCCCAGCACTCAAATTCAAAAAATAGAACAAAGTTAAAAGTCTCAACATCTTATAGCCATAAAACCTCAGCACAAACTACACGATGATGGACATATCACTTGCTGTATAGATTACAGCACAATCTTTTATCTCTTAATTGATAACACTGTAGCGAGAGATGTGTTGTAGTAAAACTATTCTGGGAGAAATATTTACGTTATATTTTATATTTTTACTTATAATTATAACTTACTAGCATTTGCCGTGGCTTCGCACGCGTTCTAAAGACCGTAAACTAAATTCTGAGTCGCGCGGTATGGTACCTCGTAGAACTAACGCCCGCCCTTCCCGTTTTCGCAGCCCTTTTCACTTACGCTTCGCTCCCATAAGTCGTAGCGTGATGTAATTTATACTATATCTCCTACCTCGATAAACGGACTATCCATCGCAAAAAGAATTTTTCAATTTGGACCAGTAGTTCCTGAGATTAGCGCTCATTCAACATTCAACTAAACAAACAAACAAACTCTTCATCTTTATAATATTAGTATAGATTAGTATAATAAAACCATTTTTTTACAATACATAAAATTCAGTATCACCGACAGACATACATAAATTCTAAAAACTTTAGATTCGGCCTCTGTATCAAAAATAATTGACCATTTCTATAAGATTAATTAAAAAATAATTTGATGTACAGACGTACAGTTAGAATTTTATTTAATGTATAGTTAACTGAAATATTGTTGTGTTTATTTGAAGCATGTGTGTCGGCCGAGTGCTTCAGAGTCTATTTTTGGTATATGTTATTTTTATTAGAAATTTATTTCGGGTCAGCGTCGCTCGTAATTCATTGCGAATTCCTTAAACCAGTTATTGTTTATATTAAAAGATCGATTTTATATTTACACTAAATTATATGAAATATGACTCAACCAAAATGGGGTCGTCTAGTTTAAAAGTGGGGAAGGAAGTTTCTCACGTTATACAGTTTTACTATTTACTGTAACACGGAGTTAATATGAACGTACTCCAAATTATGTGTTCCTTAGGAAAGAGCACTAGGTAATCTGGAAGATGAAGAAGTGTACTATGTATTATATACTAAGTTTTTCTTTTAAATAAGTTGGGACATTATTACACACAGCGCCATCTAGTTCCGTGGTAAGCTAAGAAGCTTGTGTTACGGATACCAGATAGTTGCTATACATATAAGTTTAAATACATACATATTATTAATATAAACACCCATGACTGGAGTACAAACATCCGAGGTTAAAAAATGAATGCCCCCAGCGGGAATCGAACCCTTTAACGCTTCTTTATAGGTATTAAAAATTTACTATTTTCTCTGAATTTTTATATTTAATTTTATACTTATCTTTGGTTCGTGACTTTTCGAAAGCTTTACTGTTATAATTGTCATGGGAGAGAATATTTAAAATACCAAATATACACTGTTCCATATCTTCAGAATATCGACGTACATACCTTTACCCTTTATCTTATGTAGAGAAGCAAGCGCTAAGATATTACGCATATTTGCCATTCCTAATACCATCATTGTCTTCATCTACCCTCGTTGAAGGGTGCTGAGACTTAATCGCCTTTAAACATAATAACTACTTAGTGTTCACAATCTTTTCCCTCACGCTAGGGATGTCTTTATCAACAATGTTTATTATGTACTAGTGATGTCCACTCGCTTTGCTCGGGTGCGTCACACAAAATCTTAGTGTATCATATAGCTAGACCTTCCTCTTGATGATTCATGGACAGATCTCCATATGAAATATTTCGGTAGTTTTTCAGTTTATCGCGTCCAGACCGACAGACAGACTATTTATATAATTGTAGTAGGGACACCTAATCTTAAATGTAATATATACAATTTTTCATTCGTATTTTGTGTTTTCAGTATTGTCTTGTTAATATAACACTTTAAAATGTAACTGCTTCAACACTCTTTTTTACCTTATAAGACCATCAACACGAAGTTACCTGAATTTGTAATCTATGTTTATTTCATTTTATTTTATTCTCCATTTCTTACGATATAAATTAAAAGTATCACTTAAAATGTTAACATTTTAGTAGTAGTTTAGCATTTGTGTAGTGGAATTATGTAGAACAATTCGAGGGCGTTCACTCCCTATACTAATACAATCGTTGACCTGAAAATTGTACTCCAAGTGTTAATGCTGGCCGAGATGAGGTTAGTGATTTATAAATCATATCTTGAGATGGTCTTATTTTTATTACGCCATCAAATTGTGAAATTCATTATTTTCCTAAGTCTCGGCTGTCGTAAACGAATATTGAATTTAAAAGCATTTTCAGTTCAAATTACTTTTAGCTCTTATTTTTACGTCTGTGTAAATTTACACAATTTTATTATCTTTTTCTCGTTCACATTATAACTACTTATGAATATATTTATTGGTAAAATAAGGCATAGACTAGGATAGATTCAATTTTTGTTAGATTAGGTCGGTCTATAAAGATAACTCGTGTAAAATTACTAAAAGTTCTACATTTTAACCTAATATAACCCAGAACTAAATACAGTTAAAGTAAACTAAATAAGGTACGAAAATAACAGCAAGAAAAGCGCCAAACTACGAGTATGTCGCATTATAATATCATAGGCTATCTTGGTGTTGACACTACAAATAGAAAGTAAACGTTTATGAATAAAGTTTTTATACCATACCACGATATTATAAACTTTATTTTTAATAATTCCTACATTAACAGCACATGCCTTTCCGGAAAGAGACAGTGATTAAAAATGGCTTATCGAATTTGTGTTGTGGTAGAATTCTCAGAGTCCGACAATATTTGACTTTCATGATGTCAACCATAATAATCTTATAATAAAAAATCGCTTTCTGAAAAAATAATTTGAGTAAAATATTTGTTTTTGTTTTGAATAAACTGTCAAAAATAATATCTTGATGTGCTATTTACAAATCAAATTGAATCAATACACAGGGATTATTTTAATGGACTATTACGATCACTTTTGATTCGTCAATGTTTACATTTACTTATGTCAGTGTTTTAAAATTGTGAGAAAGCTACCAAGGAACAGACACTACAGCTTAGGTAGCTTAGTTAGCCAAGTTAGTTTGTAAAACAAACTACTAAGTAGAGGGAGACAATTTCTCTTTTGAAAATAACACATAATAGTGACTTAGCATAGCTTCGCTCGGGTTCTTCCTAATGAAAAAAAAACATCTAGCCTAAAAGACCCGTACCTTGTTCCGGGATAAAAATAACATAAGTTAAATTCCAGACTGTAATCTATCTATGTGCCACATTTTATACATATATGTATATTCAGCCGTTTTGGTGTGATTGCGTAACAAACTCCCGCCCGCCCACAAATCATGGGACTTACATTGCCGCAAAATAATTTATGTTTCTACTTATCCAACCTCCGTAAGTACACGATTTAGTTTCACGCATTCTATAGCAGATCTTTCTTCTTCTTCTTCTTCTTCGTCGTATGCTTCATTACTGAAGGTCGTGCTTGTCCTGAAAGGCTTTTACTGATCTGTTGACTAGCTTCCTCCACACCACTCTGTTTTCGGCTTGTCTCAGGGCAGTAGGAATATTGAGTCCCGTTATATTTTGAATTTGATCGGACCAGAGGGTAGGTGATCGACCGCGTGGTCTTTTGCCTTCAATCTTCCCTCCTACAACCAGTTTGTGCAGGTTGTCTGGTTGTCTCCGGGCAATGTGTCCAAAATAACCCAAAACTCGTTGGTAGCATACAGTGGATAGTTTGGTCTTAACCTTCAGTTGGTCGAGGATAGATTATAGCACTATAGCAGCACTATAGCAGACTATAGCAGATAAAAAAGCTTAATATGCTTTACATTAACACTTTAGAGGTGGTATTTATTTTATCCCATCCCAATAAAAATAAACAATTTTGATCGCATTTGATATAAGTAAACAGGTATATACGAGTTATTGCGAGTACACAATATGTCCACAGAGTACAGTACACACGTCACGTTGTGATGACGGCGGAAAATTCTTTAACGTTTATTGGAAGTGAGAATTAAACCGACTCTTGGGCGCGGGAATTCCAACGAGGCCTTTTTACTTTTATTGTCTTCATAATTTTACGATCGCTTGTTTATAACACTTTATGTGGGTAGTAGCATTAAATATAACATGATAGATTACGGTGCTATATAACGTTACGCTTCTTATGGGGAAGCCCACAATGTGTGTACGTTTTATTTTTAATTTGATTAAACAATTTGCAGTCATAAATTATATTAAAAAGATGAAGTAAATATTTTGATAATCACCTCTAAAATCTGTATTTCCATCCCCATCTCGATTGATTCGAAATATTTTTTTTTCGAAACGCACAAATCAGTGCTTAGGAATTGCCTTTTTTTTGCTATGAAATCTATATAATCTGTTATATACGCGTAATCTAGACCAATTTTAAGACAAATAAAACATAAAAATTTATTAATTGATTGAAGCTTTATAAGTTAAATTTCGAGGGAACATAGGATCGAGCGTACATACATACTTACACACCCCTCCTTTGGGCTTCACCGCAGTCGAGTAAAACTTCGACGAAGAAAATCTTATATTTTCAGAAATGACTTCTGAATTATTTCCGCGAGCACGACACATTTCCAGCAATAATTGGCAATGGTACTGTAAAGTTTTATGATAAGAGGATACATAAATTTATATCAACGTTACACTGACCGCTTTACGAGTTTGTAAAAATATTGCGAGATGATCGAGATACAGTCGTCGTACTTCCGGGTATAAATACAGCAGTTTAGTTACCACATGTGTCTTTACGTAATAGACATTTTTTCTCGTAGATCTACTTCTGCTTTCTTATAAAATAAATATTTTCTTTTCTTAATTTAGACCAGGTATCGCTGAAATTCACGCATTGAATCAATTGAAATCTAGGTATTTAGGAGTCCTCATAAATACCTAGATTTCAAAGCTATTTTATAGTTATAATAAAATTTTATCAGGAATATAAAATAAAAGTGCAAGTAGATGATATGGAACTCTTTTTTAAAGTAAATTTCATACACAAGTTATATTATGTCGCTTACAATTTAAGTAAAACGAGATATAGCTACGTACATATAAACAAACACGTCATTTTGGTATTGTATTTGAATAAAAATGTGAGTTTCCTTTCGATTTTTTAAAGTACATGTATAAGTTTCTGAAACTCGTTATATAATAAATGTATAGATAAATTACAGTTGGAAAGCCAATTTGATTCAGAAAAAGTACCATTATAAAAATTGATGTTTTAGTTTGCGACCGTAATAACTTTTTGTTCTTAACTAATACTTTTCAGACATTAAAGTACTAGTAGTAGTAATTTGTAACGTTTGCTTCCCAAAAATGTAACTTAAGAAAAGCCATTTTTTGAGGAATTCTATATTATAACGATGCTCCTAGGAATAAAGTATCGTGCGGCGCTACCTCAAATTTTTGTGTCAAAGTGTAACTACTTTAAACTTTCATAATTATTTTCTGAAGCTTTTTATTACTAAAGAACTATTTTTTCTTTCATTTATTTCAAACATCGATACACAAAATTTCATTAATATTATTTCAGTCACATACAAAAGCCATAAATACAGTATGTAGAGATAAACAACCTATTTATCTTTAAATTAATAGTAGCACGAAAACAAGGAAGCAGCTTTTCTAACTATCCTAATAAATAAAATTGTTTTGCCTTTGAAAAAAAAGGGTACTTTTCACTAATAGCCAGTAAAGTTCTACGACACTTTTGGCTCAGTTTGTAGTAACCGTACTTGCTGTGCGAGCGTTACTAGTTTGAGTCCCGCTCAGGGCATTTATTTGAGTGATGAGCACGAAAACGTTAATCCAATCTATGGTGTGCTTATGTAATATAAAAAAAACAAGACGTTGTGTAAAAAAACTCAGTAAAAGTATTATTATGTTCGATATGTTTTTCCAAAAGCTTAAAGTTACTGATAGAAAAATAAACATCTAGTCTAATAATAATATCAAACCTATAAAATAAATTGAATGGAATTGGTTATGAATCATTTTCTCAGTAATTTTGAAAAACCCAACAGCTATTTTCCTTTCAACTGAAAACTCAATCGGCTTGTTTGTAAAACGTCGGAGCGACTTTAAAGCCGGCCCACGTGACGCGCCGTGTTCTCTCTCGAGACTGACATATTATGTGTTTACAGTGTTCATACAGAATACACATTATTATTTTAAATATATTATTTTAAGTTATTCCTTTTTAATATCAGCTTTATACCGAAATGTGAAAATTCTGAAATTTCGTATAACAGACAGGCATTGACGAGATAAAAAAAAAAGACAGTGGTAGCCCAGCGGTAACGCGGTCACTTGGATATCCGAGTGATGCGGGTTCGGATCCGGGTCTCGCACCTCCGATATTTTCATGTGCGAATCATTTATATCATGATTATCACTTGTCTTACGGTGAAGGAAAACATCGTGAGGAAACCTGCATGTCTGAGAAAACCTAACAAGTTTTCGAAAGACATGTGAAGTCCGCCAACTCGCACTAGGCCAGCGCGGTGGACTATGGCCTGATCCCCCTCGTACTGAGGGAGGCCCGTGCCCAGCAGTGGGACGTTAAAAAGGGCTGATGATGATGATGATGATGATTGACGAGATATTGCGCTTTATGTTGTTGTTAAATGTACAAACAAAGAATTTTACATGTAGAATGAGTGTAGAATTAGTGTTAATAATAATGTTACATACATTTTCAACTTAAGACCTTAGGGCCCGAGCTTATAACGGCTTCAGATTACTGTCTACTACTCACAATTTGATTTCTTAAAAAGTCATGTCCTGTTCGATATAATATAGCTCTGCTTCATCATAAAATGATAATAATATAAAAATTAAAATGCATGTATCTATCTTTTATCTATCTATCTATCCTATATTATATCTAACTAGCGACTCGCCCTCGCTTCGCTCGGGCTTTTTCCTAGATTTAGCACAGGCAAAGCCGCGGGATCCGCTAGTTATGCATATAAACCTTCCTCTTGAATCACTTTATCTATTAAAAAAACCGCATCAAAATCCGTTGCGTAGTTTTAAAGATTTAAGCGTACAAAGGGATATAGGGACAGAGAAAGCGACTTTGTTTTATACTATGTAGTGATAGACTACCGTTTTGTATATTTTATTTACTCTAAAGCGTTACGAGTTAAATGATATAAAGTGAGTTTAACTAGATTTCTAATTGTATTTATAATTTTCATAACTTTCATTTATTCGAGGTTAAATTGAAAATCTAATTGATGAGACTTTTAAGTTCAATGCTATTCGTAGTTTCAGATGAAAATCGAGCGTCGCGTTTGTTGGAAATTATGAAGTTACGATGCTCAATTATTACTCGCTCAGACATTCAGTGCGAGATGCGCGTCATATTAAAACAAAAATATTTCATATTAATACGCTAATATATTTGTAATTCAATTTAGAGATATAATTTTCTTCCTTTATTTTCTTTTCTTCTTTTAAATTAAGTTTGTTTTAATTAATTAACTATAATGTTTTTTGTTTTTGAATGTTGTGTACAGATTTAATGGGATAGCAAATTTAAAATGTTATTCTTAGTTATTTAACATGTTTTTATATTTTATAATTTGCTGTCTGTTTCTGTGCCTGAATAACTAAAATAAAAATAAATATAAATCTTTTTTATGTAACGCGTCTGTCAAGATTCATCTCGGAATAACCCATAGGGAATAACTCAGAGGTCTTCGAATAATCAAATCTAAATATACTTTATTCAAATAGACTTTTGAATCGTCATTTTTATTTACATTATTAAAATTTAAATTAAATGTCAGTATGTAAATCCATGAGGAATCAACCACCGGCTCATAGGGATTGCAATCCGGTAAACCGGATCCGGTAATCCGGCGGATCCGGCAACATTTCACGGTCACCGGATCCGGTACTAATATACCGGATCCGGCGACCGGATCCGGTGTTACTAATTTTTGGCAAAATAATAGAGCTTTTGCATGAGTTGGTACTTTAAATGCGTAGTGCGTGGTGTTCATGCGTGCGAGTTGGTATCTGACATAAATATAAGACTTGTTTGTTGAAATTCTCGAATACTATAATAATTATAATGGTTTCATCTCTGTAAAGTAAGGTAAATTATATTAGATTTTATAAAGTTACTTTATAAATAAAAAGATATTGATCTATCTGTGAAAGTGACATCTAGGAACACTGAGCTACTCGTTACAACGTTAAAATTTTACCTAGTTGCCTACACAAGCCACCGTTACATTTTAATTATTATTTGCTCGTTGTCTAATCTCAACATTGGGTTATATTAATGCTCCATCCTGAATGACTGATGGATCAACGCACAGCCTAAACTGCTAATCGTAGAGACCTGAATCGTTTAGGGTTTGACCTTGTAGTTTATGACGTAGTTATCGGATTAGAAAGGATTTTCCGAGATTTTATGCCTAAGGGAGTAAAAGACGGGAGCAATGTCTGTATGGTGTGAGACCAATCTACTTCAAATTTTGCATAAAGATACTTTAACAGAATTGATGGAAAACGTGTTTCGTATTTTATTGAAACCCATTGCCTTACGGGGTTAAAAAGGGGTAAACAGTAATTTGGGGGTAACTTACATCAAAGATGAAATCAATACTTCTTAGTGCTTTTGATTTAAATAACAGTTTATTTTTGCACATGTTTGAAAAACGTAATACTTTTCTCAACAAAGTCAACAAAAAGTGTTTAATAGTAGGCTTAGGTCTATCTACTACTACAACTACGCCAAGAAAACCGAATAACTGATTTAAAGAGTAGTCCTCATAACAAAAGGGATGAAATGGTAAATGGAGAATCAATTTTTGGTATATTATAAGTAAAAGCGTATAGACAAACATATTTTTTGTACTTTTAGTTAGCGAAGCCGCGAGTTCCGCTAGTTTTTTATAAACTACTTACCTATATTAAGTACAATGATACTTGAATAACTTAATAACAGTTCATTTTGAACCAAAAAGGCGAAAATTATATCGATCTGGTCAATCCGGCCGGATCCGACCGGATCCGGCCGGATTGATGGAAATTCTGCCGGATCCGGCCGGATTGAAAATGACGCCGGATTGCAATCCCTACCGGCTCAGAAGGCAGATCTATTGGGAAAAGCCGGCGAGAATTAAAGTTGGTTATAATATAATATTCTGCGTAAGACATAACCAAAAAATTTTCCCACATATTGACAAAATAATTAAATTTAGTAAAAAAAAACAACAACAGATACTCATTGGACATTTAATTTAAGTATGTATCAAAGATGCGCATAAATTACACACGTCAGGCAAAAATTTTCTTGTGAACTTAAAATCTTCGTTTATTAACACTGCTCTGATTTTCAAATACTACGAGTAAATAAGTAAGTTGGAAAGAAAATTATCACGTACCTTTATACTCGTACACACAGCGCGGAACGTCGAGTCCATTGTTGGAGACTTGCCAGGTGATATATCCGAGAATTGACAGAAATATTACAATGTTTGAAGAATATTGAGTCTACTAAAAGCCACCCGGCGATTGTAGTTTGAAGTTCCTTGGTTAAACGATATAAATATTTGTATTTGCTTTAACTGAAGTTAGTTACGAATTGTTCGGTATTTAGAACTGCCACAGATCACAGTACACAGTGTTTAGGTGATTGGTGGTTTATAGACGACAAGCGACTTACGTTTGTCTCTAGATACGTCTTAACAGTTTGTTTAGATTTCTCAGAAATGAGATATTTTCCTGCAATTGTAACTTACTGGAAAGTCTCAGCATCAATAAGTGTTACTACAATTTAATGAATAAACATATTACCTAATTATTTAAAGATATATTTTTCAATTACAGTATCATATTTTTTGGTACGCATTATCAGCTCTCATCATACCAAATTTCATCAAACTCTGCCCAGTTGTTTTGTTCATAACGTGGTCACAAAGAGACAGACAAATCAAAATACTAAAGATTATAGATACGGCATTATTATCGACAATAATGACTATTTCAGTAAGACTTCAAAAATATTTAATGTACAGATTTGACTCAGTTAGAAATTTATTATATTTATACCTAGATGTCATATTATATGTATAGATGTCTTTTGTTATCAATAATATTTCAAGTTCAAATCTATGTTTGTAAATCTCTTGTTTGAAACCACTTATCTCTGTAACCACCAAATTTGGATAATACTTTTTATAGGTAAACTAATATTGCGCTAAGACCTTTATAATAACCAAAGGTAAACTTTATATGATGTAGGCGATCAGTGATGAGAAGCTAATTGCATGATCTTGTTGATAGCGTACGTGATAATAATTAATATAAGCTCCATCAACTCCCCATTAAAGCTAGTTAACTATGTTGTTTTGATTTGAAAGCTTACAAATATGTATAATAATATAAATATATTTATATACTTATAGAATCGAATATTATACTATCGATGCCGTCCAGCAGTTTCTAGGTGAGGGTGAAACAAACACGCACAAGCACTTTTAAAGTGAAATTTTATGTAAGTTTTCTTGAACTGTACTCGTAATAATTATTTTAAAAATTTATAGCATCGCTACATAGTATAAAACAAAGTTGTTTCCCGCTGTCTGTCTGTCATTATGTATGCTTAGATCTTTAAAACTACGCAGCGGATTTTGATGCGGTTTTTATTAATAGATAGAGTGATTAATTATATAGAGTTATATGTATAACTAGCGGAACTCGCCGCGCTAAATCTAATTAGTTCGCGCTAGTTTTTCGCGCTAGTTTTTATATAATTTAAATTTGATATGGCTTTCTCGATGAACTTGAATCATTCTGTTACATTATATTAAAATAAAAGCATAATTCAAGCAAACAAAACGTCTAATAAATGACGCCCACGCTTCATCCTTCAATATTCTTAGTCAAAATATGAAGTAGATATTAAAGCAACCTTTGAGTGTTATTTTAAACGGCTCACTAAGCAGACTGAATTAATTATAAGCCCTTGTTATAAACTTAAATTTCATAGAAATTTAATATTTCATAATATTATACGAAAAATACAAATCGCTTGCTTAAGAAATCCTGTGAAGTTTAAAGTCCATGCGGGTATTTCATGTGCGATTCGTATTCTTAACATGATTACAACTTGCTAAAAGGAAAATATGGCAAGGAAAGCTGATGGAGACACTAACGTAATTTGTAGGTGATGTCTGAAATCCACACTTGGAGAGAAAAGACCCAATAGTGTGAAATTAAATAATTTTAAAACTATACTAATATTATAAAGCTAAATTTTTGAGTTTGTTTGTTTGTTTGGTTGAACACGCTCTCAGAAACTACCTATCCAAATTACAAAATTCTTTTTGTGTTAGATAGTCCGTTTATCGAGGAAAACTATGGGCTATATAACATCACACTACGACTAAAAGGAGCGGAGCATCAATGTAAAATGTTGCAAAAACGGGAAGGGCGGGCGTTAATTCTGCGAGGTACACCATACCGCGTGACTCAGAAAGAATTTAGTTTCTGGCATTTAGAACGCGTGCGAAGCCGCGTGAAATGCTAGTTATTAAATAAACCTAAAATGAAATTAATAACTTTACATTCAAAGTTCATAATGGTGTAAATTTTATTGTATCTCTTCAACAATAAATCACGCAAATCAAAATGAACACATAAATCGCGTGTATGGCAGCTTTATTTTGTTATTGTTTTTAAGATGTTCAAACACGCGTGTACACACCGCTTACATAAACCTGTCTGTCAGTTAACGGTACTGTCCAAACACTACCTTATTTACCGACCTCACACCAGACGCAGTGCGATGGACTCCGGAGATAGATATTAGTCGTGAATTGTTTAACTTTTAACAAGAAACAGACTCAATACTTGTTCGAAATATCAGTTTTCACTGAAATATGCAAATTATTCAGAAATTCTGGTAACTGTTTATCTTCTGCTGTAACAAGTAGACTCGAATAACTTTCCTTGAATAGTTCCTCGGATTTCTATTTTTTGCGAAGTTAAAATTGTAATGTTTATTTCGATCAGCGATAGAGATTTCTTTCATCTAGTACGAGTTGATCTTTTGCCTGAATCATTATTTAAAATTCTCTAATGTGAGAAGTTGGTAGGTACATGTTCATTTTAGGTTATCAAAGACGAAGGTATAGATATTTAGTGAATTTTTTATATCATGCTATTAGGTATATAATTATTATATAGACAAAACATTTCGGTATTTATTTTGTTTCTGTCTGTTTGTTAACCGATTTTTTTTGTTTACTACAATACTACTGAAATATTCGAACTTCGCCCCTAGATCGAACACTATCAATAAAAGCTATTATATTTACGAAGCTTTATGTAAGGTACAATGTATAATATACTAAACCATATATCGACATATTTTATATTGTATAGTTCTAAGGACTACAGTATAAAGTTCTCTTGTAACTGTCACCTGTCAGGACGTACAGAGTTTCTCCATGATATATTGTTACCTTCTGTAATTGAAAAGGTCAATTGTAGGAGAATCAATCACAAAAAGCGTTATAATACGTAAGTAATATAAGTGTTAAAACATGTACACAAAGACTTTTAATTAACCCATTTATACGTTTAATTTATGTGGAGGTGATCGCTGCGAGATAAATCTCCTGATTTATAGACGAGAGACACTAATTAAATGAACCTTGAAGAGTCTTGTAACGGCTACGAGCGATCTGTTGGATACTACGATTGTTGTATTGTAATATTTAGTTATTAAGCAGTAGTAGCCCAGTGGTAACGCGCTCGTTTGGATAACCGAGTGAAGCAGGTTTAAATCCGACACTAGCACTTCTGATGTTTCATGTCCGAATCATTTAGAACATGATTACTACTTGTCTTAAGTGAAGGTAAACATCGTGAGGTAGTACATAGTTGAGAGAAACAAGTATTCGAAAGACATGTGAAGTCCAATAATTCGACTTGGCCTGATTCTCCTTGTATTGGAGGTCCGTGCCCAGCAGTGGGACGTTAAAAAGGGCTTAAAATATTTAGCTAAAGCTTAACGCTGTATGTACAAAAAGAAAAGAAAATAGGTTTTGCGAATTTCACGACTAACTTTTGTCAATGAGCGTTTTAAGAGGCCGATTTGATAAAGATTTGTGTACTACAAGTTTAATGAAGATCTGATAACTTTAAAAGGTAAGTAAACCAAGATTGCTCAGTAAGAAAAGTGAATAGCGTGAGTAAAATAACCCTTCAATAATCAAAAGGTTTCTCTGAACAGTTAACTGTAAATTAAATATTAATATTGTGGTAACAAATTACTTTTGAAACTTGAATGAAGCGAAAGTTATTTGCCAGTTTGCTGAGAAATCAAAGCTCGTGGTATTCTTATTTAGTATAAAAAACCTTAAGCAACAAAATTGATTTGTGTTGAAAATGATGCTATTTCCTACTAAATCATCTCTCAGAAGTAATACTATCGCCAACAAACACATCATACATGTTTTGCATAGATATGTATATTTCATAACATACGATAACGATAGTTGCTTCAATAAAAACTGTTGTTTCCAAGTTAGCGTATTAAGATCTCACCTTATAAGGAGATATGAGTTTAATATGCGCGTTCGCATTTTAAAAAGTACCTTATAATAGAATAATTTGCAATTTATGCTAATATGTACGTACATGTAATACATTGTTATAACATTACACCATTATTTTCTTTGATCTCGAACTTTTCAATTATAGGTACTTAATAACACACAAAATTAAACAAAATTAATTTCTCTGTCTAAGTCTTTTTATGCTCCCACTGCTAGGTTCAGGCCTCCTCTTAGTAGACTATAGTCTAACACGTTGACCATATGCGAAGATGTCTTACCAAAACTTGAAATTTCTCTCAGACATTATATTAGAGGTGCGAAAGAGGATTGGAACCCGCTTCACGTGGTCCTAAACAAGCGCGTTACCACTGAGCTACCACTGCATTTTAACAATAACAATGAAGTAAATAAGTATTTTAAAATTAATTAACACTTGAGTTACTCGTTTGCAATGAAATTATATCTGTTTATTATTTTATTTAATATCGTTTTATTTTTATCTAAAGTGGACAAGTGGATTTGCAATATATTATTGTTAAATAAATACTACTTTCATTATGCTTTAAATATCTACTAGGTTACTTTTCGAGTGTAAATCCAGATCCATACAAGGCCTATAGCACCTAGACAATGAACTTATACATATTCAAAGACAAATAGAATTAGTCCTACTTGGAATCGAACCCGCCAACACCATCGCAAAGTTCAATCCCGTTATTAGTACGTTGGTTAACATGTTATTTTATAAAAATGATATTCTCTAAAGCTGCTGGTGGTCCAGCGATAGCACTTGATTTATCCCACTAGGTACATGAGATAATGTCTCGCAGCTGTCGCCGTCGCGCCTCAACTTGTGCGTAATTAAAACGACTCGCTTTTAAATCCCAATTAATTGAATACAGATCAGCAAATAAATTTATTTTAATTAAATCGTTCGTTGTATTCTACTGAGCGACTACATTCATTTTGCCAAAAAATACAAAATGCTTTATTCGACATTGGTAGTTCAGAAATACACTCATTATTTTATTAAAATCTCCAAACTAAAACACTTACAAGAATAACTGCTAGAACAAACTCAGAGCAATATTCATGGAAAAAATTATTTACGTACCTACTTGTAAAAGTTAACATGTTACTAAATCAAATGAAATGCTAATCGTAACCTCATCTTTAAAACAGTCGGACTAATTTGACTAATTTCTCCCTTCAAATTTTCGTGACGAATTAGGTTATACCTTACTAAGAAGATAATTAATTATCTAAGTGTATCTCAGAACCCACTATCGATAAGTACTCTTTTTTGGGAGAAAAAAAAATGCGAGTACCCAGTGTTAGTGCACTATGCATTCCAACTAGCTTAAGCCGACGCGACGGTCAATTTACAGGTACCAGGTGTTAAAGGTACGTAAAAAGTATAAACGTGACGATCTCTTATTAATGCTTAAGTGCTAATATAAGTTTTATAGAACAATTTTAAAATGAATACCACTACTCTAACCCATAATTTTGCTACTTAAAAAATGAGCAGATGTGTTCTCTCCGATCGATTCCAGCCATAGTGACCAATCTCTTTGAGACTAGGCAATTGAGCAAGAGATACTACAGTACAGTGCGTGTACGCGTAGACACAAGTGCACTCTCTATTCCTATCACTCTCATACGATGGTGGAACAATTACTCGACACGACCAGTACAAGGCGCAGGACTGACGGCTTTACGTGCTTTCCGAGGCAGGGGGTGAAACACCCCCAATTTACCAACTTCGAGCTTGTAGTTAACAGAAAGACTCAATAACTAAATGTAGCCCGACCCAAAACTTGAACACAGGACCAGTGAGTGAGTGACCTGAGTGCTAGGCAGGTATAATATAATTTACAGTTAACTATATTAAAACTGGTTTGTTTAAATTAAAGTATTCAACTAAATATAAGATTATATTAAGCTATACCTACTTTAGATGTTATTTACATATTTCATTTGATAAATAAACATTTACGAAGGAAGTAAACATCGAAATGTAATTAGCAAGACCGCTGTAATTGGGCAACATCCGCTCAAACATCCGCACTTGCACATTTATTGCAACTATTTAATATTTCATTTTGCTACTTTTGAATAACATGTTTATTGTTTACTTTATCGAAATAGAATTGTATCATCAAATTAGTCTATTGCTAGAAGTCACAAATTGCTGAAACTAAATTTCTTTATGCTCATAATATAGGTATACATATTATACAAAATACATAGGACGTCTTCTACAACTTCCAAATATTAAATACGGCATGTTGGTTCTGATTTTAAACGCCACTCACATTTGACGGTTTAGCCACAATTCTAATATCATAAGAAGGTAAGTAAATGAAGGTAATATTAAGTGCGTGCCTATAATCATCATCATTCGAGCGTTTGTCCCGGTTGCTGCTGTGGCTTTCCCCATCAGAGCCCGGGGTCCGCTTTTCTAGTCATCCGCCTCCACTTCGGCCGATCTTGCGCATCCATGTGGGTTAGTCCATTGGCACGCATGTCAGCCATTACGACGTCAAGCCAGCACTTCTTGGGCCTGCCCCTCTTTCGAGGTCCCGGCGGGGGTGCCATGGCTAGACATCTGTTACCCACGTAGCTTGCCGGTCTACGCGTCACGTGGCCGTACCAACGTAAGCGACATTCCTGCAATTTGTCTGCTATGTCACGGACATGAAGGCTACCACGGATGCGGGAATTACGCACGCGGTCTTTCCGCGTGACCCCACACATCCATCGCAGCATCTTCATCTCCGTGACACGCAGTTCTTGCTTGTGTCGCTCAAGCACGGGCCACGCTTCGCTGCCATATAAAAGGACAGGTCTAATGATGGTTTTATAGACCTGTCCCTTCAGTTTGACCGGCATTTTGGGGTCGCAGATGACACCACTCACCTCACGCCATTTTGCCCAAGCTGCTGAAATGCGTGCCTTGACGTCGCAATCGATGTCACCCGACACATGAAGTATGGACCCTAAGTATTTAAACTGGTCCGTGCGCTCGACCATGTTTTCGCCTATGCGAACGGACAAGGGGTCGTTGGAGTTGGAGGCCAGGTATTTGGTCTTCGCCACATTCAGTCTAAGACCACCGTTCTTAAGCGAGCTCTCCCAACCCTTCACGCGTCTCTCAAGGCGGTTCCTGTCCGAGTCTGCCAGTGCAATATCGTCCGCGTACATGAGCAACCACGGGGGTTGCTCATGTGCATCTCTGATGCTGGCGGATAGTTCGTCCAATATCACACTGAACAGAAACGGACTGAGAACCGATCCTTGATGTACTCCGACGGTGATGGGAAAGGGAGCCGTATCGCCAACAGCCGTCCTGACAACAGACTCGGAATTCAGGTACATGTCTCGGACTATATTAATATAAATTTCTGGTACCCCTTTGGACCTCAGTGCCCACCAGATCATCACGCGAGGAACACAGTCGAAGGCCTTCTGCATATCTAAAAAGAGGAGGTGCAGAGGCGTATTCTTCGGTCTGTATTTCTCCATGACGGTCCTTAGGGCAAAAACAGGGTCCATGGTGCCGCACCCAGGGCGAAATCCATATTGGCAATCCGAGACCGTGCACTCCTGCCGGATCCGGGAGTCCACAATCCGCTCAAAGAGCTTCATGGTGTGGGACATGACCTTAATGCCCCGATAACCGCTACACTCCTGCACCGATCCCTTGCCTTTGTAGACTGGAGTAATAATACTCAGCCTCCATTGGTTCGGGATTTTACCGGTCAGGAGTCCGCGGTTAAAGAGGTCAGTAAGGGCACCCACACCACGCGGGCCTAAGGTCTTCCAGGCCTCAATTGGGACTCCGTCGGCACCGACAGCTTTCCGATTCTTCATGTAGCGAAGAGCTAGCTGCACTTCTTCAGGCGTTATCGGGGACACGAGTCCTTGGTTTGGAGGGAGATCAGGTGGGCTCACTTCTTCGTGCTGCTGGTTAAGCAGCTCGTGGAAGTATGAGCGCCATCTCTTCTTCACCGCGAGGTCCTCGCATAACAGGTCACCGCTAGAGTCCTTTACACAGCGGCACTTGGAAATATCCAGTGCCGCTTTGACTCGGGACCGTGCCAATTTGTAGACGAGCTTTTGCCCCTCAGACGATTCCAACTTGTATAACGATTGCAAGTCGGCCTGTCTGGCTCTGGCTACAGCTCTCTTGGCGGCTCTTTTCGCGGTCCTGTATGCGTCGTGGTCTTCAGGGGATCTGGACGCTTGCCACTTTTTGAAGAGCGTCTTTTTCACTCTGACCTCCCCCTGGACTGTGTCGTTCCACCACCACGTCTCCTTGTCACACTTGCGCCCGCCCTTGGACGTGCCAAGCACCGCCTTCGCCGCCTCCGTGATTGCCGCCTGAATCCTATCCCAGTGTTGCTGGGTCGATTCGCCATCAACCGCGGTGCACTTGTCACCAACAGCTGAGGCGAACTCCTGGGCCCTTGATTCAAGCCGCCACCACCGAGTCTGGCGTCGGCAGCGCTCGGCACGTTTCTCCACGGGCTTCACGCAGAGATCCATGACAAGGAGGCGGTGTTGTGCAGAGAGACTCTCACCGGGTATGACCTTGCAGTTGGCTACTCTGCTGATGTGGTGCCTCCTAGTTAACAAAAAGTCGATCTGAGTGGCGTGCCTCCCGCTCTTGTAGGTGATGAGGTGCTCGGGTTTCTTTTTGAAAAACGTGTTCACGACAGCCAGGTCGCTGGCCGCACACGTCGTCAGGATTTCATTTCCTTCCGCGTTGCGACTCCCGTACCCAAAACCACCGTGAACACGCTCAAAGCCCCCGCTTACCTCGCCCACGTGACCATTCATATCACCACCCAGTACAACTCCCTGGGACAACGGTATGTCGCGTAGCACATCTCCGAGTCGATTCCAAAACGACGCCTTTTCAGTGTCGCTACAACCAGCCTGTGGCGCATAGGCACTTACGAGGTGAGTTACCACCCCCTCGATAAGAGTCCTTACCACCATAAGCCGGTCGCTGATGCGGTTAACCTCCAGGACGCCGTCTTGCATCTCCTCAGAGAGCACTACTGCCACTCCGCCCTGCCCACTAGGTGCACCGGTGTAGATCAGTTTGTAGCCATTCCCAATGAACCGGGATCTGCTGCCTTTCCACCGAGTCTCCTGCAGGAACGCCACGGCCACCCTCCGCCTAGCGAGTACATCGGCCAACTCTCTTCCACGTCCGGTTAGCGTGCCAATGTTCCACGTGCCGAAGCGTATCTTGCGGGTTTGGGCTCGCGTCGTTAGCCGCGCCCGCCCCTGGCGCGGTAGCCCTTGCCCATTTGTCGCAGGAGTCGGGCGGGGCTCCTGCGCGCCGTTTTGCGGCGGCGCCCTATCCCTGTGCAAATTCCTATTCTGACTTCCCATGTATTGTGGCGATGTGTGCTAATTACGGGAGCGACTGCCGTCTGACCTCCCAACCCCGAAAGGAAAGCTTAACTACAAAGATGATGTAGTAGTGAGTTCCCTTTGTCGCCTCGTACGACACCCACGGGATGATATGGGGTGGCGACATTTGTATTCTAAACGCCGTCGCCACACGGCACGCGTGCTTCTCTATAACCTTATCAATAATAAAAAGGCTGCTAGTTCAACGGCGCCATTAAAATGCTGTAAAATGCTGCGATATATGCACTAGTAATTAATATCTAAATTATCCAGTGACAAGCTTTCAGCAACTTTTATTCGATAAAATGTTTCTCTTTGGATCACATTGTAGAGGCATTATAGTTAATTTTTTAAAAGCATCGTTTTATGTTCGAGCGCTTTTAACATCGTTCTCTCAATTTAATGACATAATAATAATTGCGAAATTAATTTTTACAAAATCTGAAGACGGATTTGCAGTGAGCACAGATCACATAAAAAAGCAGTGAGTTACTTTCTTGCGCCAGCGGTCGCAGGTTCGAGTCCCACTGGGGGCATTCATTTGCTATACTCGGATTTGTACTCCATACATGGGTATTTATATTTATAATATATGTACCTATATATTAAACTTTATATGTGTAGTATATCAACTATCTGGTATCCGTAACACAAGCCTCGCAGCATACTACGGAACTATATGGCGCTGTGTGTAATAATGTCGCAACATATTTATATTTATTTAAATGAGAAAGTGTCAATTTTCTAACTGTAAAAGCATTTCTGTCATCGAGCATTACTTTTGGTTCCATGCGCTCTCATAACATATCTTGCCTTATTGAACATTTTACACATACGATACGTACAACACAAATACGTATTTCTGTATTTTTATAGACCCATTTCACTAAGATATTCACAAATCTTTGATTTTATTATTTCGCACATTCGAGCTTTCCCATCTCTACAATATATTTCGATCATGATTATTTAAGTTATAGTATATTTTGTGTGCAAATTGTATATCGAAATATATGACCAGAATCCTTAGGTTTTGGTTTCAGACCAAGTACATTTATTGACTTTTTCAGTTACGAAACTTTGAATGACAGTCAGGAGTTGGTGATATTCCCTAAGACTTAAGGCGTCATTCTCTCACCGGTTGTCCTTTGAAAGTGAGAGGAAGGAGAAAGCTCTGGTTTGCTTAGACTTGTACTTAATAATATATATTTCTTCTTCTTCTCTTGCTCGAGGAGCAAATAATGTATGGTTCTTAAACAAATAAAGAATAGAGTCCTCCTTTTCTGAAGTTGGTTAATAAATGGGGAAACTGTCTCTAGAACATGCGTACTTACATACTAACATAAATCGAAAGCTAAACAAAGCTCTATTTTATCAACAAAGTAATGTTTCATAGTCTTGCTAATCCATTACCTAATTTGAAGAAAGCAAAGTGATTGAAGAAGTAATCTTCGGAATGCGAAGTTGTCTTTGTGCTTTAAACTGTAGTTACTACTATGAATGTCACCCTAATAAAAAGCTACAAAAACACTCTATCTTGATTGATGTAACTTAAGTAGAATTGTAACAACTCGCCCTCGCTTCGCTCGGTCCTTAGATTTATATCGAACAAAGCCGCGGGTTCTGCTAGTGTATTATAAATATAAACCTTCCTCTTAAATCAGTCTATCTATTAAAATAAACCGTATCAAATTCCGTTGCGTAGCTTTAAAGATCTAAGCATACAGACAGACAGACAGACAGACGGCGAGAAGCGACTTTGTTTTTTACTATGTAGTAATAATAACCAATGAAACACAATACTGAGAGCCAAATATTAAATAAATTTTCAATAGATCCCACATGCGGTGTACATCAGGGAATCTATAATAATCTTTATTGACAAATAACAAAAGATTTACATTAAACTTTCTTAAATAACTATATCATTAGTACTTACAATTTTGTTAAAGTACACTACCGTCTGAACTAGGCCGAGCCTGTATCTCAGACGCTAGTCTCTTCCTAGTTACACATTTATTTGTTAATATAGCTAATAAGTAAAGTAAACATACAAAAACAAAATATATTATTGCGATACATCAGTGTAGGTAGGTGTTTAATTTAATGTAAAAGTCTACCGTCATTTTGCTAATTTTACGTTGTGATTAAAGTTAGACCACTGTGACTATAGATTTAAGCGATTTCTATTTTTGAAAATATTAAATAAGGTTGTTCATTTAATACAATTAGTTAGAATAATTAGTAGTGCTTATATGTAAATATTTAAATACATACTTTATATATGTATAGTATATGTGTGTGTATGTGTGTGTGTGTGTGTAAATGTCAATAAAATTATTTTGTTATTTCAATTAATTTTTCAGTTTCTTCGTAATTTTTATTTTTAAGCCAATCTATTAAGATCTTTTTACATTGATATTTGTTTTTTGAATAAATGTTTAAGATTTGATTTATTTTATTGTATACCATAGGTCCAAGAAAGCACTGATATTTATTAATAAAAGCGGTATTGAACTTAGTCGTAGCACAAACATTGTTTTGTCTTCTACTTGCATTATTGAAATTATAAGGTGTTTTCTCATGTTGAAAAAGTATTAAATTAACTATGAATAATTGCCGAACAGTTAACACGCCACACTCTGCGTATAAATTAAATGTAGGATATCTAAATGGTTTACATTTAATCACTTTTAGCAAAGCCCTCTGTGCTCTCTCAAGTTTTAACATGTACGTTTTGCGTGCTCCACCCCATGATATAATACAGTAGTTTAAAATAGATTGAGAAAGTGCAAGATAGACTGTTATAAGCAAATCAGGATCAGCAATATGTCTTAATTTCTTAAATATGTATATAAGTTTTCTTGTTTTTTCTACAAGATGGTTAATATGAGGACGCCAAGTAAGCTTTTCATCGAGTAATATTCCCAGATATTTTATAGTTGGAGACCTTTCAAGGGTGTCACATTTGCAGTAGGTTTTCCTTTCATTTTTGTGTAGACAAGAGTTGGTGTGTATTTGCATGTTGAAACTCGATGGCAAACTACGTTCTGAATTAGTAAGGAGTATATATTTAGTTTTGACTGTATTAAGTGTCAATAGATTTTCATTAAGCCAATTAAAAATTAGGTTTAATCCCTTTTCTGCATGCATTTTAGCAATCTCCCAGTTTTCCCCATGAAAGACAAGAGCAGTATCATCTGCATATGTAAATATTCTGCAATTTGTTAACTGTAAGTTGCATAAATTATTTATGTAAATTAAGAATAGTGTTGGTCCCAAGACACTTCCCTGTGGTACTCCGTAACTGATACTATTGTCCCTGCTCTGAAAGCCATTGATAAATACCCTCTGAGACCGATTCTTCAAGTAATCAGCAAATAGTTTTAGCACTGTTCCACGTATACCTATTTGCTCCATTTTATTCAACAGTCTAGGAATACAGACCGTGTCGAAAGCCTTTGTAAGATCTAAGAACACCCCTATACATTTTGATTTTCTATCTATATTAGTCACTATAAATTCTACAATATTAGAAACTGCATGTGCTGTTGATTTACCTGTTCTGAATCCAAATTGGTTATTTGATAATATGTTTTCTTTTTCGAGATATAACATTAGCCTCTTATTAATAATTTTCTCTAAAATTTTGGATAGTGCAGAGAGAACCGAGATTGGACGATAATTGCTGATACAACTTCTGTCCCCAGTCTTATAAATAGGATGTATTATGGATACTTTAAATATATTTGGAAAAACACCTGTCGAAAGACAGAGATTTACTATGTGTGTTAGTATGGGTACTATAGTGTCTTTTGTAAGTTGTAGTAGTCTAGTGGGTATTCCATCCCATCCAATGGCACTATTAGTTTTTAAATTCATTAAGGTCGTTTCAATTTCAATATGTGATGTTTCGAAAAAAGCCATAGAGCTGGATGGTACGAAGCGTGGTTCATGTTGGGAAGAATAGATATTACTGTCACGAGAAATTATAGTATTTGCCAGCTTAGCAGCTATTCCAGAATAAAAATCATTTATATTATTTAAAGCTGCCTCGGGAGTGCTAGCTATTTTAAGAAGTTCGTCTGCATAATTGATTTTACGATTTCTATTGCTTATAGAATCAATTATTTTCCACTTCATCTTTGGATCTTTAGCATATTTCTTTAACTCATTACTTTCATAATTTCTTTTCAAACGTTTTAAAAGATCATTACAGAAATTTTTGTACCTCACATATGATAATTTAATTATTTCATTTTGTGGTTCCTTTTTACACTTTAAATTCATACGATCACGAGTTTTAATGCATCGGACTAGACCCGGAGTGATCCACGGCTTTATACAACGTAAATTTCTAGGTGACAGAACTGTGAAAGTATGTTTTTGGATTAGCATTTTAAAAATTGATTGTAGTTGCTCTGAACACCAATTAGCTTCTTGTGATTTTAGTATATTATCAAAATTTATTGTTTTTAATTCCTTAACAATAGAGTTATAGTTAATTTTGTGATTTTTATTTGAGTAAGTCATTCGTCTATCAGATTTATGCTCCAAGTTAATGCAGGTGAGGACTGCGGAGTGATCGGTTAATGGTGCTGCCATTACAACGATTATAGTAGGGAACTTAGATTTAATCATGGCATGGTCTATACAATTAATGGCTCTTGTCGGATGTAGATGGCCGGCTAGCAAGCCATGACTTGCTAGAAGGTTTAAATACTCCGCTGAATTATTGTCTATAGTATTAAACTTAATGTCTATGTTAAGATCGCCAGTCAAAATTATATTTTCGAATTTATTTAAGGAATTTAGTAATGTGTCAAGAGAATTTATGAAATTATCAATATTTCTATGAGACGGAGATCTGTACACAGCAATCACAACGGCTTTTTGATTAATTTTTATAACTAAACATGAAGCATCATTAAGATGTACTTCTTCGACAGAGCAGTTAATGTTTTGTTTTATATATACCACAATACCATCATTTTGGTTAGCATGATTTTTAGTATAATGAGTTTCGTAATTGCTTATAGATGGATAATTAAGAACTTTTGAATTCCATGACTCAGTCAATATATACATTTCACAATTTATATCTAATCTGTTTAAAAATACTTCAAATTCATCAAAATTTTTATTAATGCTTCGAATATTTTGTACAAGGACTTTAAAGTAAGTATTAATGGATTCCTGCATTATAAGAGTCTTACAAGATTCTGGTAGGCATAGAAATGAGGAACCAACTTTGACATCATCTAGAGTATTTGTAAGAATCTGATTATTTATGTGATCGAATTTTAATTTTATTATAGCAATGGCCTAAAGTATGACATAAATACATACCAAACATGTACAACCTAAAATTCACAGTTAAATATTTACGATGTTTACCAATTATTATAAAATGAATATGAACAACATTGTTAAAATAAGGTAGAAATTGATTAAACTGCATTACTTCTAGAACAAACAAACAAGGTAATATTGCAATAAATAACAAAACACAGCTATAATACCTTCCCAAACAGTAGATAAAATAACCAGGTAGAAAACCTAGTCATATCTGGTTTCTTAAAGTAGCTAATGATTCTTCATTCTTAACTTCTATGTGGGGGGAGTCGGGAGTCTTCCGTAAGAAAATTTTACCATTAGTGGTCCAGCAAAACTTATAGTGGTGGGATTTTGCTAGATCTCTTGCTAAGAAAAATAGTCTTCGGGCTTTGCTAGTTAGCGCTTCAGATATATATATTGGAGCTGTCGGTCCTTGGAATCCAATTGCTGCCGTGGACAGTCGTTGTGTAGGATGGTCTTTATTGTATTTTTTGGCAGCATTAATGACATCCTGCTTCACAATGACAGACGTTAGGTCGGCTATGACTGTAGTTTTTCCTGATTTTCCGTTTAGTCTGTACACGTCACGGATATTATTCGGTTGAATGTTAACATCCAGAGCTTTGCATGTATCTTGAACCACTTTACTTAGGGTAGCTTTTGATTCTGGCTGTTTAATAACCGGGATGTTTCTCATTTCTATACTCGCCTGTTTGGAATTTCGTTCTACTTCATCAAGTTTTAACTCTAAAGTTGTTATCTGAAGTAAGTGCTGTTTGCGTTCAACCTCTAGATTTTCTATTTTCTTTCTCATTTCTTCAAAGTGAAAATTTAAGAACTCTAATGATTTTTCTATCTCTTCGTTGGATTTTTTTATATCGTTATTTTGTTGTTTTATAACAGATACCTCTGATACAAGCTTGCTCAATATTGAATTTTGTGTTTCTTTCAAACTTTCAATTATGTCTTTTATTTCGTCTTTAAAAGTCAAAAACTTTTCCTCGCTTGATTCACGGGGTCTTTTAGTTCTCAGCATTATTTGTGACGACGCTGGGGCACTAGGAGTAATTGTGGGTATGTCAGAATCCGAAACTGTGTGTTTGAGATTACGTCCGGGAGGAGATCTTGCAATGGTAGACATTATTTTAGAAGTTGACACAAGTTCAAAGTTTTCGTAGTATAACTCACCCACGGCTTACACAAATGAATTTCTTTTTTCTATTTGTATTGCTTCCGTATTTAATTAAGGATTTGTTTTTATTTTCTTGCGAACAACAAACGAATTAGTTCTCAGAATCTATTAGTAAAATAACTTTATAGGTATAATTATTATATTGTATTATCGAGTGCACACGTCTACTCGCGTTCGCGTTCCGGGCGGAAGATTCTATTAACCAAATCCGCGCATGTGTCGGCTGCTGCGGCTGGATTTGGCAAAATTTCAATAGTTTAGTGGAAAACGAGATATTTATTGAACCGAAATATCATCTGGCGATTTTGAAGAAGCATAAATAAATATTACTATTGACTTAAAGTAGTTATCTTATATTAAACCTACATAAAATCTACCAAAAGCAATAAACTGCTTAAATTTTGAATTATAGTACTTAGAATAATAACTGTTTTGGCAATAAAATTTTATTGCAGACCAATTTTATCACAAAAATAAAATAAAATCTTGTAGTTCTTACCAAATAATGGATAATTAATATTTCTGAATATTCTTTATGTGTATCATACATACTTTGTACGACGTTACTTTAAAATAAAAGTAAAAATGCCACAAACACGTCAAACCAGATTAATTCTTCATAGCTTTTGCGAACTTTATACTTAACTGTGTATTTGCTGTACCGTTTAAAAAGCGAGTGCGGTTAGTGATTTTCTCAATAGTAATTGGCTGTTGAAATTAATTTTAACGTTTTTTTCTTAGCTTCTAGAAATTTTAGCATATTATATTTATTTTACTAAATATTTTATTAAGAAGATTTAGCACGAAAAAATGTATACATAAACTTGACAAATTATACACTAAAACCTTTTTCTTGAATCACTCTATCTATTAAAAAAACTACATCAAAATCAGTAGCGTAGTTTTAAAGACCTAAGCATACGATACATAGGGACAGACGGACAGCGGGAAGCGACTTTGTTTTATACTATAAAGAGTTCAATGACTATCAATCTCGACAAGAGACATGATTATTCTGTCTATGTATTAGAAAATGAAAGATATAAGACGATTTTTTATATATTTTAAAGTCTAAATTTTGGTAAGTGTAACCAAGCACCGGTCAAGTGCTAATAACCCTCCCCATAATTGGGTGGTTTAAGGAGTCCCACAAAGTGCAACCCCAGCATTGAAATTTAATAATGCATATCTTTTTTCCGGTAACTCTGTATCGGGGACTTATACAATATTTTAAGCCGTTTTGAATACAGCGGTTTTTTGTTTCACAATAGTTGTTTCTCCGATATGTAATATGGAGATTATCTGTCTGTCCCTGTGCTTATCTCCAAATATCCCGGAATAATCCCAGAAAAAGAAATATTCTTGCGGAATAGAAAATGTATCGAATGTTTGTAAGTATGTGGAAGCTTTTAAACTTAAAAATAATGTTCTTTATATGAGCTTATTACATGTTTATAGCATGCTGTTTTGATGTACTTTTACTTATGTTGTAAGCAAAACCTGTCGTGTTTAGATCTCATATTTTTATTGAGTACTTTCAATTAAGTGAAAGTACAATTACTTATAAGAGTATTAGAAAAAATAGAATTTTTATATACTTGTAGTTTACAATCTGTTGCTAAATAAACTATAATAATTTATGGGCGATAAATGTAGACAGTTGTGTGATTTACCTTTTTGCTGAATCATAAACAAAACAAAATACGAGAGCTTAAACTTCTGCGACAAAAGCTCGCTTGACCACCGAACAAAACTTTCTCTACGACCGAACTCCTATGAAAGGAAAGTAAAATTATGTAATATAGAGTAATACAAACAAACTGTTTTTAAATCCTACATGTAATCTAATTTTATTATTTTTATTTAATTAATAAACAAGTTGTGATATTAAGTTTTTTTTTATTTAATCAAGTTCAGCATTCAATACGAAAAACGTAGTATATGTACATATTTAATTAATTATTAGCTATACTTTATGTAGAAACTTAACTTTATTAGATAATTTTATAGAAAATTCCTGTTGCTTTCTCAAGCGCTGGTGGAAGCCATTACATTTCTTATTTCGCAGATAAAAATACTACAAAAGTAAAGAGACAAGAAATTAAGGTAATTTAAGAAGTCACCGGAAAGAAAGGTGTATACCGCAGACCCGCTGTCTACATAATGACACCGTACATTATTCTGAGATGAACTTTCGCCAAGCGAATAAAAAGGCAGTAGTTACATGGAGTTTGTAAGTTAATGACAACTGTAGATAACTATTTACTATTGTATAGTTAATAGTTATACTTTGTAAGGGTCTGATCAAGATAAAGCGTGAACTGTCACATAAGAACACATACTACTGTATGAACGTAGGTATTCGTTTAAATTACAACACTTTTGTGGTATTAATTTTCAGTTAACTTCAAGAAGTAGGCGATAAAGGTTCAAGTACATACATATTTTAAAGCAAATTGTAAATCTTTTATGGAATTTGTAACAACAATTAGTGTAGTAATGACTGCATTATTACTCTGTTTAACTCTGTACATATTTACATTGGATTTCCAGTTTGTGTGACCGGTGGTACACTCTGTTTCTTAACTTCAAAATCGTTAGAAAAACCAGTGTTAATAATCAGTTTTCTAGGAATACAAGGTGTTACTCTTTAAAGAAATCATAAAGTTAATACGCCACCCTCTAGGTCATATTTATATATATTTTAGTTTGTAATGGATAATAAAAAAATCCGCTGAATCAATTTGGATGAAATTTTTGTACATTTTTGAGACCCGGGAAAGGCCAGAGAGTACGTTTTATATTGAAAATGGTCCCTTAAGGGGTTGGAAAGGGCGATGATAGTTAGATAACATAATGCTTACATATTGGAATATATACCGACCGTTATAATCTAAACTCAGTTGGCAGTGACCCTGCTTTCTGCGCCAGCGGTCGCGGGTTCGAGTCCCGCTGGGGGCATACATTTGTTGACACAAATGTTTGTTCTCCAGTCATGGGTGTTAATATTTATATTATGTATGTATTTAAAATTTATATGTGTAGTATATCAACTATCTGGTATCCGTAATACAAGCCTCGTAGCTTACCACGGAACTAGATGGCGCTGTTGTAAAAAATGTCCCAACATATTTATTTATTTATTTATACTTGTATACTGTATATACTTTTTTCTCTTATATCGCAAGCATTTGTTATAAACCGCTAGAAGCCACGATTGGTCGCCGATTAGATCAGGTGTAATGAACCTTCAGCGGATACTACTCGTATGTAATCAGTACAATTTCCTTTCGAATATACCTTTGCTACACCAACACTGTAGTTACACTTGTTTACAGTTTGTTTTTAAATTAAATTGTTGAAATTAATACTATGTTATTATAGAAATAACCTAACATTAATAAATAGATCACAAGGTTTATTACTTGATTATACGACTGTGGAGTCAGAAGTAGCGCATTCAGACCTGCCCCGGTATTTCTTACTAACTTACTAACTAACTAACTTTCTAAATATTAAGATGTTTCATTTATTTTTTTATTTATTCAAATACTAATAAGTTTTGTATGTAACTCCTAAAGATTGACATCTAAGGTACACGTGAAATATAAAGTTAGCGGTTTTCCTTCTTGATATTTTATACTTCAACGAACGTTGAAACGTAATGACGGAGTTTGTAAGGGATTTACTTCTCTTACGTGATTTTTTTTGAATCCATAAATCCTCAGGCTTTTATTTATAGTGACGAGAAATGAGGGTGAGTCCATGACACATTTATTGAGATGTGAATATATATACATATAAATATAGTTATTGCTAAGTGTAGTGAGATCTTTGGAACAGGTTAAACGCATTTGTTTAGTTTTTCGCGATTCGATTAACAATTTTATCGATTTTATCAGAACTCTTCTTCTCTTCTCAATTCATCTAGCCTTTAGTATTTAAACAATTAAATTCAGGCACCATATATTAGCATTTTTTTCATAATTTAAACAAACATTACTGCTATGTTACTCAGGTCACAGTTAATTTTTATTCATAAAGAAGTGAGATAAATAGTTTACCTCGTAAGACCTCATGGACCTATATAAACTTAAATTAAAAATTCCACTCTTACAACGGACAAAAAAGAATTAAAATTACTTATTGAAATGAAAAAGTAATTTCGCAAAATTACTTACTACGCACTAAGTATAATGTACGTATATCAATTTCCAGTACGCTTGCTCCTATGTGAGTAAGTTTCCTATAGATAATGGCTACCGTTTAAGTTTACTTTCAATCATAACATAATGAATATAGTCGTGTGGTCCGTTAGTCATCCTCAATAGCAGGCCCCGTTCCCAGGCCCCCGGGGACATAACGGCTTAGTGGTAACAGACCAAAGGGATATGAGCTCGACTTAAAAAGTAAGTTCTGACTCAAATACCATAAGTACCAGTAAATAGCTTCGAGAGAGATTATCGTTAATTTATCATGTTTTATTTCATGTGGTGTATGGGTGATACCAAACAGATTAATTTTATCAAAGGGTTAAATAAAACAGCTATAATTATTGAAGTTAGAGGTACTTTTAGTACTATTTGCTAGTAAATTTAAAAAAAATAAAGAGATTCAAGCTTTTTGTTTTGATAGCATAAGTACCTTCTCCAGCCCTTTTTAACGTCCAACTGCTGGGCACGGGTCTCCCTCAGTACGAGGGGGATCAGGCCATAGTCCAACGCGCTGGCCTAGTGCGTGTTGGCGGATTTCACATGTCTTTTGAAAACTTGCTAGGTTTTCTCAGACATACAGGTTTCCTCGCAATGTTTTCCTTCACCGTACCTAAGTACCTACCTTACCAGTTACCATATTCCTACTATATTGCAGTTTCATTATATTTGTCGCGTGAAACTCGTAAATACATTAAAAGAATATTATAGTATAAATACAATGTTATCCAGGAACATTACCCTACTGAGATTTACCATAGAGATAAAATTTAGTTATATTTGCATAAGTCACCACCAAACCCACCAAATACGAGGGTACAAATCGTAATGACGTCACGTCTCACTTCGTTTGTAGGGCGCGAGTGTTTATCGCGAGCACCTTTCGTGCTCATTAGGAAAGGTGTTCAAAGGATTCCTGCGCGGTACAACTGAGGTCTATGTTGTAAAATAATGACATGGGAAAAATATATAAAATTTTAAGCACGTCGTGTAAATACGTGACCTATATTTACGCATTTAAGAGCTGCCAGATATTTTCTTCCCATATTTTTCGATCCAAAAATAAACATCGTGTAGTAAATTAAAAGTAGTTTTGTTATTCTGTCTTCGATGTCAAGTATTTTTGCCTTTATTTTGAAAATAAATATTATCAGTGAATAAATTATGGTAATAAATATTGTTGCCAAACTGTCATATAGTTATGCTCGTGACTGTACCCATCGTTCCACTCCACTGTTGTATGGCGCTTTGTGTCGTTAGCTGTATTTACACATGTGGTATGGTGGTATGAATTTTATTCGATTATACATTATAATGACACTGACCTTGCAGATTTATAGACAATTCGTTCCAAAAAGAGCTCCTTGTTCAATATGGTTCCGTAAGAAGCACGGTTAATTGTTGCTGATTCTATATTGATTAAAACATACAACGCTGCAGTCAACAGGTAATTAATAAAAATCGAATATCGTGCGAGTCTCACAACAAGTGTTCGTAGCTATTAATAATATAAATAATTTGTTAGGACGTTATTACACACAGTGCCATCAAGTTCCATGGTAAACTACGAAGAAAGCTTGTGTTACGGATACTAGATAGTTGATACTCTACATATATAACTTTTAATACATACATGTTATAAATGTAAACAACCATGACTAGAGTACAAACATCCGAGCTTAACAAATGAATTCCCCCAACATGACTCGAACCCGCCACCGCTGGTGCAAGAAAGTACACTACAAACTGCGCCAAAAGTGTCAAATATTAATTTATTCTCTGTAAATGCCAAAGTTTTTTTTTAATGTTTGATTATTTGACTACAAAATTATCGTACGTCGTCTAGTACATGGAAAATGTAAGCCTTGTCGACTTGTACTGCGTTGCCACAGCGCGACGGTGACGAGCAACGCCGCGAGACAACACTCGCCCACGCGCGGCCGCCGCTATGATTTACACCCGTTTGCATTTTTCCCGCTGATGTTTTTCCACTCTCGTATTTAAGGCTGTGAACAGACTGAAGTCGAGCATGACATTAATATAGGAATAAACCTATTTTAAAAGATAAAATCAATCAATTAGTCCTAAAGTCCTAAGTCTGGGTCCAATATATGGAAACGGGTTTCCATGTCTATATGCCATAGGGGTACGTAAAGCGAAGAATTCCAAATTGTTACCGCACTGGGGTGTATGAGTTAAAAGGATAGAGAGAAGGTGATGTATTAATTACTATTCATATATACTATATATATGAATAGTATTACTACAAAGAAATAGAACTATTACAAGATATTCATGGCTTCTTTAAAATTGACAACGTCATTAAACATACATATATCTTTAGAACAAGTGTCTCCATTGTGCGCGGGGCCTTACCGCGGGTACAATAATTTATCGTCCCCGGGCTCACATGTCACGACTGTTTTATGCGAAGAAATCAGACGCACCTATTTATTAGTGTTTTAAATTTGTATTTTCCGCAGTTATCTAATTATATTTATGCTCGAAACGCTTATTAAATTATACGCTTCAATATTTTTGTGTCTCTTTTAAATTATATTAATGGGACTCACGATTCTTTCGGAATTCTCAATTTTACAGGTGATATCGTTATTCGGTTTAAATAAAACGTGCTTATGACACAAATGAATAGGTTATTATTAATGTGTATGACGTAAGCCGTGATTTGACGTAGTTACAGACTTTCAGACTTTGTTTTCATAAAACCAATTTTATGTGTTTAAATCTGATTTTAAAGAGTACAAGTGTTCACAGGTGTTCACTTTAATTAAACACACAAATAAAAAAATAATTGAAGGTCATTGACCAGTTTACTTTTCTTGATACATCTAAAATTATAGGGCTTTTTAACCTCACACCACTGGGTAAGGACCTCCATTTAATACGAGGGGGGTCAGGCTATAGTTCATTACGCTAGCCTCTATCAAGTGTCTGAAAATATCGCGTAACACACAAGATTAGCTCTAGAATTATACCCAGGGCTTATTTTGGGTCCTAACTCCCGCTATCTGGCACTGGCAGGAAGACGTTTTAAGGGTTGCCCTAGTGTGAGTCATGAATAAGAATGGCCTCATCTGTATGGAAGGAATCTAAATTATCTACCCGCTTTATTGATAAGGGGCTTATAATCAATTTCGTCAAAATTAGTTCACTTACTTATCCAAGATATTTAAAAATAAATATTTTTTATCTTACTACTACACCTTACAAATGTAAAAAAATGCTAAGGGATGATTTTTTTTTTAATGGTAAAAAGGGGGCAAACGGGCAGGAGGCTCACCTGATGGGAAGTGATCACCTCCGCCCATGGACATCTGTAAGTCAGGCTTGCAGATGCGTTGCCGGCCTTTCAGGAAAGGGAGGGATGGAGGAGGGAGGGAAGTGGGAGGGAGGGGGGAACGAAGGCGGAGGATGAAGAGAAGAGGGAGGGGGGAAGGAGAGCGGGCCTCCCGGACTCTCACTCACCGGACGAAACGCGACAGCATAGCTGCCACTTCACGCCGGTCTTCTGTGAATGCATTTAGATTAAATTTAGTGCTAGATAATGATCTGAAGACTGGAGACGCACTGAGAAAATCATAAAGATAATAAATAATATAGATTAAGTTTATAATATTATCTGAGGCACGATTATAAAGCGATCAGATCAAAAGTTAAAACTAACATATCAAGTTTCCTTACATGTAAAAATTTGCATATACATAGACGCTCCTTCCCATAACTGATGAACAACATATTATGGCGTAAGCTTCAGGCTATATTACCGAATAAAGCTTTAACGAACAAGGTGGAGCTTATTTTGATCGTTGGAACCAAATTTGACAATTTTTTTGCCCACGCAGGTCGCGACACTCCTAAATGTCTGTGTCTGACAAGTCCAAACTATAATAGTTACAAGTTTTCCGTTGTTTGTTTGTATAATGTATATATATATGTATGTATATGTATTCTTACTATTTTTTTCTTTGTATTTATAAATTCTAATTAATACGATCTAATTTTGTATTAAGAAAATTTTTAGCTTTTTACCTTTATAGTTTATTCAGAAGAAATATCTTTATACTGTTTTATTTATTATTTTCGCTGTGCTTGAGCTGATATTTAATAGGCTGGAAAGTAGATAGGTAAGTGGCGGAAAAAATTTGATGGATTAAGGACGATAAGTACCTAACAAGGGTTTTTAAATTCATCGAAAGGGACAAAAGTAAATATTAGCTGATAGTTTGAAAGAGCAGGCATTTTTGAATAATTAAGATACGTACCTCTCAGCACTAATTTCACTTCGTAATATCTTCATGCCATATTCGGATGTACTGCAGCTCCCTCATTTTCTTGTTAATTTTAAGTCCTTAATTTATTACACGTTTTTTATACGTAAGTACAATAATATTAAGAAAGCGGAACTCACAGTTTGGGCGGCCTTCATGACACGCTGGCTGCATTCGTCGCATGTAACATTCAATACACAAATATATACTTTACATCCTCTTTTATAGAGCTTATATTCTAAAAGCATTCTAAAATAATGTGGTACGCCGAAACATGCTTCATTCCATGAATAGCATCGAGATGCATGATAAAGGAGAATAAACTGTGCTCCGTGTTTGGACACTTACGAGTGGTAATGAGATGCTGTTAAGGGTTCCGTATGCAAAAGGTCAACGCATTTAATATTATATTGACGACACGTTTGGCTCAGTTGTTAGTGACCCTACTTTCGCGGGTTCGAGTCCCGCTGGGGGCATTCATTTGTTGAGCACGAATGTTTTTTCTCCAGTCATCGGTGTTAATATTTATATTATGTATTTATTTAAAATTTATAAGTGTAGTTTAACAATTAACTGGTATCCGTAACTCAAGCCGCGTAGCTTACCATGGAACTAGACGGTGCTGTTGTAAAAAATGAACGAACATATTTATATTCCCTATAAATTAAATTTATTTTGATTTTTGGTGCCGGACGTTTAAAATGCTTTACAACAATCATGGTCACGGAGACCTTCATTACTTTTTAATTAAATTAAATATTGAAACAATTGAAATAACGCATAACTAATAAGTGTGACAGTCCGTTAGTAAGTCACTGTAAAGTACTTACTGTTTATTTTACTTCACTCTATCGAATGATCAGTAGATAGCACATGAATTCGTGTGGTGTTAGTCCTCAGATGAAAGAATTTCTTTGATCTCAGCGTCTGGTTACTTACTCATATTACTGTCAGGAAAAACATCACCATGAGTGTGACTCGACCTCGCGGTAGAAATTTTAATCGCTATTCGATATAAGGTCCTATTTCAAGCTCATAAACATACGTAGCACGTATTGCGTAGTTGTAACCCTTATTATAAACGGACTTGACCTTTTTTCATTTTCGTAATATTACTATGTAGTAGATGTTGGGAAAACTCCAGAAATAAATATTTACATATGAAGGTATCTGTCAAAAAAGCTGATCACAGTGAAGTTTATAACTTACCCTATATATTTTAGAAATTACAGCTTAAATACGTCATGTTGGGATAGCAACACCCATCCATAGTAAGCTCCGAGGCTTGTTATATGGAAACCATAATATAATTGATACATTAGACATATAGTAAATACATACAAATTATAAATATAAACACTTATGAATGAAATACAAACATTCGGCGATCACAAATGCCCCCAGCGAGACTCGAACCCGGTGTCGTACACTATAACAGACGGAGCCAAACGTGTCGTCAAAGTTAAAAATACCAATTCCGAGAATAGCAGAAGTAATAAATAAAATCTCTTAAAAAAATGTTTCAATTTTTTTCCGTCCATTTTGATAACTTGCTCTTTGCATGAATAATGAAATTCAAAGGTAAAAAAAGCACTCAATTATTATATTATTCACAAGCTACGTTTAATATCGCTCTCAAAAAAGCAATTTGATTCATATTTTAGATATTTCTGTATCTATTACATTAAGTCATATCAAAGAATGTTTCAATCTTAAAGAAAATATTTATTTCTTGTCAGCGATAGATGAGGCTCTTTCGAAGTCGATAAAGGATATGATTACACTCGTATATTTCAAGAAAACTTTATAGGCCGCTATACGGAATCTATTGAAATGATTTTATTTATTTTTTTTATATAAAAAACCTTATTTTTATGAAAAATATATCTTAAGCCTATACAGGTATACCACTATGTATGTACAATGATGTAATCGATTTGTTTGTATGTGTTTTATACGATGGAACTACTGAAACTATACTATAGGCACTATATTTTATTTGGAACTATTTTATTTATTATTTGTGAAGTGTAATTCACATTTACTCTATGCAGATATTTATACTCAAAAAAGTAAAAGTGTCGGTTTGTTATGTTTCTCTGTCTTTCAGTCTGTTTGTTCTTTGTTCTGGTCAATATCCAAAACGCTTGAACCGAGTTTTTCAAGACTTTCCCCCGCAGACAGCTGATGTTATAAAGAGTAACTTGGCTACTTTTGTTTTAGAAAAAGAATTAGTGAAAAATTGAAACGTACCTACCTATATAATGAGGAACACGAACAAAGCGAGGGTGAGTCGCTTGTTTAATAACAAAAGTAATAATACTAGTAAATGGTATACATGATAGTATCCTAATCGATAATAACATTCGATTTAATTGTTCAATGTTCAACTAATCTTATATTACATTTCATATTACTAACACGTGGTACGAGTGTCGCACCGTTAATTGCTCTATAGAGAACCACTTCGGCGCTATTTACTAGTGAAAGTAGATTGGAATGCGATGGAGGCTCTCGGTGCTCATTAACTGTATTGCCTTTCGATAGTAATGTATTTCATTAGACGCCACAAAGCCCTTTATCTCGAGGTATTAGTAGTAGATAATATAAATGTCAATGTTATTATGTATGTAACTTAACCTAATCTTTTTAGTACTCAATACTTTCACTTTAATTTCAATTACTTTATATATTTACTTAAAGTTCGTGTACTTGATTTTAGACATTGGAAAGGGGCAGGTACACTATTATGACTTTTAGGATGTTATACGTTTCTTCGGTCGGTGCGTTATGCGAGTTGCTTCGGTGGAAATGCGTTTTCCAAGGTTACAAAAAAAAAGGTTCGTCGTACGTTTTAACAGTTACTTGAAACAGTTCTGAACTTTTTCAATTTTCAAGCTGTTTTTATTTCGGATTTTCACTAGTATTTAATGTTTAAACAAAACAGAATTACTCAAGTGCAGCCATTTATATAGATAATAAATATTATTTATTAAAAAAAAATAAAGATAATAAATGTTTGATGCTCTGATGTTATTAAATATAGCTTGGGACGATTTTCGATGCAAAAGGAGAGGTCGTTAGTGTACGTATTTCGACTTTAAAAAATATCTAAATTATACACGATAGGAAGCGAGTTATGGTCCCGGTCGTCGCTCCCAGCTCTTCAGACAGAAAATTGGCAAATAATAGTTATCACGAAGATATATTACTTTGTGTTTGGATTTGATTACAGACTACAGTTTTATTTTTGTTATTTTACTTTGTAGCATAAATATTAGTTTTGCGTCGACGTCACGCGCAAGTGACTCGTGAATATTTAACGTTAGGTACCACATGTATATGAAAAGTATAACCAAGTATAATTCAATGCCAAATTTATTCAAAAACTTTGAAGGGCATGTTAAGACTCTCACTATCAATAACTTATATATCTCTTGGTGGATGTGGCAAGGTATAATCTTGTGTTGGAGGTGCAATCATGTCAAATATTAAATTCAAAAGACAGTTAGAAACACGCCAATTTGAAGACACGTTTGGCGCAGTTTGTGCGCGTAACACAAGCCTCGTAGCTTACCACGGAACTAGATGGCGCTGTGTGTAATAATGTCAAAAAAATGATTGTAAATTTTCTAAGAAACTAGTATACTCGTAACACGTATGTTGCAAAATTTGCTAGGTCTCTCTGAACCTACACACAGCTGTTAAAAAGAGCAACTAAAACCAACCAAACTCAGCACTAGAGAACGGTATATCAACGGACAAACCGAATATATCTACCGTCGTACATTCGGTTTGCTGTTATTCCTGGTAATACCTATTATCTGTCGTAAATTAAAATCTATCCACAATATTTAAAGGTCAAACATACCGGCGGAAAATTGAACCTACTACTCTCAGACAACACTTGATAGTAATAATATAGAAATCAAATCTAAATATTCAAATACACTTTTACAAGCTCTTTTGAATCATCATTTTACATTATTAAAATTAAATATCAGTCTGTAAGTCTGTGAGAGAAATAGAAGAAGTCAGTGAATAAATTTTAGTGAAGTTCTAGTCAAATTGTCCTTGTAATTTCTTCGCCCACTATCAGTCTCTGCAACCTCGCGTTCATCACGATGTCGTTGATACAACGATCAGTGTCGTCTGACGGCGGCTATAGTAGAGGAGACGTGGAAGATCGACCTTCACCGATCTGATAACCAGATGAGACATATTTTTTATCGTATATAATTTATAAACAAATATGCCTATCATACTTAAAGCACTGTTGCCCAGCTAAAAATAGCCATGAGCACTTTCAGATAGGCAAGTAATTATAGGCATATTTGTTTATAAATTATATTTCAGGTTATCAGGTCGGTGAAGGTCGATCTTCCACCGGCTCTTAGACCACTAATGAAGCGTGTCGGCCGCGGCGCTAGAGCACATCTCTCGCGGCTCGACACATTCCGAACAGACGGCCAAATTATTTATATTACTCGTATATTTTATGTTTATTTTCCATTGGCGTGTCTCTTCTGTTTATTGAGATTATTATAGATTTGAATATCCCAATTAGTGGAACATTTGAATATTCACTCATTATTACGAAATATAGATTTTGGTTTTACGAAAAGTTTATCAACTATTTTATTAAATAGGTTACATCGCACCTTAACTGTGAACGAAAAAGTATGTGTTTTCAAATTTAAATGTTAAAAATGTATATAAGACCTATATTATAATAAGTAATGGTGTAACTATAAGAAGGAACTTTTATTATCGACGAAATAACAGTTTATATAAATTCTTACAAGTACTTAAACACGTTTACCTTAAAAATGTTTCCGTAATTTAAATGTTTTATTGTATTTCAAGTAAATAGTACATACATAAATGTAAAAATAAGTATCTAAGAATGTAAATAATAAATTACATTGTAATGGAAATTCAATCAAAAGTTAATTCATAGCGGTAATCAACAAATTTAATCATCACATACCTATAAACTATCTTTTCGGATTTTGTCGCGGATTTATTTTGATTATTGGTTAATTAATTAAAATTCAATCATCACTTATGTTAATATCATTATAATAAACTATCAACAACACCAAGAGATATATAAACGTCATGATACGTTATCTGTGATTTATTACTTCCAATAAAAATGTAGTAAGAAATAATTAATTGAAAATGAAAACAAATTAAGAATGCACTCATTCACAAATATGTGTCATTTGATAAGAGAATAAGAATGTACGTTGAGATAAGAGAAACATATGCAATTGTAGTTGAAAGTTCTCTTATTAATCGGCTTTTAAAGTAGTATTTTTAATATGCTTTACGGGTATCTTATGTCTTTTTTAATGTATGTTTATTATTTATATGTAAAATGTTACTACAGTATCTATAAAATATATGTAGTAAATTAAATTCAAAGTCCAAATAATTATATTTTGAGTAAAAGCTGCAGAATCAAGAACAAAATTAAATTTTGAATGTTTGAGGGTATATTTTTTATAATTTATTGGTAATAAGAGATTCTTTATCGATATTTAATGTTGAAAGCTACGAAAAATAGAACTTTTAACATTACTTACTCTGTTCGAAGATGACAAAAAATCCTTGGTTGTTATTTTTTATTAAAGAGTACACAATTATTAGCCTTCGTCAAACTGTCACATATTTGGAGACAACTTTTGATCTATTATTAAAATTACATTTATTCGCATAGTGCTTTAGAATATCATAGTAGATTGATAAACTTAAGACAATAACATAATCCACAACCATAATTACGATCTTTTCTTCTATTAACTTGTTCCTATTAAATTGTTTCCAGACACATTAACGAGCGCCTGGAGAAAAAATTAAAGGGCTTAAACCTCTTGTTAATCTAACCGTATATTAGTTTAAGGAATTATTTTGGAGCTTAATCCTTAAAGAGTGAAATGGTGTAGAATAATGGTATACAGGATTAAAAAAAGACAGCCCGACAAAGTTCATGTTGCTTAAAGACAATTAAATATCTTGTTATACGAATAAAATACACTAATTATGATAATCTAGTCTGATCATTAAAGTTCCGAACATCAACTTCTCGTCTCATTTTCATATGAATAACGTTGAAAGCTTTCAAAAGCTTCACATTAAGCCCTCAAGACAAACGGCCGGCGCCGACAGTTCGTATTATATACGACATTGAAAAGAATGTCAAGGAGTGCCGGATTTGGTTCCCGGTTGGTGTAAATATAGAATATCCATGAAACAGGTTGTTTACAAGCGCTCCCTTAAATAGATGACTTATTTTTGTAATAAAGTTTGAAACTTCGTGACATTCATTTTCATAATCGTTTAACAAATTATGTATTCGTATCTTTTTTCTTTACAAAGCTTTTACTGTTGTAATTTTATCTTATATTCTTAGTTACTTACTTACTGAGTTATGAATTTTCAATTATTTGTTTTATAAAAATTCGAAAGCGCAGTTTTTATCTTCCATGAGTAATTATTGTTAAATAGTAAAAAATAATAATGAAACGATAAGATAATATAAAATTAAATTTTAAATCTGATATTTATATGTATTGAATAGAAAGATTAGTCATCGAAATAGAATAACAAAGAAATCACCCAAAGCATACTTTAATAAGACATCCTGAAACTTCGTATAAGACTCCCTACAAGTGCGCCTTTATCTATCACCGATGTTTAAAATATTAAAGAAAGTAATTGAGCGTCTTTAGGACACAAAGTCAAGCGGGTTCAAATGTCGAATCATATGAAATATTTTGTACATGATTATCACCGGTAGTACCTTATAAAAGTGAACTGAATACCTGACATCATCAAGAAACTTGCATGACTGAGAGAACCTAGCAAATTTTTCTAAAAACATGAGAACTCTCTCAACACTCATTTTTCCAACATGGTAGTCCATGAAGCCCAGCCCAGTAGAATGTTATACTAATATTATAAAGCTGAAGAGTTTGTTTGTTTGTTTGGTTGAACACGCTAATCTCAGGAACTACTGGTCCGAATCGAAAAATTCTTTTTATGTATAGTCCGTTTATCGAGGAAGGCTATAGGCTATATTACATCACGCTACGACTACCAATGAAAAATGTTGCAAAAACGGGAGAAAAATATTTCTTTTGATTTTCAGCCTTTACAACGCGAGCGGAGCCACGGGAAAGGCTAGTTAGTTATAAAATATAAAATGACTCATAACCATGTGTAGGAAGTGAAATAAACAGGAAGCTCCAAGACGGGCGCGTATCGGTTTTTGGTTAAAGGTAATGTAAATCAAAGTCTCGAACCGCAGGCATGAGGAAGTACCTACTGTATATTTAGACGAGGTGTGAACTGCCACGCTCCGAGTGCGGGCGAGGACGAGAGCGAGACCGAGATAATTAACGGACGGAAAATATTACTGATAATTATTATTAGTAGAAATAGCTGTAATATGATGTGACCCTACTTTCTTGCGCCAGCAGCGGTCGCAGGTTCATTTGTTAAACTTGGATGTTTGTTCTCCAGTCATGGGTGTTTATATTTATAATATGTATGTATTTATATATGTAGTATCTGGCATCCGTAACGCAAGCTTCCTTCGTAGCTTACCACGGAACTAGATGGCGCTGTGTTTAATAATGTCCCAACATTTATTTATTTATTTATTTAATTACACATTATTAAAAATTTACAAAACTGTCGTCTCAGACTTCGTTTTTATACTCGGATGTATAGACTATAATATTACTGTACAGATTTATCAAAATTCCTTCTGTGGATAGCATGAACAGAGAAAATAATAAAAAGCATACTGTATCCCTACATACTTTTGCGTTTATAATAGGAGTGGATTAAGTAGGATAAGTTAGTAGAATGTAGTTTAATTTCAGAAAGGTTTTTCAATAAATATTAATTAATATCCAAACAAAAAATACAAGTCCTTATATGTAAGAACTGAAATAGAAATATAATTACTTCTATTTCATTATTTTGTCTGTTAGTTATTTCAGGTTAAAATGTATAATTTTAAGGTACCTTGATGCCATCTTGATTTTTTTGTAAATTGTGGGTAGGCAGTGTCTGTAACAAGTATATAACCCCCTGAGACGTCTAATACCTTAGTCTCTCCCGTGACCATGATTGCTGTAAAGCATTAGAAACGTCGGGAACCAATAATCATAATAAATCCGCGACAAAATCCAAAAAGAAGTTTCATTTATAATGTCAAGTATTCGCGTAAACCTAAGAAAGTATTATAGAAATATAATTTAATGATCGAGTAACATGAACCGACTGAACTGTACAATGGAAACAGGCAAGATCGCATCACACGTGAGCTGCGAGGGCCGTTGCCCGCTGCGGGTCGCGCTATCGACGCGCCGCGCCCTTTAACACCGCTTCCGCCGAGCTGCCTATCTACAACCAGCCGACTCTGCGAGACAACACGCCTGTTCTTACCATTCTCGGTAGTTCTTGAGTAACTTATTGAAATTTATCACTAATTATGTAATAACAAAGTTTCTTATAATCCATTTAGCATTTTTATTTTATACTAGTAGAACCCGCGGCCTTGCTCGCGCTAAATCTAGGGACGAGTGAAGTGAGGGTCTGTCCCAATCATTTGTTTAAGATAAACATTTCAATCATACATTACATATGTGTAACTCTAGCGGTTGGCAGCGCACGCCAGAATAGCTCGCAGATGGTAGATTTTTTAGCATATAGTATATAAACTACTTACTTGACACTTATCGTCATATTTTGAACAATTCACACAATATCTTTATAAATTGTAGCCTATGTATTTTTATTTATTTATTATTGTAAAGTTTTTCATTAAAATCCATTTAGTAGTTTTTACGTGAAAGAGTAACAAACATCTATCCATCCATCCATCCATACTTACAAACTTTCGCGTTTATAATATTAGCATCTTAATGATTATTGTGATGTAGGTATATTGGATGCAAAAAAATTGGATTTAAACTGAAGTATAAAGAATTTGCTTTTCTCATATATTTACAGCGCGGCGCATTGAAACGTTATTTATATTTAGGTGCCTAATCTATAAAAAAAACCAGATTACTCGAACACTTTATTGACGCTACGCTATGAGCGAAGCAAAAAGATAAAGCAGAGCAGGGATTTTTAAATGCACGTCTTAATTCTTAGCTTCTAATAATTTCACGTAGGTACAGTTCCGTGAGAACATCACTCACCGCACTAATCGCGCGTAGAGATGACATCAGTATGCGCCGGCGCAGCTCTTAACACTTGTAGGAGATAAGACATGAAGCTTTTAAATTGAATACATTATCTTTGTTGTAATAAAAAAATAGGCTTAGGCTACTATTGGGTAAATATTTTATAGATTCTCATAATGAAACTATCATCATTATAAATATTAATTACAGATTATAAGGTGTATTTATATAATTAACAAAGCTGTTAAAAAAGTTTCTCCCCTTTTTAACTACCTTTCATACCTGTTAATGTCCAGTCCAATCAAGCACAGACCAGTTTTATACTTCAATTAAACGATAAGAGCGACTATATAAATGATAATATCTATAAATAAGATCTTATTAAAACTCTACATTTGCAAAGAATTTATAGCTGTCAGCTCGTGAGAGAAATGAATAAGTGTAGCTCTCGTCAAGCCGACATCAGTATGCGCGCGCGCACTAGATCCGCATGCCCTGAAGCTTTATGTTTAAACGTGTGACAGATCTTACGTGGTGCGACTTATGTATGTCCAGACAGTATAAAGATGTTCCTGTTTAGTCTTTGTCCTTTATTCGTAAAAACTTAAAAAAATACAATTAGTATAGCAGTAGATATTTCTTTACAATCTTAAATCGACGAACATGTATTTGCAATGTAAATTTAACATAATTATGTCGTAAGTCTCTCCCGAGCCGATGAATGTCATGAACTGTGTAAACTGTGAAGTATTCGATCTTAGGGAACCAACTATCCAAATACATCTACCATCCGAAAATAATGATCGTCAATAGATCTCACTCAACTACGCAGGCTGGCCCAGGTTGCCCAACCGATACTCAGCTGATAAAAAAGAGGGTTCTATTATTATAATAAATAATAGTAATATAATATGTAGTAAGCAACTAATTACGATTATTATTCACTACACAGTCATAACGGTAAATTTTACTCATACGAGTACATCACAATATTTTAAAAGTCGTTACAAAAGAAAAAATACATATGTACCTACTATTTTTGTTTTCGACATTGAAATATTCGTGAAAATGTATTAGAAGTGAATTTAAGAAGCAGTGAGATAAAATATACAAGTAAAGTCACAAGAAACCACTTAATCAATGTATTGTTACGAATACACGAGTAAAGGAGCTTGCGCCATCTAGTGTGGAGCGAGGGAACCACTTTGTGTGCTGTACAGAACGTGAAACCTCCACTCAATACTAGATGGCGCTAGAGGAGCTATATAGAGGAATAAACTCGAAAATCGAGTACACGCGTGAATGTTCCAGAATGGTCTGGGACTAGACTCGGCCGGTATAAATAGGCCGCGGGTGGCCGAGCGAGTGGAGTTCAGTTTGAGCGATCGACGAAGCGACTTCGCAGTGAAGACTAGTGATCAAGAGTGATACCAGCGGAAATCTACGACATTGGCTACGACCTCGGACATCGATAGTGCTTAGTGAGTGTACCTAGTGCTTAGTGTTTGTACCTAGTGCTTTGTGTCGGACCTAGTGCTAGTAAATAAAGTCTCTGAAAGAGTCAGCAGGTCTTTCTCTCCAAATCGTTCGAACCCTAACACGCAACAACTGGTGTCGGAAGTGAGATTTGGAGATGCCATTGACTCCGAGAGAGAACCCCAAGGAGGGGGTCAGGACGAGGACACAACGAGCTGCGGCTGCCACTGGGGGCCAAGCACCGCCCACTGGCCACGCCTACCAGGCCCCGCCCACTGGCCACGCCCCTCAGGCCCCGCCCACTGGCCCCGCCTACCAGGCCCCGCCCACTGACCACGCCCCTCAGGCCCCTCCCACTTTGGTTCAGGCTCCGCCCACTTTGGCTCAGGCTCCGCCCACTTTGGCTCAGGCTCCGCCCACTTTGGCTCAGGCTCCGCCCACTTTGACTCAGGCCCCGCCCACTTGCTCCACCCACCTTGCCACGCCCACCGGACAGGCCACGCCCATCAGCGGCACCGTAGCTTCTACAGACCCTCAAGTGGCACTTCAATTAGGAAGTTTATTTGAATTAATGAAGGCAATGAAAGAATCACAAGAGGTAATGAAAGAATCACAAAAGGCTTTGCAAGAATCACAAGAGCAACAAAAAGACCTCCAACAAAAAGCGCTTTTGGCTATACAAGAGGTTAGTGACACGGTAGGTAAGCTTCGAAAAGATGTCGACGAAGTGGAAGAACGAGTTACCGGGTTAGGATTGGATGTCGAAAATGTGAAAACCGGTCTCGCTGAACTACAGAAGAAAGTAGTGCGCCTTGAAACCACGGGAGTTGCAATGTCTAGTGGAACTACCGGAGGGGCGCAAGGACCAAGAGTGAAAGTGCCGCCATACGACGGCACTACTTCGTGGAACGCTTATCGTCAGCAATTCCAGACTGTTGCCACTGCCAATGGATGGACGGAAGAACAATGTCTGACCGCTCTCACTGTTGCGCTCAGAGGGCAAGCCTTGTCTGTCTTGGAAGCACTGCCACATACAGGAAATGGGTTCCAAGACCTGATGGAGGCACTTGAATCCAGATACGGGGAGCGACACCTGGAACACGTGTTCCGTGCCCAACTGCGTGACAGAGTCCAACGCTCAGGGGAAGGACTTCAACAATGGGCGCTGGAAATTGAAAAACTCGTCAGGAAGGCACACCCAGGAGCCGACACCAAGATGGTAGACACGAACATTGTTCAAGCATTTGTCGACGGAATCAAAAACCTGGAGGTCAGAGCTGCAGTGAGGCTTCGTCACCATACCTCGCTAAAGGAAGCATTGGCGCATGCTTTGGAGGTCGAGGCTGTTCGCTATGACGTACGGCAGACCCATAAGGTCCGTGAGGTCTCTGAGGAAGCCAAGCAGGTTAAGGCTCCTACGAAGAGAAGTTATGGAGTCATGTGCTACAAATGCGGTGAGAGGGGGCATCTTCAGCTCAACTGCCCGCAGAAGGAGACCCATCTGGCAAGGATGAAAAGGATCGAGGATCAAATAGAGGAGCTGAAGAAGCAAGGGGCTTCGTCCCCTGCCCGGGCTCAGGAGTATGACTTCAAGACGGAACACCGCAGCGGAAAGATGCATGGGAACGCTGACGCACTCTCACGAAGGCCGTGTTCGGAAGACTGCAAACATTGTGTTAAGCAGGAATCTAATGAAGTAACATTAAAGCTAACGAGAACAAGTCCCTTGGGTCTCTGGGAGAATGATGCTATGAGGGAGGCTCAAGAAACAGATGACGACCTTCGGCACATCATCACATGGAAGAAACGGGGTGAAGTAAAACCAATCTGGAGTGAGGTTGCACCCACTGGCGCTGTCACTAAGTCGTACTGGGCGCAATGGGACAGTCTGATACTTCAAAACGGAATACTCTACCGGAAATGGGAGAAGACTAACGGCAGAGAGTACCATCTTCAGATAATTGTCCCAAGATCGAGAGTACCAGATGCTCTCCGTGAAGTACATGATGGCGTATCAGGAGGTCATCTAGGTGTCAAGAGGACGTTAACAAAAGTGCGAGAACGATTCTACTGGTTGCATTGTCGAGATGATGTACAGGATTGGTGTCGCAAATGTACTACTTGCGCTGCTGTAAAAGGACCACAGACCAGGAGCCGTGGGAAGCTGCAGCTGTATAACGTCGGTGCACCATGGGAACGAATTGCAGTTGACGTAGCCGGGCCATTTCCTGTAACGGAATCAGGAAACAAGTATTTTATGGTCGTCATTGACTACTTCACCAAATGGCCCGAAGTGTTCGCCATACCAAACCAAGAAGCTACAACAGTCGCTTCTAAGCTAGTCGAAGAAGTGATATGTCGCTTTGGTGTGCCTCTAGAAATCCATTCTGATCAGGGCAGGAACTTCGAATCGCAAGTGTTCCAGGAAGTGTGCAGAATTTTGGGCATGCATAAGACGAGGACCACCGCGTACCACCCACAGTCCGATGGAATGGTTGAGAGATTTAACCAGACTCTTGAGAGGCATTTGGCGAAATTGGTAGACGACAAACAAAAGGATTGGGACAAGTATATACCACTCTTCCTTCTGTCGTATCGAACCGCCGAGCATGAGAGCATAAAAGCTACCCCGGCGTATGTCAATTACGGTAGAGAACTACGAATACCAGTAGACCTATTGACAGGAGGGTCACCGGAGGGACCAGAGACCGTACAAGACTATGTCAGCAATTTAAGGGAAAAAATGCGCTATATACACGCGTTGGTTCGGGAAAATGGGTTACAGTCAAGTGAGAACATGAAAACCAGATACGACCGGAAATCGAACACGAGAGGATTCGAGGAAGGGTCACTGGTGTGGCTGCATAACCCAACCCGCCGGAAAGGAAAATCTCCAAAGTTGCAGAGCAAGTGGGACGGTCCATACAAAGTGGTTACCCGAATGAATGATGTGACTTATAGGATTCAAAAGCAACCAAGAGGGACATTCAAAGTGGTACACATAGACCGTCTGGCGCGTTACCATGGCAGTAACAACGATGCTCGGGACGAGCATCTCTAAGAGGGGAGTAGTGTTACGAATACACGAGTAAAGGAGCTTGCGCCATCTAGTGTGGAGCGAGGGAACCACTTTGTGTGCTGTACAGAACGTGAAACCTCCACTCAATACTAGATGGCGCTAGAGGAGCTATATAGAGGAATAAACTCGAAAATCGAGTACACGCGTGAATGTTCCAGAATGGTCTGGGACTAGACTCGGCCGGTATAAATAGGCCGCGGGTGGCCGAGCGAGTGGAGTTCAGTTTGAGCGATCGACGAAGCGACTTCGCAGTGAAGACTAGTGATCAAGAGTGATACCAGCGGAAATCTACGACATTGGCTACGACCTCGGACATCGATAGTGCTTAGTGAGTGTACCTAGTGCTTAGTGTTTGTACCTAGTGCTTTGTGTCGGACCTAGTGCTAGTAAATAAAGTCTCTGAAAGAGTCAGCAGGTCTTTCTCTCCAAATCGTTCGAACCCTAACACGCAACAGTATTAACATCCGCCGCACGAGATCAATCTCTATACAAAGTAACTTAATAAAGAGCGTTTAATTCACATTTGAATAAGATACGCTTCCTGTTTGTTTGTACGGTTGCAAGCTTTATTACCATTCAGATGCACTCTGCGTCGCGTTGCGCGTCAGAGAGGTGTTTTAAATCACTAAATATAACGTAAATGCTAATGGTTGTATTAAACTAGTGATCATACCGGGCGTTGCTTAGGTGATTCTTCTATACTTAATTTTCTAAAGGTAACACTTTGTTTTTGTTTGTATGTTTGATCGCACAAATCTTTAGAAAAATTTCTATTTGTAATTATAGCTACTTATTAAAAAAATGATGTAAGATCTAGACTATTTGTTATAACACTGTGACGTACACATAGAAACGATGAAATTATAAAATACACTAATTTAAAACACAAGTATAGCCACGGGAATAGAAGAATAGGAATATTTTGCTGATTTACTACACGAAAGAGAGGGTTTCTAAGATATTTTTATAACTTTACATTTACTAAAATAGCCAAATAACGTGTTTTTACTCATTTATATCTTATTAATAACAAGTGCTTTAAAAATATGTACTACCTTATTTACGCATCGCTAATTAACGTTTCCTTAAAATACTTTGTTGTGCATTCTTTTAGACAATAATGGCATGAGAGAAAAAAACTGGCTCAAGAATCGAACTCCCACCTGTTCATTACCACTGAACTGCTTCTAGTAACTTCCTGATTACTTTTGCAGTAATATATAATGATGTGGGCTATTTGCACGCTCGTCTCGTACAGAGTCATCGTAAGAAAGCTATTACAAGCGCCATATTGTAAATATTTATAAACTAATTATAATAATCATATGCTTATTGATTCTCCGATCTAAACCTTTTTATAGCACACTTTGCGTGTTCATGTTCCTGTAACAGTTGCCTTATATGGTATCTAATAGGTGTTTACTCGCCTGCTTATATTAGAATTGATTGTGCAATCATTTCATTACGAGTACATAATAAATATACATAATTTAAGATTTTGTTCTATTTAAGGCTCGTATGTACTTCCTTTTCTTATTTAATAGGTAAGTGCATATATATGAATAATATTTTAAAATACAAAGACGATATGATAAATACATATTACGGTATACGTCTAATATATAACAGTTCATTATATATGTGTAAATAACTTCAAAAGTTACCGTTTAAGCTTTACCGTACTCTGCGGTTATTATAAGATGCGAGAACTGTCAAATTCTGTAGCACAATTATTTTCGCTAAAAGCTAAAAGCGTTGCCTAAAAGTCAGGTAAAACAAAACTTAAAGTTCTCTTTTGGTACCGAATTAAAACCGAGCAAATATTTTAGGCGAAGAAATAAAATGATATAGTTAAATACAGAATGTTTCAGAGTTTAGACCTAAATATATAGCAGTAGTCACAGTCTAGTTCTAAAAGTGTACCGACCCAGTAGCAGGCGCTTGCCGAAATAAACGCAATCGATGCCCCAGGCGATCCGTCAACAGCTTCTAGCTTATATATCTTTACTAATATTATAAAGCTGAAGAGTTTGTTTGTTTGTTTGAACGCGCTAATCTCAGGAACAACCGGTCCGAATTCAAAAATTCTTTTTGTGTTGGATAGTCAGTTTATCAAGGAAGGCTGTAGGCTATATTACATCTCGCTACGACCAATAGGAGCGGAGCATCAATGAAAAATGTTGCAAAAACGGGTGTAAAATATTTCCTTTGATGTTCAGGCTCTAGCACGCGAGCGAAGCCGCGGGAAAGGCTAGTAGTGTATTTGTTGCCAGGCTCAGAACTATCAATCGACAAATGGTCTTTCTGTCAAACATTTGTAACAGTTGGTGTGAGAGGGAATATCTTTTGTTAAAACAAATAATATCTACCAAGGTCCCAGCCATAAGAAAACAAAGTCTGGCGGCCAGGGATATTGGTCGAAGAGTACTTATAACTAAGATTACTTCCAATATTAATTAAATAGAAACAATGAAATTTATTTTACAATTTAACAAAATATTAGAAATTTGCGGCTCTATAGTTGAACATTTTAGAACAAAATAATTAGACAGATGGAGAGCACAAAAAGCAAAGAGCTGTACCTGAAATGGTATTATAATCTTTATTAGCTAACAATAACAAAGCAGCACTCGCTTATTTTTATGAAGCGATATATCTAAATGAAGCAACCCGCTTCATTCAAATCCAGTATGATGTCATACATTCACAGTAAATACAGTTTAATCGAAATAAAATAAAGGCTGTAGATGTTAGTATTGCTTAAAACAAATTAAAAAAACGAGATCAGAGAACGAAATCAGAGAATGCCCTTTTCATCCTGACAAAAACTTATAAACGTTTTATAATATTAGTAATTAATTATAATATTACGTATTCTCTTGCCAATCGATCAGCGCCCATTATTTGGAAAATCAAAATCCGACGAGTGGTTTCAGTGTGAAGTAGTAACAAACCTATATGCACAAACAAACTTTCGCATTTATATTAGTAATATGATACGAGTATAAACACAGCAGAGCCTCGAAACAATCCGGCGTCACACCGTTTAGCTGAGTTAATATTGTTATGGAACCTGTTGCATGTTGTTAGTAGAGTTCACAATAACGCGAGACATTCAATTTATTTTTATCTATACTTCGTCTACGAATATACAACTAAGAAGGACATAGGTACATATTTTAAATATAATACTAGAGTACATAAAATCGTTATTATTATCACATAATAAAATAGTTTGTCCTCTACAGAATAGAACCCGTAACCGCTGGCATAACAAGTAGGATCACGACAAACTATGCCAAATATGTCGTCTATGAGTCGTATAATAATCGATTAAGCGAACTTCGTGTGAATTATGTAATCACCCGTCTTTCGTCTATATCTTAAATTCCAAGCCTATAAAAATACGCTGCTTTTGTGATAAAATACTACTTAGAGTTTTGCAAATATGTAACATTTAAAAAGAACTTATAAATTTTTGCAAATCATTATGCATAACAGCAAACATAGGAGAGTCCTTTTCTTCGTAACATACAACGCTTTCAAATGACAAGGGCATTTTAACGAACGTCAATGAAAACGATACCGATGATGTAAAAAATAAAAATCCTTTTTTGGATTTTTTGTAAATTGTGGGTAGGCACTGTCTGTAACAAGCTGTGGTAACAAGTATATAAACCCCTGAAACGTCATACACCTTAGACTCTCTCTAGATTGCAGTAAAGTATTCGAAACGTCGGAAACCTAAAATCTAAATAAATCTGCGACAAAATCCGAAAAGATAGTTTCATTTATAAAAAGTTTTCAATATGATTACAATATTTTTATTTCTCATGTTAATGAAGCTGCAAACAAATTTATTCCTTTTATTCAATTATGCAACACTCCAATTTCTAGATTTATTCCTCGACCCTATTGGTCTGTTGAGCTCTCTAGAGCTGTAGCTAATCGCCGTATTGCTCTTAGAAACTTTCGACGCAATCCCACACCTCAAAATTTGGAAATTCTAAATGAAAAAATACAATTCGCTCAAAGATTGTTAAGAAAGGCTCAAAGTAGGTCATGGCAACAATTTTGTACTTCACTCGACAATAGCTGTACTTCTCATGAAGTATGGTTTAAAATGAAGTGGTTTAAGGGTTACAAGGATACTAAGTCTCACGTCAATCTTGAACTTATTAATGATCTCTTAAAAAATTTATGTCCTGATTTCGTTTGTCGCGAACGCCCTATATTTATACATGGTAATGAATTTTTGGAATCAATGATCTCATTACATGAAATTGAGGCTTGTATAAAAAATAGAGATACTGCTCCAGGTAATGACTCAATTTCATATTCAATGATTAGACACTTACCACAGTCAGCTAAAATGATTCTGCTTCATATATTTAATAATATTTTGTCAATTGGTGTTGTTCCTTCACAATGGCGTAATATTTCAGTTATTCCCCTACCTAAACCTGGACGTAATATTCAAGATGTTTCATCAATAAGGCCAATATCATTAATCTCTTGTATTTGTAAAATTTTTCATTCCGTTATAAATAAAAGATTAGAATGGTTTTTAGAAAAAAATAATTATTTGTCATCGGATATGGTAGGATTTAGGAAATCTCGTTCATGTTTGGATAGTTTAAGTATTCTTGTATCTAGAATACAAATGGGATTTTGTAATAATGATGTTACTTTAGGATGTTTTCTTGATTTAGAAAATGCTTACAACAACATTGATATCTTTAAATTATTACAGAATCTAAACAGTCTAGGAGTAGGCCCCCTAATATGTACTTACATTTGGAATTTTTTGACAGATAGATATTTAAAAATTAAAATTAATAATTGCTGTATTACCCGAAAAACTTGTCAAGGAATTGCGCAAGGAGACCCCTTGTCTCCACTTCTCTTTAATGTCACAACAATAGATATCTGTAAACTTTTTCAAAATGTTAACATTTCACAATTTGCTGATGATTTTCTTTTGTATACCACAAGTAATAGTATAGACGACGCCACAAATGAACTACAAATTGCCATTAATGTATTTTCAAAAGCAATTGATCGACTTGGATTGAATATCTCTTCTGCCAAAAGTAAAATTTGCCTTTTTAAGAAGGGAAAGAATAGGAAGATTATTAAAGTTTGTGTGAATGAAAAAGCTTTAGAAGTTGTGGAACATGTAAAATATTTAGGTTTATGGCTGGATAGATCTCTTAGGTGGGGTAAACATATTAATGAAATCTATGCAAAAACTTCCAAATGTTTAAATATTTTTAAAGTTTTGGCTGGACCCGGTTGGGGGATTCATCCCAAACATTTAAGAAGAATTTATTTATCTATTATCCGTAGTCGTATGGACTACGCTAGTTTGCTTTTTGACGATTGCAGTGAAAGTCATTCAAAGAAATTGGATAAAATTCAAAATCAGGCTCTACGAATAATAGGTGGTTTTATTAGGAGCACACCAACTCATGTAATGGAGGCCGAATTGAGTATTCAACCACTTCGTTTCCGTAGATATTATTTAGCTGGTAAATTTTGGCTTAAATCATTTTCCTTTGAAAATAATAAATTAATTAAAATTCTTCAAGAGTGTTGTTCTAGTATTTCTACTTTGTGGAAAAGAAAACGTTTACCATTGCTAATGTTAATTCATGATACTTTTAAAGATACTAACATGCATCGTAGCAAAGAAATTGAATTATTCTCATTGGATACTTGGGTTAGTAACATAAATTTAACAGATCTAATTAAAATAAATATTAGTAATGAATTTAGTCCTAAAAGATTATTTAACGTCAATGAATTGAGAAATATATGTACAAAATATATTGAAGACCACTTTAATGGTTTTTATAGAATTTTTACAGACGGATCAAAACAAAAAGACTTAAGGGGTGCAGCGTTTTTAGATTTTCAAACTTTGGATTGTACTAAAATTACAATTGATGGACATATCTCGATTATGCATGTTGAACTATTGGCTATTTTGGAAGCGTTATGTTACGTCCAGACTATTAATACTGATAAAATTGTAATTTTCTCTGATTCTAGGAGTTCACTTCAACATATAGCTCGATGTACATCTAATATTAGAAGCACACCAGTAGCTTATGAGATTTTGAAATTGATGTATGAGTTTAGTAAAAATAATAAAAAAGTTATTTTGCAATGGGTTCCGTCCCATGTTAATATATTGGGAAATGAAATGGTAGACAAATTGGCTAAAGAAGCGACATACGAAGGAAATTCGTTAATTGTAGCACCATATTATTCGGAATGCCTTTATTTAGTAAGAAGAAAAGTTCTCAATATTTGGAAAGAGTTTTTTGACAAAAGGTCAAAGGAAAAAGGCATTTGGTACAAGACTATTCAGGCTGAACCATTAATTCGTCCTTGGATTGACAAGACCTGTTTGAATAGACCAGACACTGTTCTTGCCATGCGCCTTCGCTCTGGACACATTCCATTAAACAAATTTGCTTTTTTAATGGGTAAAGTCACAACACCAAATTGTTCGCAATGCGGAGTTGTAGAAGATGTTTTCCATGTTTTAATGGAGTGTGTGCGGAATGAGCCTCAGCGTCAAAGCTACTGTATAAATAATCCAATAATTTTATCTACAGGAGGCATAAATATTGTACTATCAAATCCATCATCTAAAATAGCGAGATTAATTTATAGCTTAGCAAAAATTGTAACAAACTCAAGTAAAACATAATACTATTGTTATACATATTGTAATTGTAACAGAGCGTCATAGTTGCATATAGTAACTAAGCTCTTTAAACGGAGATAAAAAAAAAAAAAAAAAAAAAAAAAGATACGAGTATGTACACAGCAGAGCCTCGAAACAATCCGGCGTCACACCGTTTAGCTGAGTTAATATTGTTATGGAACCTGTTGCATGTTGTTAGTAGAGTTCACAATAACGCGAGACATTCAATTTATTTTTATCTATACTTCGTCTACGAATATACAACTTAGAAGGACATAGGTATGTACATATTTTAAATATAATACTAGAGTACATAAAATCGTTATTATTATCACATAATAAAATAGTTTGTCCTCTACAGTATAGAACCCGTAACCGCTGGCATAACAAGTAGGATAACTACAAACTAAGCCAAATATGTCGTCAATGAGTCGTACAATCGAAGCATATATAGAATCGAATTATGTAATCACTCGTCTTTGTCTATATGTCTACATAGAACGCTGCCATTGTGTAAATGAACTAACGATACCGAAAATGTAAGTCCTATTCAATAAATTAGGTTTTTATAATACTTTCTTAGGTTTGCGCGAATATTTGTAATTTGACAGTGTAAATAAAATTTGGATTTTTTGTAAATTGTGGGTCGGCATTGTCTGTAATGTACCTATATTATAAGGCCCTGAGACGTCAAACACCTTAGTCTCTCCCATGACCATGATTGTTGTAAAGCATTCGAAATCGGGAACCAAAATCCAAAATAAATCCGCGACAAAATCTGAAAAGATAATTTCATTTATAAATTAGGTTTTTCATTTGTTTCCTACAAAGTGAGTCGTTATGAGCAGCGGCTTTTTTGTTTGAAAAACGGTAAAGTGTTTATTTATTGTCTGACTTTTTTACGATTTAACTGATTTTACGATTATTCGTTTACACTTTACAGGCGCGTCGTGTTTAGAAATAATTAAAGGTTGTTTGCAGTAAATTTTGAATGACTAAAGATTACGATGTTATAAAGTTTCACCTAAAGAAGAGTCATTGTAAAGACAACAGGTTTTTGTAATTAGTTTTGCTCATCTCGTATGTACCTGGTAGAGCACGTAAAGCCGTCGGTCCTGCGCCTTAGCTCTCACTGGTCGTGTCGAGTAGTCGTCCCACCGGAATATGTGAGTGATAAGGAATAGAGAGTGCACTTGTGTCTGCGCATACACTTGTGCACTATAATATCTCCCGCGCAGTTGGTCAGTCTCAATGAGATTGGACGCCATGGCCGGAATCAGTCGAAGAACATTATTATTATTATTATTATGTACCTGGTATATATTGTAAAAAAATAAAAATAAGTATCCCAACATATTTATTTTATTTTTCATTATTACACATAGCACCATCTAGTTTTGTGGTAAGCTACGAAGCTTGTGTTACGGATACCAGTTAGTTTATACACTACATTATATATAAGTTTAAATACATACATAAATATTATAAATATAAACACCCATGACTGGAGTACTAACATCAGAATTTAACAAATGAATGCCCCCAGCGGGACTCGAACCCGCGGCCGCTGGCGCAAGAAAGTAGGGTCACTCCAAACTGCGCCACGCGTGTCGTCTTTGTTGTATAACCCTGGGCCCTGAATATAATCTTTCAAATATTGAACTTATCATAATATCAGCACTTTACTATTAATGGCATTAATAATTAGCTTTTACTTAAAGATTTAGAAAGTAAATTTACTTTCAATACTCATTATATTAAATCGATAATGTTAAGCACAATCGTCATATAATTTATAATGCAATTTGCTTTCACTTCTCTCAATATAAAGACACTATTCAAATTAAATTTGAAGAACGAGCTGTAACAGACTGTTTTTTTATGTTGAGATATTAACACACGGCATAATTTAGTTCCATGGTATGCTACGAGGCATGTGTTATTTACACCAGATAGCAGATAAACTACAAGTATTTATAACTATATATATAACTGAAAATGCATACAAATGAGCACATATCGATAAAGTTGAAGTCTGTTTTTAATTTTAAATTAACAGTTTTTCACCAAATGCATATAAAAGTATATACGGTAATTACATCAATAAAACAATTTTAAAATTGTTGTCTGTCTGTCTGTTTGTTCTGGCTTATCTCTGAAACGGCTGGGCTGATTACGTTGCAGAGAGCTTATGTTATAAGAAATCACTTAGGCTACTTTTATTTTATTAGAAACTTATAAAAAAAGTTTCATTTATTTTCACTTAAATATAAATATAGTTGTAATAGTGCACTTCAGTAGTAGCACAATAGCATTATATTAAAAAAAACACTCAAACCGTTACAGTACGTAATGGCTAATGGTAATTGAAAGATCATATCTAATAATGTTACAGGAAATGTAAGAATACCGTAAAGCTTTGACATAAGTGCGCCGTTACTCCACGCCCGCTGCCTCCAGCCACGCTCCGCGCCGCCGCACTATGTGACAAACAGCAATTACTTGCTGATTGTACTTTCTGAGCTTAATGTTTAAATATCAGGTAAGAAAAACCTAAAGCTTAAATTAATTTAGTCGAAAACAAATCAAAATATAACCACCAAAAATTCCTAAGAAAATCTTAAATTTGAAATGTAGTAAATTTTCAACCGACTTCAAAAAGGAGGAGGCTCTCAATTCGTCTGTATTTTTTTATGTTTGTTACCTTTCGACTGGGTGAACGGATTTTGATGATTCTTTTTTTATTTGAAAGCTTATGTTTCTCGTGTGGTTCTATTTTATTCATAGTTAAATACATAAAAATATACAAAAGGCAATAAACAAATCGAAGCAAGTATCGTGTAACTACTACTTATTAGATATGAAAATATCTTAGTTTTTATACCTCCTATAAACGAACGGTATCGAATAGAATTAATGTTTTTTTAAAAGCATATGTACATAAGTTTATAATTAAATTAATAAACTGGTTTAACAAGAAGTGGGTCTCGCAATTAGTAATCCGCACTTTGCTTAATGGCTTCCTCGCAGAGCTGATGTTAAAGTATCAGTAACGGAATATGTACATATGGCATTATTTATTATCCGAATGGTCAGATACAGTTATATAAATTGTAGATGTACTGATTATAAAATAAATTGACCTCAGTACAATTTGCTTGATTGATTTTCTAGAAAAGGAGCTTTTCTGTTTTGTAACTATCTTATTAGTTATCAATGTATTTTACTCGTGTATGTACTTTTTTTTAAATATTAGGCTAATAGGCTAAGGCATTATTACACACAGCGCCATCTAGTTCCTTGGTAAACTACGAAGGAAGCTTGTGTCACGGATTCCAGATAGTTGATAAAGACCCCTGACTGGAGTACAAACATTCGAGTTTAACAAATGAATGCCCCCAGCGGGACTCGAACGCGCGACCGCTGGCGCAAGAAAGTAAGATCACTACAAACTGCGGCAAACGTGTCGTCACATACTCGTATACAGTTTAGAAAAATCATAATAGATTGTAATATCAGATCTAGGTAGTCTAAATAACGAGACAGTTATATAAAAGCTTAATTGTTTTTAAATAATATACATATACCTTTTATGAAATCAAAGTAGATCGGTAGATAGATATGTGTTATATTATTGTTATGGCGTTGGTACTGTAGTTTTCAGGTCTAATAACTTAGCACAAAAAACGGACATAAATATTAATGTTATATCATTTGAAAAGAAATTACTATGTATGATTGTTTAAAAGCCATATTTACATGAATACATAATTTATAGATTTAACCACAACTTGATATATCTACGCACGTAACATTATAATGATTTGTATTCAATGCGCCGGCGGCAATTCGAGCACAGAAATGCCCATCACACTACTATGTGTTAGTTACTACATAAAAGCGAAAAAATTATTGTTATTTCAAGTTAATTTATGAATTTGTCATTTACATGTCGTAATTTATATTACAAACTAGCATTTCCCGCGGCTTCGCATGCGTTCTGAAGACCGGAAACAAAATTCTTTCTGAGTCGCGCGGTATGGTACCTCGCAAAACTAACGTTCGCCCTTCCCGTTTTTGCAACATTTTGCATTGATACTCCGCTTCTAGCGTAATGAAATATAGCCTATAGCCTTAACTCAATAAACGGACTATCCAACACAAAAAGATTTTTTTAATTCGGACCAGTAGTTCCTGAGATTAGCGCATGCAACCAAACAAACAAACAAACAAACAAACTCTTCTGCTTTATAATATTAGTATAGGTAAGAACATGTTTTTTTTAAATTTATTGATTTGTCACTGTTCCACGCAGAAATATACGTATCGACCTGGTAGTGAGGTCAGAGAGAAATGAACTTTAACCTCATACATACATCAAGTGCGTCCCATTACCCATATTAACTTATGTGTCCACTCATTTGTATCACTATTTCTTATAAATAACTAATAAGGCTAATGGAATAGACACATCTAGGATAATTTTAATATGTATAAATATGTAGTATTGGAGTTAAAATTCCTTAATTTATTGGAAGAAATAAATTCTTAAATAGCTACAATATGAAAATAGCTACAATATTACTTCAAAAGCTGAGTTAAGATAAACATAAGTTAAAGAGCAAATTAAAAGGATTAAACTAAAACTTCCAAAATGTAGTCACTTTTATCGCAGTTAGTACGTCAGTCAACTTGGACGATGGTTCGTAAACGTAATAGAGATACACCGCTAGAGCGTCTTTATCATTTGATGCAAACTCGCTATCTCCGACGCCAACCGATTTCATCTCGCGTCCGATCCGAACTCGAGATGACAAGCCAAGATGAAGTCTACTGCGAAAAGTAAATTAACTTAGCTTTGGTTTTCTTGTTTAATAAAATTAGAATGTTTTAATTTATGCTACGATTATATTTAAAATCGTGCAATTCTTACTGATCGATGGAAATAGATTTCCATCAGTATCATATTAATTTCAGATTCTGTCCTCTAAATAAAAAAAAACTCTAATAATAGTGGTGGTCCAGCGGTAACGCGCTTGCTTGGGTAACTGAGTGAAGTGAATTCAAATCGGACTTTCGAACCTCTGCTATTTTTATGTGCGAATCATTTCTACTTACCCCTTGTCCAGAGAAATATTGTTAGGAAACCGACTTGTCTGAGAGAACCAAGCAATAAAACTTGCTATAGACATGTGAAGTCCGCTCGCTGATCCCCCTCGTCGAAGTGAGACTCGTAAAAAAGCCCAGTGGGACGTAGAAAAAGCTGAATATAACAAGTAAATAAATGTTTTATTTGTGTGTGCATTTAATAATCTGATTACAAATATTAGTCATATTTAATATTCTTTGCTTATGTTGGCATTACATTAGCAGACTTCTCAGTATCTCATATATTTGTAAATACTTAGCGAAGTTAACATACAAAATATAAACTCACGCACAACTTGGTATTTAGCCTGAATACCTTCGCCTGGAGCCTAGATGCCTGGCCTCCATAAAAGCATGTCAGCATAATGTCAGAAGTAGTGTTCAAATATATTCAATACATTAAATATTAGACACTAAACACTAGTTGTTAATGTTATTATATTTGCAAGAAAAACATTGCAAAATATTATAAAGCGTTTACATTAATATTTTTTCTTTACAATATCTAGTCAGATTTAAATAGATTTATTTTGACCTATTAAATTAAGGAAAGTAATAAAAGAGAGGAAGGAAAAAGGAATATTTACCATACAACACTTTGTAAATATGCTTATTTTTAGCTTGTAATTATCCCTTGCCTATAATTTCTTTTTGTATATTGTTAACCCCGTGACATATAAGCACGTTTCAATACATATTGTATAGCTTTATGGGCGAAAGCGTTTAAAAGACCAAAGTGAAGCAGCACTCAGTAGATATGAAACAAAGCCTAATGTCAGACAAATGTGCATTCTATGTAGAGTTCACAACTAATCGAGAGTCTTGGCAACGTAATTGAGCTCTTAACTCGGGGCCTTCCGCCGAGTCGCAGTCGAAACCGAGATATAATTACACCTTTCCCGGAAGCTCTCCATTGACTACATTAGTACTGTCGTTACGCGTATTAAGAAATCTTTTCATATGATACAAGATAATAATGTGTTAGTCTGTACGTGCAAATAAATGTTTTGTTCTGTAGCTTGTATACCGCATGCCTACTTAAATAATGCCCATAGTATCAAAACCTTATTTCTCTTCACTTAGGCTATAAAAAGTTTTATTGCAATTACGGTAAATAGAGCTTATAGTTAAGTTTTTCAAGCTGAGAAAAAGATTTCGTGTCACAAGTAAAGATAATAAGACCTTTAGTATTTTTATTTTGTTTGTAAGAAATTTCAATACTGCAAGGTTTTTCCAAATATTCTGAGATTACCCAGTATTCCTTTACATCAACATCAAGAGTAGTCTTTCTTATTTTATAAGTAAAGATAAAAAATCCTTGACAAAACTCTCTCTCTCTCTCTACCTCTTTCTCTCCCTTTACCTCTCTCTCTCTTCTTATATTTGTTTCTTCTGTCTGTCTCTTTTCTTTGGAACATATTATGTACGTGGAATAAGTGGCTTCGAGTTTTTTAAATAAATATTTTATTTCAATAAATATTAATAAATTTGCTTGCAGACTGAGACCCCTACGCATCTTACATGCGTATTAAAATGTGCACAAATTATTTTCTTGTATTGTACATTATTTATTGCTTTGTAGATAAAATAATTAAAGTCTAAGTTTTTATAACAAGACATCAATCATAAAGAGAGTCATGGGATAAGTGTATACTCCGACGCACGTGCCCGCAGCCACTTTGCCGCCGGAACTTGCAAATTTGGGGCGCCCACGCAATTCTTGTGGATCTTTTTTCTAAACGTAGATAAATTATGTATTAATTTATCAATGTATAAATGTTTATTTGAGAAAGTTAAGCTGTAGATGCATTCATCGCTACTAGTTTTTCTCAGCCTTTCAGCCAACACTTGTTGTATACATCGCGATGTGAAAAAATAAACTCGGCTCCGTCTGCGCCGCTTCACACAGGTTTGTTATTGTTGACTGCTGATAGTGATGGGCTCTCTACAGATTAAAATAATTAATTTTAATTAATTTTAATGTTACATTCGATATAAAAGCTATATATACAACTAAAACCTTTAGGATTCAATTTTTTATTTTGAAACATAAATATATCATCGATAAAATTACGCAGATTAAAGTACTTACGTATTATATTGTTTTTTTTTTGTTTTTATTTTAAGTTCAATACATTATATTTATTAACATATCAAATTTGAATTTCATGAAAATAATGAAGCAAATATCAGGGCTCGCATTACGTATTGTTGCGTGTTAGGGTTCGAACGATTTGGAGAGAAAGACCTGCTGACTCTTTCAGAGACTTTATTTACTAGCACTAGGTCCGACACAAAGCACTATGTACAAACACTAAGCACTAGGTACACTCACTAAGCACTATCGATGTCCGAGGTCGTAGCCAATGTCGTAAATTTCCGCTGGTATCACTCTTGATCACTAGTCTTCACTTCGAAGTCGCTTCGTTGATCGCTCAAACTGAACTCAACTCGCTCGGCCACCCGCGGCCTATTTATACCGGCCGAGTCTAGTCCCAGACCATTCTGGAACATTCACGCGTGTACTCGATTTTCGAGTTTATTCCTCTATATAGCTCCTCTAGCGCCATCTAGTATTGAGTGGAGGTTTCACGTTCTGTACAGCACACAAAGTGGTTCCCTCGCTCCACACTAGATGGCGCAAGCTCCTTTACTCGTGTATTCGTAACACTACTCCCCTCTTAGAGATGCTCGTCCCGAGCATCGTTGTTACTGCCATGGTAACGCGCCAGACGGTCTATGTGTACCACTTTGAATGTCCCTCTTGGTTGCTTTTGAATCCTATAAGTCACATCATTCATTCGGGTAACCACTTTGTATGGACCGTCCCACTTGCTCTGCAACTTTGGAGATTTTCCTTTCCGGCGGGTTGGGTTATGCAGCCACACCAGTGACCCTTCCTCGAATCCTCTCGTGTTCGATTTCCGGTCGTATCTGGTTTTCATGTTCTCACTTGACTGTAACCCATTTTCCCGAACCAACGCGTGTATATAGCGCATTTTTTCCCTTAAATTGCTGACATAGTCTTGTACGGTCTCTGGTCCCTCCGGTGACCCTCCTGTCAATAGGTCTACTGGTATTCGTAGTTCTCTACCGTAATTGACATACGCCGGGGTAGCTTTTATGCTCTCATGCTCGGCGGTTCGATACGACAGAAGGAAGAGTGGTATATACTTGTCCCAATCCTTTTGTTTGTCGTCTACCAATTTCGCCAAATGCCTCTCAAGAGTCTGGTTAAATCTCTCAACCATTCCATCGGACTGTGGGTGGTACGCGGTGGTCCTCGTCTTATGCATGCCCAAAATTCTGCACACTTCCTGGAACACTTGCGATTCGAAGTTCCTGCCCTGATCAGAATGGATTTCTAGAGGCACACCAAAGCGACATATCACTTCTTCGACTAGCTTAGAAGCGACTGTTGTAGCTTCTTGGTTTGGTATGGCGAACACTTCGGGCCATTTGGTGAAGTAGTCAATGACGACCATAAAATACTTGTTTCCCGATTCCGTTACAGGAAATGGCCCGGCTACGTCAACTGCAATTCGTTCCCACGGTGCACCGACGTTATACAGCTGCAGCTTCCCACGGCTCCTGGTCTGTGGTCCTTTTACAGCAGCGCAAGTAGTACATTTGCGACACCAATCCTGTACATCATCTCGACAATGCAACCAGTAGAATCGTTCTCGCACTTTTGTTAACGTCCTCTTGACACCTAGATGACCTCCTGATACGCCATCATGTACTTCACGGAGAACATCTGGTACTCTCGATCTTGGGACAACTATCTGAAGATGGTACTCTCTGCCGTTAGTCTTCTCCCATTTCCGGTAGAGTATTCCGTTTTGAAGTATCAGACTGTCCCATTGCGCCCAGTACGACTTAGTGACAGCGCCAGTGGGTGCAACCTCACTCCAGATTGGTTTTACTTCACCCCGTTTCTTCCATGTGATGATGTGCCGAAGGTCGTCATCTGTTTCTTGAGCCTCCCTCATAGCATCGTTCTCCCAGAGACCCAAAGAACTTGTTCTCGTTAGCTTTAATGTTACTTCATTAGATTCCTGCTTAACACAATGTTTGCAGTCTTCCGAACACGGCCTTCGTGAGAGTGCGTCAGTGTTCCCATGCATCTTTCCGCAACGTGCCTGGAAGATAACGGTTATCGGGGCTTCCTCCGCATCAGCCAGTACTCGCCCCATAGTCCTGGCTTTTCCCTGATCCCGGGCAGGGGACGAATCCCCTTGCTTCTTCAGCTCCTCTATTTGATCCTCGATCCTTTTCATCCTTGCCAGAGAGAGAAGGAGACCCTCCTTCTGCGGGCAGTTGAGCTGAAGATGCCCCCTCTCGCCGCACCTGTAGCACATGACTCCATACCTTCTCTTCGTATGAGCCTTAACCTGCTTGGCTTCCTCAGAGACCTCACGGACCTTATGGGTCTGCCGTACGTCATGGCGAACAGCCTCGACCTCCAAAGCATGCGCCAATGCTTCCTTTAGCGAGGTATGGTGACGAAGCCTCACTGCAGCTCTGACCTCCAGGTCTTTGATTCCGTCGACAAATGCTTGAACAATGTTCGTGTCTACCATCTTGGTGTCGGCTCCTGGGTGTGCCTTCCTGACGAGTTTTTCAATTTCCAGCGCCCATTGTTGAAGTCCTTCTCCTGAGCGTTGGACTCTGTCACGCAGTTGGGCACGGAACACGTGTTCCAGGTGTCGCTCCCCGTATCTGGATTCAAGTGCCTCCATCAGGTCTTGAAACCCATTTCCTGTATGTGGCAGTGCTTCCAAGACAGACAAGGCTTGCCCTCTGAGCGCAACAGTGAGAGCGGTCAGACATTGTTCTTCCGTCCATCCATTGGCAGTGGCAACAGTCTGGAATTGCTGACGATAAGCGTTCCACGAAGTAGTGCCGTCGTATGGCGGCACTTTCACTCTTGGTCCTTGCGCCCCTCCGGTAGTTCCACTAGACATCGAAACTCCCGTGGTCTCAAGGCGCACTACTTTCTTCTGTAGTTCAGCGAGACCGGTTTTCACATTTTCGACATCCAATCCTAACCCGGTAACTCGTTCTTCCACTTCGTCGACATCTTTTCGAAGCTTACCCACCGTGTCACTAACATCTTTTATAGCCAAAAGCGCTTTTTCTTGGAGGTCTTTTTGTTGTTCTTGTGATTCTTTCATTGCCTTCATTAATTCAAATAAACTTCCTAATTGAAGTGCCACTTGAGGGTCTGTAGAAGCTACGGTGCCGCTGATGGGCGTGGCCTGTCCGGTGGGCGTGGCAAGGTGGGTGGAGCCAGTGGGCGGGGCCTGAGTCAAAGTGGGCGGAGCCTGAGCCAAAGTGGGCGGAGCCTGAGCCAAAGTGGGCGGAGCCTGAGTCAAAGTGGGCGGGGCATGATGGGCGTGGTCAGTGGGCGGGGCCTGGTAGGCGGGGCCAGTGGGCGGGGCCTGAGGGGCGTGGCCAGTGGGCGTGGCCTGGTAGGCGTGGCCAGTGGGCGGAGCTTGGCCCCCAGAGGCACCCGCAGCTCGTTGTGTCCTCGTCCTGACCCCCTCCTTGGGGTTCTCTCTCGGAGTCAATGGCATCTCCAAATCTCACTTCCGACACCAGTTGTTGCGTGTTAGGGTTCGAACGATTTGGAGAGAAAGACCTGCTGACTCTTTCAGAGACTTTATTTACTAGCACTAGGTCCGACACAAAGCACTATGTACAAACACTAAGCACTAGGTACACTCACTAAGCACTATCGATGTCCGAGGTCGTAGCCAATGTCGTAAATTTCCGCTGGTATCACTCTTGATCACTAGTCTTCACTTCGAAGTCGCTTCGTTGATCGCTCAAACTGAACTCAACTCGCTCGGCCACCCGCGGCCTATTTATACCGGCCGAGTCTAGTCCCAGACCATTCTGGAACATTCACGCGTGTACTCGATTTTCGAGTTTATTCCTCTATATAGCTCCTCTAGCGCCATCTAGTATTGAGTGGAGGTTTCACGTTCTGTACAGCACACAAAGTGGTTCCCTCGCTCCACACTAGATGGCGCAAGCTCCTTTACTCGTGTATTCGTAACAGTATTATGTAGTCGTACCTTCATACGTCGTCGTACATAATATATGAGTCGAGTTGGCATTTAATGGTTTTTGACTGAACAGTGGGTTATTGCCAATGCTCCATGATTGCCACGTGTTACGGTTAAAATATATTTTTCGTAAAAAATTGCTTAAGTGGTTTTTTTGTATAGAAAAAACTATTAAAACTGAATGTACTCAAATTGTTATTTATAAAAACTTATTACACGTTTAACCATTTCACATGTTTAATTATCATTCCAAATATATGAAACGACATAAATAAACCTTTTCGCGTTTTAAATCCACAAAAATTCAAGAAGGAAACTTTATTTAAAATGACATCAAAAAAATAATCAATAAAATCATTAGAAATTCTTTAAAAGTAATTTCAATCACGAAGTAACAAGTGAAAGTAATCTACACGTATATATTGGATTACTGAATAAATAAAAAGCTACTTCATCTGTGAGTTCTGACAGGTACCTGTCAGCGGCGTGTTAGCTGTACTGTGAGATAGACGATATGTTGGGTAGAAAAAATATTCTAATAAAGACTGCTCTATAACTACACATAATGTAGATATAAACCTAGATATAACTCTAGAGTTCATATTTCATCAACATCATCATCATCATCATCAGACCTTTTTAACGTCCCACTGCAGGGCACGGGCCTCCCTCAGTACGGGGGATCAGGCCATAGTCCACCGCGCTGGCCTAGTGCGTGTTGGCGGACTTCACGTGCCTTTCGAAAACTTGTTAGGTTTTCTCAGACATGCAGGTTTCCTCACGATGTTTTCCTTCACCGTAAGACAAGTGGTAATCATGATATAAATGATTCGCACATGAAAATATCAGAGGTGCGAGACCCGGATTTGAACCCGCATCACTCGGTTATCCAAGCGACGTGTTACCGCTGGGCTACCAGAGTTCATATTTATTTTGCTCATATTACAATTTTTTATTATTATTAGAAAATGCTGTATATATTTATGTCTTCCTCGCAAGAGAATGTGTGGAAAATAAATGAACAAATTTAGTTTTTTACGTTTACGAGTATTTATATTACACACGCCACAGTCTATCGTATTTTGTTTACTTTATTCTTGGCGCTGTAAAATAAAATTCGACGACAAACCATAGAATATATCCGGCACGTAGTACGCCGTACAAGTGTATAAGTTTACACTGTACGTACTACGTACAGATTTACAGTTTCATCCTCAGTGTACGCTTTGTTTATCAAATAATAGTTAAAGTATGTATGGTGCTGCCGCCTGCGAGGTAGTAACAGAGACAGACATAGATACATAGAACATACGAGACAGGTGACAGTGTGCGCTCGAATCCTGGAATGTAAGAATAGGATTTCATTCTAGCGCTTTCATTTATGAACCTGTATGTATACATACGTATATTTCTGTAAACGTACTTCAAAAAAGAAGGTAAAAATTTAAGAAGTGACTAGTGTGCAAGGCTGTAGATCCGGAGGTCCTGGATTCTAGTCCTTGACAAGTCAAGGAAAAAGGTCAGAGGAGCAACACATGGTGTAACGTTTGACTGCGAATCGATTTTTGTGATTGTAAAGTAAAAAATAAAGTAAAAGTCGCTTCGCTCGCGGTAAATCTAGGGACGAATCCGAGCGAAGTGAGGGTAAGTCGCTTGTATAAGATAAACATTTCCATCATACATTACATATGTGTAACTCTAGCGGTTTTGGCAGCGCACGCCAGAATAGCTCGCAGATGATAGATTTTTTACTACTTACAGACAATTCACACAATATCTTTATAAATTGTAGCCTTTGTGTAAGGGAACAAACATCCATCCGTCCAGTCATACTTACAAATTTTCGCGTTTATAATATTAGTATAGATTTTTATAAAATAAGTAATAAATAACCTAATAAATGGTTCTACATAAGTTTTCAAAAGAAATTCTATTTCTAATTGATGAAAGATGTATTAAAATATTTTGAAAGTGATTTTTAACGATTTTTTTAGTTATTTTTCAAGATTTTCATATTATTTTAGTTAAAAGATGACCTAAGCGACGTAACGGTGTGTCGCTAGTCGGCAATATATGACGTATATATATTTTTAATTATTATTATATGTTACAGTACAACAAAGAGCTACACGATGAAAGCTCGTAAACATTGTCATAAACAAGATTAAGTCTGAGCTCGTACGCAAGAAGTGTGTCAGATGCGGGCGCTTAAGATTCCACTGTTTACAAAATAAATAAAACGTGACCAAAATACAATTACAGTAGAAATACGCAATATGTACTTTATAATTTCATACAAAGTATTTTTTTATTCAATTATATTTGTAATAGTAGAAAACTTAGTAGTACATTACTTCAGTAGTACATATGAATTAAAGTGTCCGTTTTTAATTTTAGAGTCGTCAGAAAGTGATGACTTATTTTTCTTCTCTACTATACCATAAAGCTAAAAAGAATATTTTCTTTGCTTTAGAACATTTAATGCAGACCGATTTGATAAATATTCTTCTATTTTATAGTCAATTTACTAAGGGATTTTATTGGCATAAGTATTAAGTAGCCACCTTAAATTCTTACCAAAACCAAATAAATAATACGAATGCCGCGTCAGCAAAAGATAGCTCTATTATAAAAAGTTATGACATTACCACACACAGACACTGTTTAATGGTTATATCTCATGGTGATTACTTTGGATGTAAAATAAAAGGCTTATCGCACCTGTATCTTGTAGTGGTGGGTTTAGTTTTTAAGTAAAAAGCTCTGTCGTAAAGCTTCAGCCCGCACGCAGCTTTACCGAGCTTTAGAGGCGACGCTTAATCAGGAGAGTTTACACAAACCGACTTTATTACCACCATTCAGTTTTTATTGGCGTCTCTTACGCACGGTTATAATCCTGATTATAATCAAGATATGATTAAATTTGTTTTTAAACACATACTTGTATACATCTTATATAGGTGTTGTATTTACGACTTATCTCTACAATGATTGTTATTAAAGTAATATCTCATACATAAAATATACAGATTTTTTATTATATTAGGTAATTAATTTACTACGAACTATTCCACAAAGAACAAATCCATAACTAAGTTAAGTCTTATTAGACAAAGCCCAATTTTCTGTTTACAAGAACGTGAGGTTATCGAAGAGCTTTAGATGTTGTTTCGCTGCGGAACAAAAACCATAAATTCAAAATTTGCTAGAATGGATTAGAAACAATTCACATTACACCAACCTTTGTGCTTTACTTTCCCTACCACATATTTAAATAGCGCTTTAAAAAGTATTGCCTTGTAGCTTAAATATGTATAATAAATGTAAATAAATCACATTAAAACAATGGCACCCCATAAAAGCTCATCTTAAAGTATCTGCACTGGGCTTACTGTGCCAAGGTCTCACCACACATTATCGTAGATTACAATCCGCTATCCTTTTACAGAACGCAGTTACGGCTCGAAACAAAATATTTATGAGTTTAAGAAATGGAGAATATAAAGCACCTTTATCCCGAGGCCTGGAACATGAAAGCTCTGTACATTAAATATGTATTGTATCTCGTATACTTGATTTAGTTAGTTTTCTTTGTTTGTACATAACATGACCGATGTGAGTCCTTGCTATATGCTTAAAATGTTTTTTTATAAATATTGTACGATATAAAGAAATCTGTAACAATAATAATACTATTTTTTAATACCATGCATAGATTATACTATTTTTATATAATAAAAATAGTAAAGTTGTCTACTTCTTCATTACATATGAAGAAATACGGCAAGTATTTATATCATACGCCAAATACTACTTATAAAACGTAAAGTAATTCCTTTCTTTAAACAAATAAATATAATGTAAAATATGATTTAGTGAAGAAATCGTTATACATTTACAAAGAAACCACGCACGCGAATTAAAAGATTTTCTTTTAATTCGCGTTTTAAGTTTAAGTTAAAATTAAAAAATACATACAACATTTGTTAACATTATCAGATAATAATAAAGCTTTCAATAAGAAAAACATATACTACATTGACAGTTCCTGTACGTCGGGAAGGCTCGTCTCCGCCAACGCACGCCAGTTGTAAGCTCCTAATCCTTAGCACACGATGCTATCAAAGTACTTTTTTTAAGTCCACAATCAGAGGCGTCGCCGCCTACGTCCCGGGATGGACAGGATTTATCCTTTATTCACCCAAGCATAGTAAGCCTTCTAAGACAAGATAAGATACGGCGACACTAAATAAAAATTTAAAAATTAAGGTTAAGGTATAAGAGGAATCTAAGAAAAAGTACTGGGAAATGAAAAACCTTTTTTTCGGTAATATGCCACAAATATTTGATGGGTGTAGTACAGTTGCAACATTTGGGTTCGATTTCGAAGTTTCGTGAGTTACGTAGTTCTGATGCTTAATGCTAGAGTATTTTACAGTTTAAAATTAGCGTTAATCAATAACATTTCATGCTTTTGTTGTCCAGTGTTAAGTTTAGAATAAATGATCAAGCAAATGATTACTTCAATGTAATAACTTTAAAAGTTTAAAGTACTTTAGCTTTGAAAATCATTTCACTTTGAGGATTTATTTAATTTCAATTGAGGAAAAAATATTTTTATTACATGTGATCTATCTTGAGAATATTATGTAGGATGTTACCAACCCGTTTTTGATACCTGCCAACCCCAACAAGACTACTATTTTTTACGTAGTCAGTAAAACTGGCTATTTTACTTGAAAAGCTAGCAAATAATAGACACGAAGGGTTTTCTCTACATATTACGTTTTTTTCTTATTCTAGAATGACTTCCATTTCCTTCACTCATTTATCATTTAGTAGGTATACAACTAAAGAATATCTTACGGGATCCAACCTCTCCCCTCTCCAATCGCCGTATGAAGCGGAAACGAGCACACTGTAACGAGGCGTTTATTGCATACGGTTGTGATTTATTTATTTGTGTTATTTATTCTCACCATATAATAATCTAAGATTTTAGCGCTTTATGGAGCTTTAGTGCCTTTTGCCTCTATAATAGTAAGCTACAACTTAAAGGAAAACCATGATAATTTTAAAAGCTTCAAGCTTTTAATAACTTTTTTTAAATGATTTATGTTTATGATGTAAGTAGAGAATGTCTACCAATACCAAATTAACTCTTTACTGATTTTACAGTATAATTAACTATTTTTTAGTATAGTAAATTAATTTTTAAATAATAACTTTAAAAAATGATATAACAAAATTACCTATTTATCTAAATATCACAATGTGAAATAACGACTTATAATACATCATTATATGAAAATGTATATTATAAAACTTAATAAAGCACTTAAGCAAAGCCAATGCACACTACTAGTTTAATTGTAAAAAGGCGATTTATTCGTTCCCTTCAAATATCCATTACGGCATCTTTACACCCATAGCTTACACAAGGGCTCTCGTAAAACGAAAGTCTCGCAAGTTTACAATCCGAGACGTCCTCGCTCCGTCCCCGTCCCGTCCCGTCAACCCATAGAGGTGTTGCAACGCCATTAGCGTCCCGATACCGGTCAAAGGTTATTTTATTTATTGAATGTTTATCTAAAGTACTAGAGATTAAAGATTTATAAAGCAGATACTGCATTATCAATAATTCAAGAAGACAAGTTTAAAATTACTCTTCTATTTTATAATAATATATTTATCAAATACCACTGCTATATTTATCAAACTAGTTTTAACTAGTTATTTCTAGTCTAGTAGTTTAGTAAAAATTAGTTCTAACTAGGGAAAACGCGTTCTATCTAAAAACGGGTTTTAACTGTAACATATACTTAGGACTAGTTTAAGATAGTAAAAAAAGTTATTTAATAAAAAATGATTGGACCATGTACTTTATAAAATATATTTTAAAACTTTAAGACTTGCTTGCCTAAAACTTATTTTTTGTACAAACATTATCAATTAAATTAAGCTACCTCCAAAAGCTACCGGTAAGCTCACTGTAAAATGCTCAAGTTCTACAGGAAGCTGTTTTTCCATTAAAGCATACATTACAATAGCTAATCGCAAGACGCGTCGGCCTCTTTCATATGGAGATGAGTCCTGAGATACCGCGCTTCACACTCTATACATGTTAAGTCCGTAGTTACACGCAACGAATTAATAATAGATTTAAATCACGCATTATAAAACAGTGCCGCTGATGCATCTGTTCTTATTAAGTCATGATTTAATTGAGTTTTCTTCCAGTTTTCTTATAGATGTATATTTTGTAATGCTGATTTGTATATAATCTATGTATTAAATATAAAAACATGCTATTTTGTGCTTAATATTGTTCTATTGTCACGTCCACAATGTATCGGCTTCGGCAAGCATCATTTTATATATTTTGTCAATATCTAACAAAGTAAGTAAGTATTTAACAACATGGTCAAATATCACTAAAATATTCGAATTTCGTACGAATACGTGCATAGAGCAACATTGAGGAAAATGGGGTGACAAAAAATAAAAAAAATTACTTCTAGTCGTTTAAAATTGTTTAAGAATAGTACTAACTATGTATATTTATAGTTATAGTTTTCTAAGTTATATCTGTTCATGTTTTAGAAGAGGCACATACTATAATGTATAACTTTCCTATCGTAATAGATGATCGATGCATCAATCGAATTGAACGCTGCGTTCCAGGATCAGACCTCGTCCTAAATGGCAAACTTCCTACAAACAATATAGCGTAGAAATGTTTTATCGCATACCAATCTCATAGAGCTTCTGATTTACCATATAATGCTAAATAACTGCGTCTTTACCCTCCTTGACATACTTCGTAGCTAAAATCATTTATGTATAAAAGGCAACGTATGTGAACAATTCGTCTTTTTATATCAATAATACGAGTATTTATAACTTATTCAAAAGCTCTATATTTAAAGCTTCACTGTCTTTCTGTTCGTCTCTGTCTATGGGACCTTAAAGATTTCGTAAATAAGACACACAAGTAAACAACGAATGTTTAACAGCATTTACGATTTTAGCTTTAAAACTGAAAATATTATTATTTACTTATTTTAACTCTTTGAAGTATAAATATTAAAAACATCTAATTTAGGCTATGCGTTGCTAAGCAGTCAGTATTTTATTATTATATGCAAATGGTGGATCTAGTGATGAACAGCTGGTCAAGAACTCTTGAGTATCTTGATTCGGGTTAAAAAGAAAGTATAACGTGATGTTACAAGCTATTACAATTTTGATTTTCATACTATTTTTTTAATTCTCTTTAATCATATAATGTGTTTTAAGGTACTAATAACCTGCACTTTTGTCTTATTTTTGAAGGTCAAAGTGTTTATGTCCTTCTGAATTCACTCAATCACGTCCGTTAAAACGATAACCGCGACAAGTGTTGACGCATTTTGAATATCGTTAAAATTTTGTAAGTAAAGGTGTCGAAACCGCAGAAGACCAAGGCGAGCACCGCTTCCGAATACTGATTGAATGTTGCAGAATAAAAATCGAATTAGCATAGTTGTCGAAACTCAGTCCCTTACATAAAACTGTGAACGAATATAAGTCCTGGTTTTTAAATACGTTTTTTCTACTTTTTCGCTTGCGAAACCGAGTGGTTTCAAATCCATTAGGGATATTTGATATACGAATCGTTTTCAAAATGATTGCTACTTGTCTTACGGTGAAGGAAAATATCGTAAGAAAACATGCGTGTGTGAAGTACGGGAACTTGCACTTTGTTGTCTTGGTGGACTATGACCGATCCCCGATTTCATTGAATACTCTACTACATTGAATTTCAATGACAAACATGGTGATATTCTGATAATTCAATCAAAGAAGACAAGCGGGACCTGCAAAGGTTACAAGAAACAAATAGTACGGCGATCATATCTCGCAAGGAGTTATGAAATGAATTGCAATTACAAGTGACAATTACGGAGCATTGAACTCTATCATTGCAACGAACGAGTAATTGTAATTTGTGAAAATGTTACATCTTAATTTTGTAGCAAAATTCAAGACAATTAAGAACATGATATAAGCGACAAAAATAACGTGACGTTATGAACAATATATATACCTAAGTATATAATATTATATAACACTTGTTAAATACAGAGGGCGTATTACTTACATGTAGAGGACACAAGTCCCTATGCCCAGTTATTCGCCAATCAAACCGGGTCGTTTACTACAATTCAATATTGAACTGTAGCGGTCATTGTGTTCGTCGATCTGCGATATTACAATATCCACACAATACGATATTGTATTTTTCACTTATGCCAAAGCAATGTTGACGATCGTTTCAGTGGGCAGTTCCACAGTATTTAATAATAATAATAAATATTATGTTGATTGTAGGGATCATCAAGTTCCATGGAATGCTCCAGGAAGGTCATACCTTGTGTTACGGATTCTTTAGCAGATGCTAAGCGATTTAAAAGTCCTTGTAAGAGTCTATTTGATATTTAAAAATATTCGTTTAAAAATATTAAATGCAAATTGTTTATCAACAATCAAATATTTTTAGATATAAAATTTTTATATCTAAAAGTATTTGATTGTTGATAAACAATTTGCTTTTAATATTTTTAAACGAATATTTTAATTTTATATCTATAAATAATAGTATAGTTAGTACAAATTAATATACAAAAAGCTAAGCTGTGCTTCGAGAGTCGTTGATATCGTATCGTAAGAGAGCTTTAAGCTGCAGACTGCTCTGTAGAATACCTGTCAAGTAAGTAAGTTTAAAACAATTACTTATCTTTAAAACAGGAAAAGAATTAAGTAAATGTATATAATATATTAAAAAAACATCCATTAGTACTTCGTGTAATTATTGATATTTAATATATAATTAATGCATGATGTAAAGAAAAGTGGAAATGATACGAGTCGCTCACTCATTATAGCCTGGAGGAAGAGGGAGAGAGCAATCAGCGGTCAACTGCTTGCATCAATCTAAAGTTCGAGTCTCCAGCGCATCAGGAACGAGTGTCAATTGCCAGGAGACGGTCACTGGTCAGAGGCCGCGGCCTTCTGATATTGACCTAATTCATACAAGGTTTCATATCAATAAGAACTTATCTTATCACAAGTATTAACAAATAACATAATATCTATAATGATAATAGCGTCACCGGATAAAATAACCTGTTGTCTTTGAAATATTTGTAACTAGCATTCTAAAGACCGGAAACAAAATAGATTTCAACTATCATGATGTTTTATAGCCGGTTTGTAAGGAGATTACTCAGAAATTAGATATTTTTTACTCAGTAAAAAGTATCCTATGTATTGATCCAGGTAACCAGCTATTATCATACCAAATTGCATCCAAAAGTGGTTTTCTCGTGATGCGGTCACAGACAGACAGACAGACAAAAATTCTAAAAACAATAGATTTAGCCTCTTTATCGATATTAAAGTTTATTTTAATTAGATTTTCCATATAATATTAATTTACAGATTTGACTTGTATAGAATTTTATTATATATGTATAAATAATCTAGTAGGTATATAAGTCTCTGCATAACTCATGATTACTTTCAATTATGTCCTCTACATTATTTATTGTAATTAACAAAGAATTCCACCACAATATTATATCCAAATAAGGCTTGTCAACCTTAATGATAAAAGCTTGTTGCAAATATTTTTCTTACTTATTGCAATTTATTTCAGATCAGAAAAATACTTTATTTCTTTAAAAAGATTAATGTATTAAAAAACTTCTAACTTATTTGCGGTCGTGTCAGTCCAGCATAATTTACTTTGCGCGCCGTTGTCGAGAATAAAAAATCTTAAATTGATTCATTTACTGAGCGACAGGCCGCTGTCTAAAATATCTTATATTGAAAATTGAAAACAGAAACTCCTGTAGCGAGATTAAAACAGAAATAATTTTGTCATTTTTGAAGTCTTCTGTTTATAATTACGATGGAAAACTCAACAGATTCACCGTTTGTTTAAAAGGCTTATTATTGCGGCAAATTACACAAAAACCGTAAGTGTAACAGCAAAATGACACTGTGTCAGTGGGTGAGTGTGCGACGCGGGGCATTGTTGCCGGCCGCTGGACCGCGACCGAGCCGACACTTGTTGTACAAACTGCTTGGTGCCGGATGAATGACATACAGGAAGTACATACATACTTTTGCTGATTATGTGCACTTTTTAGTGTATTTAACATAAATATTATACACAGCGCCATCTAGTTCCGTAGTAAGCTACGAAGGAAGCTTGTGTTACGGATACCAGATAGTTGATATACTACATAGTACATATATAAGATTAAATATATACATATTATTAATATAAACACCCATGACTGGAGTACAAACATCCGAGTTTAACAAATGAATACCCCCAGCGGGACTCGAACCCGCTACCGCTTGCGCAAGAAATTAGGGTCACTACAAACTGTGCCAAACGTGTCGTCTATTTTATTTCTTTAAACTTTTCATTTTCATGTACATTTTGGTGTAGGTCCATTACCAGCTGCGTCAGACGATAGAATCATTAATTAAACTTGCGAGTCAAATTTCATTACACTTGGTTAGTTCCTTAAACTCATTTATGGAACAGACAAGTTCGCTAGTTATTTAAATATTAACAGCACCAAGTGGCTGTGGGAAGTGACAACCCTTGAACTTTAACACTATTAAAGTGCACGAAGTTCAAATCGTATCCGATGATCGTAACGACTGACGTTACGGATTATTTTGATACCTTAGAAACTACTTCTATATGTATGATAAATAGTCCCTTTTCCAACAAACAAAATGTAAAAGAGTAAGTCTTTTGCATTATAATAAAGGACAATATAAAACACCTTATTCAATTCAATTTTAATATATGTGTAATGTGCTATTCTTCATCTAATGCTCTTTCCGCTCATAAAGCTGAAGTTCATAGGTTAATTGATACTTTCAAATGATTTTTCAATATATGATTAATTACTTTCCAATAACAGTTTGTTTATTTAGAGTGCATAATCGACAATCGTGCTCATTATCCTACACGTCCAAAGCGGTGTGACGCGCGCAGACTGCGAGTGACGCAAAGTGTAGAATCAACGCAACTTAGTCGAGTGGAAATATTGGAAAATTTATATTTTCACTGTTTTATATACTCTAGAATGAAATACTCGCTAAGTTGTTACACTAATTACTTCTTGGAAGCAAAGCTTCTTCTATTTTCTCAAGACTAGGGCTTTACCTAGTCGAACTTTATATACAAACAATTACATTCACTAAGTAATTAACGTAACTTTCTATCAAACTGATATAAAAATACTAAACTTTACATGTATGTTTCTCACTCCTTTTTGATAGTTTATACACAGACTAGATTAACATCAGCTGTTGTATATTTAGTTATAAAATATATCAAAAGATAGCGCCGATCGTTGACCAAAATATCATATTATAAATAGAAAGACAAAAAAGGCCCAGGACTCGCGTCGCACATAGTTTCCTTCTTTGTGTAAAGTGAAAAGAATAAAACACCTCGTTTCGTTTCCAGATTCCATCATTAACAATAATGTATATGTATATTATGTTGCATATCAGTACAACACACTGAATGGAATAATCTTAAAAAAATTGTTTTGAACTAACAGCAAGAGAATCCTAGAATACTGTTAATTCCGAAATTCGTGAACTAATTAAAAGCAAACGCGAAGATATAAAATCACAATTATTGTATTATGTGGTATTTACAGTACAAGTACACTCAGGCCAAGCTGTGGTCTGCGACAGTAACATGAGAGGCGCGACGAGGCCACGAGAAGATTCAATGTACTAATAAAGGAATTATAAGTCAATTGCGTGTATTGAAATGTACTTGGCGTGAAGTCCTCAGATGGGTTCATTGGTTATGAAAGATAATAAAAGCTCAGCGCATCGGTACAGTGTCGCCTCACGAGTCACGGCCCAGTTAATAACTGCAATTGACGCGAATGCTGCACAAACACGCCGCCGCCGGTCGAGACCGGCCTTGCAGGCAATCACGATCATCAATATTATAGGTACCTATTAGAGCTCTTACATGTGAAAAGACTTATAAGTAGGACTCCTCCTTCATAATATTTTTTAACCAGAATAAGTGATTCCTGAAAAAGTAATTTGATTAGTATATGTCTATAAATTATCTTGAAACTGTTGTTTTTTCAATATTTGGTGAAAACTTAAGTCTCGTGTCGTGACATGCACGCAACCAATAACAGTATGTGCAAATATTTTATTTCTGATAGTATTCTATCCTCCATCATATCCATAACTTAATCACATTTTCCTCTCAAACGAATATTTCAAAAATAAATACATTAAAGTGAACGTCAGCAACAGCGGAAAATATGTCATATAATTAATTAAATATTGTTAAGAGTTACTTCCTTATTTTATATAAATAACATTCATTTACACTTATTTACTTACAACATTTTGTAATATCAGGTAAATCTTTACATTCCAATAAAATAAAGTTTACGGTTGACGGTATGAGGCACTATAAATAAGCTTGACCTTCGCAACAAGCTGGCGGTTGCGCGCCGCTGCACAATGTTCCCGGCACTGTTTACGAGCCAGTTTAACCGATTGTTTGTATAATGAAATCAAATAAAATGGGTGCATCAGGAATTGAAACAGCAAGAGAAAAGGCGTAAAGCCTGACCTTCGCAACTTGGACGCGTTGCAATGTCGGGAAGCGCGGGAGATTGCGTAGTATTTACTACTTTGATTCTCTTCCTAATTACTTAGTAGGGTTGTCACTTTGCTAATTTAGTCTCAATTTAAATGATTGGCAAATATTACAAAATTATTGGCAAATACTATTATAATGTAACTATTAGAAGCTTTTATTCAAAAATCTCAGAGATTTATTTTACTGACTATAAGATTAAATTCGAACCAAACCTATTAGTTAGGTACTCCTACAATAAAAATATTGGCTATCAATTTAAATTAACTCATAGACATAATATGTATTTGCAAATTTTGTGACATAAAGTTTTTGTGAGGTGAATACTGAGATATATTAATATGATTCAGAGATCACAATTTGTAATTAATAAATGTAAAATTCTAGTAATAATAAAAGTTTAAAACGTAGCACATTTTTCAAAAATAAATAGTGTAATCAATACTTTTTTTACTTATAATTTGAACGAATTTAATATTATAAAATGATATTGGCAACCTTAGTCCCGCCCCCACAGCTCGCGCGCCGCGCCGCCTACCCACCGAGCTTATATTGATATATGGCTATTTAGCTTTAATTAAATATTATCAGAAGCCGATATTAATCTGCCATATAAAAACCTTTACTTGTTATATTATATATAACTAAAGAAGCTTTGTTCGACGAAAGCTCTCTGCTGCATAATTTAAAAACTTGAAATTTGTCAGATCTTATTAATAAAATCGAAGCTTAATTATTATTCCACCATACCATCTTTCTTAGTAAACTTGAAAATGTAAATACTAAATTTAATTAACTAAAAAAAATAATTACAAAATCCAAATAAATTAAATACGACCTAAACATAGAAATAAATGACGGAAGTAGTACAATGCAACCTATAAATCCTATTATGGTTTCTATTTAACTCTTCTATAAAACGAATTTATTCAGAAGTAAGCCGTTAATTATAACGAGGAAACAAACTACACTCACGCAGCTGAAACACTCAACACTAAATGTTCAATAAAAATAACAGGTCTGTTAATATTTGAAGAGCAATTACTATTGATAATAACTATCGTGAAATCGTTACTTACGTTACGTTACGTTACTCGTTTATATATAGATAGGGCGATAGCTTGCGCACAGAACACATTTCTATGAAAAGCTTTTAATACGTATAACACATACCATAAATTTGGCCCGGTTTTGATGGTTTACCTAGTTACAGGTAAATTTACTTTAACAATTTACTATGTAATATTTTGAATATTGACTTTTTAATAAAACTAGTCTCAATTTAGAAGAAAACATGAAGATTCACAAAATGAAGGGAATATGGATTTGGAAATTTTTTCCTCTGTTCTTTCGACTAAAACTCTTTGTTTGTAAGCTGACATCATTTAATTTACAATCCTCGTTGATAGTAAGTACATATTTATTGTATATACACTTATGTTTATGTATCTTGCAAGTCGCAATACAATAATATCCATTGTACTCTGAATAAAGTCAAAGATATACGCGAGTACTAAGAAACTATAATATGGATATCAGAATACTGATGCTAATAATGAGCAAATGTTTACCCTCACAATGCCACAATTAGCCGCGGACAAGCCGCCTCTGTGCGGGTCAAGACTCAAGTTCACGGCGGCGGTCGGCGACGGTATTCATGGAGAACAAGACTCTACTATCACTTACATCCTGCTATACAAGATAAATATAAATATGTTGAGACATTATTACACACAGCGCTATCTACTTCCGTGGTAAGCTACGAGGCTTGTGTTACGTGTACCAGATAGTTGATATACTACACATATAAATTATTAAATACATACATAATATAAATATTAACACCCATGACTGGAGTACAAACATTCGTGCTCAACAAATGAATGCCCCCAGCGGGACTCGAACCCGCGACCGCTGGCACAGAAGGTAAGGTCACTACCAACTGAGCCAAACGTGTCGTCAATCGTTAGATGGTGAATTTCTATGGATGTTTATTTACCAACGGAATTTACTTATTATAAAGCTTGCTGCTTATGTAAATAAAAACGTTGGCATTATGCAGACAGATCGACAAATTAAATATTTGCATATTCCCAAGAAGTAAATTCAGTGATCCATATTGAAATATAGAGTAGGCAGGGGTGCATAATTTATTCTATTTCGATTTCATTTAACATTCATTTCTTTATTTATGAAGATCCCACATATATTTTACGCATATCGTCGTTTACTTTCGTACGAAGGCCCCATCCACTCCAAAAATCACCAACTGCTAATTTCAAAACCTCAAACATAATCCCATGCATATATTTCGAGAAAATCTTCCGCCTCTAAGGAAATAATAAAAGTGTGTATTTATGTACCCGTTTATCGACGTCGTTTATTTTATCGATTTTATTGAGGTTTCTCTTGATCGCTAATTGAACATGATTTAGTGAACCAATTTTTATATACTTTTGATCGTGAACATCCAATAAGCTTTTGACAAGGAAATTAAAAAGAAAGCTGTCTTTGCATTTTATAGACTAATATGTATATGTTTGAAGGAAAAAAATCGTTTTAAAAGTAATTCATATAATATATATATATATTTAAGAGGTACATATTCTTAAAAACAAGATAAAAAAAACACAAAGCAATGGAATAATTCAACGCACTTTTACGTAATTATGTACTCCCGCATTTCGACCTACAGAGCTGGCCATGATCCGGTGACATTGAACTTGCGTGACGTCACGGTACGAGGACGTGACGTAAGCTACCCCCCCGCTTCGAGACACGCTGCTAGTATTAATTCCTCCTTCCCTCGCCCTCTGTAAGGGTATTTACAGGTAAAACGCAAGACGCTCTGAAAATACAATATGTCTTTAAATATTTATGCACATATAGAAAGCAAAGTGCGTTAGTAGAGCATTTATAATATGTTTCTTCGGAGACTGCGCGTAAACAGACAGACAGACAGACAAAAATTTTAAAAATTGTTTTTTTGTTGCTAGTATCGTATATACTTTCATATGCATTTAGTGAAAAGCTGTTAATTTAATATACAAAATAGACACTACAATTTTATTTATATGTAAATAGATGTAGGTACACATTGGTAAATGGTAGTACACATTGGTAATGGTATACTGTAATTGAAAGAATAAAACAAATGGACTCTATACGAGTGGAACAACATAAGTGAAGCTAAACTCGCTCGTCCGCATTCGCTGAGCACTGTAATGCTAAGCAGATTATTAGCAAACACAAAAATTCAGAATTTCATTACAGACATTCGATCTAGTCCCACTGTTTACTCCACTTTTCGCTTATTTTGTCTTTGATTCGCATTTTTCTTCAAGTTTGCGTTTATTAGCGTCAGTGTGCACACGCTCAAGTGAAGAAAATAAACTCATCTCCATATGCATGTATACACCCATCTTGAATTTGTTGTCACACGCATTAAAAGCTTTTCAATTTGCTTCGTCGCTGCTTCGTAGATTGTTTATGTTTAGCACCTAAGTATGGGCTTATAGAGTCTTAAAGATTATTATGTAAAATAAACAGATGCTAAAATTTTTGGTTAAAATTATAATGATTTTCATTGAATTTTGTTTAATAATTTGAAGTTGAATTTAAACTTTGCCTATGACCTTGTAAATATTCCTAGTTAATGAAAACAGCAGTACGTGAGCTAATTAGTCGAAATCAGAGAAGTATAGGTACACGCAAACATGCTTTACATAAAGAAAATTCTTTAAATGAATGTAACAACTTAATAGCATGTAATAAAAAGCGAAGGACGCAACAAAACATAAGTTGAAAAAGTTTTCGCGTCCAACGATTATTATTCAAATTGAAATAGCAACAGTAAGTTTGAAGTATGGCAGTGTAATATGTTTTGACTAGTACTACTATATTTTTACAAGTACCTCTTAACTAAACCTTCAATATATTTTTTACAATTACCATCATTCATTTGAACTGGAAATCCAAACCATTTTTAGCAGTGCATTGCTTTCCTCTAGTTTCGTATTGAAACAAAAGCTTATAAGTTCAATAGTCTGGAGCAGCAAGCCGGCACTCGGTGAACAACAATACCGCATTCAACGTGAAGGTGCCTACAGGCTACAGTACGTACTTGTACGCTCCTGTGAAGTTTCACTTCGGCACTTGCATTGAGCGTTATCGCAGCGATCGCGCCCGGTGAAAGCCGCGTAGCTGTAGCGGCACACCTGAACTTCTGACAAAAGTATTACATTCAAAATGAAACTATCTTTTCGGATCTTGAGAGCTTCACAGCAATCATGGTCACGGGAGAGACTCTTCCGCGACCATGATTGCTGTAAAGCATTCGAAACATCGGGAATCACAATAAATCCGCCACAAAATCCGAGAATATAGTTTCATTTATAGTGTCAAATATTCGTGTAAACCAAAGAAAGTATTATATTACATTCAATATAAAAATAAGCTTCTTAAATTTTTCTATAGTAAAATAGTCAGGTCTTTAAGTTCTTTTAAATCTGCACGAGAAGAATTGAGACTGTAAGACAGACAGTCTTAAAATGTACATTATATGTTAGAAACATACATCACATTACGCAATCATAGTAAAAAAAAGTTTGTGTCGAGCGTAAAACCGTCACCCGAATATTTTGGAAATTATTAAACCTAATATTTAGTGTGTTTCTACAGTTACGATTACTATCAGCGAGAAAGTTCACAGCTCTCCAGTCGCTCGAAGGCGAGTGCTGCCGTACGCCCGCGGGAGGGACGCCCTCTGACACCTCCTTTCTAAGCTTTCTAACTGCTCATATCATTGTGCAACGCGAAGGGGACGTTAAGTTATTGAAATGTAGAAACAATACTATAAGACTTGACAAACATTACGCAATATAATACGAGTAGTGCGTTCATAAATTAAATAATTTATGATTTAATAATAATACATTTATTATGTAGGTACGTGAACAGCGGCTGTATAACATAATTTATTTAACACGTTATTTAAGTAGCACATAACTTTGCAATGAAACTCTATGTACGCTTTATGTATGTATCTATCTACTATGTGTACGTATGTAGTTACATCTATGTAGGTACTTATTATATTTATTTACTTATTTTATTTATTTACTTATTTATAAAACTTCATCATTCCGCGAAATAATCTTTAGATTAATAAATTTGTACACAAAATACTATGTTGTCATGTATAAACATAACGTTTGTTATTTTTTCAAATTTAATTTTTACATTTTCTCGTAAACTTTTGTATTGATAAATTAAAAACGCTATTTTATATACACAAATAATTAAAAACAAACGTTAGATTAAAATGAATCTTAAAACCATTTGTACCATTCCTATAACGGTTTATCTGTGATAAATTTTGTTTAACTCCATCGAGCCATATACATAGTTTCAGTAACAAACACTCACTAATATTCTTAAGATGACTGGAGAAACTTTCTACGTAGAGTTGAATATTATTATTGGCAAATGCCTTAGGTCGCGGCCGCGCCAGTTCTACGACTTGTGCCGGCATCAATGATCCGAGAACCTTTTTTGATCTAATAATAAATGCGATGAACATTTTCTGTTTCATTAAACTTTTGTAATTGGTGTTTATTTGGAATGATTGATGTATAAGTTCACGAATTAAATCGATTAGTGATGTCATGAAGCATGCTTATTGGAGCTTTTTTGAAAAGTAACTGACGTAAAAAGTGACTCGCAAGAAGTGATTTCAAGAATATAAATATTAAATATTTACAGTATCATACTTCACAAATAAAGCTTTATGAAAAAAACTTATTGAGTCTTTAAACAAATTAATACCTCTTAAATTATTTTTAAGGTTATAATATGTATATTCACGTCAATTCAATTCAATTCTCTTGTTAATGGCTTCAAAGCATGCCAATCGAGCACAGATTACTTCGCCAATGTCACGTAGAATGAAGAAGACATAAAGGAAATTGATCGGTAACATAGAGTCAATAAGTATATTTAAACTACAATATTCACGTCTTTCTTCCTTCAAAAATGTGACGGGAGTCAGAAAATCTGTCAATTTGCATTAGATTCTTTTCAGCGAGTAGTAATTAACTTTTGAGTCTAAGAATCGAAGATTTTAACCTTTTATAAACAAATATCTGCAATATTAATTCATCTATGGACTGTAGTAATGCAGGATAGAAGATTTTTTCAACCGTAACGCAGTCCAAGATATACATTAAATGAACAGCAATAAAACAAGCTTTCTCCGCACGCGCCGAGGAGGTACTTGCACAATATGACTCAAGCGTTGACGTCACGTGACTAATTGGAAGAGTATGCAAATCGGCCTCCGATACAAACATCGCTCACAATCAACAACTGCTTTATTATTTCCTCGTTGAGACAAAGAAAACGTTATCTAATGCCTACTCTCCTTACGTACAAACACACTTATGTACATACACATCTACAAATACCACACTATACAAACTACGCCTCAGAATGTTACATACTAGCTCCTATGCGCGGCTTTGTACGACTGTATTGTTTATTTTTATTTTTGTTTATTTACCTTATAACAGTGCCATGTCACAGATTACTAAATAGTTACTACGTAAGCCATGTCTTCTGCCTTTCATGGTGTAATAGACAAATAAAGCTCTGATCTTCAGAGCTTTAGAAATGTACCATTTTTTGTTCTTTTGATTTGAAATACCATTCCTGAGTAATGTGCGGATAAACAGATAGAATTTAATATTTTTTATATCATTAATTTTATATCAATGATGTATAAGTAGTTAAAATATTTATTTAGTATTTTTTTGTGTAAAAGACACTTTGTTACCTACAAAGACAAACGTACTTTACTATAAAATAAACGTATGTATAAAACATCCTTGTAATTTACTTGTACGATCGTACCTACATCATTAACCGAGTCATTCTCCGCGCATTAATTCCTCTTAGACTCATTTAGTTAATGACATAAAAATGAGAATAAGCTTTTGAATTATTTTCTTATATTGAAAATTTAAAAATGTTATTAAACTCTATTGAATATTACGATATTACTACAACAAAATTATACTCATGTACTATGTTTTGACAAACCAATGTTTCTAATTTTACCTTTGTTTAAACTTCTTTTAAAAATACCAGTCAAAATTAATCTAATCTATTAGTTAAAACTTAAAATTAAACAGTAGCTACACAAAGAAAAGTAAAATTGAACAATCGTTTGCATTATTAATAGTTTTTTTTCCAAACCCTAATAATAGCTTAGCCACGTTATAGCCAGTGCAACCATTATTTTCCTTTATCGAACTTCATATGCCAAGACTGCCAAGAGAGAAGACAGCCGGCGTCAGTGTCCCGCCTCATCTCTACGTCAGCACGATTTGCTTTAAAAATGATAAAGTTACAAACATTAATACGCATTTACGTATATCGTCGGCGTAGGTGGAAAACTAAATAACTGCGAATTTGGCCAAATTGACATTTAATTATTTTCATAACACCCAAAAAATACCGCATATTTTACTCTAACAAACATTTTCATATCTTGTCCCGTTTCAGAAATATAGCCATTTTTGTATTACAAATGCCAAAGTAAATATGCTGAAACTAGCACTAAACAGTAGAAGGAAAAAGAATCAACTGAATAAATAAATTGATAACTATGATTTATGATCAGTTGAATGTTTAATGACTTAAATAAAATAAGTTGTTTAATTTATCTTGGAAAAAAAAATTGGAAAAAGAATCAGTAAATCGCGATTTTCTCCAAACTAGAAAATTTGAGTTATTTAGTTCTCCACCTACGCCAACATTATATAATAATATTAGAAAGAATGCATAATTTTAATACATAAGTAGTATTTTATTTATAAGTAGTAGGTACATGCTTTTTGTTTTGATCGGTTTGAGTGATTATTTGTAATTTAGCATCGTTGTAATCTCGGATTCAATAATGGATAATGGCTTCCAGTCATAATTGCGCCATTCTTTTCATCGAAGAATTATAAATATTGAAATGTTTACATTAATTTAGATATAAGAAAAGTGCTTTAATTTGTTTTCTTATTCTTATTTTAGAAGGTAATTGATTACCTATTTTACGTTACTTTTGTTGTTTTTAACAGTAGTAAAAAAACAGTAGTAGTAGAGTGGCGAGTCCACAGAGTGGAGCGTTTCTTTTTCATTTCGTCACAAAATTCAAAATATTATTTGTTACGTCTATTTCAATGCTTTCTTTTCCGTGTTAATTAGTTTGCTGTAACTTTAAATTACTTTTGACCAGTCTTTATTTCAAGTAAAACTTATTTAGGCGTAACTGAGGAGTAATCATGAAAGTCATTGGAAAAATAAGTGCCACGGAAGAGAGGGTCAAATTTAGTGTTTAAAATACATAAATTAAGATAGAATATATTTTTTAATTCGATCGTTTCAGTACTGAACCTTAAAAACTAGCAAACACACCGAATATCTTAGAAAATTAAACAAAATATGAATGATCCGTCGAGAGCCAGTGTGCAGTCTAGACAATCACTTTAGTTCGGAGTTGGTAATATTTGACTTATATTAGTATTCGACGCGCTCTCGCAGTGCACTGCGCTTATCACCGGCGCCTAACTTATGATAACTACTACAAATATGTATGTTTACACCACCCCAGTCTCTATGAAAGCTCCGCTTTTTCATGTTTGAATCTCAATACATACTAATATTATATACGTAAAGCTCTTTTCCTCGGATGCTCTTTCACACAAATACGAAGTAACGAATCAATACAAAACGTATTTAACTCGGTGATATAAAAAATACGCATTTTATGGCAATACAAAGAATGAGGATTTAGCTTGGTCAAACAATGGTCATGAGCCTTACAATATTATTCATAGGTATTTTTTTATTTGCGAGTTTGGGATGGATGTGAATAAAGACGACAATAGAAGGATTAGCGCGGAATTATTTTACTAAAGCGAGCAAAATCGTCAAAGTTTATCAGTTATTTTATAAATTACTAGTATTTCCCGCGGTTTCGCACGCGTTCTTAAGACCGGAAACCAATTTTTTTCTGAGTCGCGCGGTATGGTACCTCGCAGAACTAACGCCCATCCTTCCCGTTTTTGCTACATTTTTCATTAATGCTCCGCTCCTATTGGTAATATAGCCTAAAGCCTTCCTCGATAAACGGACGTTCCAACACAAAAAGAATATTTCAATTCGGACCTGTAGTTTATGAGATTAGCGCGTTCAACCAAACAAACAAACAAACACAAATATTTTTTCTTAAATCTAGTGTTCACTCAGTAGTCGAAAATCGGCCATATTCTTTTCTTTTAATAATAAAATACTCTTCATAGCTCGCCGATACTTATTAAAAAAAAGTTTTACAAACGGGAGAGAAAGTGTACTAAAGTTTTGCCTATTTATACGTATACACTTCTATATAACTGATTCAAAACAACTACTTATCTGTTACTTAAACGCATAGTTGTTTACTTCAAGTTACCCTTGACGGGTTAAGTGTGAACTGGTCCCTATTTATAGCCTATCTGCAGGCTGCTATCTAGACTTGCGAAGTGCAGCATCTGGCAGTTGGCGCCAGGACGCCAAGCAGCGACCCTCCACCCTCGACCCGACCCAGACGTCAAAAGTAATCGATAAACTTAAACTATATAAAATATCACAACTGCATGAATAGAAGTGTAATAAGTTTTGAAAGTACAATGGAAAATATAAATACTTAACACAATTTCTGTTTTTTCAATAAAGTAAGCTTATGATTTTGTATTGTAAAAATTGTGGGGTTATAATATATGAACACAAGAATAAAGCTGCCAATCATATTTTATTACAAGTTGCATGCACATGTTTGTGGGTTTTACAAAATAAATAGTTTTGTGGGTTTTACATAATATATTAAAAAGACAAAAAAATGTATGTGTGTGTTTCTACTTATACGCCTTCATGTTAAAAAGATATAACTTAAAAACTCATATTTAGATAGCACTTAAAACACATAGATTAACAAATGGCTATCTAAAGATAGGATAAATAAATAGTCCTTAAAAATCCTTTCTAGTCATACATAACTCTGTACATTTGGCAACACTACCCAAGGACCCTTCACTTCGGGACATTCATCATGAAGGATTGTGCGTACAAATAATTAACTGTAGAAATCTATCAAAGCTGTGCACTTAATAAGTCCCCTCGATCTCGAAGGGACGAGGGTGTTTCACATTTAAATGGTTTCACACTGTTTTACATGCAGATGCGCATCGCTTCCCGGCGCATTGACCCGCTGCGTTCCACTTGCACCTACTACCTTTATACTTCATTTTTAGTTCATGACTTAGTGTAGGATTCTACACTACTTACCATTTACGTCGAATAAATTACAATCGATTAATATAAGTGGCATATTCTTCGCAGCTTTCTGTGTACAATATCTACATTATATCGTTTTTGGTTTGACATTTTTTAAATAATGTTACTGTCGTGGACTGTATGGGGTTCTTCAATAAAACACTATTTTCACTTGTAATTCGCTTGTATTCACTTGTTGTAGCTTCTTCAGTAGCTGTCTTCCGAATGGTGTGGAGGAACAAAATGTTCCGCCTTATATACAATTAAAAGGGGGTGTGGCCAAATTTATTGTCTTACAATAGATAGTAACCTAACGAGCAAACATGAGTATAATTAAGGAATAAGACTTATAACTAATACAATCGGCAATCTTCGTGCGTTGTCGCTGCCTCGCCGTCGGGTGTCGTTGTTGCTGTCTCGTTCTCGCGTGCCATCGTGCACGCTCGGTCATCGTCGGTCTTCATCCATAACAGCTCTCCCCCCGGCGTAGCGCTGCGAGCCTCCTCCTTCAACAGCACGACGATCTTCGTGACGGGGCGCCTGAAGACGCCGCTCCTGGTCCGGACGTCTGCCACTCGTACGCCGCCGTCGGGTCCCTTGTATACTCGTTCCACGATGCCCATAGGCCACACGTTGCGTGGCAAGGTGTGGTCAACTACCACCACGATGTCTCCCCTCTCCAGCATCTTCATTTTAGTCAATGGCGCGCCTCGAGGCACGAGAGTTGGTAGGTACTCTCGCACCCATCGCCGCCAAAAATGATCCGCCAGCGCTTGACTGGCTCGCCAGGTGCGTCGGTCGTTGTCTTCACAGGGCCCAGTCGTAGGTAGGCCAGCTGATGACCCTAGCAGAAAGTGATTAGGCGTCAACGCCTCTGGATCGTCCGGACTCACGCTCACATGAGTCAAGGGTCGGGCGTTGATGGAGAACTCTGCCTCAATTAGCAGAGTAGAAAGCACCTCCTCGGTCGGCTCCTTCTCCTTCAAAGTGGCGGCTAGTGCGACTTTGACTGAGCGCACCAGTCGTTCCCATGCGCCTCCCTGGTTCGGCGCACCGGGAGGAATGTATCTCCACTCCATACGGTGGAGAAGGCCTTCCTTCTTCAGTGCAGGTTCCCACTCTTGATATGCAGCCCGCAGTTCGTTGTCCGCTCCTCGGAAGTTGGTTGCGTTGTCCGAGTGCATAGTACTCGGCCATCCTCTCCTCGCCGCCATTCGCCTCAACGCCATTATCGCCGAACTCGTGGAAAGCGACGGGACGATCTCGAGATGTACTGCGCGTGACGTGAGGCATGTGAAGAGCGCTCCCCATCGCTTCTCCCGGCGTCTTCCGATCTTCACCATCATTGGCCCGAAGTAATCCATCCCGCAATGAGTGAATGGTCGGCGGAAAGGTTCTAGGCGAGCCCGTGGCAGATCCCCAGTGGCTGGGACCTGTGGCTTTGCCTTTCGCACCTTGCAGAGTGCGCACTCCCTTTCTATGGTGCGCACCGTAGGTCGTAGATGAATGATCCAATATCGCTGCCTTAGATCGTTCGTCACACGCTCCCGATTGGCGTGACCCGCAGCGCAGTGCTCCCGTAGCACGAGAAGTCTCGTAACGCGGTGACGTCCATCGAGGATGATAGGTCTCTTCGTTTCAAGTGGTGCGGTGGCAGCCCCTATGCGGCCCCTCACTCGTAGCACACCATCCTCTAGCACTGGATCCAATTGGTATAGTCGGCTCGTCTTTGGCAAGGGACGAGATGATCTAATTCGTGCGATGTCTTCCTTGAAGCTGTCAGCCTGCGCGCGGCGTATAAGTGCGCGTTCAGCTTCCTTCACGTGCCGATGCTCCAACTCCGTCGCTTTACGTCGACATTTGTCCACGAATGCCAGGACTCTTGCAGCTGCTCTCACCAGCGTCTCAAACTTTGAGAAACGTGCGGGATCCGGTAGCCATTCGTCGTTCTGTGTGTCCTTGTGCAGCTTCTCTTCTTCAGCAACGTGCAGCAGGACTTCCTCTTCAGCAACGTGTAGCAGGACCTCCTCTTCTGTTGCAGGTACCCCTTCAGCGGGCCACAGTTCCTCTGGCTGTCGCAGGAATTCCGGCCCACGAAACCATCGATCTTCACTGGTGATTGGAGTGTGCGCGAATCGGGTAGCATCGTCGGCTATATTCTCACTCGTGGGAATCCATCGCCATTCTTCAGGTTGGGTAAGTTCTGCTAACTCCCCAAGTCGGTGCGCGACGAACGGTGTGTATCTTCGCGCGTCGTGTCGTATCCAATGGATGACAGTTGTGGAGTCTGTCCAATACACTGTCCTCGGGACCTCGATCCTATGTTCCTCCAATCGTCGTCTGGTTACCGGTCCGCGCTGCTCTTCAACGCGGCGCTGACCCCCCAGACGGCGCCGTTCGGACGCCTCCGTAGCATCACCTTGACTCCTGTCGGTGACCATTCTTCAGACGTTCTTGTCGCTGGATATTTCTTCACTCTTCAGATCTTCAATCTTCAGATCTTCAATCCGGCGTCGATGGACCAGCTTGTCGTGGACTGTATGGGGTTCTTCAATAAAACACTATTTTCACTTGTAATTCGCTTGTATTCACTTGTTGTAGCTTCTTCAGTAGCTGTCTTCCGAATGGTGTGGAGGAACAAAATGTTCCGCCTTATATACAATTAAAAGGGGGTGTGGCCAAATTTATTGTCTTACAATAGATAGTAACCTAACGAGCAAACATGAGTATAATTAAGGAATAAGACTTATAACTAATACAATCGGCAATCTTCGTGCGTTGTCGCTGCCTCGCCGTCGGGTGTCGTTGTTGCTGTCTCGTTCTCGCGTGCCATCGTGCACGCTCGGTCATCGTCGGTCTTCATCCATAACAGTTACTAAAGTCTTATTTTCTTTCTTTTTTAGCATTCCCGTCAAATAAAAGATATTTCTAGTTTTTATGAACTAAAATACATCCGAATCGTTTCATCGTGGTAACAAAAACACATAAATACATATTTTTGCTATTATTTTATTCATAAATGCAGTAGGGTAGTACGGAACGTTGCACTAAGCGATGCGGACAGTTTAATCAGCCCGCGCACGTGTCCGTCGCCGCGCCCTGCGCCCTGCGTGCGCTATCTCTGCAACGTCGCACATACGCACTACCCTCGTCGCAACTATACAAAGCGATAAACTTGCCGACTTACTAGACTTTGAGTAGAAAATACTGTTTCTAATGTAATGATATCTTGTAAATTATACAATTATACATGTTTTAATGATTAATAATGCCTAAACTATATATCCATAGGCAGCGGCAGCCCAATGGTAACGCGCTCGCTTGGGTAACTAAGTGAAGCTTGTTCAAATCTCGGGTAACCTCAGAGTGGTAGACTGTGGACAGATCCCCTCGTATTCGTCGAAGGCCCATTCCCAGCTTTATGAAGTCAAAATAGCTAAAGATATTTTTTTCAGATAATTAATTCGTTTCTCCCTTATACCATATAGTATGTTCAGGTACATGTTCAGCAATATAAAAATTTATTTACAGGCACTATTTAATTATTTTAAGAAATATAATTTTAATAATGATACCAAACGCAGACACATTCCGTATGTTTGTAGATGAATACTAAGCAAGGGATTTACACTAGATGGTTGAGGGACCATTTTAATGGATTTAGGCGCCCCCGCACCTCGCACCATACGCTCTAAGTCTTTACATCCTCGGCATGTGTGCTCGATTAAAATAAGCCCAACGCAAATTTCCAACCACACATTCAATTAAGCCTTAAACAGCATCCATTTATCCCTTTCTCCTCCTTCGATTATACAATATACCAGCAATGTCTGATAGCTTTCTCCCTACATTCATAAAAATGGAATCATTGTTATTAACGTAATTGCAAATATTGTATTATTGATTAAACTTTATTACCCCTTGAGTACGAAGCGTAGTATAAATTTATTATATTATAAGTGAACGTGAGGTTAACTGGTAAAAGCTTTATCAGACCAATATTGATCTCTAGATTTTATTGGCAGCTTGGTACATATACATATATTTTTATAGAAACCCACCTAAAAATAGTAAGTTATTCTTCTTCAAACCTGTCTAGTTCCAGTCGGCAACTCCACCTCACTCGAGGTGTGTACACTGGCCAGTATCACATGTATATCAGCCAAGTGGTTTCGCCGGCGCTAATGGGGCATCTAATGTATCTTGTACCCGGAAACACGTCAGCACAACGAAATTACGAACTAATGTGGCACGATTTACAGCAGAGCGCCTTGTTACGTGTTATTTATGTGGAACGTTTCAATCAAACGCAGAGATAATGTGTTTAAAAATATGTTTCATAGATAACCTCTGCATCGATTCAAATAAATAATTGAACTGATCATTTCAAGAGGTACGAGTAGTTTTCAAGTTGTAGTGCTAAATAAAATAGCCTGTAATTTTGAACTCTAATAAAAAGAGCCTTCGTAACCATAACGTAACAAATCAAATGAAATTTGTTTCTACTCCCGGGTCTCCGCTTGGAAGTCACGCGACAGTAATTAAACCATAATTGTGGTTAAACGACAATTAACTGGCACTAAAATCTCTATACATGTCTATGTTCATGTTTGTCCAAATAGAATCCAAGGATGTTTTTCAAAGGAAAAGGATTCACTGAATTCAATATAAATCATTTATTTTTAAAGTAAATGTGAAAATCGTGTTTATATTTTTGTAGATTTATTTATATAGCAGTGGAAGGTTCAACTCTTTACGAGTGGTTCTGTACTTTGAACGCACTGATTTGTAAATAAATATTGCAAAATAGATAAATGAGTCATCGAGTATTTGACATACTTAATGATAAGGTTCTATCGTAAATGGTCTTCAAAGCACTGGATTCTAAAAATGTAGAATATTCAATATAGTTGAGTAATATAAATGAGTCACAGTTTACTGATTATCTACTTATGCTTAATCACGTCGTGAAGTGCTTTCTCTTATTTATCAGATGTACGTATTAACATGTGGGCGGGCACGCGATCCCGGGGGCGGAAGTACACGCGGGTATCCCCGCGAGACTCGGAGAACGATCGTCATCACTTTAACTCGCTTTTTCACGCATGATCTAACTTTAAGATTGTTATTGATACCATCTGATTTGATGTAAATGAAGAGTATAATTTTGAGTGAAATTTTTTTGGTTTTATAACTTCTATTCCGGTACACAGTCCAATCACAATCGAACATACCACCCGACATTAGTATAAAAATTGATAAACGATATCTGGATTGATTTTTATTTCGCTACGAGTATAATAGCTAGAAAGTGAAGATAAAATAAAACAAACGCTTTTGTAAATAACCTTCATAACTTATTTCTTTTTGTTATTATGAAATAGTGAGCTATTTTTATTTATTCATGTATTCATAAGTTGCAAAATTTTCGTTTATAAATTAACTGAATTTTAGATAAGTAAGATCTAAAATTATAATTTTCATTCGTTAAAAATAAAATAAGTAGTTACGTTCTTTACTAGACTTTGACTTTGATTTGAATTCCTAAGAAAGGTCGAGGTTACATAAATATCTTCTAAAATAAGCAAACTTGCCTTTCTCTGAGCATTTTTGAGTATTTAAACAATCAGTCTGTAGACTTAAATTGTGAGTGCCGTAGCGTGTACGTCTGGCTCTTGTCCTTCTCCCGTCCAGTTATTTTTTCCACTTAATTAGCAACAAGTCCGTGCGAAGTATTTGTGATCTATCTGGATAGACGTAATGGTGTAAACATCGGCGAATTCGGCGGCCATGTGGCATGTGTCCGCCGCAGAGGTCGCGAGATCAAGAGCAAAAGCAAATTATATATCTGTCTGGCAAGTTCGCTTTTAGTGAACTTCTCTATAGCACTTCGTTACCAATTTGAATACATCTAAACTTAATAAAGTCAAACGACAGTCAATTAAGGGTACGTCTTGTAATATGACGTTTTGAATTATATATTTGAAACAATGAGGTTATAAAATATTATATGAGGCAATAACATCATTGATTTGAAGTTTGAACACTTGAAATGTTTTATTTCTTTACTTTTCTTCATTCCATAAATATAATATTGTAACTTATATAAATTGTACTATTTTAGTCACGAGCTTTAAAGTATATTTCATTAAAACACCGAGAAAATTAAAATAAATAGAAGTACCTAAACACAACACTGATATCAACTGAAACTGTAATAGACGAATAAAACTATGAGAATGAAGTGAGCTTCTCTGCAAAAAAAAGGAATAATACAGAAAATTAACTTTTAGCGCATAGTTTCCTGAAAATATTATAATCCTATGCATTTCCTGTTCTAGGAAACAAGAAGTGTGGGTTGAATCACATGTAAAGTGGTTCTAGGGAGCCATTACGCGATCAGCCACTTGGTAGCTATTTAGTGCTGGATGGATTAATCATCGCGTAATGTTGTCTCTCGAGTACTTCTAATCTATATAATGCAAGATACTGTCGGTCTGGACTTTAGAGTAATCTCTGGTTCCAACCATAGAACGTAAAATAATAATATATTTATATAAAAAAACATTCAGTCCTGAAGTTTGTTATACAACAAATTTGTTTTTTCATAAACACATATTTTAGGCGTGAAGAGATTTTGAAAGACCTTCACGTACTATTACGGAAATTGTTAATACATTTATTCAGGAATAGAGAATAGAACCTACTGAGATGTACATTGTAACTCGTACCGGTTTTAGTTCTGAGCAATATGTACTATCTCCATATAAAAACATCCCACTAAAATCTTACATATCTAGCTATAAATATCTTAAATAGTAAATTAATTGTGGTCCGCAGGTAAAAAGTGGCTCGTGACAAATTGATATCCGCGGAGGTTATTAGCTTTTGTAGGCGGTTAAAATTGGATAAATTATATTTACAAAGTATTTGTCTCGCGGCTTGAGTCACGCATTCCAATAGACAGGTTTAGTAGAAGCCCGCCTGGCTCTGAACACAATTTTGACTAAACGTTTCGATTTCGTAAGAAATGGAATCGCAATATTCGAGCTATATGTAACTACGAGCTTTGCATATTGATCATGATACTGTCCCAGTACAGCATTCTAATATTAACCTTTCCTTATTGTATTATCCTGCGTATGTTAGATAACGCAAACATTATTAATTAATTCTAGTAATTTAACTTATAGCATGCTTATTTTTCTGAGGACAAACTTTCTTTTGTAATATACCTAAAGGTACACACTAGGTACTTCTTTTCGTTGTCAGTATTTGAACAAAAATGTGAAAACTATTTTACAAGTTACTTAGTTAGTTACACTATACTTTATTTACAAGCTTTTTGCATCATAATATCACGGATTTTATAATAATGAAATTAATGGGAAAAACTTCCAGATATGCATTGATCATAGGTACCTAGTTTTATACAAATTAACAGAGTTACGGTCTAAGAATAGCGATCGAAATTTTAATGATTCACTTTCGTATAGCTATAATGGTGTTTAATAAAACCGTCGATTTTATTGGGTATGTGATTCAGAGTGGCCCGTTATCGAGCTCCCAAGGCCGTCCGGTCTCCGCGTACGTGTGCATTACACTAAAATATGCTATAAGAACTCTCTACTCAGTATTGGGTGGAATTGTAAACATTTAAAATAATACATATAAGTTTTAACTTTCACTTTTTAAATTTGACATTACTATCATCTTTTGCGAAGATGACTAATAAATAAAGTATAGCTATACCCAAATATCAGTAGTTTTAGTCAGTGTTGTTAAAACTCCGTATTTGCATGTCACAGACTAATTTCCGTCCTATAACCTTCATCAGTTGAATAATAATACTTGATATGTATAACAGAACAGTTTTTTGTTCTCTTAATTCAAAATATTTTTTGTATTTTGTGGGTAGTGTATTGAGGAAGTTACTCATTGTAACGACAAAAGAACCTCAATAACGTTCAGACTTCGTAAATTATTTACATTTAAAATACACAAATTTTCAATCACGAAGCCGTAACGAGTTTTTAGAAATGGAATGTCTTTTAAGATTTTGAATGTTTCATAATCGATACTAAAATTTCCAACAAAGCTCCCAAAATAAAAGTGCTTTATTTTCTATTATCATTGTTAGTGTTTGCAATAGATTGTGTATACATAATTCGTAAGTAATGTATTAATGTAATTGTATTAACGTTTATTTGCCTTTTCTCACAAACGCGCGGAATGATACGATCTTTTACTGAGAAATTCGTAATTTGTATATCCAGTGAATTACTGTTTAGTAATGCTGTAATATGAATTTGAGATCCCTACTAATATTATAAATGTGAATGTAAGTTTGTTTGTTGCACTTTCACGCGAAAACTACTCAACCGATCATCATGAAACTTTGTACACGGTATTAAAAGTAACATAGGATATTTTTTATTAACAAAAATATTTTTTACGAAAAATTAAAAAAAAATTGTATTAACAATGGGTTCTGAAATAGCTAGAGTAATTTTGAAGAAACTTTCAGGCATCCTACAGATAAACCTAATAAGGTTGATTAGCAATTATAAAAATAAACGCGGGCGAAGCCACGGGTAAAGCTAGTATATTATATTTTTGTAAAAGGTGATATAGCCATTAAAAAAATACTATATTGCTGCTAAGGATTAATATAAAAACATTGTCACAAATCAAATAAAATGGACTTGAGCTTTCGACATTATACTCTAAGTATACAGTTCAGTCTAAAAAGGGTATAAGTAATTTAAATTTTGTTACAAAAAAGATTACTGCTATAGTTATTACTTATTATGGGTCTCATCGCAGGGGTGCCGCGCTGCGGCGTCAAGGTCGTGTTACATTAACCGTTATCTTAACGTTACTTTTCTTTATCTCTTGCTCCTTGTGTATGAACGATTCCGTGAAATGATACCTTGTTTCCTGAACGATACGATCAATAAAATATTTTCGACCATAAATATGCTGTGCGTTTCGAATGCCAGCCTCTTGCGATCACGGACGTGGAAATCTAATTAAATTTCAATTAATCCGGCTGCCCTCGTTGCTTTCGTACTTCAAAACAATTTGAGTTTCAATATCACTGAGTTAACCCTTACTTCAGTTAACAATAATTACTTGTATATCATTCGTGACACATACATATTATTGTCTCTACGTGCCATTAATAAATTAAAAAAAATAACTAAACTCCAAATAGCTATTTTAAATAATTATAAAATAAAATAAAGTTATAAATAATAAAGATCCTTTTTAATAAAACACTTAATGTCTAAGAAATACGATAATAAGTAAAATTTGTTTGTTATTTAACGCCGGACATGATCTACGACGGTATTATTCCGGCGCTTAACCAATTATAAGCGAGAGGTCACGAAGACCTCGGGTGAGAATTTCCCAAGCTTGTTGTGAAGGACGGAAGGATTATCTGAAGGACTCCGGGTTACGTTTCAGATTTGCCCTTCAACGGCACTGTAATAACAATGGAGCTTTAGCATTTTAATTAAGTATTATTGGCTGTTGTATTGGCTTTACTATGAAATTGGTTTATTTAGGTCGTTTCCGTCTTAGTTGTATTTGCATGAGACACCGTAATTTATGTCAGAAAAGTTTCACAATTTCACTATGAATACAATGCAGTCTTTCGTTTTTATTATAATTTAACTCAAGCAGCATCACAGAACATGAAGTTGGCATACACATGCTTAATATCAAAGGCAAATAAGGAAATAAGCTCGTGAAATTTTGTAAATAACTGTAGGAAAAGCAAGCGAAGCTCCGGTATGTCACTAGTATATGATTACTGATTAGTGATTGTAAAGATGATTCTATGTTTGTTACTCAATCACACGTTCCTCAAAGGGTTGGAATAGCACTTGGCATCTGGATGGGCATGTATGAGTAAGAGACATTAGTGAAATTTTATTGGAATATCAAATATGTATTATATGTATACCTCACAGATTTGAGATTACTAAAACATTTAAATAGTAAGTCTTAAAGTAGTCCAATATTGACTTTTCCTTGCATTAACTGATTGTATTTAAATGATTACTACGTAGTTTAGAAATTGGATAAAGTAAAAGTACCTAATTGTCCGAAATTGGAGCATATTTAGTTGATTATATCCGGTTGATCGTATTATGCGCATGACTCATCTCTCTCACACCTGCGTCGTTGAAAGAGAAAGCTATATGGCCCCTACGCAACGTGACGTCAATTGATTGATCCGTTAAAGGAAAGAAAAGAATGCACGTGAGTAAAAATGAAGCATAAAAAACTTTTATTGAAGCCTTATTTCGCTGAGTCTGTCACAGCTGAGGTGTCCGAGTGGTTAAGGAGTTGGACTTGAAATCCAATGGGTTCTACCCGCGCAGGTTCGAATCCTGTCCTCAGCGGACTTTTTTATATAAGATATAATTTATTTAAGTAATATTTTTTTACATCAATTTTATTTATTTTTTTATATTAATATTCCTGTAATTATGTATTTTTTTGTTAATTTAACGATCTTTCTTATAATAAACAATTACTGTTTCTATAATATAATTACTATTGAAATTTTAAAAAACGGGTCTATCGAAATAAAAATATTTTTTTTTTACTTTTTGTTTTTTACATTTAAGTCTATGTCTTTTATAAAAAATGTATTATTGTAAAATTGTGATGTGTGGTGTGGCAGCTCAATGCAAACACAAACGCTGAAAACTTTTAGTGGGTCCTAAAATGTATAAAATGTAATGAAATGGCCTGTAAAGTTTACAGCCACCTCCTGCCCCACGTGTCTCGTGTAACTGATTCAAGGTTCTAGACATTCGCACTGGAAGGAAAAAAATATATTGTAAATATGTATAAATCAAAAATCTTTAGGTGTGTCTTAGTTAAAAAAAATCGTTTTTGTACATTTTTTAATAGATTTAAAGATAAATTTACTTACCTACTTTCGAAATGTAAGTGATGTAGGTACTTGGTTTACTTTCTTGTTACAAATTTAATACAAAAATAGATAATTTAGAAACAGCTTTGCTTGCTTCTGAGTAACTTAAAAACTTTATAATTCTGCTAAGTGCGTCAACGAACCTTTTTTCTCCAGTTTAGTTTCTAAAACTTATTTATTCTTTTTGTTTCAAAAGAAATCACGCCTACAGAGAAGGATTGAAAAGGTCGTATTTGATTTTGAGAAACACATGGCGGCATATCACCAATGCTTACTGCTTTTATTGTGTTTACAAAGAGTACAGCTACGGATATATTGTCCAAATGGGGCTTGCTAGCCAGATTTTGATATCTAAAAGAACCTTTATAAAATGTAGCACAAAAACATTAGTAAAAAAGGATGAAAAATGAAACACAAAATACTTATGTATCAAGATACATATGTATCTACCTACCAAGTGTATGCTTTAAGTGTTCTAGACTTACTGCGTTCTCTATTTGGTATAATAAATTGCAAGATACTACATGGCTAGTTACATAGCTTAGATATGTATAAAATATTTTAATGTAAAAAAAACATTTATGCCATGTTGAACCGATGTGACCTTGCAACAAGTTGATTTACAGCATTGTTAGAGTTACTTCACGTAAAGTGTTTAATTATTTAAGAAGTTTCAAATAAATATTCCAAATAACTTCTTGTATGGCAATGTACAGTCATTGCTGTTAACAAGACGGAGTGAGCTCACGGACATAGCGTCATATCAAAACAATACTAAATAACAAAAGCTACACAGCCATGAATGGAGAGATCTAATTATGCTAACAAAAACATAAAGGAAGCTGATAAATTAGCGACTTCTTTTATTAAATTAATATTAGTCCCGCTGAGTTTCTTTCGCCAGTTCTTCTCAGGTTTCTTCTTTCTGAACTGGTGGTGGACTCATGACGTTCAGTAAGAAATTGTAACACTTTTTTTGCTGAATAAAATATTTTGATTTTTTATTTTAATTACAAAATAAAAAGGCTTCAATGTAGTAAAGAAAAGTATGATCAAGGCAATTATTTTCCCAATCACGCTTTGAAGTCATCAATAAGAAAATTTAATTAAATAGAATATCTCCCCGATACAAGGAAATCCACACTAGTAGCAAAACTTGGCAAAACATGTTGCACTTTAGTTTGTAAGTGAACAAGTAAATTTTGTAGTGTTATATTGTACAGTAAACCGAGTATTAGTCATTATACGAAGTCCCGCAACAGAACACGCTCTGGAGACAACGAGCTAAATGTACTATGACAGCTTAATCGCACTCAGTAATGACATCTTGCTTTCTCTGATTTTAATGGTAACTAAAATCTCTACGTATCATGACATTACAAAGAGTGTAATGTAATTATTTATACTCGTTATTTTAAGATTTCACGATGAAGCTATTTAAAGAGGGATTGTTTAATCACTAAAATTAATAATACAATACAGTTTATAAACAAAGGTTGCCTTCGCCACTTTACATAGGTACTAATACTTTTCAATAATAATGATATGACATCATAATGATAATGATAGAATGAAATATAAATTTTATGAGTATTGACAAAACTAAATAACAAGTGTTAACAGTACATGTGTATATACAATGTACAGAAGTAAGTTTGGAGTTGAAATTAAACAAATGCTGATTAGGTAATAATATAATTTGTAAAGAATGTTAAAATTAAAAAAATGATCAGCGTTTTCATTATTCACAATAAATAGTGAGTGCTGGTATAAGTGTTTAATGCTGCAACATCGAAGAAATCAGAAGTAGGTAGCTTCATCACGTGGCGCGGCCGACGCCGGGCGAGCTACTTGTCTTTATGCGCTGTTAACATTTTACGATGACTGCGTAGCCCCGAGCCACACCACCACGCGCAGCGGAGACGGAAGAGGATCCTATAATAATTATATGTATAAAAAATATTTTTATGTATGTTATTTTGATTTTAATTACACGCCTTAATTAGTTTTATTTCACTAACCGAAACTAATTTATAATTTATGGGTGCTATAGTTCGTTATTCAATAACGTCTACAATAGATATCTAATCATATAAAACATCAAGTAATATTTTAGATGCGGTTATTGCTAAGATATAATTAGGTGATAATAGAGATAAAACTTCTCAACTTTGGGCAGTTTCCTAGAATTTCTTGACCGAACAACTCAATAATCAAACTAGACCCAACCCAGGACTTAAACCCAGATCCTGGTGAAAGTAGTATCTACCTACAACATAAGCACTATATACTAGACCTCCGAAGCAAATTATAATATTTACCTAACATTGAAGTGGTCTAGGAGTAGAGTCTAAACTATTATATCATTTTGTTTATAATAACCTTAAAGACACAAATGGATTATAGCATTTGTATAATTAATAAGCAACAAATAACAAATAACAAAGTTAAAACGTCAGCGTGTACAGAGTTTAGTTGGATACATTTATAACTGAATGCGCTGATTGTGCGCGTTGCGTCACGCCGCCGCCGCCAGCCGCTAAACCAGGTTATGATTTACGAGCAGCGATCTGCAACACTACACTCAAAACACACGTTTGACCGACTCCACTCCCGGTACACCCATCCACAGTGGTATTCATCCTCACTGGATGCCCACTATTTCCTACTACTCGTGCAGCTGCGTCGACCACCGTACGCAGTCCGGCCGCGACCATCTGGCGTTGCGTAAGGCATTATGATACGTACAATTTCATCATATTCTTTTACTGAAAACGTTTCTTGAAATACAAGGTGTTTCGTTACGCACCGAGCTTTGTTATTTTGGTGTTATGGTTTTCACGCGTCGAGAGCGAATGGAGCTTTTTCAAATAAACACTTTAAATGTCTTTTTTCTAAAACCTCTTTATAGCTTTTGTGAAATATTAAAACTTGAAAGATGAGTTTACCACTCACGCTATCAATCAAAGAATTCAAAGATATTGATGTATAGAGTAAGAGTAATTGTTAATGGTTATTGTCGATGATTTATTTAAAATTTTGATTTATTCAACAACAAAAAGTATTAGACTTAGAGTTTTTCGTACAAACGCAACAAGAATATATTTTTTAAGTATTGTATGGTTGTATACCAAAAGTATCTCTAAAAACAATACCGGAAGCGACTGTAAATTTTCGTCCATGGACAGTTCTTTACTGTAATTTGCATTTCCCGCACTACGGGGGCGACGTCCGCAATGCGCACTACGGACCAGCACAACGCTGTAAAAGCCTGGTCGTTCGATCCATTAGGCCTCTTGTACCATTAAAATAAATACGATAATAGTTTGCGTCGTCGCGGCGTGTAGCGTCCTGCGCCGCGGCCCGGCAACTCGCCAACTGTCGGCCGCCTCCCGAGGACGGTGCACTGCACATGTGGACTCAGCCAATGTTTCCTTATACAACATTTACTTTACAATATTTTAGAAGACCATACGGTCGTAAATTTTGGATGAACTTTGGAAGACTGTAAAATTGAGACATTGTAGTTGAACGAAAATCGGTTCAAATCATCACAATAAAAACAAACACAAGATTTTTCGATTATGAAAGTATTTTACAAAGTATGTTCAAACAATGGTCTTTTGTGCTGGATGTTCAAATTTTTTACATTTCATTGGCACAGAATCTAGGTCCTGTGGATGATCTGAGGGGCGGCGGGCGGCGCGCCGGACGTGCCGGCCGAGCTTTGGCGCTACCATTACATTATTAATGTTCCGGATAATTCATAATTATATTGTGTTTTTCTATTTGTTAAAATACACATTTAATAGTAAATAAATATAATTGTTTTTATTGCCCTTATATAAAATTAAGAAACGTTATAATATAAAAAAGCGTGACATTGTCTTTACCTAAAATCAGGTTATTTCCTATTCGTTATTACAGATACAGATAAGTATGAAAAACAGACAGACAAACAAAAACAGACAACAAATTGTTCCTATAAGGGTTCCATTTTACCTTTTGAGGTATGGAATCCTAATGAATGTAAAATAAGTTATATAATTGTGTAATTCATATCTAGAGCTTAAGAATAATTAAACATAATGTTGTCCCTTAATCCGCAGCGACCCAGCGGGTGGTCACCCTGCATTATGAAAGGAGCAATTAATGAAACTGAGAAATCCAGCGTAGAGTTTATTCCCATTGAGGTAGATAGATCGGTCCCCGCGGTAATATCGCAAGTGTGTAGGATTACAACACTGACACATGTACTCTTACTTAATTAAATGTATCTCATTCTCATTAATGAGATGAGAAGGGGTTGAAAAGACAACAATTGAGATATAACAAATGCTTTAGTAAAAAATTAAGGAATAAAAATAATTCTTCAAGTCATTTAATGTCAAACGTTGAATCTGTAAGATTTTTTTTTAACTGCTTGTTAGTTCTTAATTATTGTATTTAGTACTAGACGCTTCGCTCGAGTGCGTCCCTAGAAATGTTTTAAACTTTTTGAGCTGAACCCTCATTCTTTCTAAATTAAAGGTAGCCTTAGTTACTTCCTATAACATTAACTATCTGCCAAATTAAGTCCAGTCAATATGAGCCCAGCAGCAGTTTCGCAGTTAAGCCGGAACAAACACAAAAATTTTACACAACTTGTGTTTTCTTTTAAGTACTGTATATCATATGCATTCAGTAAAAAGTTGTAATTTAAACATTACAAATAGAAAATTTTAAATTACTTATTCGTATAGATAGACTATTAGATAAAATAACATCGATACAAGATGCTGAGGTGGATGTGCGGCGTTACCAGGCTCGACAAAATCCGCAACGAGTACGTGCGAGGAAGCTTGGGAGTGCGCGACATCGCTGACAAGATGCAGGAAAGTAGGCTGCGATGGTATGGGCACGTGAAGAGGAGGTCACCTGACTGCGTAGGGAACTTGGCACTACAACTTTCCATCCCAGGTCGAAGATCCAGGGGCAGACCCAAAACACGATGGAAAGATGTAGTGGTAAAGGACATGAGAGAGTGCGAAGTCTCCGAAAACGAAGTCGAGGATAGAGCGAAGTGGAGGCGTAAGACAAGAAAGGCTGACCCCACCACCATGTGGGACACATAGCCAGGAAGAGAGAGAGAACATCGATACAAGATTGTAGTACTTCATTGAATATGTTTATTACTAGTTAGACCGCTCGCCTGTGCCTTTAATAGTCTTTGATTGACTAATTATTACTGCAACACGCTACGTTTCTAAGCTCTACAATTTCACACAAGTAGTCGTTATAAAGAATTGAAAAATAAAATAGCTATTAAAACTGCTTTTGATGGGCTCTAACGTCTCGATCTCGGACATGGAGCAATTAAATTTTACTAGTTTTTTTAGGATTCTTTTAATTTTCAATTGCATTTATTAGTTGTGGACAAGAATTCTGAGAACACGACAAATATTAATTGTCTTTTGAGTTGATCTACGACTCTTATCAGATTGCGATAGAGTAAAGTATTTAAGTAGATAATAGTAAGTTGTGAACTATTCGTTCGATGTAAAGTTCGGAAGCTTTTAGCCATTAGAGGACACTTAGTGAAGTAGACTCTACTTTGAGACTGAAGCGTTTAAGTGTAAACTGTAAGCGTAGTGTCGTGTCGTCGGGCGGCGGGCGGCGGCAAGGGCGGGCGGCGATCGGGGGCGGGCGGCAGTCGCTAACTCCTTTAGAGTGCATTAGGTCAACTCGACCGGTTACTTCTTTACAGGACCACGAAATTGAATAAAAGCGTCGTTACTGAACTTTCAACTCACTATTTTAAGTATAGCGCCTCAATCTCAAAGAATATTTTATTAGAATAGATTAAAAGTGAGTATTTAAAAATATAATTTTATCTCCAACAATTTTACTCAAAGCAAGAATAATCATGTTTTATATAAGTAAATACATACTAATCTTAGTAATATTATAAAAGTGAAAGTTTCGAGTTATGTTTGTTACTCAATCACGCCAAAACGGCTGAACAGATCCGGATGAAAATTAAAAAAAGAAAAATGATAGTCTCAAAAAGCGCATAGGTTTTTTAGTAAACCTTTGCTTCAGGACCTTTTAGTGTTGATATCGCAAATTAATTTTATAGTCGGCTATAAATACTGCTAGACTGGCAACGTAATCCTTTTAGCTGTCGGAAACGGCCGTTTGAGAGATATCAAAGTGAAACAAATGACTGTAACGTTCGTGTCTGCGGCGCGGTACGGCGGGGCGGGCGGTGCGCACGCGTCGAGAGACAAGGCCTTGCCGCCTGAGATCTATCAATCATTATTAACGGTTTGTTTACCGCTGCTGCGGCGGCTGCCTATAAATGGGACGTTAATTTCCTCCAAACTCTTTCATTGCTTGTTAATGTACTCATTTACGATTGATCAATAAATGAGTTTAAACTCGGTTGGAAACATCTTCATTACACGTTCAGAGCGGCTGAGTCTGGGAAACAATTTGTTATATTTAACTTATTTAAAGGAATGAATAAGGCTCTTGATGAAAGTATGAACGTCTTCACGCTTTAATTTATATAGAACCTATTTTACACAAATATGTCACTTGTCATAAGCCTTTAATTACTATATTACGTTATCATTTAATTATTCTTGTATTAAATATGCTTTCTAAAGTTAAAGCCTTTGTTGGTAAAGCCTTTGATATCATTTTATCAGCTCTACATGTATATATAAATGTCAAAAGTTTCATTATTTATTTCATAAAATTAAATGGGTAGAATTTCAACAGTATTTTTGTCATACAGAAGTAATATATATTAAAAAGTACTTTCAGTACTTTTCTTTCGTGGTAAAAATAACAAGAAACGAGCGCCCACTGTTCATCTTAGACTACATTTCGATTGTTCGTTTCATTGTCGCGGCGAGCTCCCGGCTCCGTCTTGTAGCCAGTCTTTGTCCTTTTAATAGTAATATGAAAATTATACTTAGATAATAGCTCTAGACAGACTCTAACTTTAATACTACCTTGCCTTAATTTTTTTTAATAACTAGCGACTTCCAATGACGCCACTACCTGCCAAATAAAATTCATTAAAATCCGTTTAGTAGCTTTTACGTGAAAAACAAAATACCATTGATAAATTCATTATCAAAAGATCAACAACAAGACAACTTTGAAACTATGAGATAATAGTAGCATAATCATATAATTGACCACCAATTGCTTCCTCTTAATATAAAGATACAGTTTTAATTCAATTAAGAAATAATAATTAAAAAAAAAAATAAGCTGTAAAATTTTTACAATACGAATATTCATTAGAATTTTTTGATGCAAGTCCTGAAATAGTGTACGCTTCATGCCCTCGTGAGCGCCTGCTGGCTGCTGAGGGAACAGTGTTGACACGAAAGCTCCTTGGGTTTTAATTACGACGACGTTTGCGACGAACATTTACAGCTTAATGAGGCTCTCGCAAGTTTAACTTCAGCATATGACTTTATTCATTAAAATAACATCAGATATGAAAAAACTTTAAAGTAAATAATGCTTTATTTACTTCAGTCTTTAAGTTTTGGCATCATTATTTATATTTTGTACCGACTGAGATATAACAGTGTTTAGTTTTTTAAACTTAAATAAAATTAAGTGAATTCTATTATAAAGCTACTCTTAAACACTTTAGAAGTTGACTATAACAGGGAATGCAAAAATAAATTTTATACCAATAAAATACCTAAACCAACTGACGGTCGCTTAAAGAACCTAACACATGCCTTAAACTAAACTGCATGTATTAGATCTTTTTATTTTTAAAGTTAGAACGAAATGTTACTTCTGGAGTCAGTTTATTTTCTATACATGCAACACACACTAATCTCCGCAATTACAACACAATGTGGAAGGTATTGGCTAAACCGTGAAATCATTTTACAAAATAACGTGTAATATTGTGGATTATTGATGGTCTTTTGTTATCATTTATTTATATTTTGCCATAACTCACGTCCTTGTTTTTTTCGCTTTAATCTAGACTGTATAGGCTACATAAAATCACTAAGAATATAAAGTACGAGTAAGAAGAATTATGTTGTAAACAATACATATCCGCATAATACACATATCTAACTCTTTGATAGACCAACGCACAATCTCATTTCTTATTCTATTCGCAAGAAACATTAGTGTGCACTACAAAAGCGGCACTCTCTTGTTTCTTCACACTTATCACTACGAGTAACAAAATGCGACGCAATAACAAGCCGATATGAGAAGGAAAAGATGAGGTACCAAAGTGACTCGTATACGTGAACAAGCAAAGAAACTGTTCTTTCTAAAGATTCTTCGAGATATTGCGTGAAGTTATATTTGTGTATGTATGTATTAAACTCCAAACTTTTGTCATTAATCAGACATTTGAAAAAACTTCCCATTCTTTTATCATCACATGGCATATTCGTATTTACAGAAAGCAATATTTTATGAAAGTTTACAAAACAACGTCATTCGATTAACGCACTTGTACCTAAATCCAGATCAATGTACACTTTGCGCCGTATTTGCAGTGCGGGCTGTGGCGGCCACCATGTGCATCAACATAATCACCTATTGTGCACCGCCACTACTGGTACTGAAGACGGTGCTGCGAATTTTGAATATTTGTTTCGTTTCAACTTTAATAATCACTAAAATATTCAAAAAGAATTCATTTTTTTCTGTAACGATAAAATGAATTCGTGACAAATAATAATAAAATAATCAAAGCCAATAAGCTAGGAATTTACGAATAAAATTTCACAAAATTTACATAAACTGCTCACTTTCAAACTATATGTATTATGTACATGTATATTTAATCATCGCGTTTTGACTAAAATTTCTTTTAGAAACCAAAACAATCTGCAACTTCTTTGTTCAAAGCATTCGTTTTAAAATGTGAGATCACGCTATCTGTCGCCTCGAGCAGGTACTTTGTTCATTTTTGGTAAAAGTTACCCGAGATGAATATTATTTTAACTAGTTCCTGACGACGTCTTCGCACTCATATATTTTATATTTCAAGTTTTATTTCAAAATGAGCTCAGCCTGTCTGTTATGATTCAGGCTTAAGAGTTTCAGCAGAACGTGCGGTATGTTCTTAACATTTTATACAGTATGACCATATTTTGGCAAATGATGGAAAAATGGTATGATAATTTCAAACCTTGACACCCTTTAACTTAATAAAATTATCTGTTATCATATTATCAAGGCAAAATGAACAGCAGCAAAGTTTATAGTAGTAGAATTAAGTGAACTTATACTGAAAATATCCAAGTGCTTGGAATACTTTAAACAGGAATCTGTTCGGTTGTGTCGAGCAGACTGATAGACACGTTTGGAGTAGGAATTGTTATTGAAGTAAAACTAACTTTCGTGATACAATTTATAATCAGTAAATGTTCAAAAGTTCACGATATTTTTAAATAAATTATAATTTAGAAATGAAAACTGCGGCAGCGGACATCGAATGGTGGCAGTGAGAATACTATTAATAAAATTGTATGTAAAATAATAGTAAATTAACACAATCTTTATAAAGAAAAGTAGTAAAAAATTTTGCTGTGTCAGTAATGAAGTGACGTTACAACTTACAATACATATTATTTTCATCTCGACAAGTACAAATAAAATCTACATCAAGGTTAATTTTCAACCTTAGAATTGCTTATTGTGGGTGTAACGTTGAGGGATGAGACACGGCTCAGTGAGCGGCAACGGGAGAGTACACATTACACTGTACAGTACAGTGTACACTGTAGAGTATAGGTAGACTCTAAAACCTTTCTTATTTTTTATTTCTAATTTTTTAAGGGACTTTTGTCCTTCTAGGATATGCCAGTCCCATCGTATCTTAATCTAAGTATAACATATAAAAATTATGCACAAAGGATAGCCGATGTTCAACACACTCCGGCGGAATGTTAAACATCAAAAGGAGATGTTTTCAATGTTGCAAAACCACTCTAAAACCTTTCTAAAGGCGTCTACTAACCTACTGAATATAAGTAGTTCTTCAAAATTAAACGATATTTATTGCATTAAGAAATATAATTCAAAAATAAAATAAGAAAAATGTTTATTTGTAAGTAATGTTCCTCATAACATCATTCAACTTTTACTTCCAAATAATTAGTCTGTAGTAAGCCTAACGCTGAAGATGATATTAGATCTTTCAAGCATGTTTAATTACATTGAAATACACTTCTTTGAGTGATTTTGTGAGCCAAAGTTTCTAGAACTGTATCGTCGACGTGTTTTATATACGTAATACATCGTAATATAATATTGTCATCGATTATTTTAGTAATATGTACCTATAGCATAGCAGGTAATAAAAAATTATACGTTTATATTTTGATAAAACCAAATAATCTACAGTATTTGAAAATCTTACGTAATAAGTATAAGTATTCACTTTTATAGTTACTTTTTTCGCAGTGTTGTCACGTTACCGTTATTACATTATACGATGTGCATGCCAATTATTTTCTCGCTTCATAGCTTCAACGGCATAAACCTCTTCTTATAGACGATTGCATTTCAGAAGTTATATTCCATTTAATGTACAAGCCAACTGCTAATTAAACAGTATAATAAATGAATAGTACATTTGGTAGATAAGCAGTTTGGCAACGAGTGCGTCACAAGCATTAAACATATCTAGTACAAAGACAGGCAACGCTGACTACTGCGTAATTAGTTTAAATGAAAACATAAAGCTGACTCGTTTGATTACTAAAAACACATTATGTACTGCATGCACTGTGTAGACATAACTGATTCACATTTGGAAGAGAAACAGTTCCCATTAAATTTATATGTATTTCCAACTGCGATTGCAATTGCGTACGTATGAAAGCGAAGAAGCGGTAGGTAGATATTATTTAATTCTGATGCAGAATTTTGACTCTACTTCACACTATTGCACGAAAATAATGAAAATCTATATCTATGGAATTAATGTCGATACTGTTTCAGTTAAACAATAAAAACAACAAATTTCCATTTTATCACCACTAGATTAAACACACACTTCCTACATAATACATGCTTGTTTAATTTATGTATCTATATTATATGTAGTAGCCGGAGTATACCGTACAATACAGTACAGTACCTAAATATTAAATAATCAACTGAATAATCAACTGATTCAGACTTGTACTAAGCAGAGCGAAGATAAGTGCAAAAATTGTCAAAGACATTTCTAATTAAACTATACTTGTTGACGAGAATTTTACTTACAATCGTAATATAAACTAAGTGACGATCCTTATACTACATTGCAATTTAATAGCTTATTGAAAAATAAAAACTGACTGAAGAAACAAATGACTCCAAAGTTTGTAATCGCTTGCTTCGTATACAATGAATTAATTAAAAATTAAACAAACTCTACACAAACGTCCACGTGTAAAGTGGACTGGCTATTTTTCTAAGAAAAAAATAAATGAAAGAAAACAGAGTTACGAGATTATTATTTTCTTCATTATTTTTCTTTAACTTTTTGTGGAGTTATAATGAATTCCTCGAGCTCCCTACTCATTTACTTCACTTTTAAATTATAAACTTGTATCTGTTATACAGCGGACACATCAGGGTTGTACCTTCTGGCTTCTACATTTTACAACATTTTTTTCATTTTAGGTATAAACTATTCAGTATTCATACTGTGATTTTCCATTATATACCTATTATATAAACTTGTAGGTACTTATACGACATGTCTTGTGACCTTTTTCCCTCAACCGGCCACGGACCTTCAATCTGATACGAAATCAAACCTAGGTCGATTTGTCTTTCGAAAACTTGCTAAAATCTCTTTGATATGCTGGTTTTTTCATAAAAAAATTTTCTTCACTGTGTGTACATGCTATATCTAAGCTTACAAACTCAGTCTCTTCATATTATTAATGTTTTGAGACCTTTACAAAATTTGACAACCCTAGTAGTAGGTCCTCTAATCGACATGTTACGGTCAACTAACGAGCTCACTTTATAGTTTGCGAAGAACCTCCACAATTGAGTCAGGACTGTATCAAAGTAGAATCACTTATACCTTCACATGGTGACGCCGGAAACTTATCTATTTAAACCACCTGCGAGATAGTTTACAGCAATAGCCGATATGTCGCGATGTGCGTTATGAGACCCATAAAATATAGTTTTACTGCTTCATATATAACAAACAAGCAAAACTAAAGACGTCCAATATTTTAAGAATTATCTGTTTTTTTTAATTAAAAGAGCTTGAAACGCAACTATTTCTACATGTGTAAGTTGTATGTATGTGTATGTGTGTAAAATTAAAATGGATAAGGACGATGGTGTACACATAAGTTTCAGTTATTAATGTGGCGGCTACTGCTACATGCCAATAGCCATGTTCCACAGTTCTCATACAGGATATCTTGTACTGGCGCCGCACTGGCTAATACCATAGCTAGGACAGTACATTTAATTATTGTGTACCTTTATATCAAAATAACAAACATTACTTTCCAGACAGAACACCCTAACTCGCGTCCAATTAAAACAACTTTTCTTTTGTAATCGATACGTAAAAGTTTAGAAAAACTTTTTCAGACTTGAAATTTATAATAACTGTTAATTAAAACGGTGCAATGACTTCAAACTTAACTATTCTATATTAAATCTATACTCATATAATTTCTTACACAGACTTCGCATAAAATACAAAAAAATGACACTCAAAATAAAGACTAGCCTTTTTGAATTTTAAAAAGCTACAGTGATGAGTCTGAGACGGTTAAGAAGAAGAAGAGCAGGGTAAACTTGAATAAATACGATTATAAAATTGTTTACAGTATAGTGAACACACGAGTATCGCCATTGTCCGGCAGGCGGCAGGCCGAGCTAGTAGCCGAGCGCGCAGTTCGCGGAAGGTAACGCGAGCTCCGACGCGTCAATTACTCGATTCGACAAATTTAGTAACTCCACGAAATACTTCGCTTTCTGTGTATTCCTTTATTTTGATTCTTTCATTTATCACTTCTAGTAATTGTGAGAACGTGATATTATGTTAATGAAAGGAACTCTTCATATATTGCTAACGAAGCTTTACACTTGCAAGTTCAGGATATAATGTAAGCATCAGCTTCATAGTGTGTTTTCTGGACACCTGGAAACTATACGTAGTTGACATATCGCTCATATTTTATATTTGTTTCTTATTGACAATAATAGATGAGATCAACGAAGACAATGTTATTTTCTTAGGTTGACGCCATTTAGTATTATAAATTAAATTATATTTTAAAAAGTCTAAATGAAGAATGACGAGAGCTCAGCGTCTGGCAAAAAACATATAAATATTGACAAAAGCAATATCAAAAATACCTCATTTAACTATATAATGAGATAAAAAAATTAAAAACCAGAAAAAGCTCGAACTGAGTACCGCAAGTAATGAGAGACGAGACGAGAGCTCACGCACTGCTATTTACGATCTAACTTGTTATTTTGGTCTGCGTGTACTAAATATAAAGAGCGTCGCCGTGCGGTAATTCCCGCGCCGTGAGAGTTTAAGTGTAGGACGGTTAAAAATAGATGCAAATGATAAAATTAATCCGCGACACCAAGAATAGGCCGTAAAAAGTCGACACGTCTTCGTTGTGATACTTTTATACAAGTATTAAATCTTGAGATTCTTGCGGGCGCCACACATCGCGTCGTAACAAATTACAGGAACTTGTAAATTTACTGTATTATTCAACTATCCTAAATATTACACATACAGTCGCTACCAACAGTGGTATGACTTCTTATATCTTACATTTCATTTTAAAGTTAAAGTATTCAAATTAAAGACGCGCGTTTTACATGGAATCGAAGAATGTTTAATTGTTGTATAGGGGTTAGAAGTGACGTATAGGATATAGAGTCCGGTTAATTTGCTGCTTCGTTACTGCTTAGAAGAAACACTAAACAACAAAAATACAATCTCATTTATAATATTACTAGTCTTTCCCGCGGCTCCGCTCGCGTTCTATAGGCTGAAAATCAAAAGAAATATTTTTCTCCCGTTTTTGTAAAATTTTTTATTTATGCTCCACTCCTATTGATCATAGCGTGATGATAGCCTATAGCCTTCCTCCATAAACGAAATATCCAACACAAAAACAATTTTTCAATTCGGACTAGCACATAAGATTATCGCGTTCAACCAACCAAACAAACAAACAAACAAACAAACAAACTCTTCAGCTTTATAATATTAGTATATATTTAAATATACAAGTATTGTATTCAGTCCTTTTTGACGTCCCACTGCTGAGCACGAGCTTCCTTCAATACAAGGGACATCAGGCCATAGTCCATCACACTAGCCAAGTCCCGAGAACTTGCTAGGTTTACTCAAACATAATGATTTACTGGCGACATTTTCATTCACCATAAAACAAGTGGTATTCATATGAGAAATGATTCGCATATGAAAATATCAGAGGTGCGAGACCCGAATTTGAACGTGTGTTACCGTTGGGCTCCCACTGGCCAATATATTAGTAATTATGCAAAAATTCTAATAACTACATAATATACTTAATAATTACGTATGTTCGTATAATAATAATAATAAATATTATATATCTACAGTGTACATTTGCGTGCTGTCGAAGACCGCGTCACTCCAATAGGTAGTTAATCTAAACAAGGCCCGCGCGTCCACGCCGGTGCAGTGGTCCGCCGTTGCGTCGCGCTGCTGTTAAACACTCGTTATAAGGTTGCATACTGTGCGTGATGTTGTTGTGCAATAATAGTATAACATTTTGTCACACTTATACATAAATCTAATATAAATATTTATCTATAACGTATACGGGGTTCAATTAAAACAAATAAGAAAGGAAGTCTCAAGTAATCTTTAATACATCTCTTCTCATGCGATTTCGCCTATATCTATGAATTTTAATTATATATTTCATTTTATAGCCTCTTAAGTCACAAACAGAGGCTTATGAATATACTCGTATATTACATCTCAATTTTCATGATGTCTTTTCCATTCTCTACATTGGCGAAGTAAGTTGTGCCCAAACGGCACGCCTATAATAATAAGACACAGAACAAAGACCATAACACAAGATGAAAATTACATGTACATATTTTTTGTTAAAGTAAGGCACTTTGGTTTCATTTCTCTTTTCATACAAATTAATTTGCAATTTCGTGGAAAAACTTTGCTATTCTCCTGTGACCGAGTTTCCTGCAAAGTGAAAACATTTGAAACTTCTGTAATAGAAAATATATTTAAAATTGTTGCAGATGTTCGCATAAAGCTATGAAAGTGTTTTTTTCAACATTAACAACATTTTTTGCATTGTGTGAACGTTGCCGGTGGCAGTACGCCGCGCAGTCGCGACACACTTCGTGCGTCTTTGCAAACGTCAATCAGCACAGCACTAACGGACTTCACAACGCGACACGCATTTGTCATCGATTACACAATTTTCTTCTCTAAGTTAAATGTGGTTTAAGTTTGATATTACTCTAAAGGAACATCACTAAGCGAGGGCACGGCGCGGTGTATTGTAGTTGAGACAATCATGTACATTGAACCTATGACTTTCTATCTTAAAACTATATAGGTATAGATGAAAGTCATATTCACGTTTACTGCTTAGTTATGATTAATTAATGAAATAAAAGGGTAAAGATCTACCGTGTAAGACGACCTACTCGTATAATTTAAAAAATAAAATTTATAATATTGCTCTTTTTAATTTATGCGAAGAAAAAGTAGATATATGTATGTACATATTTACATAGTATATCGACAATAAACATGCATGATGCAACTGATGTGTAAGTATTTTATCTAATTGTCATTAGGTAGGTATAAGTTTTAATTATTATGTAGGTTACAAGGAGATAAAATACTCAATTATTGTTGTTTTAACATATTATGTACGCACATACTCGTATTATGTATATACAAGTCTTGTGTCTGGATATGTAAACCTCTTTGTCGTCCTTAATTCTAATCGTTCAAACATTTAGTAGTACAAATACCGCTGGCGGAACTTCACCAAACCACTAAAGTCTAATATAATTGCGACTTGTGCTCTCTTTCCTAGGCACGTGTAATACGAAATAAAAGTTATAGCGACATCGTTAAAAACAATGTCAAAAGATGTGAAAAAAGTCGTAAAAACGTAAGTTTCCTTACTACCTTGGTGACACTTGATTCTTCCGCGGATACTCCACACCGCTGCGAGCAGTCGCCGCGCTCTTAACGATCGCTTCGAATGGCCTCGTTCTGAGAACTCCGCGATCATTCGACGCTTTCGTTCCAACAAAACTTCCAACATTCTTACACCATAATTAACTCCATGATGAATGACATTAGCGTCATTACTTTCATTTCTCTTAATGTGATTATTGTGATTACGAACATAATTAATTATGTACAAATATAATTAGTAATGTTCGCGGTAATGATGTTTAGCATGATATTAATCAAATATCGTCGCTTAGCTAACAATACCGCGTAAGTAAAATTTGACAAGTTTTCAGGAGAGACAAAAAACTGATTATTTTATGTGATATAAGCCAAACATGTGTAATGTATTGATTAATATTAAAATATAGGCTTAGATTATGTTGGTATAACTTTAATCAACAGTATTTGTTATTGTAATAGTAAATAAAAGACTTAAGTGGTATTAGTATAACAAAATGAAGACTTTAAGGGGTCGTCCATAAATCACGTGATGTTTTTAAGCAACTTTTTAGACCCCCCCTCCCCCATGGTGATACGTGGTGAGGTTTAAGATTACCCCCCCCCCCCCCTCAAAATCACGTGTATTTTTTACAAAGTACCTTAAAAAATCTGAATATTATTTTTAAATTAAGGTTAACAGGTATAATCTAATATAATTTTGGTAAATTAAGCACCGTGATAAAAATGTAAAAATTCTAATTAAGAAGATAAATGACAAAATAATAATCGTGAAATTTTACTACTGTACCTGAAGCAAATACTGGCTCTCTCACACATGGTCGCTATGCTACTGCGGAGAAGGTAAGTCATAGAATAAAGCACTGTCATTCTACTCGACATACGACATACTCTACTAAGACTTCATGGCTGTCGGTAACCTTATTATTTCACACTTCTGTGTGGACTTCTGCAGCCTTTTTTAAAAGTAATTTTTTTCAAGATCTGTTGTCCTTCCTTGTCCATCAAGTTGGGTTCCATAAGAGTCATGCGGAAGTATGAGTTTAGCCTATGTGACTGGGAGTGACGCATAATATACTTACTGGCTACTGCTCCTTTTTCCGTAGTTTTTTTGTGCAATAGCACCTACAGAATCTTTACGACTCGACTAAAATCCTGCCAGAATTTTCTTTTTTCTCATTAACAAAATCAATGGGATTAGGTGGTTTATGTATGGTCTTTGACTGTATGCATACCCTCTAGTTTCAGCCGACGGTCAATTAACTTTGAGCACTGGGTACATCACCCGGTGCTAAAGTTAAGTCAAAATAGTATTCACTTTTCTTAAACTTACAGTGCTGATATTCACATATGTAAATATAGTAAAAGTTTTTGAGAATATCATTAAAAATGTATAATTCGTCCGTCTGTAACTTATAACTACTACTATAACAATGTAACGTTACTTATAGTTTATGTAGGTATGTCTTAATTTTTAAACATGATATTAATGGAAGTATTTCAATACTTTTTATAAGTAATCCAAAGCAATTAAGACCAATCGGTTCATTATTACACTTCCATTCTTACTAATAGCGACGCTTCGTGTGTCTGGGGGAATGTTTAGCCCATCCTATTGGTCTCATCATCTGTTATGAAGAATTTATAATACACGATTTTTTAAAACATAGCATAGCTTTTAATAGTGTCATTTCTTGCAATAGTAGTGCGCGTACAGGTCTTTTCAGAGAAGTTTTGGAGGTGACTAGGCTTATTATTATAAAAATTCGGCGAAAAAAAAATCACGTGATAACTCGGTACACCCCCCCTCCCTCCTGGTGATATTTCGTGATTTTTTCCGAACCCCCTCCCCCCCCATACAAACATCACGTGATTTATGGACGACCCCTTATGCGGTGTTTTAGAATTTTATTAAAGTATAAGAAACAAATCAAAATATTTTCCACTTTTATCATAACCAATACTACGCCTACCCATTCATATTTTCGACTAGATTGTCCTTATTGTAATAAATTATTATAAAAAATCTAGTACTTTTATAGGAACTAATAATTATAGAATCATATCACATTATAATTATAATTGGTTACATTACCTATCATAATTAAGTATTAAACTGTTTAATCAACAAAAACACTATTAAAACTTCCAATAAAAATAAAATAACTTTCAAAACTAAGAGAATACAATAACATTTCAAAATAAAAAAAATACTGAGATCTTAATTATTATCTATATATGTATGCCATTAGGAAGGTTTGAATGTTAGGTCATTGTAAAATGAATGGCAATACGATGGTAAAACTGCTTTCAAATCTTGAAGATCTTTGTATTTGCGCTGAGAAATTGGTAAGTTTGCAGTATACAGTTTAGGCAGCTCACTCAAAGGTGTTACTGAGCTTAATTTTTGTGGACGTTGAGGCAAGGGCTGCAGAGGATCGTCAAAGTCTAATTTGTACCAAATAGTACCATCTGGTTTATACACTAAAACCTTTAAATCAGTGACAGTAGGGTCATTAGCCTTCTTTCCTGGTCGAATGCTTTTATAAATTAAATCTTTACTAAAATCAGTAAAAAAAGTATAATCTAGAGTACGACATTCGTATGGCATTGGTTTAGTTCTAGCTGTCTTTGCTATATTTGCATACTGAGATGGTAAGTAGATTTCTCTCCCTTTTAATTTACTTTCAATGGCACTGTGCACCGAATCACATTCCATCTGAGTATGCCCTTTTTCAAGATACTTTTGAGTGATTATAACTTGCCTTTCAATTGACAAACGTAAAAGGGCGTTACTCAAGATAGAATTTCGATTCTGGGCACAGCAACCATCGGAAAATAGGATTACGGGTAACAATTTCCTATTGAATGTACATTGCAACTGATCTATAATGCAAGATGCAAACACGGAAGCTTCAAGTGTACCGTTTGATTCATCAAACCAATAACAAATAGCTTCGTGATTGGACAAATTGTACATTGTAAAGTTATGCACACACAGTTTAGTTTTATAATATATAGCGCTAGCCTGAAGATTCGGAGCTAGTTTAACAGCTTGAACATCTTGCGTAAATACGTGGCATTCTCCTTTCTTAGCTAAATCTTTATCTATATCTTTTTCTCTTCTGGCTTTTTCTTTTCTTTCTCTGTGTAGTGCTATTTCAACGTCAGTAATATTGCCTGCTTCATGACTACAACATACATCGCAACGATCTTTTTTCGGGTGATAAAGGCTGAAATTAAACTTTAAAAATATATTATCAAAAACCCTGCGACTCAGGCATACTATAGATTCTAATTCGCATTTACTACTATATTCTTTGTATAGCTGTGCCATGTTTTGGAATAGTGGCTCTAAGTACTGTCTTGACGCATTTGATCGACAGTAGTGTGACGGCATTTTAGGGAGATTATGTAGAAACTCCTCAGCATATTCATGAGCGCTAGATTTCTTTTTGGAACGATTTACGTTACGAGAAAGATCAGAATGTGGTGGCATAGCACTGTTTGTTTTATCTAACCAATAACGCACAAACCAATCCTTAATACCCAACGTGTTCAGAAACATATTCTTACATACCTGGAGACGTATGTTTTCTATAGTGAAAAAATAAGCTAAGCTTTTTGTTCTTTTTGATTCAGAATTTTTAGTTACTTTTTTGTCATATACTGTGACATGACAACATACATAAATTTTTCTCTGCTCCCAAGACATAGTTTTCCAGAATAATTCAAATAACTCCTTCCTTTTGTCTTCGTCTATAGTATCACAATTTCTTAGTTTAGATTTCTTGCAAAATGTTGAATTACAAGATGGTTGCATACTTCTTGCAGGCCTTATGACATCTTGGTAGACTTTTTTTTTAATATCAGTACTCGTGTCTCGTCTATAACCTAAATACGCCTCTCCTTTCATCCTTAAATTTTTATTCAGATTCTTTTTCCATTTCCCCGGTTCTTTGTTTGCTTTATTTCTTCTCTTCCTGTTTTCTTTGTCAGATGTCACACCAGCGATCACTTCACTAGGTTATATAATATTTGAAATCGTATGATCCATTGTAATATTGTTAGGAATGTTAGCGACTTCATTTAATTCAACTTGATTAATATTAGGTATAAGATCATTAGTTGAAATGTCCATCACAGAGCTGTCGTCCTTGAATATGAATGAAGAATTCTCTATTGTCTCCATAAATTGTAAGTTGTCAATATTTACTAGATTAGCATGATTTTCTTTCTCCATCATATTACTGATCTCTAGCGTTTCTTGAAATATTATGTGGTTATCGCTGAACGTAACCATATCAGCTTGTGCAATATCATTGTCAAAGTTAGGGGGCTCTAAATTAATACTATCAACTGTATGAAGTGAGTCCTTTAAGATATTTTTTTCAATGACAGGATCCATAGATTTGGGATTTTTATTATGTTTAATTGTTACCTGTGCTTGATTCTGGGTATTTTTTCATTTTGAGATAATCATATTTTTTTGTGCCAATAACGCTTCCCGCCGTTTTTGTAAATCACGTAAAGTCGTGACTTTAAACGGGGTCTCAATCATCTTGTTCTCATACGCGCTGCAAGTAGTTTGCAGACACTTGACAGACCACAACTTAGGAAAATAACCGCGGCCCTCACCGGTCACGGACCTTTTAATAAACACCTATTCAACTTAGGCTTTACTGACAGTCCCCTTTGCAGAGCCTGCATGGAGACAGAGGAAACGGCTGCACATGTCATTCTTCACTGTACAGGTGTAGCGGAATACCGGGCACAACATCTTGGCACCCCTAGGACACTCCCGGAAGTCTTCAGTAAGGCGAAGAGCCTGCTAGGATTCCTGGAGGACCTGGGATGGCAAGAATAACGTAGACAATTCCCACACACGCAAAATAGGCGCTAGTCGTCGAGTTGCGGACAACAGCCCGTCTTAACCATAACCATAACCATAACCATAGTACATCTAAATTGTCTTTTTTTTGTTGCGCGATCACATATCAGCATGCGATAGTATGGCGGACTGAAGAGTTGCGCGGTTTTGCCGATACCAACGACTTGCGCGGTGCCAGAACTACTCGAATAACGCGCTGTGATTGGATAACTTTTAAATTTGTGTATTATCATTGGATGCGTTCCGTCACGATCTTTCCAATGATGTATAAAACGTCACATCGCCAATTTTCGACTTGCGCGGTATTGTTAGCTAAGCGACGATATGCTGATTAATGTGCCGGTAGGTACTTCACCATGTGTAGCGCTTTACATTATTTATAGTGCGTGTACGCATGCATGTTTAAACTTCTACTAGAATCCCAAATCCCTTAACCCTTATTGAAATCGTTACTCCTGCTATCTTTGAATTGGTGCTGGGTGCACCATGCGATATGTCAACTATGCATAGTGCCAGGAGTCCAGAAAACCAGACAGTAACAAGAATGCAAAGTTAAGTTAGGTTAGTTAAGGAGAAACTTTGTTTCAATTTCTATCAAAAATATCATGTTGATTTATTTTTATCCTATCCCTCCTAAACCCATTAAACAAAATGATTAAATTGAATGCAATAAAAATCAATAAAAAATAAACTATAATTAAACGCTTAACGATCGTAAAATAAATATGAACGTTATGCATTACTCGTGTATAGAGCCATTAGATATTGGACAAAGAACCGATGAATGTGTCTCTGAGTTATTCCACGACAACTCCACACAGACGACCATAAATAAACGTTATTATGTTAAACTAGTTCACATCGCACAGCAGATTAAAATACCACAAAGTCCTGAGAACAACAACTTACCAAACTAGTAAATTGTGTGCAGTTAGCTTTTAATACTAATCTAGTTTTGTACAACTTTTTCGTGTACACACTGTAATTTTATTTCTTATCAGTAGTCCTGCGATTCATAAAGAACTCTGTTTAAATCCTACTTGAGCTTAATATTAACAGTCATTGTTCTCAGCAGAACAGCTTTCCGAGCCGGTGGTAGCTCACTCACAGACTTACAGACTAACATTTAAATTTAATAATGTAAAAATGACGATTCAAAAGAGCTTGTAAATGTCTATTTGAATAAAGAATGATTTGATTTGATTTTGATTTGACTGCTATATAATATGAATTATTTTAATTATAGCAAGTGCTTTATGCGTGATATCTATATTTCGGTGCGAAGCGTGTCCCGTGTGGGAGCGCGGCAAATGGGCTTCGTCTCGCTAATATTAATTACGACGTATCAAGCATCAGTGGCAAACCCTCGCCGACGCAAAGGGTTGCGTAGGACATGATAGAGTGCGAGCGTGCGTTCGTGCGAATATGTAATTAAATAGTATTATTAGTTGTCAATGACTTACTATAATGATGCACTATAATGAACTTTTGTGACAAAGTTTACCCTTATTTATTTCAATAAAAACTAAATGACTCTATGTATGCTTACAAACATTCATTCGGTAATAGGCACTGGTAAGTAGTGGCCAACGCTTCGATTACAAATTTAATATCTTTTCTGGATTAGAAAAACAGCTTCCTCTACATTACTGCCTATACTACTGAATACAACGAAGTTATTATTTTACATGGCATATGCCATACATATACGTACATAAATACATTCTGTTCAATACTACTACTTTAAGCATATCCTTTCGTGCTCGAGCGTAGTCAGGCGACAGGATATTGCGGCAGGAATGGGGCGGGGGTCGCGCGGGGAAGTGTTAAGGAGAAGGGGAGTAAGGGGTAAAAGTGCACTGCATAGTAGAGTAGTTACAAACTTGTCGCCGGTCCATTTAAGTTCTAGTCGTAGAACTCGTAGATATCTTCATAACGCTAAAGTGAGCATGTGCACGCTTACATTTAATTTTACAGGTAAAATGCAAAAAAAAATGTGTTACATAGTATACACAATTGTTGTATTAGTATTTGTCAATTTAACTAATCAATATCTAAGTGTAAAGTGATAAAGCTCAGTGGCTTTCAAAATTTTAAAACCTTTCAAGTTTGAACACGAGTTTCGATCTCGAAAATCGATCCCTGAATCTGGAAAATTAAATTTTATTTAATTATTTCATTTATTTATATAAAAACATATAACAAATTAAGTTACAATAGGTTTTTTCAACCAAATAATTCAATTTTCAAATTTCAATGACACACATACAATACAAATATTCTCCAGAATCAATGCTATAAGCTTTAAAGGACTAAAGAAATATTTGTTTTGTAACATCGCCTCTTACATAAAGCGTTGTGAAACATTCGCAGAGCGCGACACTCACCCTCCAGCCTGACCCTGACGGTGTAACTGAATACGTTAAACATAAATACGTAATGGGTTCTATTAAATATTATGTTAAAAATATTTAAAACATTAATGTTACAAAGCGCAGTTTTCAGCTTTTCTGAAGCTTCTTTTTCATTATTTAACCAACTCATAAGGGAAGTATTCAGTTAGGATTTATGCTTTCTTATGTCACACTTTTAATATACTGAAATAAGTAATGAATGTTTAAATTCTAGTTTCACCCTTCTAAGTTTTATCATTTATAAAATAACAATGACAACGCTTGTAAATTTATATAAGCATAAAAATCACGTTACAATATGAATTCAAAGAATTGTTTTTTTCCTGCGTCATTATATTTTTTTATAAAATTAATCTTAGCATCTACGTAACATGTTTTTAGCAGTATAAACTTACCTTACAAATTGCGTTTCTCCCCAATCCGTGGCTCGCACCGGACGTGCGTGTGACGACGCGCACGAGGAGGTGCACAAAGATGCCCGCAAGTTGCATGTTCTTACAGCTTTCGCACTATGAAATCATTATGCATTTTTAAACGAGATACTGGAAAAAACCTTAGTTAAAAATATTACACAATAATTATTATTGACGAAGATATTTTGTTAAACGTACATATGTATAGGTATATTATTTGTAGAGACAAGTTCTAACAGTGACACTGCTAAAAATATGTTATTGTTGTTAAGTTAAAAAAATACAAGAATAATTAAACATACTATATATTTAAAATAAGAATTTTATTCATAATAATATCATTATATAAATAAATAGCATAATTTTTCAAATGTCACTGTAACGGTTGGCAATGACGCCAAAGTTAATCGCTTTATATTTGGAATAACGTAGGCATAGTACTTGTTAATTGTAACAAATTATAGTCTTAATATTTAAATGTTTCTTAATACATAGAGTCTACAGACGTAATTGTACCACACGAGAGCCTGACGAACCACATGTAGGGCTCTTGAAACTTAAGGACGTGTGAACTCAACTCAAGCCAGCATAAGGGCTGATGAGAGAACGTAATTCTGATAACGAGTTGATAATTATGACAGTTTAGTTGCTATTTATATCGTGATGAATTTGCCGGAGCGCCCTTATCGCATCATTTAACGGCTCCACACTTGACGGGTAGGGACCGTGAACTAAAACTAGACGAAGCAAATGCTCATAATTTTTTGTTTCGAATTTAAATAGTAAAATATGAAAATAGTTTAACGTTCAATAATTTAGTTTAGTTCAATAAGGTTTTTAAGTTTCAGTAGTGTATTTTTCAGCAGTTTTTGTCCCTTTGCTGGGCGTAAGTCATAAGATAACAGATAGTTCAGTAGAGATTGAAATCCAATTCATTTGAAATTTTCCATAGTACTATTTAAGCAATACTGATAATACCTACTCAGTGTACTCAACTACTTACTTACTAAGACGATGAAAAATTCACTGTACAAGTAACCTCTAGTAACATCAAAATGTAATGAGTGTCACACTCTTGCGAGAATCAATAATGTTTTTGTAAAAGCTGCTTTTTTAAGTAATAATGCACAGCATACCTATCTTATAAAGGAGACCGTAAGGGAAAGTAAGATCAACAAACACATGTTGGCAATTGGCATTTATAATATTTATATGGATAAGATTAATAAGTTATTATCAAAGCGTCGACGCAACCCCGCAATCCTTTATGCGTGACCTCTGCCTGCGACGCCGCCGCCTTTGTAGATATATTGTAATTTACTGCGCTATGATGCCAGATGCACCGCCGGAGCTGCGAGCCGCGGCGCTGATAGCGACACGCGAGCCCTATAATATTGTCATCGTTTTGAAGCAATGAACCTACTACCCTCATAAATGTGTTGTTCAGTTTGTTTATCTATAACTCTCATCAACGTATCTCTTTTAATCGTCTATACCCTGAAAGATATGCCTAGCATAGTTTTCAGGGTTTTCTGTTCATTTTAATTTAAGTAAGTACATTATACCAAGTACATTATAGAATAGCACCTAATCAAAAATATGGTGCATCCTTAGAGTTAATAATAAAATTTTAAGTTAATTTACAACATTTAACACTCCCATTAAATATACTTAGTTATTATTTAATACATGAATTCTTTTTATCATACTGAATACTTCTATATGCCAAAAACTATATATCAGTAGGACCCTCTGCCGAGTATAAATATTTAAAAAAAATCTTTAAAAGCTTTACGCGTACCACAAAATCCACTCACTTTTTATCTCTAGTTCATACGGATCACTGAACATTCCAGTCAGTAAGCAAAACAGGCATTTTAAAACAACGTTGTAGGTATATCTACTATCGAATGTAAGCTTTCAACTAGTTTTATTTAAAGACAAAGGCATGACTGTTTGACTAAGTATTTAAATGGCATTGGGCCGACATTGGACACCATAGACATAGACTGTTGTTTCCATTTACGTCGTGAGGTTAAGGAGCTACGTGCTGTGTCTCGCAGGCCGCAGCTCCGCGGTCCCGCCACTTCCGCATAGCGCAGGCTTTACTGTATAAGGACTACATTGCACAGCCTTTCGCGGAAGCCACCTGCTGGTATTAACGTTATTGGTGTAGGTAATAGGAGTATTTCTGCTTATTATTTATTTACCTTTTTGTATATTGGTGCCAAATATATCATAACAAACGAAATTTACGTTTTAATTTCTTACGCTTAAAACCAGTCTATTTGACTTTACCTTCTACTGTTTAAAGTGTAGTAAGTAAAGTATCTTAAATAACAAAGTAGCTAGCAAACCCATGATGCCCGCTACGGTCAACGGAATCTGACTGAGGAAAAAACGAGTTGCATCTATGCAAGGCAAGCTCTGCATAACCACGGGCCGCTGCGCGTCGCCTAAGCTTATAAGGATCGAATAGTTTTTATTTCCCTGGAACTGCTGCCATTTAGATAAATTATGCACTACCATAGATTATTCTCGTACTTTATTGTAACGGTTTTATTTCCATACGAGTAACGTTGCGATTATACGCTTCATATAAAAACATAATGACTATAGTGCGAGTCAACGAACCTCTTTGAAAAAGTTTAAACAATCTGACTACTGCTCTTGGCGCGGAAACCGCACGTAATTCAATCTCCGTAATACAACTACAAAACATTTAACAATAAACAGATAAAATCATGAAAGTCAACATTGTAGTATACGTCTAAATGTATACTAAATTGATATTGTAGGCATTTACCGTAATACTACTGAAAGCTAAAATAGAATCACTTACGCAAAGGAACCGTAACCAGAGTGTTCCAAAACGAAGCAAATGTAGAGCATCGTGAGCGAGAACACGCAACTTAATATGCATCGTAATAAATGACATGCAATAACAGCTTGTTAGCGGCGGAGATAAACGAATGGGTCTGTAAGTGCGAGTGCGGAGTGCGGCGCCGGCGGTGGCCATGTGCGCGCCGGGCGACCACCGCCAGTTACATCGCACTCATTCAATTACAAATCATTTATACATATTTTCCCACAAATATCTCTTCAAGAAGTACCGTCGACATGTTACTTTAAAAACAAATTCAAAAGTCGAAAGTACCAATTGCCTAAACATAAATTCGCACTAACGCACACCACATAAACTACATTTTAAAACGAAATATTTTTATTTTTGTCATCCGAAAAGGAACAAGAAATTGCTGTAATTTCGAATTGGGAATTTTTTTGAGAACAAATTTGAGACGGTAATTATGTATCTTTGAGTTCTTGTATAATGAATGATGAATGATCACTGATTAATTTATAGGTGTGGTATTAAAATCCATTCGGTAGGCGCACTCTAGCGGATATGCTGCCAACAGCAAGTTTTGACAAAAAAAGGCCAATTTGTGAACATGGAATTTGGCATATCGTAATTTGTAATAGGTCTCAAGGTAGATTACAGTTATACCCGTTTCCCCACTGTCATATAAAATATCGTTTGACAGTCGAGTGCATCCCTCTCGCATTCTTCATTGTCCAGTCTAGAGTCTAGACGCCTACATATTAAGACGAGTGTCACTTTCGACCACATCATCATAGCATAATGTTTGTAATCAAACCAACGCAAGACGAGAAAATATAACATTATTTATTATGTATATTGTATATCTACTTGATTATTCATATAATCTTCAATAATAGCTGTAATTGTCGAGTGGTACATAAAACTCAATTAATTCCAACAAAGTAAAATTAAATTTATTAGCCTGTACAACGAATTTATACTAATCATTATTGTTGTATCTGCGAGTACTACACTCGTACCTACTGATACTGATACATATAAGTAACACCATAACCCTGAGTTTAAAACAAATAAGGAAGCATTGAATATTCACTTGTTTAGAGCCATTTACTTCTCGTTTGAATACCATTTTCATGTCATTTAGGTGTCTAGCGATAATTGGCAGATCGACAATATAATTTGCTCGTACGTGGTGTGCCGTGTGCGTGCATGTGTGGGATAGCGAGTAGGTAATAAATTAGCAATATTACGTCATTGGTTAGACTTATCTAGCGCGAGCGTCGAACCCTGGCCCGGCGCAGACGGTCTAGGAGGACGACAGGCATGACCTGTCTTGCGCTCATACATCACCACTTCAAAAGCAACGCATTACAGATTTAGTTTTGGTCTCGTTGCCTCAATATACACTGTAATATATCACGCAGGATTAAAGAAATATTTTGCAGTTCTGTCAAATAAATTGTAGTAACTATAAATCTGAGTTCAAATTCGCTAAAACTTAATAGCAATTACGTTATTTATTCTCAAAAGATAATAAATTACGACGTTATCACAGTAAATTAGGAATCTAACTACGGAGACGAGCACACATGCTCGTAGCTTACTGGCTTAATATTCATAGATTGAAATATTCCTTCTTGCAATCTCAAAAAAGGTAAGTAATCTTCAAACTTGCCAAAATTATTTAAATTCTCCTCGGTATAGTTGTTAAATAATGTATGCAACATTCTTTCTAGATAGAATTATCACAGGCACTCGAGAATTTGACGAAGTAAAACAATAAAGTACTTAGTATAAACTCTTTCTACTCACATTGATTATGAATGGCGAGAGGTTAGCTGCTAATTAAAAGCGCACTGTAACATGTGGTGGGAGTTGGACCCTTTCGTTTTAGTTGTTTCTTAGAAGTCTGGCAGCGCGCCATCAGCGAGCTTTGACGTCTTGTTCTGATTAGCATTCACTATTGTTCAACGTTGGCTCGGTAGTACGGCGGTGTACTCCAACCTACGAAGTATATTACCTACTTCAATTATTTCAATTATTATTTACCTGCAAATCTATTATACTTGTCACGTATTTTCGTGAGTCTCGTGTGTTCACTTCAGTAATCAACACTTGCTTGTGACAATTTAATGACCATAAAATAAATACCTAGATAATTTACCTTTGAGTGTAATGCCAAAGTATAAAATCGCTTACGAGAATTAGTAGGTACCTTCGCCAGGCAAAGTAGTTGGTTTACAAAAACTAAAACGTGTTTATTGAAAAAATATTTTATGGTAAAATAATACTTTTTCCTTAAAATATATATTTTTAGATCATTTTAAAACTTTATTATAATTCTTACTAGAGCAAATAGTTCAGTATACAAAAGGGATTTCCAAAATCTATATATAAATAAAAATGAATGTTGCTAAGCGCAAAGCTCGAGAATGGCTCCACCAATTCGGCTATTTTTTCTTGTGTGTGCCCTTAGACACACGGAATATTTTAATAATAAAAAAATATTTATAAAAGAAAAATTCAAAATTTTTGAAAACCTTATAATAACGGGGGTACCTACTTCTAAATAAAAGTGCACATGATGACATGTGCAATCGAAGTGATGATTCGTTTAAATTAAATATACGCGAAGATCGAGTATGTGTAATGAACACCATCGGCGTAATGCATAGGTCATAGGACCACCTCCCATTGCGGGGGACACAAGCCATCAATCACCGGCACCATCGATCACGACTGCAGTAGAAAGTACAGAACTGCTCTAACCGTGAGAAACCGGCTCCCTGCGCGGGTTCGTTGTGGGTCTCTAACAGAATGTTAGAGGTTTTTGCGAATAATAAATTTGAAATTGTGTACAATTTCATGGTAACTGTAATATTTAGACGATATCACACGAGATGCTTTACATGTTTTGGACATGTTCGACCTCCGATATTTCGGAAAGAGGTATAGAGCGCGCCGTCTCACGCGAGAGTATTGGATAGAATACGACTGGAAACAGTTTCAACAAAATTCAATATGTCGTTCCACATCATTAAATTAAATGTGAAATCATAAAGATTATGACATCTTTCATCTCGTATGGGAACTTAAGGGCTCTACTTCAAAAGTCAATCCACTTAAAATGCGCGAAAGAGCACTCATATACAGTTAAGGAGTAGATAAAAACCCTTGTAATGTTTATCTTAACCGAGTTGATTTAGCTATTATATTTTATGATAAATTATCATATAACTACTCTGAGGAGTCTAAAATTGTGTGTATTCTCCCATTAAATATACTTGTACCAACAGAAGATGGATGCCGCATTTTTAGAATTTTTCCTCTTAAATAAATTAAATATACTTAGGTACATTTAATTTATTTAAGATTCAAAATTCCTTTTTTAGACAAGAAGATACTCTAGCATTCTTTACATATTTTGAATGCTGTTTAACAGTAGTTACAGTTTACATGATACTATACCGATTACCGTTTTCGATATTTCGTGATGAGTGAGTGAGTGAGTGAGTGACCTTTCGTTTATATATATTATTAAGATTTCTTGATAATAACTAAATATGTACTTCTGAATGAATCTGTGTCTTAAAGAGTGCTCTTATATAACAACAATTAGTTCAGTTCGAGTTCAAGTGATAGAAAGTACAGAGCCGGTTCCACTCAGGCGTTCGGAACCGACACCTCACGTATAACGATAATCGCCGCACGATCTCGCCTCTCGCTTTCCACTCTCCACACGAATAACAAATCAACACATTACGAGAAAAGGGAATCTACTCGATCACTTATTTCATTGCTATCAAATATTTTCTGTTATTCATTTAATGAAAATACAAAACGAATGCAATAATTTAAAAATTGCAATTTAAAGAACATTTGAAATCGAAATTAATCCTCGCGATTGTCTCGCGATATAATAAAATTGTATACGAAATAGCAAACTAGATGATCACTTCCGAACAAAGAAATTAAAACTACCTACTTACCAAAAATAATAAAAGATTTGTAAGTAAAACTTTTATGTTCGGAGCAATCAGTCCGACTTACTTCATTGATTGAAGGTTAGAGGCTAAATAACGCCACATTACAGCGTAAAGAGCGGAGCAGTGAGCGTAAACGTGACCAATCCGACAAACTGGAGAGTACAGGTGAGTGCAGCAACAAGGTGATCATCACGAGGGAAACGTCGGGTTACAGCTACTGTTTTATGTACAACAAATTCATTTACCGTTTTAAATTTGAAAAAAAAACTTATGATATCTAATTAAATTTAATTTCGACGGTATTTTTGAGCTATCGTACTTCGCAGGTTTGACAGAAATAAATGTCGGATTCCGAAAGAAAAAAGTAGTTACTTATCTTTTCGATTTTTGGAATATTCACTTGTATGTCTACGAATTTGAGTATCGCATTGTTAATTATCGGGGATTTCAAAACCGTAATAAAAACAATAATTCAGGGGACAATACATATACCTAATAGTAATTTTCCACAAAAGGTAAAATTCTTTATATAATCAAATAAGACATTTAGCGCAGTTATCTGATATCTTTGTGTCTCGAGGCTCGACGTGCCTCGTCGTGACTCGCCGCCGCGTTCTGATGATGATTATAGAATAGGACGTGACTTCAAGCCGATATACCTTCCACCTACCCGTACATAGCACACACGTCACGTCATACTGACGTCTGAGATATGTTGAGTGTTGTAACAGCCTACTTCTTTTAACACATCAGAGTTGCTTTCCGTATAAGTATTAACTTATTTATTTATTAATATATTATATATTATTTATATTTATATATTAATACATATTAATGTATTTAAGTAATAAAGAAATGTTTCAAGGGAGAGATTTCAAAATGAATATCAGTCATTGCTTCAAGTAACTTAATTATCATTAAACCGTAGAATAATTTAATATTGAATTTTTAAGAGTACTAGATAATCTCCAGACTTCAACAATAGTGTCCTATCATAGTATAAAGAATGACATAGTAGGGCAACTTCGGCCCAATCCGCGATATAATTACCTGTCATAGTTACCATAGTTGCCTGTCACAGGGTTGTCACTGTAGCTAAATTTTAATTCAGTGCTCAGAAATTGGCATTGGGCCGGGAAGTGTGTTATTAAAAAATATTTATTTTTTATATATATTTAAGAATGTAAAACATTTTGTTTCTACATGTTTATGATTATTTTTATTAGGCCTGTAGTTACTCGCTTAACTGATATATCTGTAGAAAATAGTATTAAAACTCGAACTGACGCGAATAGATTTATCTCGAAATGAATTTGTGTAAATAAATAAAATAAATCCTTTAATTTCTTGCGTTTACAAAAACATAAATATGCTATTAGTAACAATTAAAAAAAATAAAACTATAATATATTAATAAAATCATATCACATCCTATTAAAATAATAAACTAATACAACAAAAATAAAAGTACCAACATAAGTATTTCATCATCAAGTATAAATTATATGCTATAGTTTGTTCATTTTATTAATGTTTTTTTGACAGCTCACGCCCACAAAGTTTCGTATTTAATGGTTAGCCATTAAAGTTAAAATGTCATACAAATAATATTGTACTTTATGGACGGGCACCGCCCCCTTACTGCTGTGCCACACATAACGATTACTACTATTGTGCCACAGATTACAAATAAATAAGGTGTAATATGTTATTTAATCAGGAAGACAACAAAATTTTAAGATTATAACCAATAAATGAAAACATTAACATTATGTAAAGTTTTACTTTCTTCTTATTATAATCATACAAATAAAACAACTAAAATAGTTTAATTCCATTTATTAACATGATTCGTCACAATCATTATTTATATTAGATTTGTCCGATGAGGAGTCTTCAGTTATATTAATTATTAACTCTTGTGTGCATAAATTATCAAATGCAATGTCACGGCCCAAATCAGACATTATGATTCTCTTAGTTCTCTCCACCACACTTGATTTTTACGATAGTAATATTTATTTTCATATTAATAAATATAAAAATAAATATTATTTTATATTTAAAAAAATAAGAAATATCGATTATTACGTCACTATAGCTTGTCAGTCGTCAAGCTGTCAAAAAACCATTAATAAAATGGACAAACTATTATTTATATTATTATTGTTTACCTTTTCTGTTCAGTAGGTAATCTGAACAAAGACAACTCTGGAATCGATGAAGAATTTAGACACCCAAACACATAGCAATAAGTTCTTCTACGAATATCACACATTTTTCATATAGTGAAAAACCGTGACGCGCAAAACATGTGCGGCGTCAGCCTAGACTGGCGCACTGATATACGGTTCGAGATATTGTATGAGTGTGCGTGCGGCAACGTAAAGATACTATGACGCACACATACAAGCCGCGCGCGGTGCGTTTGTATGAAGTTGCCCTACTTTGTCATTCTTTATATACTCTGGTCCTATCTCATATTAAATATATATATAACAAAGGCTTGCAGATACAACTACAAAATACGCTACCAGTCTCTTCACTTTCACAGTTAGATAGGACGGCGCGATCTCTACATTGACAAATACCCATCTTCGAACAATTACTGGGAATTATTTAACATAAAAGCTTGGTAAATATTGCCGCCGAGCATGCCGCTGCTGACGACGAGCTCGTTAGATCCAGTAGAGCTTTAACAAAAGGGGAAATATGAAAGGAATATTAAAACTGTTTCTGACTTTTGTTTATTTCGAATGTAAGACAAAACTAGGACACATGTATATTTGAAGACGCGCCGAGACGCGCCCGAAAGCTACTTTCTTTCAGAATCATTCGCAAAGCGCCCGCCGTACTCTAGCGTCAACCTTTTTGCAAATTCTCTTTACAATGTTAATAATGTATTATTTGAAAAACTTCCATATAAATAACATACAACGTCTAAATAATTAATGACAATAGAATAGAAAGAAGTAGTTCATCAAAACAATTTACTTCAACCTGATTCACTTCATATATGTACTTTATATTTAACTAGTGGAACCCGCGGCTTCGCTCGCATTTAATCTATGGACGAACCCGAGCGAAGTAAAGGTGAGCGCTTGTTTAAGATAAACATTTCCATCATACATTACATATGTGTAACTCTAGCGGTTATGGCAGCGCATGCCAGAATAGCTCGCAGATGCTAGATTTTTTACTACTTACTTTACACCTATCGTCATATTTTTAAAAAAATCACACAATGTCTTTATAAATTGTAGCCTATGTGTTATTCTGATGTATAAGCTATATTATTGTAAAGTTTCATTAAAATCCATTCAGTAGTTTTTACGTGAAAGAGTAACAAACATCCATACATCCATACTTACAAACTTTCGCATTTATAATATTAGTATAGATGAATGAATTATCGATTTTCTACAGACGCTTCTTTTTCTTATAGTGTTGCGTGTTACAATAATTTTAAGCCATAATTAAATAAATACACTGTATAGAACAATCAAAATAGCCAAACATTTTTTAGTCATTATATAATTAACTACATCAGACAATCGTGTATATTTTATAACTACAATGTTTAACGAAGTCGCATGTCGAATATACATCATAGTACTAACGTACGTATTACATAATGTGAGTCCGAAGCGACTTCAAAGCGGAACATTAGAAGTGGGGCAAATGCAAGCTCATGCAGCGAGTGATTAATTGCAACAATCAAGCGAATCAGAGTCAGTAGCGGGCCGCGGCTGAGTGCTTTCCTTCATTACCTTCACTCATGTGCGGCCGACACTTACGCGCTGGAGGCATCTCCATCTATCTCCTATTCAACGTCTAACTACCTTAATAAATTGGGTTTTTCTGTGAACATGACACAATTAATTGTAATACTCGCTTGCGTACCAGTAGAAATCCACTAACTTGTGACTCGCATAGATATGCGTGGATGAGTGCACATTCGTTGTACCAAAAAAATTAGTACTGCTACAAAAAGTGTAGTAATTGGGTTGCTAAATATAAACACATGTTTTTTTATATATATAAAATAAATAAGATACATTAAATAAGTAACAGCAATTTTCATACATAAAATTAAACTGTGTTGGATATAATACGTATGTTTTCTAATCTTGCTCTTTTTAGGCAATGCTTTATGACAAAGATCGTGATAACCATAACAACTCCATTATTGTACGTGAGATATATCAATTTTCATTCAGCGGCCATTTGGCGTACTCTAAGCCTTTTCTTATATTTTCGATATAAGCATTTATGTACACCTTTCACGTTATATTTTTTATATAATTCTGATATTTATATTCCTTTACTCTGATCCGTGCGCGGAGAACCTGTCAGTAATGTGGCGTTCAGAGTTAAATCCGCTATAACATTACTTTTGTGTATTCAATTATTTACATTTATTTTATAGTATAGTAGATAACGTGGGAAAAGGTCGAGATTGAGTTGAACTGCAATTTCCGGCTGCGCGGACTCGCCGCTGCTTCGACACGCGAGGGTTGTTGTGCTCGTTATTAATCATACCTTGTTGCAGTTTTGTAATTAGATCGTACATACGATATTAGCATAATTTTATATAACGTACTAAAAACTCTTTTAATTTTTAAAAAAAGGTCATGTACGTTAGCTTACTGTGTTTTGTGTTTTGCAGCTCTATACAACGTCGCAAGCACTAACTGCGGCCCTATCGAAAGTGATTATGGTATACCTAGTCCCCTTGCTCGCGAAGTGCGTATTGGCGAACTTCTCATGTCATGAATGTTGAAAATAATTATTTTCCGTCAGACAAGCGAGAGAAGTACTAATCGTGTTGCAAATAATTCGCACGTAAGAGTATCAGAAGTTTGGCAACCGGGAGTTATCACTAATCTTGATTTCACAAGTCGGCGTGCTATCTCTGGACTACCGCTGCCTATTGTTTTATTGAGTATCAAAACATAGATTAATATTAACTTATAATAATTATAAATAGTTATCATTATATTAATAGAAGATGGTAGGTACTAGAAATAGCAACAAGTAATATTATATGAGCGGACGACTGACGAGGCCTCGACGACACAGATGCAGTTTTGTTTCACTTAGTGCTAAGTGAAACAAACACTATTGTCTCGTGTACTCGAAAAGCTATTGGAATAAAAAGGACTACTAGCTACTAGCTTATACCTAATATTTTGAATGGCGTCAGTACAATGTATTTTACTTAAAAAATGTTGTAGACCAAGATATAATGATCTAGAATGCAGGATTAAAAACTAATTAGGAAAAATAATAAGTCTGATATCGCTCAAGCATCCAGTTTCGCCGGTCGCTAATTAAAAACGCCATGCAAGGTAGGTAATTCCGAACAGTGTTGTCGAGGCTATTATTTTCATTTCTCTTTGCATTTTATGGTATGTTGCAATTATCCCCCGCGAAGGTGAGAAGGCGAGCTATGCGAGTTAGTAGGTAGGCAGGTACCGCGCCCGAGTCGCCGCAACGCGGTCAAGCGCACAGCCTCGCCCCTGTTCCAATGAGACCTGCACCGTACACTAGGCTTGCATATCTACCTCATGAATGGCAACATTTTTATATATACCATTTAAATCTGTTCGGCTGTTACGGAGGCAGTACCTACCTACTGTGGAGTGGAAACTTGAGAAATGAAAGCGAAATCTTAAACACTCATGTCTGTTTGCGTCGCACACGAAATTTCGCTTAATAAAAGTATGAGTATTTCGTAAATCACTGTGTCTCAAACATCAATACCAATGAGTCGAAATAAAACAGAATGGATATGTGTCGCTTATTTTAACCTTGTTCAAATTGGAAGCTCAACTTTTAACATTAGTTCTATTTACTTAGTTGATGCTTAGTACTGGTTGCTAGAGTAGCTACAATAGTGTAAACTTACTTGTAAATAATATAGTATGTTTATAATATAAGTAGTTAACGCTTGCTAGTCTCGATTCCGAGGAGCTAGACCTATCTTAACTCTACCTAAATGTAGCTATTTTCAGTTCAGATGCTCATTCAATACATATCATTCTACCCAAAACAAAGAAGCCTTTGTATATCTATGCCTTATTTTCGGGCGATGCGTAAAGAACGAACACTTGAGGTAGCTACTTGTATGTACGTATATGTATAACTTCTCAAATATCCCCCGAATATATTAAACCCTTCTCTTGTATGGTCTTCAAGGAGCTTCTATAGAAGTTGAATGAATGAATATTGTGAATGCGGTGTTTCTGCATCACATAAGATGCTCATATCTACACAATACGTCCGTCACACGTGTCCGCGTGCGCACGCGCACGTGCACCGCCGGTTATCCCGCTTGGAAATATGTACAATACAGACGGTCTGATTTAGTGAGCTACTAATAGGATAGGTACATAAGACGACGCTCTGGTGGTACGGACAAGCTTGCTATTTGTTAGTAAAAATTAAACTATGGATTCTTTCAGCAATATTTCTTCCCATTTCATTAAATCTAAATCAACAGTACTAATTACTATTCACCCTTATAACTATGAATTTTATAGATAATTGCAGCGCTCTACCGCACGGCTCCACCCGACCGCAGTGCGACCCGCGGCCGCTGTCAATTCATTGCGGACGGTTTCGTCGCGTGATGGATCTAGTTATTTGCCAGTAATTGTGGCCTAGAGGCGGCGGATTGGGGGGTAATGAAGCTGGCCGCGGCGCTTTTGATGAGCCTTTGACTAGCACCGATGCAGGCAGGCTGCTCACTGCGCCAACCACCGATGCATCGCACAGGTAGGTATTCATGCTATCCAGATGATCTGGACTATTCCATATTATATAGGTATCTTTTGTATTAGGCTCGATTAACGTGTATGTATGTATTTTAGATGGACATATACTAATATAAATAACAACTGCTGAATTAACGTGATTTTGACATACATTTTACTGTCCAATACTTAACCATAAAGATGTGTAAATAATAATTTTCTTCTCTTTTTTTTAAATGTCATTCATAATTAGTAATTACTACAATTTTTCACAGACAGTTCGCGATGACTGATGGCGCGCGAACAGTTACTATTACTTCACTTTGACGCCGCTGTTATTATGATATCACAGGACCGAAGCCATTGTCATTTATATCAATAAGCCAGTACTCCGACCGTACATCACGTCATCATCCTACCTACTTATTAAGTCAAATTGAATGCTAAACATATGCATTAACTAATTTTATTACCAAATTTGGATCATTAAATGGATCAAAATTGTCTTTAAATGTACGTTACATATTCTTGCAAGAATATATTAGCTTGAGAAGTCACTCACTCGACCACGTAGCTGCGTGGCAGAGGACTGAGGGGAGTGCTCAGTGAGGTGAGACGCTGCACTAGCCAGTAGCCACGTTCGTATGAAATATGGATCCTTTGCATAATTCAGTGGCTGGAACGTCGCGTCGCGCGAACATCGGTGTTGCATACATTGGCTCTCTATCCCATTGCTTGTTGAAGGGCATTAAACATAACTATTGAAGTTAAGTAAAGAGTTATTTGAAAGTTTTATTTAAACCGACAGATTAGAGACGAAAATTCTTGTATGATTTATTGACTGAAGAAGTGTAATACTCGATTCAAGTCATACAAAATGTGTACATTATATATAAACTTTATAGTGAAGGAGTCAGTAGGTATTTATATCATCACTACATAGTATAAAACAAAGTCGCCTTTTCTGTCCCTATATCCCTATATCCCTATGTGCGCTTAAATCTTTAAAACTACGCAACGGATTTTGATGCGGTTTTTTTTAATAGATAGAGTGATTCAAGAGGAAGGTTTATATGCATAACTAGCAGATCCCGCGGCTTTACCTGTGCTAAATCTAGGGAAGAGCCCGAGCGAAGCGAGGGCGAGTCGCTAGTTTTTTATATAAGAATGAATAATTAATTACATAATTAACATATATGTTTCCACATTAAATTAAACGACACTGTACGGAGATAACAAAAGAAATAATTTATATAAAGAATGACTATAATGTACCGGTCACATAATACTACATAATTTAATATAGACTAGCATGTATAAACCAATTTTTAACTGATATTAACTTCGCTTCTGACACATATCCGTGCTCCAAGAGCACTGACGGCTCATCCAACTTTTGGGATCGACAAAGCGCCAGTAAATCACTCGCGGGCGCCGGCTTTAGCAAGTAACGTACGATCCCTTATTTATTATTAAAACTCAAGCATCAACATTCCTAAGCAAAGGTCCCGAGATATTAGGTATTCATGAGGGCATTTGTAGAAGCGACGTTCTGATTCAACGCGCCTCACACCTCGCGCCGGCCGCCGGCGCTCGCTACAAATTATGTTCACAGTTTTTTAAATAATACGAGCTCGTTATATAATATATTCAAATACCTGAAGTTGTGGTCGGGCGTGCACTGAGCAGCGAGCAGGGTACTTAATAAATACTGAATACGAGTTTGCAACTATACTATACTTGCTATGCACATGACTCGACAGAACAAATAGCAGCATAATTGGATGAATAAAAACATATTATCTTTACGACTATTGGTTTTAAATAGCGACTGAGACTTTTTTTTTGTAAAATAACGCCTAAAAAATCAATTGCCTTTAAATAAATTTCATTAAAAAAATTGATAGATATGTGTATTTCGTACAAACGGACAACAGTCGGTCGAATAATATTATATTATGTTAATTTAATTCAATTATCGGACGACTAGCAACAGCCATTTATTAAACACAGTAGTAACCAAACCAACCAATTAATAATAGTTAAATTTATAATGTAATATAATGACTTATGAGTAATGAGTCTAAAATAAACTAACACTTATTGTTAAATAAGTGCCGATCATCGAAATTGATTAACATTTTGCTTGCCCTTATTATAAAACGTTAAACATAACGGTTATCTACTATAACAGCGAAAGCCGACAGCGGCTGACGTGCAAACGTGAGCTGTCCATTCCACTTAGCAGTCGCCTTCGCCTGCAACTATTGAGGAATCGAAAAAAGTAGTGCACATTCTAAGATATACTACTCGAATTCAAGTTTTATGACTATTGTATACGGGAGCCGTGCACGTGTTTTAAAACTATTACAAAGTCCACGAAGAAAGTACCTACCGCAGCTAACTACGCGCTAAGTGTCTTTATACTATTTACGCACTTTGTATAGATAAGTAGAGTAGTATTTGAACAGTGCCTAATCGACTCAATAAACTAGTGTCCTCGCCCTAAGCACAGAAAAACTTGTATCAATTCAGACAAAAAATTGACAAAACGATTATGTGAAACATGTTTTTTGGCCTACTTGCAGGACATTCAACTCTATTTTTGCTGTTACATTACGCAATATCTGCCGGCTGACCGCGCGGCCGCCGCGGCCGCCGCCAGCTCGACGAGCTGTCGCACGATCATATTTGCGCAGGCATTCCAATAATGTACAATTGCTTAGTTTTAGCCGGAGGAGGAGGAGATATTCCGCTGCAGCCTGCACCCCCTGCAGCGGCCGCCGCCCGCCGCTACTACGAGGGAATAGCGCATAGCGCAAATACCAGAGATATAGAGAACGCAATATATGATCACATTAATATTAATGCTCGATCAACAATCAAAACACACACTTTTATAAGGCAGTTTATAATATAATCACATGTTTGCTAAACAATTATTCTTCAAACTAAGCAAAACTATAGTTCGTATGTGGTTTATTGAAAACAGACACGACTGCGGGATCGCTTTGGCACGGAACAATGAAATGTTTACTGTACTCGCGCAGACATAGATAATGACCGCCATATTTGCCAAAAAATTTAAATATTCAAATTAGTAACAGCGAATAAAATAGCAATTGTCAGATGCGCATTACCTTGATTAATGCATATTCCCATGCTTATAGTGTTTTTTATACAATTATCCGAAGAGAGAACCTCCTACCGAAATATACCTATTATACACTCCCTCTGTATTATTCGTGTCTCATTGCACTTACCAGAAAAAGCTAAAAGGAACATTCTTTTATCTGCACATCTTGACACATCTATACTTAGGTAATATTATAAAACTGAAGAGTTTGTTTATTTGTTTATTTGTTTGGTTGAACGCGCTAATCTTAGGAACTACAGATTCAATTAGATTTTTTTTGTGTTGACTAATCCGTTTATCGAGGAACGAACACTAGTAGCAGAGCATCAATGAAAAATGTTGCAAAAAGGGCGGGCGTTAGTTCTGCGAGGTACCATACCGCGCAACTCAGTAATAATTTGGTTTCCGGTCTTTAGAAAGCGTGCGAAGCCGGGGAAAATGCTAGTCAATAAAATGTAAAACCTCCGTACCATCCATCCATCCATCCAAACTATTATTTTGTGGTTACATATAAGGCTTTTTTCACCTTATTTAAAATATTCACATCGCCATACCAATTCAAGTTAGTAACACTGCTTATCTTCGTCGCGAATTTTATCGACAAAGTTAATTACATAATTACTATACAACCGAATTTCATTCATGAACAATTTATACGAGAACTGCGTTTTTTTACTGTCTATGACTAACTATAGTACCTAAATATAATTTATTTATTTACAATAAATAATAATTTCGTCCTAACTCGGTACTTGCAGAAGTGGTCAGTAGACAATTAAACAAATGCACCGTTATCTGCTGCTAAGTATTAAGTACACGTCGGCGACAAACAGACGGAGCTGCCGCGATAAGCGCAAGCGATACTCTCCGCCGCGAGCGCGAGGCTGTGAGCTATGACGACTCACCGAGACTCACTGAGAGCTTACCGCATACTTGCATTATTATTAAAATGTTAATGAGATAATAAACAATTTTCGTCGTAAATTATATAATGAAGTGATAGCCCAGCGGTAACGCGCTCGCTTGGATAAGCGAGTGATGCGGGTTCAAATCCGGGTCTCGCACCTCTAATATTTTCATGTGCGAATCATTTCTATCAGATTACCACTTGTCTTACGGTGAAAGAAAACATTGTGAGGAAACCTGCATTTCTGAGAAAACCTAGCAAATTTTCGAAAGACATGTGAAATTCGCCCACACGCACAACGCCAGCGCGGTGGACTATGGCCTGATCCCCTTCGTACTGAGGGAGGCCCGTGCCCAGCTTCGGGACGTTAAAAAAGGGCTGATGATTATTATATAATGCATAGTTTCTTATTTGCGAAGTAAAAGCGACGTCAAAGTAGCCTATCTACAAATACTTTAAACTTGACATACTCCTAATATCATATTTATGCAACATTGTGTAAGATCCGTATTCCATAAACGAATGTAATTGGTGAGGAGAGGCGAGTCGGCCTTCCCTCGGTGACGACAACGGCGAGAACGAAAGTTATAGCGTGTTGAGAGGAGCCACCTGGTGAGTCAGCTCATTGACGACGGTTTTGCAATAACAATGCCGTGTCAGGTGTCCGCGGCCTCGCCGTCTCCAGATCTGACACCATTTACCAAATAAAGTCAAAAGACGTAACCTTTAGTTTAAAATGACTTCCTTTCATAGTTTCATCGTGTCAATTTGTCATAGCTACTTCGTAACTTATCTTTTGTGTTCGTTTCTTACTGTTAGTAGCGTCGTCTGTATGTATAGCATATAACATGTAAAAATAATACATCAAACCTGACTTGTAGTTTTATAATGTAGCATCATGAGATCTCTTAAGCTTACATTTTTTTAAAAAGTCACAAACCCTCGTTTCATATGTTATTAATATATATAATAGATAGCGACTTGAAATAGCAGCATCAAATTGCAAAAAATGTGTACAATATAAAGGTATTTAGACCGACGCCGTCGCTCCCGGAAACAAAACCTGCTTTTTACAGCGGCCGGAGTCCGCGCTGATTGTTGTCAGACATCACGTCCACGATCATGTCGATGTTAAAGATAGGTAATATTTGATTTATAAACTATTCGCTGGTACTTGTAAGAACTCAATTAAGTCAGAGGTCATTGCTCTTTAAACACTACGAAATATCGTTATCCTTTCTTTACTCGTGCAAACATGAAACAATTAATGTGCATCAAGTAATAGGGTAAATAAACGTTTAGTAGAGCTAAGTGAATGAAAGGAAGTTTATTAAAAAGAAAAAGTCCAATATTTTTAAAGATGTTTTCTGAATAATAGTAACGACTCTACATACTTAATAAACAATATGTCTAGAATTCTTTTGAACAATATTTTTATGGTTTCTTTCGAAATTATGATAGTTGAGTCGCACAGTGTATGTGGTATTATAATAATGGTGACCTTGATGAGCAGAGGTGAGTATATCTGGAGCGTGAAGCTCGGCGGTAAGACACGGCTCAGCCGCGGCGGCGGACTGAGGCCGCGGTACCGTTGTAGTTGCACCGACAACCATCTTAAACACAGCTACTATTAAGGTCACGACACCGACTGTACTTGTTACAATGTTACAAGATTCACAGCTTACCACCGGGCAGGTACAACTAAACAGATATCTAATGTACACATCGATTACAAAATAAATGCATAATGACACAATCAAATTAAGCTTTACATAAGCTAGACTTTAAAATAATGAAAAAAGTAGAGGAAATAAATATTAAAGACGGGAAGAGAGTGGCCCGCATTGCCTCAGACGAGCCGGACTACAACTATTACAAGATTGTTAAAATCCGTTTCATACATTAAGTGTATTACTGAACAATTGCGCATTTTGTAGCAATACATATACGTGTCGTCCTTAATGTTGTAAACTGTATATCCTTTGAATGAAACGTGAATTTTATTCTGTGATCCTACCTCCTGCTTTATTTCTGTATAAAGTTACTTAAAAAGATTGTACTAATTTTGATATTAATTACGTAATATAATAAACGTATTTATAATTCAATTATATGCAGCAGTTATTATCATTTTATTACCCGAAGCCCGCGCGAGGTGTCACAGCCGGCAGCGCGGTGACTCACGGTGCGACGCGAGGGCGAACCCTTGACCTAAATAAGTTATTCCCTAAAAAATGCATAAAGTTAGTATTTAAATAATAGGGACGGGTTTCCCGCGCTACCCTCTTATTTCATTGTACTTATTCGTATATATTTGCTAACTCAAACATTTATGAATAATTAATCTTTAACGCTCTTTAAGACGCTTTTGATGAAGTCTTAGATAAAATAAAAGTTTCTTCGTATTACCTCACGTACCTCACGTACTAACGTGTACAATGGTCTTAATACCAACAATTTTTTAACATAACATCTCTCTCACTAACACTATAAATTCGAAAGTTGATTAGTGTTTGTTACTTCTTCACAGTTTTAACGGTTCCACCGTTTTGACATGTTTGTTTTAATTAAATTCTAAATGGATGCTCGTGTCTTGGAACACTATTGACTTTTTAGAATAGCGTATACTCAAAATATGGTAGTTAAGTTACCATGGGAGCGAAGCCGCGCACAAAATCTAGCCTATTTTATTCATTTAGAGTAAACCGACATCATCACTACATAGTATAAAACAAAGTCGCTTTCTCTGTCCCTATATATCTATGTATGCTTAAATCTTTAAAACTACGCAACGGATTTTCATGCGGTTTTTTTAATAGATAGAGTGATCCAAGAGGAAGGTTTATATGCATAACTAGCAGAAATCGCGGCTTTGCCTGTGCTAAAACTAGGGAAGAGCCCGAGCGAAGCGAGGGCGAGTCGCTAGTAAATATTATAATACAAAATCCGTCAGTCGGCAGTGTGGCACGCCAGAGCTGCCCACCACCGCGATAATGCGTGCATATTTTTATGAATAGAAATGTAATACAACTTGAACACCGATATCTCTTAAATGACTGTGACGGTTGTAGCATTTAGTAGATATAAGCTCTACCAGCGCCCTGGACAAGATCATTACGGCGCCCCGCAAGTGCAACCCAAACCCAACCGAGGAAAGATAAAAGATATAATAAAATAATCATACATTAAAAGAAATATCCATTTATAAGCTAGTGTTATTACACGTTTTTTTTTATTTTGCTTTTTTAGCCTTTCTATCGGCTAACTCTTTTATTAGGTTATCAATTATCATAGTATCCGGCGCCCTCGGCGGTCGCCCTGCCGCGCCCTACCCTAACGCCCTGAATAAAATCATTCATCCACTTACATTTGATTTCGTTGTTTTATCTTTAACCTTTACCAGTTTTAGCCACGATAAGGCGTGATCCTACCCTCAGAACATCTCGCCGCCCGCCGCGCCGCGGAGTGAGGGCAGCCGACCGCGAAATTACTGCTTAACTACATTAACGGCATTATGACATAAAATAAAATATAATATTTAATTCGGAGGAGATAAAGAAAAACTTAGTAATGAACTTTATAGCAATGTTTGTACAAAGATAAGACGTGAAGACATTTATAAAATTGACATTTGACCTGTTTATATACTTGCTTACCTGTCTATTGTTATAATGAACGTGAAAAATGATTCATGCTTAACCAGGTTAGTACAGTCTCATTTAGTTGAAATCGATCAAAAATAACTTTTCAACTATTCAATTTAAACATCTATCTTATATAATTATCTCAAAATATTTTCAATGTATTGTTACGTACTACGGGTTCGGGATCGGAAATTAAAAGCGTTCTCGCACTAAAGATGTTTTATTTACACCTTACATACACGCGCAGTCTGTACGCAGCACTAGTTTAATTTAGTCTCTGAGCACTATAATCCACCACTTTTAATAATTCACTGTACTTTTCTTCACTTTTCCACTATTTCGTATCTCTTCGTAAGCTTCACTTAACTCCGAACGTCAACTGATCTCTCGACACACTGCCGGCCTTTTTATATGCGTAAATATAGAACATTCTAGTATCGAAAGTTCAAAATGTTTCTAGTAACTTCCAAATCTTTCTTGAAAATGCTCTCTCTCTCTCTGACACATTAAAATTTGCAATAAACTGTTCTTGTTATCTAATTGTCAAAAGTTATAAATTGACATTCGCTGTTGTAAGGCATGGTACAAGCGTGCTATTATGACGGGTTCGCACTCTATTCCGCGACACTACCCCCTCCTAAGACATGCTCGTCTCGAGCATCATTGTTGCCGTGATACTTGGCCAATCGGTCCACATGCACGATTTTAGCCGGGCTTCTGGATGTACGTTGAATTCGAAAAGTGACGTCGTTAATTTTCGTTATTACCTTATAAGGCCCCTCCCAACTGGGTTGTAGCTTTGGCGATTTACCCTTTCGTCTCACCGGGTTATGCAGCCATACCAATGAGCCTTCCTCGAAGTTCGTTCCTGTCGCCTTCCGGTCATAACGAGTCTTCATGCGTTCACTTGCTTGTAGCCCTACATCTCGTATCTGCTCATGAATACCAATCATCTTCACTCTTAGTTCACTGGCATATTCGGTGATGCAACTTGGAGTATCCGGCGGGCAACCACTTAACAGATCAGCTGGTAACCGTAATTCCCTTCCGAAATTGGCAAAGGCAGGTGTCATTGCAATGCTTTCGTGTACAGCAGTCCGGTAAGATAGCAGGAACAATGATAAATACTCGTCCCAATTCTTTTGATGTTTATCTACAACCTTGGCTAGATGTCGTTCTAAAGTTTGATTAAATCTCTCCACCATTCCATCGGACTGTGGGTGACCAGGCGTAGTTCTAGTTTTGTGCACCCCCATGATCTTACAAAGTTCTTGAAACACCTGTGATTCGAAGTTTCTTCCTTGATCACTGTGTATTTCTAATGGGATACCAAATCTGCAAAATACATCTTTAACCAATTTATTTGCAACAGTAACAGCTTCTTGATTTGGTATGGCGAATGCTTCAGGCCATTTTGTGAAATAGTCCATCACAACTAGAATATATCGGTTCCCAGAGTTAGTAATCGGAAATGGTCCTGCTACGTCTAAGGCGATTCTCTCCCAAGGTGCCCCAACGTTGTATAATTTCATTGCTCCCCGGCTTCTGGTTTGCGGGCCTTTGACAGAGGCACATTGTACACATTTCCGACACCAGTCGTCGACATCATCTCGACAATGCAACCAGTAAAATCGCTCCTTGATCTTGGTTAACGTTCTTTTTACCCCTAGATGTCCACCAGAAGAACCATCATGGTAGGCCCGAAGTACCTCGGATACTTTTATTTTAGGTACCACTAGTTGGAGATGGCTATCATTCCCACGCGTCTTCTCCCATTTGCGGCACAATACTCCATTGTGTAACAACAAACTGTCCCATTGTGCCCACAAGCTTTTCGTAGCGGTACTGTACTGTGCTATGTCAATCCACTTAGGTTTTGGTCTACCACTACTTAACCATTCCATGATCGGTCGTATGTCTCGGTCTTCTTCTTGTGCTTTCTTCATGGCATCATCGCTCCAACGTTCATCTATCGAATCTGTTCTTATAATTTTAATAGATTCTAGTTCCTTTACTTCTTGTCTGTGACAGTGCTTGCAGTCTTCCTCGCATGGTCTTCTAGATAGGGCATCGGCGTTATTGTGTGTTTTACCCCCACGGTGTTCAATTTCAAACTGAAACTCTTGAAGCTGTTCAATCCATCGCGCTACCTATCCTTCGGGGTCCTTGAATTCCAATAACCATTTCAAGGCAGCGTGATCGGTTCTTACCAAAAATTTGCGTCCTAGCAAGTATTTCTTAAAATGCTGTAAGGTTTTTACTACAGCAAGTAGCTCTCTTCGAGTAACGCAATAATTCTTTTCCGGTTTAGATAGTGACTTACTGAAATATGCGATAACCACCTCCTGATCACCCTTCCGCTGGGACAATACACCTCCAATACCGATATTGCTGGCATCTGTGTCGACAATGAACTCTTCCTTTGTGTCTGGATACCCAAGGATCGGTGTTTGGCAAAGATGTTTCTTCAGTTCTTGAAAGGCTGATTCACAATTATTGTCCCATACGAAAGGTCTCTTCTCTTCGGTCAGTCTATGAAGTGGTTTGGCGATGTCAGAGAAGCCTTTTACAAATCTTCTATAGTAAGAGCATAATCCCAGAAATGCTCTCACTTGCGTTTTGTCCTTAGGGGTCGGCCAATCTTTCACAGCGGTGACTTTGCTAGGGTCCGTTCCCACGCCGTTTTCCGAGACTACATGTCCAAGGTAATTGACCTGTCTCCTAAAGAATGAGCACTTCTTTGGACTTAACTTTAAATTTGCTTCCCTTAGTTTACCAAATACTGCTTCGAGTTTCTTGAGATGGTCTTCGAAGTCACGTCCCACAATAATTATGTCATCTAGGTAAACAAGACAGGCTGCTCCTAGTAATCCAGCGAGTACACGTTCCATCAACCTCTCGAATGTTGCTGGTGCATTGCATAACCCGAACGGCATAACCTTAAACTGCCACAACCCTTTTCCAGTTGAAAACGCAGTTTTCTCCTTATCCACGGGGTCCATGTCTACTTGCCAATAGCCACTCTTCAAATCGAGAGTTGAAAACCATTTCATACCACTGAGAGTGTCTAAGGTGTCGTCGATTCGAGGCAGGGGATAACTATCCTTTTTGGTTACATCGTTGAGTCTGCGGTAATCGATGCAAAACCTTGTAGATCCATCCTTCTTCCTTACAAGTACTACTGGAGAACACCAAGGACTAGTAGATTGTTCGATGATGTTATTCTTTCTCATGTCTTGGATCATGTCGTCAGCTTCTTTCTCCTTAGCCCATGGAATTCGTCTTGGTCGTTGTCGAATAGGCGCTATGTCACCAGTATTAATTTTGTGCTTCACCAAACCGGTTCTTCCAATATCGCCATCATGTTTCGAGAACAAATATGAATATTCATAAAGTAAATTTTCAGCTTTCGTCTTCTGTGAACTTGTGAGATGCTCTTTGCAGTCTTCTAAAAGTTTCATTGCTTGCTCTTTATCCTTGTTAAGCACCTTCTCATTCTGTTGGCATCTACTTAACCAGGCTATCTCTTCGCAAGTCCCCACAACTTCCCCTCTCTGAATAGTTTGCGTAGCGTCACTGGTGTTCAGCACTGGAACCATGGATGTCGAAGTTTTACCTACTACAACTCTTGCTGGAATCCACGAGCTCTCATCTTCATACTTCTCTATGATAGCGCAGCACCATTGACTACCTGACTTGTTCTGAGGTAAAGCGACAGGTACTAGAGTCTGTGATCTTGGTGGAAGAGCGGTGTCTCTTAAGCAACAAACTTTCCCCTGAACTCCACCACTTATCGGTACTTCTCTATTTCTGCACTTTAAAACTCCATATTTCATGTCTATCGTACACTGATAATTTTGAAGAAAGTCCAATCCAATGATGCAATCATCCACGATATCTGCAACTATTGCGTTATGCCAATAGACGTTGTCCCCAATTTTTATAGCAATTTTTCTTTCCCCCCAAACAGGTATGCGCTGACCAGTGGCTGTCATAAGATTGATGTGCCTCCTATCTTGCAAATTATTGTCCGCAATATGTTTCAGCTTTCGGTTATTAATGACAGTTCGCGAAGCTCCGGTATCCAGTGTCAGTTTACATGTCACTCCATTAATAGCGCCATGTATAACCAAAGTGTTTCCATCTATTGCCTGTTTTACTTCTATGGGTGGGGTTGTAGATCCCCCGGCCAGCGCCCACCTCCTAGCTCTGGCTGAGACCAATTCTCCTCTTACTTGATCGCAGGTTGGTACACCAAAATCTGAGTATAGTCGACCATTCTTCCTTTTAGGGCAGTTACTTCGAAGATGGCCCCGCTCACCACACTCGTAGCACCTTGGGTTGAAAAGACGTCTCCGGGTGGTTAATCCTCCCGTGGTAGCTTCCTGCACCCTCCAAGGTCTAGAGTCATGACGCACAGCTTCAATCTCTAGAGCATGAGCGACAGCTTCCCTGAGACTTGTATGGTGTCTTAGGCGTACAGCAGCGCGTACCTCCGAGTCGCGAATCCCGTCTACAAATGCCTGCAGCAGAATAGTTTCTATGGTGGATGGCGAGGATTGATATGCCTTCCGTACGAGCCTTTCAATCTCTATGGACCACTGCTGCAGGGTTTCATTAGGTCGTTGTGTACGGTCTTTGATTTGGGCCCTGTACACGTGCTCTAGATGACTATCACCATACCGCGACTCTAAAGCGTTAAGTAGTTCACTGTATGTGGTCTTCCTGCCAGGGTCGCTAGCACAAAGCGCCTCCAACACATTTAGGGCCTCCTCTCGAAGTGCGACGGTAAGGGCAGATCGGGCTTCATCATCTGTCCATCCACTTGTCTCCTTGATAGTCTCAAACTGGATCTTAAATGCAGCCCAAGAAGATTTGCCGTCGAAGTAAGGGACTTTAAAGATCTTTGCCGTTGATGAACTGAGGTCAACACTACGCGGTAATCTGTGAGTTTCCATGTAATCGACCCTTTTCTCTATTTTAGATAGTTTTGCGTCATACTCCTCTATGGCCTCACCGAGTGTCGTCTTAATTCCCTCGACTTCCCTTTCAACGGCTTCAACACGTTCTTTATTTTGTTGGAGTGCGACTACTACATCCTTGTGTATGCCGTCTTGGAGTGCACGCATCTGTTCCTCCTGGCGACGCGCACGTTCTTCCTCACGGCGAGCCTGTTCTTCTTCGCGGCGAGCCTGTTCATCTTGGAGTGCACGCATCTGTTCCTCCTGGCGACGCGCACGTTCTTCCTCACGGCGAGCCTGTTCTTCTTCGCGGCGAGCCTGTTCATCTTGTAGTGCGCGCAGCTGTTCCTCCTGGCGGCGTGCACGATCTTCCTCGCGGCGAGCCTGCTCTTCTTGGAGTGCGCGCAGCTGTTCCTCCTGGCGGCGAGCCTGTTCCTTTTGGAGTGCGCGCAGTTGTTCCTCTTGGCGGCGAGCCTGCTCTTCTTGGCGGCGCGTTTGTTCTTGCATCATGAACGCCATTTGTTGCAAAAGGGCGTTCATGTCTGGCGAGGTGCCCTGTTGAGCCACGGACTCTCCACTCGAAGTACTAGGGCCAGAGTCTTCCCTTTGCTGTTCTGCCATTGCGCGTGTAGTGACTCCTTCCTTCTCGTGCCTCGGTACTAACGGCATTTCCGATCCCACTTCTGACACCAATTGTTACGTACTACGGGTTCGGGATCGGAAATTAAAAGCGTTCTCGCACTAAAGATGTTTTATTTACACCTTATATACACGCGCAGTCTGTACGCAGCACTAGTTTAATTTAGTCTCTGAGCACTATAATCCACCACTTTTAATAATTCACTGTACTTTTCTTCACTTTTCCACTATTTCGTATCTCTTCGTAAGCTTCACTTAACTCCGAACGTCAACTGATCTCTCGACACACTGCCGGCCTTTTTATATGCGTAAATATAGAACATTCTAGTATCGAAAGTTCAAAATGTTTCTAGTAACTTCCAAATCTTTCTTGAAAATGCTCTCTCTCTCTCTGACACATTAAAATTTGCAATAAACTGTTCTTGTTATCTAATTGTCAAAAGTTATAAATTGACATTCGCTGTTGTAAGACATGGTACAAGCGTGCTATTATGACGGGTTCGCACTCTATTCCGCGACAGTATATTTATGTCAAGAACTTTATTAATGAATATTATTAACCGCAATTAGCAGATTCAATATGTACCAATACTAAAAAAATAATAAATAAAATAAATAAATAAATACAACTACATACTTAAGTTAGTGCAATCAGCTGAATCTTATGTTAGAGACAAGGCGGTAATACAAGAATTGGCCTAAGAACTTTCTCTACAATTTCATTTTTTCGACAGTGCCAGAACTAGACACACTAATAAGCGATTTATTTATTACTAGCATTTCTCACGGCTTGTTTTCAAATTGAACCAGTAGTTTCTGAGATAAGCGCGTTCAACCCAACAAACAAACAAAAAACAAACTCTTCAGCTTTATAATATCAGTATATATTTAGCAGTATTCAATTATTAACGTGTTTGAGTCCTGCGGTTAGAAGTTGTGTTGTTTATTTAAAAATAACTCTTGATGTAATTTTAATAATCGACATTGTAATTAATTCGTTTGTTTTCCAATTAAAGTTTATTATCATAGGTACTCTTCTCTACAAAAAACTTCATCAGTGCCAATAGTTAAACATTTCTAATTATTTCTCCTGTCTTAATTTTTTTTTTTATTATATGCAAACGTCAAATGTATTTACAATAAAGGAAATTACAAGTAAACTTAACTATTTGTACAAAGCAAATATACACTTAATTATTACTGTACAAGTCGTGTCCGCGTGGAATAGTGGCAAGAATGCTGGCCGCATTCCCCCGCTGAATGGCAATGCCGATTCTTTGGGCGAAAAATGAGCCAGCTCTCCTGTCACCAGTAGAGGTGACAGGAGAGCTGCAGCTGGCAGCTAATACAGCTCTCCTGTCTTTAATTTTCTTCACGTGTAATATATTTTAAGCATCCCAATTTCAAAGAGTTTGCTGGATCGTCCTGCTTCAACACAATGACGCAATGGATTAACGTGATTTGCTAGATAGAGACAGTTTGTAGACGAGTGACGTTGATATCTTTTTAGATCAATTCCATAGTTCTTCTTCTAAGGTACAGTATTACCAAAATTTTAAACTTGTAAAAAGCCTCGTTATTATTAGGGTTATATGTAGTCCTACAATATTCGAGTAATGTCGAGACTCGAGGCAAGTCTAATGAAGCACATACTAAACGCCCACATAATACTTAGAACGAAGTTAGACATGTAGTATCAACCAAACGGGATATGTCTATTGAAATCTTAATATCCTTGATAATGACGACTTCCTCATTGCAAAGGTTACTCCTTACTGATATGATTCACGGATTCCTTTTATTTATATTCGAAATTGGAGTATAGAATTAAAATAATATCTAACTCAAATTTTACCCTACTAATATTTATTGTTATTGTTTTATAATATCACAAATTTGTAATAAGTGTGTAAGTACATTATCTTTTTTTGCAATTGTATAAACAATGTGGATTATAAGAGTTGTTATATACAGGTATAATCTTATTTAGCCTACAAATACCATGTTATTATAAGGAAACCTTCATAATTCAAGTGCACCCGGTAATAATGTGTTCTTGAGTAGAAATTGATATGGTTTTTAATACCTATACCTAATATTATAATCAGTGCTTACTAATTTCCCACTGCTGTGCTGATTTTTGGCTTCTGAATTTCGACACATATCTTTGTAATTAATAATAATTAATTTGTAATTTAGCTAGCTAGCTATTACAAATCGACAACTGACGACATAAGTATAACTTAGTGTTCACTGTTATGGTAATTTCTTCAATAGGTATGACCAATTTGTGCACGATCAGATTACTCAACAATTGCTGTCCATTGTGTCCGTCCATCAGCGGACTAATAATATTACCATATAATAGCTATATCATGTGAGACTTTTATATTTTATATTTTGTGTATGTGTGTGCCAAAGAAAGGCAAACTCAAGAATTGTACTGTACTTGTACTGTAGGTACTGTAACATACCATAATACTTCTTTTTAAAATCAGAGGAATCCTGCGAAACGCACATATCACAATTTTCAATACCCCTCAATTGTGTCGCAATAAATAATGCACAGAATACCAGTTCAACACGTGTCCCGAGTCCCGCCGGCCGCTGTCATTAGCTAACGACGCTGTCAGATAGCAGCAGCGGTCGTAGACACAATTAGCCGCTGCGATTCCAAGAAGCCGTTGAGAATGAGTCGTGAGACGGAAACTTGAGCTGCGCCGGCGCACGTACAGTTCCGCACAAAGGAACCGGGTCACCGCCACCGACCGCCCCCGCCCCTGCCCGCACCCCCGCCCCTGCCCGCGACCGCCGGGACACTATTACGAAATATAGCACATTTTGTGTTTACCCATCGATGCATTTGAATAGTTTTTTAAGCTTTAACAATAATTGATTGTCGGAGGCTGTCATTACTGACATCAGCAAGCAGCAATTGACGATACAAAGACGCATAAGCGATGAGATAATGGCGCTAACAACGACATAATATGATACATGATACACGTAACACGATGGCACGATGAACGTCAGATCAATCAGCTTACAAGTGAACCAGTCGTCTATTCTCAGTCCAAGAATGAAAGAATTGACTTGTTGGAGTCGTCTATAAAAACACTTTATGTACATAATTTATATTTTTTTATATACGTATACACACAAACAAAACATTTTCTTGCCTAATAATATATTTTTTACAATTCACAATGCTTTTGAGCTACTACGCCGCAATAGTGGTCGCGCCGACGACGGTTCGCTATTGTGCCCGAGCGCATAAAAGGTCCACTCACACCGCCTTCTATTCTTCGGCGTCTCTCAATGCATCATCAACACACTCAGTTGATATAAAAAAATTGCGCAGTAAAAGTGTGATTAAATATATACACGCGGGTCCAGAGTCTCTGGAGAGTGGAGCCTGCCCACTATGGCATTATTCCGTTTCTAAAAGCTCGACGCGGCACCAACATCAGCCTTTAGACTTTCGTAATCAAAAACTTACAATTACGTAATAGTAAACAACTGCGAGCCGACCGCGCACGTCCGACGTCATCTAACTTTCGCGGTATCAACCAATATATTTTTATTTACTTTTAACATCGTTAAATTGTTAACTTTTAAATGAAATAATTAAACATTATTCATAATATTCATCTAACAGAGAGCATAAATTCTTCTAATATCATATAGAGCCTGTGAAAGTTGGTGAAGCTGTATGGGTATTTGGATTCCGTATTTGTAGATTATTTACACAAGTACGTACATACATACATAAGTATATAATGTTCAATACGCTTTCATGCAAAACGGACTCTGATGAAACTCTTAACCTTCTTCTTATTCATATTTTTATTACTCAATAATGCGTAATTCATTGAACGTGAGAAACTTGACACGCAGATTGACCATGTACATACCTACGGAACTAGCACGAAGAATATTTTGGTACTTTTATAAATCCAATAATGTACCGAGTGTACCAACTCTAGGTATTCTCAAAAGACAGTCATAGAATTTTTATAGAACAGAAGTAAGGTATTCAATTTCCACCTGGCTTCGGCCGCCGGCATCACCGACACGAAAGAATAGTATTATATAATGTGCGTGTTGAAATGTCGGGTAGCAACTGGGCCAGCTTTTATCCTGCGCATTAGGGATACATGCCATTATCAGGCAACAAGCGCAGGCGCCGCCGCCCGGCGCGCTCCGAGCGACGGACGGACGACGGCGACGGACAGCCAGTAATCGACACTCGATGAGACATCGCCTGTAAGCAGAAACGCTGACCTATTTCCGTTTAACATTAACCACAAGCCACTTCATACATTCATTTCTCTTATAAATAGCTTATAATTTTATTTCTAATTTTTTATTTCTAATTTTTTATTACGACATTTGTAAAGGCAGGACTTAAGTAAATACTTCTTCACATAGTAACTACTGAGTAACTTAATATTACTTAATCTTTTTAGCATCAAAGCTAATAGCAAAACCGAAGGCCAAGCCACACTTGTGGGTCTGATTTGATGCTAGAGATCTAAAAGTAACTCGAATTTAGAAATAAATCGTAAATGTCGAAGAACACGGTAATAGATAAAAGGCATTGAATACTCGACGCTCGTCACGAACTCCGCGGCTCCCGACACCCGAATATGAACACAATGGATCGCTCGCTTCATGTTGATTGTAAACAACTTATTTCCTACGAGAACAAGAATGAGATAATGGCCTGTGTTGTGGGAAGGATACGCACTAGATGACGCTATGTTTTTAATTCAGATTTAAAACAATATACTACTGTCTTACATGGACCTATAAAATTAATACACAGGAGGCGTCCGTCTGTCCTATAGGTATAAAACGCGAAATGTCATTAAACCTAAGCAAGGACTGTCTATGTATGTATGTATGTCATTTAGCGAGGTCGCAGTTACTAAAAGAGACGATACTTATAACCTCTTTTTTTTCATAATTGCGGATACGCTTCTCGCATAAATGTTATTGCGTCAAGTGATTACGAGTACACCTAGTAGCAGCAGCAGGCAGGAGTGGGTCGAGGCCCGCGTGTCCGTCTCCACGTCACATGGCCAGCGCGCGGTGCATACTAACGCGGCGGCTCCCGCGCACTGCGGGGGGCGGTTGTTTGGTAAACATTGGGCCGCAGTGTTGATGTATCACTCGTCATTTGTTTTGGTTGTAAAATGTGAACACAAGCCCTACAGCGCAGCCCATCTAGTTTATCTCATCAAGGTACTTGATGAAGTTAGTTACATTTGCAGCGATCGAGTACTACCTTCGACGAGCTACATTCCACATTGTAGAAGTGTGCGTGATGCGTAACGTGCGCGGGCGCCGCGGGGATGCGCGGGGGACGGCGCGGGGGGCGGCGACCTCGGCGGTAACCCGGTCCCTGCACCGGGCGCTTGCAATAAAACAAGAACAAAATACGCTGCAAACACCTGCTCGTCAGATGCGAGTTGTGTTTATATGTTGAAATATATTTACATTTTAATAATTTTTGAATAAGTTTCTAAATATGACCTTAAACTAAAACTATTAATAACTTCACTTGATTTAGCAATTTTAGACATACTTAGTCGCTTTTTATTACCCTAATAACCTTGACTAATGAATTGATGTGAGTGAATAGACTAGAGGAACACGCAATACGCATGCAATTAACGTTCGAATTCTCGATGCGAGGCATTCCAGCGAACCCCGCGCGGTGGGTGAAAGCGTGCGCCGCACACCACACACACCACTTTCCTCCGACCTCGCCTCAATGTCGCTCGCGAGGCGCAACGCCCGAATGTATGTAACTATATACTTACTTGCGTTGTTTACAATATCCGCACGTTACCACGAACCTATACACCCGCTACTCAGGGACTACAGTACAGTAAAACTATTATACGTGTATATTAACAGCAGCTAGTTTTGGTACTTAGCTGACCGAATTTAAATTCTAGCTAACAATAAATTTTGTTTTAAAATAATATGTTGCAACACAGACAGTCTCGAATAAAATTATTAAACAAATCGCATAGTATTGACGGTATATCCCATAAATTAAAAAGCTATCGTTACTATTATGGCGAAAAAAATGATTAGATGTCATGGTCGAGCTCGGTGGCCTCTCGGTACACTCGCAGCCGTGTGTGGCCCGCAGACCACAGTCCACGCACGGTCCACCGCGCAACTGTGTTCGCATGGCTGCGGCCAAACCGCAGTATTTGAGTCATAATTTAACTTTAAAATTAAATGTAGTATTATGATATCAATAAACGTGTTGCAGTTATTTGTGGATTTCCGGTTTAGGACGCAATAAAATCAATTAACAGTTTTAGACAATCGGTCTCTGACTACGAGTATATGCTTTATCTTTTGTCCGGTTTGTAAGAGCGAAGAGAAAGTTCATACCGGGAAACCTGTTCCCCTAGTCCCCGAGGACGTTCATACTACCGTATGAATTGAATATAAAAAAAATAGAATATAAAGTAATACTTGCCGTCAATTATGGCAAAGGGACTCCATTAATTAAATTCATATTCTAAGTTAACTCTGTGTCTGTCTGTGCATTATGTATGCGAATGAACTCACTCATGTGTGTAGTTTGATCAAAACAAGAAATATCGATTTCATAATCGTCAACAACATATTATGGCATCGTTAACTCGTACGTCTCGTACTAAAAATCTATTAGTGATTTGGAAAGAATTCCACTAATTCGGTTCTAATGCCGCGTCGTTGCGTCACATTGATGACAAGCTGTCGGGCTAAATACTAATTACTATCGATATGCCTTCCTTATCGCTTCGAGCAGCGCGGCGCGGGCGACCGTCGCGGCGACCACTGTGTTTGGACAACAATCTAAATGTTAAGGCCGATTAATGACAATAATTCTAACGTACATCTTTTGTTTAAATACGTATATCGGTGGAAAAACATATTTTAGGAAAAATAAATAAGCGTACCAAACGAAATATTATCTAAACTACACCGGTAAGACAGTATCGTCTCAAATAGGTGTAGTTACTAGTGAGTGCGACATCGGTATGTCACTTAAGTTACCTACTTCGCAATTGATAACAATGAAAACAACATGTAGAGCAAGCTGATATCTTGCCGCGGCGCCAGCGGCTTGCCGGCTTGTTATGATATAAAAGAATGGCCTTGAATGGAATCAAAAAATATGTATATTTATCAATTAAGCAGAAGACCTCAAAGTACCTAATTTTGTAAAAAAAATCCGCCTAGTTAATATTAGATTCTGACGTATTCATTTCGTGAAAGCGGTCGTGGTGGAGGCGGATTTTAGATTCTTACTTAGTAAAATTCTTTTCTTCTTTATTGTAATGTAATGTGACGTTGTCAAGAATTTAACTTTCAATATAATGACATGAGCGAACGAGTACTGCGGGTCTCACCGTCCCATACGCGTTGCACGACGCGGAGAAAGCGCCGCCCGACCACGCGCCACACAAAAGATATAAACGCGCGCTCGCATTCTCATAGAACAATGGCGATAGCACTTATATATAGAGATAAATCAAAACAAGTTTTTAAGTTTACAATCATTTTTATTTTAACAGCCTCTCGAACGGCAAGACGTTCGCCGATATTCAATCACATTTTGTCAATAGAGTTCCTCATATAAATAACACATATACAAACACGTATACACTAAAAAATGCGGCGCGAGCTGGACGTTCGTACGTATATATATACAGAGCCTCGACGCGGCCGCAGGTACTTCATACATTCGTAATCGTTAAACTAGAGTACAAAAATAATACTGTATAATAAATATATGTTGCATGTGCGATCAGCACACCGTCTCCATGGGCAGGCGCGGCTGGGCGGGCGGCTGGCTGGGCGGCTGGGCGGGCGGCTGGGCGGGCGGCGCCGCCGTCGTGTGCGTGAGCGACTCCCCGCAGGACGGCAGGTGCGAGGACGAGTGCGCGGCGGCGCCGGGCGCGCGCGCGCACCACGCCGCCGCCGCGCGCTTCAGCGCCGCCCACGCGTGCGGCTGGCAGCCCACCACCAGGAAGATGAACACCCCCTGCAGCGCGTTCAGCAGGTCCGTCGCGTACCACACGTACTCCGGCCCGCCCGCCGCCCACGACACCACGTCCGCGCCCCACGTCACGCCCATCACCACCACCAGCTTCGCGCACACGCGGCCGAGGGCAGCCCTGGACAAGAACGCAAAAAATATGGAATACTGTCTTCATCGGATGACCGAATGGACTGAGAATATTATTTCACTAGATACGCACCTCTCCGATGTGGACTTGACTTCGTCGCGCCGCCAGAGGCCACACGTGAGCTGCCTGGTGGTGGAGATGAAGAGCGCGAGGTTGACGAGCAGCAGCACGCCGACGGGACCGAAGAAGTACACGAGTATCTCCATGTCCCCGTAGAACCAGCAGCGCTGCACGGCGAAGCGCGGGCGCAGCAGGCCGGGCGCGGCGTCGGGCGGCAGGCCGTCCAGCAGGGCCGCCGCGCCCGCCACCACCAGCGGCCCGCCCCACGCGTACACCATGTACACCCGCAGGCGGCAGGCCTCCTGCCCGCGCTCCAGCGACGTCGGCCGGAAGTCCCTGCGCGACACAAACCGAGCGCAACGCGCGTTATTGTTGGTTCCTCACCCTGAAAATATCTTCTTACGAGCGTCGCCATTACAGTATGATTTGATTAATCGTCGTAATATGTTTCAACAGAAAGACCTAATTCTCTAAGAATTAAGAAAGTACATTAAGTAAGTAAGTTTTTACTTACTTAATGTAACGTGTTTTAATTTTGACAAATAACTTAAGATACTTTAAGTGTCAATACAACCAATATAATTGAATAATAATATAAATAAATATTTTATTTCAATCTGACCAGTGCAGGTACCTTATACAACAACAAACTCATCGATTAATATATAATATCTCGAAGACGTTAACTAAATAAATTTACAAAAACAAACTACTATAAACAAAAAATAAACTACTTCGTTGTTTGTATGAATTTTCGAAGTGGTTTTCAGTAAACTGTTCAGGGCGTACGTGATGCAGTGTTCTATCTTATGAGATTATTTTCTGTTGTATTTGATAATATTATAATGTCTCAACATATTTATTTATAAATCTATATATATAAATGCGAAAAACACTCACTCACTCACTCACTCATCACGAAATCTGAGAAACCACTGGACGTATAAAGATGAAAATTGGCAGGGAGGTAGTTTATAAATAGTAGACGGTCGGTTAAGAACGGATTTTGCGATAGGAACAGATTAAGGTGGGCTCTCGCAAGTTTGTATGAATATTCTTTAGTTTTTGTGTTACGTACTTTAAATTTGGCAGGGAGGGAATTAATAGTTAGTAAACGTCCGCTAAGAAAAACTTTTGCGACAGGGCCGAATTTTTGCTCTCATTGGTTTGTATGAAAGTCTTTAATTTTTTATGCCACAAACTTAAAATTTTGCAGTTAGGTAGTTAATAGTTAGTAGACGTCCGCAATGAACGAATTTTGCGCCAGGGCCGGATTGAAGAGTCTAAGAGCTCTCATTAGTTTGTATGAAAGTCTTTCATTTTTTATGCCATAAACTTTAAATGTAACAGGAACATATTGTAATGAACATGTAATGAAAATGTAATGAATTTTGCGACAGAGCCGAATCGAAGAAGTCTTAGGGCTATAGCAAGTTCGTATGAAAGTCCTTCATCTTTTGAATTGTCCTACGCATCGTAAATTTGGTAGGAAGAAATTGTCAGTAAAAGTCTACTAAAATTATTTTTCGACAGGGACGGATTAAGGTGGTAAGGGCTCTCAGAAGTTTTTACGAAATTCCTTTATTTTTGTTCTAAAAGCTTAAAATTTGGCAGGCAGTTAGTTTATAGTTAGCAGATAACTTTAAGGATAATACTAATCGGACACTCCATTCAAAAGACAATTTAAAAATTTCAATCAAAACAAAATGTTTTTGCCTGAATAAATAAATAAATAAATAAAATACTAATTGAAAATTTAAGCGCAGCACAGCGGGCAATGGGGAGAGGGAGGGGATGCCAAGAGAGGGAGAGGGGCATGCAAATCTATGCAATAGGTAGCTGTTCTTTTAAGTTGTATATAAACGATGGGATCTGAAATAGCTGGTGTAATTTTGGAGAATTTTCAGGCAATCTACAGATCGCCCAGCGAGTGATTGCATGAAGATATATAATAGTTGCGATTAAAAAAATTAACGCGGGCGAAGCCGCTGGTACTGCTAGTAGTAGATAATATAAAGATGTAATATTTTTTTCCCAAAATGTTAGCTAGTTCTTGTATACTTCATGGAAAAATGAAAGAAAATAAATAAAATACTACTTTTTTCGTAATAACATTGGTAAAATCCAAAATTCCACCTTTTTTAAAAAATTCAAATGCGAATTAATCATACTTTCCTATTAAAAAAAACTTAACATTATAGATCTGATGGTGTTGTTATAAAATTGTGTTGCTCGGGTCTAAAATCAATCAATAGTAATAAAAATTAATAGTAACAGCGCTGTGATTGGTAGGTAATGTGATATTAAAGGTATGTATAGATATGACGATGGACTTGGATAGAAGGAACCACAATGGCATCATGTTTGGGTATTACAGGATAATATTTATTAGGTATCATTTAAGTTGTGTGGCTACGGCAAGAAGAATATGGCCACCCCATATCTTCCCGTGGGTGTCGTAAAAGGCGACTAAGGGAAAAACTACCGAACACCATGGTAGTCTCGGTGGTAGGCTCCAACATCAGCCGACGGCAGAGTTACCACCCATCAGCAGAAGTCGTGCCGCCAAGCGCCTAATAGCGCGTTCCGGCATGTGGGAGCTGATGAAGCCGTATGGGGAATGGGTCTGAATAGTTGTGTTGCACAGTAGCCGTGTTGGTGGTGGATCGTTGTTTGTTGTGTCGAGAGCTTAGTCGCGGAGGGTAGCGGGATCCGAAGCACGGCTTGCCGCTGGCCGACCGCAGACAGTTGGGGGCCCAACTAGTGGGCTAGCCACCCATGAAAGGCTGCCCCGCCATCTGTGAAAAATCCCAGGGTGGCTCCATCGTGCTGGTTGGCGACCAGAGGAGGGGGCCCGATGGCGATCCTTGGGGGGGTTCGGGCGTCCCCGCAGTCTCCAGACTAAGCCCTCAACGACATGACAACACCAATATCACTACCGGGCTCGTGCAACACCTCGTTCAACTGCCATTCTCCATCCTATTCACTCTTCCATTACAAATACTTTCATGGTTAAAAACAAAAAAGGGTAATGTTTTTAAGCGGCTGCACTCCCCCTCACTTAATGTGCACCTCACAAATATCCGAGGATTGCACACAAACCTCTCATCGGTCCACTTCCATCTCGAGACTGCGCAGCCCCACATGCTCTTTTTGACGGAGACGCAGATTCAATGTCCATTAAGCGCTGCGTACCTGGACTATCCCGGTTACACGTTGGAGCATAACTTCAGCTCGCGGGCCGGAGTCTGTTTGTACGTGCGAAATGACCTCTGTTTCCAGCGTCTCCGCCACCTTGAAGACCCCACATTCTCTACGATCTGGGTTATCGTAGATACAGGAATCGAAAAGATCCTGTATTCCTGTGTCTACCGATCGCACACAGGTGACCAGGAGACAACTCGATTATTTGGACATCTTAGTGAGGCCGCTGATGTGGCCATCCAACGGTACCCCACCGCGCAGCTTGTCTTTCTGGGGGACTTTAACGCCCATCATGAAGATTGGTTGTTCCCATACCAGAAGACGGACCATGCTGGGAGAGAAGCGTGGAAGTTTGCAGTGTCACTTGGACTCTCCCAGTTGGTTGACCAAGCGACGAGGGTACCTGATGTGGACGGCCACACAGCTAATTGTCTGGACCTTCTGCTGACAACTGAACCGGACAGATATAACATCCAGGTTTCATCCCCATTGGGTAGCTCTGACCACTGTCTGGTAAAAACTGTATTGCCTTACTCTCCACCTTGTAACGACTCTATTGGTGTTAGACGAGTATGGCAATACAAGTCAGCAGATTGGGATGAGATGCGACACTTTTTTGCATCCTTTCCTTGGCGGCAGGTCTGCTTCTCTTCTTCCGATCCGTCGAGCTGTGCGGATGCTATAACTGATGTGGTACATCAAGCGATGGAATATTTTATCCCATTCTCTGATGTACCCGTTGGTGGCAAAGCTCGCCCATGGTTTAATACCGAATGCATCTTTGCTGAAAAGCGTAAGCAGTCGGCTTACCTTGCCTGGGTTGATGCTCGAGACCGCAAAGCTCCGGATGTAAGACCTAAGAAGAGAGCCTTTAACTTAGCTGCCAAGTCCTACAAAAAGACTTTAAAGAAGGCTCGTCTTGACCGAATTACACATTTTGGCGCAAAGCTCTCTGCCCAACCATCTGGTAGCAGAGCTTTTTGGTCCCTTGCCAAAGCGGTCGAGACGAACTTCTGTCGGCCTTCACTGCCACCGCTGGTAAAATCAAACGGATCCCTGGCTCATACGGCAAAGGAGAAGGCGTCTTTACTTGCATCGCTTTTTGCCCAAAATTCATATCTAGACTCTGGCAATACTACTCCACCACATCTACCTCACTGCGGGATCTCAATGCCCGAAATATCCATAACTAATAAGGAGGTAAAGAGAATATTGTGTCGTCTAGATGTGAATAAAGCCAGTGGTCCCGATGGTATACCAGCGATAGTGCTCAAAACATGTGCTCCCGAGTTGTCTCCGATACTGACACGTCTGTACCGCCTTTCTCTTAAGACTGGAATAGTGCCTAAATCCTGGAAGCTTGCCAATGTGCAACCTGTGCCCAAGAAAGGTAGCCGTGCTGACCCTGCCAATTATCGTCCAATTTCAATCACCTCCATACTCTGCAAGATTATGGAGCGTGTATTGAACACTCGTCTTATGGCATACCTAGAACAGAACGATCTCCTCAGTGATCGACAATATGGGTTTCGCCGGAATCGGTCGACTGGGGACCTTCTAGTGTATGCCAACCACACCATTGGCGAAGCTCTAGAGCGAAGTGGGGAGGCGATTGCTGTCTCCCTCGATGTCTCAAAGGCCTTTGACAGGGTTTGGCACGCTAGTCTTATAAGCAAGCTTTCAGCCTATGGCATATCTCCTGGCCTGATCGGCTGGATAAAAGACTTCCTGAGCGACCGATCACTCAGAGTTGTGGTTGAAGGCTGTTCATCAGAACCCTTAAAGACCAACTCTGGAGTTCCTCAGGGATCTGTTCTCTCTGCAACCTTGTTCCTGCTGCATATTAACGATCTGCTTATACCCGGTATCTATGGGTACGCAGACGACAGCACTGTTGTAGAGAGATATCTGCCGAGTGCTCGGGCCAGTAGAGATCAAATTCAGTCCGAAAGAGAGGCCATGGTAGAGCGTTTAAATCTCACACTCAAGGCAGTCTCCACATGGGGCGATGCCAATCTTGTGAGTTTCAACGCCACCAAAACACAGGCGTGTCTGTTCACCACAAAAAGGAGTCCTTTTACCTTGACTCCTACTTTCCGAGATGTGCCTCTAGAATACACTGATCGCCTGCAGTTGTTGGGAATGGACATTAACCCCAACATGAACTACGGGCGGTTCATCGCGTCTAAGGCTAATGTAGCAGCGAGGAAAGTTGGCATCCTCGCAAAGGTCCGACAGTATTTCACGCCGGGACAGCTTCTTAATCTATACAAAGCTCAAGTCCGGTCGTGCGTGGAATACTGTAGTCACATATGGGCTGGTGCTGCGAAATGCCATCTGTCAGCCTTAGACTCGATTGAGAGGCGTGCGCTGAGACTTATTGGTGACCCTACCCTGGTAAAAGCCAACGTAAAAAGCCTCGATCACCGACGTAGGGTTGCCAGCCTTTGTGTATTCTATAGGTTGCATTTCGGAGAGTGTGCGCAGGAATTACACGACTTAATTCCCCCATCCCCTTTCCATCATCGGACGACTCGACGAACGGCTGGTCTCCATTCTTATGTCGTGGACATTCCACCCGTCCGGACGAAGCGTTTCGCTTCGTCATTTATTATACGTGCGGCTAAGGATTGGAACAACCTGCCTGCGTCAGTGTTTCCGTCCGATTACAATATGGGTGTCTTCAAGGCCAGAGTGAATAGGTGGCTACTGAATTAGTGCGACTTACCATCTCCGACTGCGTTTCCACTTACCATCAGGTGGAACGCAGTCAAGCACTAATTCAGATTAAAATAAAAAAAAAAAAAAAAAAAAAAAAAGTTAATCTTGTCAATTTTACAAAAGTACGGTTGGTACTACTTATTAAGAATTGAGTATAGGTACTTATCTAATACGTGCAAAATGAGCTGAAAGAGAGATAGATACCTCTAACTATGAGTATTATCATAAATACATACTTACAGTATATTTAATCAATTAAACAACATTTTTAATGTACGGTCATTAGCTAAAGCGGATGATTAGAATATTGTAACCTACTTCTTTCTACCTAATTGTCCTATAAATTTTAAATTATATCGTATAACTTTAAGCTGTGTTAATGATGAAGTCAGGAATCAAAATAGTGATAACTATAATAGTGAATCCCATACGAGTACATTCTAGTTGGTCAAAAAAATTACCGTTAATACTGCCAAAAAACTACGAACTCTAAAATCTTACATTTTTTATGAAATGTACTGTCTATTATAGTCCACTTAAATACTTCATTGATTTGTTACTTTGCTTATTATTTACACTGATACACTAATTATATCAATAATACGTAGAAAATGAATGTTATTATCTAATTTATTAGTGTGTATTCATTCTATTCAAAATTTTTTCAATAAATTCCGCTGGTAAGTACGCAATTAACATAGTAACTTTGTAGTTTGGACTGAGTAGAACCGGCGCAGCGGCTTAGTAGGTATCAATTTGATAAATGGTAATCATCAGCTTTAATCATTATTTAGTAATTGTTTAACGATCGAGCGGTCCGCAGCCCGCCAAGTAAATAACTACTTAATATCGAATAGATAAATAGTAGTTATTCGTTGACCCTTGGACGTTACAAATACGAGGTTTCTGAGTACTCTAATGTTTAGGAAACCTTTACATTTTTGGAAACAACTATTCAGACCAAATGCTGCTACTGTTTAGGAACGGCGAGGTTGGTGTCACAGCAATCTACCCTCTCTCTCTCTCTCTGTGGATAATGAATGTAACAGTTGACAACCACAGTTTATTTAAATATTTTCCTATGTAATGTAATTGTGTCATTCATCTAAATCTATAAAAGCGAAAGGTCACTCACTCATCACGAAATATCGAAATCCGCTTGACGTTTAAAGATAAAATTTGGCACTATATGGTTATTAGACGTCCGTTACGAACGGAATTTTGCGATAGGGCCGGATTAAGGGGGTCTAAGGGTTCTAGCAAGTTTTTAGGAAAGTCCATTACTTTTTGCGTTACAAATTTTTTTGGTAGGGAGCTTCTAGGAACCCCAACAAAGCGAAAGGTATACATAATATGATATAAATTAGTAAAGAAATTTTTGCGATAACTAGTTTTATATAGTTTTTTTAATACTTATGTACACTTAAAAAAAACTTTGTACTCACCGAAAAGTCCACCAGATGTTAAAGCACATAGTGTTCAACCAGAAGAACGCCGACAGAAACAGGAAATGCATACACACAGCTGCACCCCGCGCCGTCGACCGCACATGCACAGAACGAGAACAGCACGTTACTTATCTGTAGACTGTAGTCACACGCGTGATCATCGCACATAGAACGTGAGGAGTCGTGGCTCACCCAGCGCGCTGCAGAGTGCGGGCGGCACGCGGTCGCCGGCCAGCTGCGTGGCGGCCAGCAGCGCGTCGCCCAGCATGAGCGCGGCCACGTAGTGCGTCTGGCAGCGCCAGTGCAGCGCGTGGTGCGCCGCCGGCAGCGCGAAGCCGGCCGCCAGCGTGGCCGCCAGGAAGGCCGCGCCCACCGCCAGCCCCGCGCCGTACAGCGCGTGCCGCGCCGTCTGCGCCGGCCGCGCCCCCCGCGCCGCCGCCTCGCACGCCAGCACGCGCGTGCCCTCGCCCGCCACCGCGTCCGCGCACCACGCGCCGGCCGCCAGCCGCGCGCCCGCCCCGCGCAGCTCCAGCGCGCCGTCCTCCAGGAACTTGGCGCCGCTCAGCTCGCCCGCCACCGCGTAGCGCGAGCCCTCCGCGCACGCCGGCCATCCGGAGAACACCGCTTTGCCGTTCGACAACTCGCGCAGCTCCCGCAGAGCCTCGTCGGATCCCGTTTCGTTTTCCTCGCAACGAGAACCGTTAAACACTCGTCCCTCGGCACAACACTTGGCGGGGCCGCGGCCGCCCGCGTCCTCCGCGCACACCAGCGCGGCCGTCGCGTCCGCACAGTATCGGTCGGTCGGCAACGCTAGCGCGACACCACGCATCCACAAAGATCCATTGTTCGCGAGCAACGCGTAAGACGCGGCATGCTCGCGCAGCACTCGCAGTTCATCACAAGCTGGCAAGTGGTCGTACGCGAGCCGCCAGTGCGCGGGCAGGCGGCCGCTGTCGAGGAACTGTCCGCGGGCCGGCGCGTACACGCGGGGCGCCCAGGCCGGCTGCGCGGGCGCCGGGCGGCAGGCGGCGCGCACGGCGGCGGCGCGCAGCAGGTCGGCCGCCAGCGCGGCGGGCGGCAGCGCGGCGGCCGCCGGGCAGCAGCGCGGCACGTCCACCGCCGCCGGCCGCGCGCCGCCCGCCGCCGCCCAGCACCAGCAGAACAGAACCAACGCCGCTCTAAACATCGCAGATCTCACCGACCTCGGACGCACTTAAAACACAGCATCATAGACCGACGCGACGATTGAAAACTTTCTAAACCACTAGTAGTATATTCCTTGTAATGAACAACTTCACTGGCGGACCGTAAAAATGAAACATATTATTTCGACGAGTGTAAAAGAGCACGTGTATGGTAGCTCGCGGCGCGGTCGGCGCGACCTCTCACTGCGGGGACTTGTGCGGCACTGACGCGGCCCGCGGCCCGCTCAGCGTTCGGAACTTGAAGTGGACTAACTATCGTACCAGGGGCGTAAAAATTATCGTACATTATCGTATTTTTTAGGATAATGTCTATTATAGATAAATAAATCATATAAATTGTAATATTGATATGCATGCAAGTACTCTATAGTTTATCTTTTTTAAACCACCGCTGTCAAATCAACAGAACACTGAAACCCAAATGTTTTACACGTGATATACAGACCTGCGTACGATAATAATGAAAAAATAATGCTATTTTACATCGTACGTAGGCACAGTATATGTACGATAATTATCGAACGCTGGGCCCGCTTCGGCGAGCGACGGACGGAGCGCGGGCTCGAGCCTCGAAGAAGTAGGAGTAGAAGTAGACTAGACGCGCCGCGCGGCGTGCCGCGGTGACGCTCGTGACGGCAGCACTACAAGTGACACAAGTCAAAACAATTGTTATCGCACAGAGGAAAGTACCTACCCTACTAGTTATATTATAAAGTAAGATGTAAGATCATAGTATTTCACGATGATCGTTAATTACTTATATTTAGTGAATGCCTATCTCAATACTGTTTTAACTTTATTTTCGAGGTTTAGGCATTCTTATAATAAATCTGATTCAATGTTTAAATATCAGTCTGAAGTTTATTGTAATATTAGTTCATTAAATGTTCACAAATATTAAGCAGGCAAATACCTATTGCCTGTATACTGATATTTTTGTTCCGTGCATAATTACCTAATAATAAAAGGAAAAATATCGGTCCATTTATGGACGCCGAATGTAGACAATAGACATAGGTATTCTACCACGATGTACACAGAAACCCGAAGAGCCATTAAAAAATCATCAATCACTGCGTCTGGTACCTACCTACTAGATAGACTGCTTTATCTTGCATTTTGACTCCTCTGTGGAAAGCTAAGCTGATACAACAGAACTTTCACTGCCCGAGAGAAGATTTCAGCCATAGGATTAGGCAACTCTTTATAATCTATAGCTTATACTTATTTTAATATCCCTGAAAATTATGGTCCCTCGCAATTAAGAGACTGGACTACTCGTAAATTTTAGTCGAACTCAATTGGCTTAATTAAATCTATAAAAATAACAATAGAAGAACTAGGATTGTGATAATGACGACAACATCGACTGTCGATGGACGGCAATATATAATAATATATGGAATTATTTCTCTCTTTCGTAAACAAAACGAGATTTGGAAAATTTATTCTTATTTGTTATACCGAATTATAATTGGTTATTACTTATATTATAATAATAGTAGTCACTATATATTAAAATATACCTACACAAGTTGTGTGTAGTGTTTGTAAAAAAACCTAATATGCAGTAGTATTTTTAAGCTTGTTTATGGGCAATATTAAATCATTATCATATGAGGTGGGCCGTGGAGGTGATGACGCGACGTTGCGGGAAACCGATACAGAAATATCTAAATACCTACCATAAAACATAATGTACATAGATACAATAATAACAATCAAACATAAGTAGGTACTATCCCTAAGTCCTGCTTTCAAATAGCGAGTTTTCTTTAGTTTCATGTAATCTCCTTCTAGGAAACAACCCTGGGTGTTCCGCTTGCTTTGTTATTGCGGGTACTCGTACCTGCTCGCCTTAGTTGTCTTTTCAAATTCATATCTACGAGTACAATAAGACTTAGTGATTCATCGGACAAATGTGTACGTTTTAATTGTCAGAGAGAGACCTTCGCCCGCAGCTCTTTACTGTTATCTTTAAAATACATATTATATAGGATTTGCTGATCGTTACATTCCTTGGGAGTAATGGAATTAAAATAAATAGGTAATGTACGCAAACGCAAAACTGCGCATAAAAAAATTAAAGTGAAAAATATCAAAAAAGTATTGGCCACATTAGCATTTATTGCTTAATTCTGTACTTATTTCGTTAATTCAAATCATAACCCACATAAAATATATAAAATTTTAGATCGTTATGTTTAAAAAGGCAGTGGTAGCCCAGTAGCTCTTGGATAATCGAGTGATGCGGGTTCAAATCAGGGTCTCGCACCTCCGATATTTTCATGTATGAATAATTTCTAACATGATAACCACTTGTCTTACGTTAAAGGTAAACATCGTGAGTAAACATGCCTGTTTTGAAACCTAGTAAGTTTCCGAAAGACAATATGAAGTCCGCAAACCCGCACTAGACCAACCTAGAGTGGTTGACTATGGCCTGATGCCCCTCAAATTGTAACCCATGCTTAGCAGTGAGACGTTTAAAAAGGCTGAATAAAAATAAATGGATAAAAACGTCTGAAGAAAATCAAATTTTTATAAACCCATACATATAACATGAAGTAGCTAAAGAAACAAAATCTCTTCGATAGTTTGTAAATATATACAAGTATCGCCATCTGTCGTACTCGCGTGTACACTAATAAGTAGCAAGCTCCGCGGCCCTCCGACCGCGGGTAAACTTTTAGTGCTGCGCCGCGCCATCTGTCCGCGCAGTGCTGTGCCATGTACATAGATGGCGTCTCGCTACAATTTGAACGGTGTAGGCCAAAACTAAAGAGTACTTTGATAAATGTATAAATATCTAATTATGCATTAACCTCGTGTCGCGTTATCGCATATTTACTCGTAAATCATAATTTCAACAGTTTTCTATTATTAATTTTTTATCACTATTGTTTTGGAAAATACGAACGATACCCTGCCGGGGCCAGCTGGAGCTGCCTCACCGTCACCTCACGACGCGACGTAAATATTTTACTAATAAATTTGTAGGCATATTTAAACAATATAACTCAGTGCCTTTTCTTCTTAATTACTTAACTTTAAACTAAACTGCGTAGAATGTTGGTCGTTTTATATTATTGAATAATATATTATGCCACTACATTGCCTGGTTCAGAGTTCAATTCCCAGCATTATGAATAACTAGAATTAGATAAAGCGCGAGCGAAGCTGCGTGTTTCGTTTGTTTTATATACTAAAGTTTTCCTCGAGAACCAATCTATCCCTTGGTGAAAACAGCATGAAAATCGGTGCAGTAGTTTTTGAGTTTATCACCGAGCGTGTCACCCATCAGACGTTTTATTCACGGAATTGATTATCTATAGGGTAAACATACCGGTTATCGACCGTTTAAGCGGCTTGTTGACTTCGGAGTTGATTTTTATCATAATGTTGTACTCCAAGATTTTTCAAAAAAATATCATTTCATCCTAAAATAGTCTAGTTTCATTAAACCTAGCGCCTATAGATGTATCAGTGATACATAATTTAATAAAAATATATATTCGTAAAAATAGCAAATATACCGGTTATCGGCCTTTTCACTCAGTTATCGTCCACTAGTGCACTGGTTATCGGCCACCTATTTTACGGTAGAAAAACGACTCTTGTGTAATAGCCTGTAAGGTTTATAATAGTATGATAATAATACAATTAATAAATTCACAAAAGCTGTCTATTTTTACTCTCTTTTATGACTTAAAAATAAAATTAAGTAACGGTAATAAGGTCAAGATCACAAGAACTACATTTAACACGGGATTGAGTTTCTTCTACTTTTTTTTTAATTCTCTTCTTTGATGGTTGGTGGTGGTGAAATAGTTGTTCTTTTCTCTTTAGCTCTTTCGAGCTTTCTTTTCTCAATTTAGTTTTCTTTGTCCTCTTTCGCTATATCTCTTTTTTCATAGTATTGTTGCCAAGCTAAAGATTTGTGATAATTGAATGTCACTAAATGATATTGAGATGTCGATAAGAGATATATAAGGAAAACTCTGGAATCTTAATAGAGCTGTGCGAAATGTGAAAATTTCGCCCTAGCGTTTTCGTACGCTTGTTAGAAGGACTTTTAAATTCAAAGGAAAGTTTAGGGGTTGAAGCGGCACGGCTCTTAATTTTTTTTTTCTTTTTTTTACTGATAGATGCCATCTGATAAAAAAACAAGCACAATTCTAACACCAAGCACAGCAACCAAAATGTATCCATTATCATTAAAACATATAAGCTTATTTACAAGCTTGAATAAGTTCGCCTTTACAAAATAAAAACAGATATATCCCAAGGGAACTATATATTTTTCCGGGATAAAAATTAGCATGTGCTATTCCAGAGTATACTCTATCTCTGTACCAAATTTTGTGCTTGAGTAACAAACATTCAAACATACATCTTAACTTTCACCTTTATAATATTAGTAAGATTATAAGAGAGTTTTCAAACGGTCGGGGACAGGTTTTGTTTTTACTGGTCATCGGCCGTTAAATATTCGCTATTTTGGAAGGCCATATCTTTGAAAATATAAGGTATACAGGCGGTCGTAATCTAGTTGTAAATTCACAAAACTCTAGCTGTTCACAAATATAGTGCAATGTATGTTGGTGAATTTAAGGTTTCCGCAATAAAGGCAAAGAAAAACGACGCGAATAAACCGGTTTTGCGACCACCCGGTCGGAAAGTAGATTTTGAAATTAATCGTTAACGTATTGTCCGACCACCAAAAATATCATAAATTATAAAAATTTTGATGAGTTTAGGCACTTGAATATTGAAATTAAATAAGCCTAATACACACAAACCAAATCAATGACCAATAAAGTAAAAGTAACACTTAAAAACTTACCTTTGAAAATCAATCCACCTACTATTTTTTTCGCTAAATTTTACACGCGTTCATACACCAAATTTTGAAAGAGCGACTGAGTGCTCAATGTGAAAACTTCGAGGTCATGCCGTTAAAATATAAACTGTGAAGTTCGCCCGGATAGAATGGCGCGAAATTAGAAAAGATCGGTCTATAACACTGTCTATTATTTAAAATAACATGCGAAGTGGTCGAAAAGGGGTAGTGGTCGGTAAACCGGTATGTTTACCCTATTCACCTTCTCTGTGGTTTTATTCACAGAGAAGATTAATATAAATAATATATAGCTATTGCGTGGTTTTATTTGATGCGCATAATCAATAAATTACTTGACTGATATTTAATTATTATTTATATATTTTCTAGTAGTCTAGTCTAGTTTGTAAAGTAGGTCTGTAACAATACTTATTAACATCACAGTGTGAATCGAACTTGCGACCTTCAACAGGCGAGCTGCGAGTAGACTAGTAACTGTTATGGTAATTAGGATTCGTGACTGACGCATGTCGACTCGTAGGTATGTGTTATCTATATAAGTACGTAAAGGTTAAAAATTAGTAACAGTTTTAGGCGCTTAATAATTACAATTTACAAGGGAACAAGTAAACATGAGTCGCAGCCGGATAAAAATAATATAACCGAGAGTATGAAAGCATAAGGCATTCACTTTAAATGGCACGCTTTACGATCCCGTGTAAGAGAGATAAGGAAAGTGGGTCAGTTTGGCTTAAACCCGGAAAACGTTTTTGTCGATGAATTGACTCCGTCTGAAAATATAAATCTGGCAGTAGTCGTGTTCTCCTTTGCTTCAATTTTGTCAACTATTGAAAGTTGTAGAGATTGTCTGGAGATCTATTGGAAAGGATTTCATTTTAAACGCAAAACTGCAATTCGAATTCTTTACCCATATCACAGACTATATTTTTTTTAAATGCTTGATGCTTTGATAGTTTTGCTGCTGCAATTGTAACTATATTGGAAACTGATTCAATTTGATTTATGATTCTTGACGATTCAAATGCTATACAACAATCATAGTCAAGCGAGTGTAAAGGTTCTCCCAGTAGGCTGAGGTAATAGCCCGACGATTGTATTTCGTAAGTAAGAGCATGAGACATCGGGCAAGTGCACTACTTGTAAGTCATATACATTCTTATGACGGAGCCTTTCATAGTAGGATTATATAATGTATGTAACATTACATCCATTTCACTATCGAATGGTCTCTTAGTATAATAAAGCTATTCAAGACAATTATTGGGGGCAGTTATTGCGAGCTATAATGTGACGTCATCATAGTGTTGATAAATATACGTTGTGTGAAATTCGTGGCCGACAATGCACGTTGCTCAATGTTTATGATACTCTAGTACTCGTACCTACTCCTGATATTTTATGACTTCATAACATAAATTTTATTATTTTTTCGATTTCACTCCAACATTGCATTTCTTAACTATTTAATGATGGTTACTTTTTCACAGATTTCGTCTATTTTGTAAATTGGCACGTCTGTTTTTAAGAGAATTGAATTATTTTCTATCGAACCTCTTTTTCGAGGTTTTAGTTATTTTTTCCTATTTTTATTTAAATTTGTAAGTTTATATTTTAGTAAGTATAGGTAAGCCTTTCCATAGCGGCAACGAAGTATAATAAAAAGCGTTCAGACTCATCCTCGTAATTTATATATTTGGATATTTACAGTGGGACATAAATAAAGATATTTCGAGAAACATTGTGTTAGGGCGGCTGCGGCGCTGCGCCAGCCTCGCCGGGGGCGGCGGGCGCTCGGGCGGGCGGCGGCGGGGGCGGGGGAGGCTCGGGGTCGGCGGCGTAGCGCGGCGGGTTGGCCCACGGGTCGTAGCCCAGCACCGACAGCATGGGCGCCAGCTCGGCCATGTCGGCGCGCACGTCGGCCGGGATCTGCCCCACCCACTTGTCCAGCGCGTCCAGGTTGACCGGCCGCACCACCTGGTCCGACGACCGCTCCACGCTGCGGCACAACACCTCATTCATATCTCAATTGAAACAGACGTACGACCACGTCACTTTTAACTTTGTAGGCATATGAGTAAAAATGCCTGCCTTTAGTTTAGTTATATGGCCTGTACTTGCTACACGAAGAGAAAAATCTGTATAATTAATGCAGAAATAATACTAAAATTAACAATGTAAATGTATATATTGTACAATGTTGATGGTCAGTTGTGTCGTCGATTAAACGTGGGATCTACGATAGAAAAATTTCTTAATCTTCTATTAGAACGCGTTAATTAGTGGAAGGTCACCAGGGGCGGATCTTGAATTTGTGGGGCCCTGGGCTGATACTGCTTAGGGGCCCTACCTAATTACTCAACCAATTGCCATTTTGTCAAAAATCTGTTTTCTGTAGTGATGTAGGTATATATAATATATGTTATGTACAGGACAATATATTTTATTTATTTATTAAAACATTATTTATTTATTAAAACATTATTTACCTATTGCAAAATAAATTGACAGGTTATGAATGGTTATGTTATATTAATTATAAAGCATTCTTTCTGCATTTTTATGCTGCAAATTCTTTTATTTGGTCATCGCAATGTAAGTCCTTTGTTAAATCGCAATTTATGGAAAGAACTATATATTTGTACTGTATTTGTTTTCTATATACGACATCCTGGAGAAAGAGCGGTCCGCTTCACAGCTAGTGATCGGCATCGTTAAAAAAATTTTTAAGATGGTATAGCAGTTTGGGAAAACCTCAACAAGTTTCTTTTCATAAATTAGCCAAAAAATTTCACTGCAAGAGTGTAAGACTCTGTCTTAGACTGCAGTAAGGAAGATTTTAACTGAATGCACTCATTCACTCAATGTTCGTCTACGTCATTTGGATAATCTATATAAATAAAATGATAGAGGTCTGCAGTTGTGCGCGCATCACGGAAAAACTACTGGATAGATTTCAATGAAACTTTCTAAGTTTTATTTCTTAGACACTTATTGAAAAAAATGATTGCAATATCTTCATTTAATAAAAAGTTATTAAAATTTTCATAATGCCATCATAATTACTTTTTAAAGCTCTGGCAGCATCATAGTGACAAGACCATCTGGTCTAGCTTAAACTTTTTACCGTAAATTTTAATTTGGTTGTAACTACTTCATATTATTTTAACAAATATTATAAAATAATATAATAATAGTTATTATAGTAGCTAAAAATAAGTTAATAATATTGCCATATTTATAATATAATTAAAAATTTTAAAATTTTAAATGTTTAGAATTAAAATGTATAATTTTCTAAGGTACTTTGATGCCATTTTGAATTTTTGTAAATTGTGGGTAGGCACTGTCTGTAACAAGTATTATAACCCGCTGAAAAGTAAAAAATTTACGGTAAAATACCTTAGTCTCTCGCGTGACCATGATTGCTGTAAAGCATTCGAAACGTCGGGATCCAAAAATCCAAATAAATCCGCGACAAAATCCGAAAAGGTAATTTCATTTATAAAGTCATGTTTTATAATTCTTTTTACTTACCTACTGGCTACTGCCTACTAAAAGCAGGAAGTCTACTTATGCAGAATACTTTCAATTTTAGTAAATTAAAAGAAAGCTCCGGTCCTTATAACTTTTAAGTTATCTATCACTTATATAAACTAAACACATTTCTAACAATAACAAAGTCAATTCGTTAATATAGTCGACGCAAAGTGCGGAAAAATAACAAAATTGCGTCGAGCGATAAGCGGAGGGAAGTCCCCAGTAATAGACAATACACATTTTGGCGCAAAGCTCTCTGCCCAACCATCTGGTAGCAGAGCTTTTTGGTCCCTTGCCAAAGCGGTTGAGACGAACTTCTGTCGGCCTTCACTGCCACCGCTGGGAAAATCTGACGGATCCCTGGCTCATACGGCAAAGGAGAAGGCGTCTTTACTTGCCTCGCTTTTTGCCCAAAATTCATATCTAGACTCTGGCAATGCTACTCCACCACATCTACCTCACTGCGGGATCTCAATGCCCGAAATCTCCATAACTAATAAGGAGGTAAAGAGAATATTGTGTCGTCTAGATGTGAATAAAGCCAGTGGTCCTGATGGTATACCAGCGATAGTGCTCAAAACATGTGCTCCCGAGTTGTCTCCGATACTGACACGTCTGTAACGCCTTTCTCTTAAGACTGGCATAGTGCCTAAATCCTGGGAGCTTGCTAATGTGCAACCTGTGCCCAAGAAAGGTAGCCGTGCTGACCCTGCCAATTATCGTCCAATTTCAATCACCTCCATACTCTGCAAGATTATGGAGCGTGTATTGAACACTCGTCTTATGGCATACCTAGAACAGAACGATCTCCTCAGTGATCGACAATATGGGTTTCGCTGGAATCGGTCGACTGGGGACCTTCTAGTGTATGCCAACCACACCATTGGCGAAGCTCTTGAGCGAAGTGGGGAGGCGATTGCAGTCTCCCTCGATGTCTCAAAGGCCTTTGACAGGGTTTGGCACGCTAGCCTTATAAGCAAGCTTTCAGCCTATGGCATATCTCCTGGCCTGATCGGCTGGATAAAAGACTTCCTGAGCGACCGATCACTCAGAGTTGTGGTTGAAGGCTGTTCATCAGAACCCTTAAAAACCAACTCTGGAGTTCCTCAGGGATCTGTTCTCTCTGCAACCTTGTTCCTGCTGCATATTAACGATCTGCTTATACCCGGTATCTATGGGTACGCAGACGACAGCACTGTTGTAGAGAGATACCTGCCAAATCCTCGAGCCAGTAGAGATCAAATTCAGTCCGAAAGAGAGGCCATGGTAGAACGTTTGAATCTCACACTCAAGGCAGTCTCCACTTGGGGCGATGCCAATCTTGTGAGTTTCAACGCCACCAAAACACAGGCGTGTCTGTTCACCACAAAAAGGAGTCCTTTTACCTTGACTCCTACTTTCCGAGATGTGCCTCTAGAATACACTGATCGTCTGCAGTTGTTGGGAATGGACATTAGCCCCAACATGAACTACGGGCGGTTCATCGCGTCTAAGGCTAATGTAGCAGCGAGAAAAGTTGGCATCCTCGCAAAGGTCCGACAGTATTTCACGCCGGGACAGCTTCTTAATCTATACAAAGCTCAAGTCCGGTCGTGCGTGGAATACTGTAGTCACATATGGGCTGGTGCTGCGAAATGCCATCTGTCAGCCTTGGACTCGATTGATAGGCGTGCGCTGAGACTTATTGGTGACCCTACCCTGGTAAAAGCCAACTTACAAAGCCTCGATCACCGACGTAGGGTTGCCAGCCTTTGTGTATTCTATAGGTTGCATTTCGGAGAGTGTGCGCAGGAATTACACGACTTAATTCCCCCATCCCCTTTCCATCATCGGACGACTCGACGAACGGCTGGTCTCCATTCTTATGTCGTGGACATTCCACCCGTCCGGACGAAGCGTTTTGCTTCGTCATTTATTAAACGTGCGGCTAAGGATTGGAACAACCTGCCCACGTCAGTATTTCCGTCCGATTACAATATGGGTGTCTTCAAGGTAAGAGTGAATAGGTGGCTACTGAATTAGTGCGACTTACCATCTCCGACTGCGTTACCACTTACCATCAGGTGGAACGCAGTCAAGCACTAATTCAGAATAAAAAAAAAAAAACTGAATACACCGACCGAAAACAAGCGACGGGGAATTCCCCGTTCCGTTATATAGATATGCACACAGGTTGATTGATCGCAGAGTTGCCAACCTTATGATCGGTTTTTTTTTAATTCTAGATAATTTTTATTATTGACAATATGGTCTATTGTTTTCAGTTCGGCTGGGGGCCCTCTGTATCCACGGGGCCCTGGGCTGCAGCCCAAACAGCCTTTAAGTAGATCCGCCCCTGAAGGTCACATTTAATTGTCTTAACACTTGATTAGATTGTAATCGACGCGAGCGCGATGGTGCGGTCGGCACCAGCCGCAGATAAGATAGGTCAATTCTCAATATAAACAATTAAGCACGGCACAAACAGTGTGCGTGTACTGTATGAGTGTGTTGAAGCGGTGCATACTTAGAGAGCGCGACTCCGTTGGGCTGGTTGATGTAGCGCTCGTGGTGCAGCACGGCGTCGTCCCAGCGCAGGTCCAGGAAGTCCAGCACGCGGCGCAGCGTGCGCGCCGGCGCCAGCACCAGCGCCTCGTAGCGCACCAGCAGGCAGCGCGCCGGCCCCAGCGACTTGCACTGCTGGTACATCAGCTCCACCGCGTGGTTCCACTTGCTCAGGCATTGCCGGTAGCTCGTCAGGTCGAACCCCGTTATCGTCACCTGCACACACACACGCACGTTTATCGCCGCCCACTGCGCCTCGGGTAGTAGCTCCCGGCTATGGATGTAGGTCACGTACCTTGCGCGTGATGATGGAGTGCACCGTGGCTCGCCCGTCGCGCACCATGAATACGAACTTAGCGTTCGGAAAGAGTTCGAGCACGTAGGTGCCCATCTTGAGAACCAGGGGGTCCTTGTTGCAGAGGCGCGGCGCGGGCTCGCCGTGCCGCACTATGACCTCGAGGCAGAAGGCCGCGATGGCGTTGTCCAGCACCGCCTTGGACACGCCGGCCTGCTCCAGGCGCATGCTCTCCTTCTGCGAGCGCACCCAGTGCTGGCGCATCTGCAGGATGCGCGGCACCACGCGCGTCTCCTGCCCGCAGCGCACGTCGGGGTGCGCGTCCAGCATGGCGCGCATCAGCGTGGTGCCCGAGCGCGGCACGCCGCCGATGAAGATGAGCGGCAGCTCGCGGCCCTCCACCGCCGCACCCCCCGCCCTGCCGCCCGCCCCCGCCCCGCCGCGCCCCGCGCCGCCGCCCGCCCCCCGCCACGCCCACAGCAGCAGCGCGGCTACGGCCAGCGCCGCCGCCAGCCGCGCGCGCGCCCCCCGCACCATGCGCGCACTGCACCTAAGTTTCCTATGACAAAACATATTTACTAGAAGTAGTTTAGTAGTGGTCGAGTAGTCTATAGTCGATTGAAAAGGCTGTATTTCACTTGAACACTTTCTAAACAAGTCAACTACTAAATCCCTATCAATTTTCAGGCTTTATTTGACACTCGGGACTCACCCTTGTTACACTCTGGTTTATCACTAAGTACATTTTAACAGCTAGTATAGTAGATGTACAATAATATGCAAACAAAGATATACACATAATTATTTTAAAATTACAAATATATCTTATATGAAAATTTTCATTAAATCAGATATGATGATAGCTTGTTATGCCAAAAACTTAAATAAAATATCTCATCTTTGAGAAATCTGTATTTACTTTTATTTAGTGCTAGTTGTAAATATTTTATTTTTGTACTACACACTAGAATTGCATCATCAATATGCATGTCTACAATGTTGCCTATGCATGAAACAATTTGTTTTGTTTCTTTACACTACAACAAACATTATACCTAATATAAATAAAACAGTCACAAGTTTCACCTGTCATATCTACAAAATAATGAGTTATAAACAACATGTAATTAAATTACTACCACAAAAACCACTGAGATAGAAAACATCATATTGAAATACCCATTATCTATACTTACTGATATTATAAACCTGAAGAGTTTGTTTGGTTGACCACGCTAATCTCAAGAAATTTTAAATTTGTTTGATGTTGAATAGTCAAGGGAGGCTATAGGATATATTAAATCAACTACGGTCAATAGGAGCAGAGCATCAATGAAAAATGTTGCAAAAATAAGTTTTTTTTTGATTAGAGACGTGGGAAAGGCTATAATATGTATATGAAGACCAAATATTTTGCTTTAAGACAGATTTTAATGAACTTTGATTAATAACAGTTGGTTATCTGAATCAATATACAGGATACTTTTTACAGCAGTATAATTTTCTTATATCATTTTTGAGATATGACCAAACATGCAAGTTAGTTACTCAATAATATGAGACATTGGCTTAATTTATAAAATTATAACAATGTATGTATTATAATTAAATACCTAAAGGAATGGTTATATGTCTTAGTCTAGTTCTTATGTGGCTGATATTCTAATACTATTTTTATTAATAATAGTTAGTTAACATTTAAAAATTAAAATTAAATAGCTTATTATGAATGTTTTCTTTGAGAATAGTAGATAATATGAATAATAATGTTTTAAGCACACCATATCTAATTTAAAGTAGAAAATTGTAAATTTAACATCAATAATTATAATACAAAGGTATTTTTATCAATATAAATCATCTCAGAATTTAGATTATAAGTAATAATGTTCATTAAAACTTACAAATGCCTTAGCCTTTTAGGGCTAGGCTAAGAGAACCTGTAGAAAACAATTCTTAATGTAGTTCATAATAAAATATTTGTAATCAGGAGTATATAGAAATCAATAAAGAGATTGAAAAAAGTAATTATGAATACCTAGCCACTGTTTTATTTCATTTTGTACCTGATATACACCAAGCTAGCTATTTAGAAAATTAAAAAAAAACGTTAATTTTTAAATATAAATTTCACATTTTTTAGGAATATACAACAACCTTACTTACCTACATTAAAATTTACTATTGAAATCATACACCACTGCCTTCCTTTGCCAACACATCTCTTTACCAAAAAAAAATAGTATCTATGTGTGTCTACTGTTTGAGAAACTTATAAATCTTGGTATTGTGTTCTGCCTTTTCAAGAAACAATTACATACTATATTTAGTATAATATTTAAAAGAAATACTAACACAATTATTGTTAAATAATAAACAACGCCTTTGAATTATATCAATGATTAAATATTCTAAAATCCAACTATATTTTTTAGATTGAAGCTTGTGTATGCAGGCACTATGCAGTGCACCTAGCCAGCTTTTAACAGATGTCAGATGTCATTTGTCAATATCAGTCAATATGATCCTTGAAAACAACTGTCAAAAACCACGGTCTAGAAAGAAGGTCTAGCATGTAGAGTAGTCGGCTTATCGTTACAATAGTTTCTATTTACGGCCGTGGCGTGACGATAGACTGGGGTGCTGTACAACTAAAATAGAATATTATTCTGTCTCTTTTTTATCCCACTTAATGCAAGCTTACTCTACCCGCATCACATTACTTGAATTTATTTTGTATTTCATAAATACAATTTAATTGTCACTTAATCGGTCAGTAACACGTCCAGTCGATAGCAACGCTGTACAGCGGCGTTAACGCGAAGCTTGAAAGTTGTCACACAAACCGTACAAATCTCTTACTACTGAAATTGAGCTTGTTGCTAGACCTGTTTTACTCGACCGTCTCAAAAACAGATAGATACGATGAGATATTTATAAGAACAAATAAAACATTATTTTTATTATAACTCTTCTTTTTTTATGATACCTTGTTTATTTTATTCACAGCATAAAATATCTTTATAATAAAATTTCTTTTAAATATTGTAAAAACTTTTCATTCATAAAATATATTTTTTATGTAGATTTACAGCCTCTGAATATTATTACTATACAATAAAAGCACTATTATTATTATTTATATTTTGGGATTGGTGCCGGGGTCGGCCCTTGCTACGTCGACCAGTGTTGGTCCATTGTAGCTCCCTTAAGATGAGTTTAGAGTTCTCCGCTTAGTCCTGTTGCTTCCAGGAACTTCCAGATTTTCTGAGCGGAGAGCTTCTGTATCTCTCCCGGTTGCATGATATGCTGCCCTAGAAAGATACTTCTGCGGTGCATGAGTGGTCCGCACGAGCAGAGGATGTGCATTGCAGTTTCCTCTGACTCATGGCATAGTCTGCACATTGCACAAGCACTAATTGAAAGCCTATTCTATGAGTCAGAGGAAACATCCTCTGACTCGTGCGGACCACAGCCACTCATGCACAACCCGAAGAGACACAAAAGCTTTCCGCTCAGAAAATGTGGAAGGTCCTGGAGTCAACAGGACTAGGCGGAGAACCCTTAAGTCACTCTAAAGGGAACTACAATGGATCTATACTGGTCGACGTAGCTAGGGCCGACCTCGTCACCACACCCAACTAACAGTAAAAATATTTTTTTATTGTAAATATTTTTATAAATTCACCTAATAATTATTTTAATTAAACAGATAAAGAATTTGAATTTAACAGGTTACAGCCTACAGGTAACATTATCAGTTTTATTTTGGAATTAGGTTTATTCTAATTTTTATATAGTGGTAACATTCTTTGTGAACGGGACAAAACAATTTTCTGAAAATATTGAAATATAGTGAGATTTCAAAGTATTTTTTTATAAATTAACTTATAATCTGTTTCAAGAAATATAGGAAAAGTGTAATATGTGATTATGCATTTGTGAAACCTTGTGCTTTACGAGATTAGTGACGATTAAAAATCGCATCTCGCGAACATCTATCGCTTGTTCAATATGGCCGACGCCGGACTGCGTTTGTCACTGAGAAATGTTTATAGCGGCGTATACAGGGTTTACAGAAGTTTTCACAATTGGGATGAATCGACTGCTCTAACTGATTTGAGCTATTTTTAAAATAATTATTATAACCCCTATGTAAGACTGAAATTATAAATATAATTGTAAATTATCAAAACAAGGGATTGGCGTCCGAAATAAAAGTGCAAGTGTTGTGAAATTTTATCGAGTTGTTTTAATTTAAATTGAAATTATTAAAAAAAATAACCAATTCTTTCTGCCTCGCTATGTTAAAATATGAGTGTACAAGATGAATCTATCTCGCCTTTCGGAGCATCATCAACATTACCACTCATGGTATGTTTTTTTTTATTAATTAACATTTTTGCCGCTTAATAATATTAACAAGTAATATATTTTGAATACACATTAAACTAAATGATGGAAAAAATATATTGCCCTTTTATTTAGGTAGTTGACATATTATTTTTCTGTAAACAAAAGTATTACTGTTTATTAATTTTGTGTTTACAAATTTTTTAGGAATAAAATAATCTTATTTTATTCCTAAATAAGTAACTTTTATATTATTTTACTAAAGGTTCTTGTGCCTGATAATGAGACAACTAAGAGTTATTCCTAAATTTGATTTATAAATATTGTTTTTTTTATAAAATAAGAAATATGCTCCAATACTTCAAATGAGAAAATATTATACCAAAGTAAAACTTGCTACATTCTTTGATCTTTTTTTCTTCAGTACTTGTATAAAGTCTTTGTATAGGTATGTCATATTGAATATTATTATTTATTTATTCCATACAGAAAAACAAACATTAAGTAAATTGAATAATTTAATAAAAAAAGCAATTTTAATTCTGAAAAGCCTGTTAGCTTTTCTTCAAGCACCGGTTTCTTTGAGTATCTTATTATTTGTATTCAGGGACTACCCTTAGCCCTGTCCAGTATGGGCCCACACTTTTTGGACTACATATTGCGATCTCATTGCATATCTCATCTTTGCTATTCCTAGGGACTATTGTTTTTTATTATATATATTGTTTATTATTTATTCTAGGGATTATTGTTTCATCTTTGTTATGGGATATGTGTAAGCCAAAATGTCTTCATTTTATTGTTTTATCTTATATGCAAGCTTAGAATTCACCTTTTGCTTATTTCACATGGACACTGCATAGTGTAAGCTCAATTTAATTTGAAAGAAGAATTTGATAGAGTACATGAAATGCATATATTAGTTTCTTATATGTACACCAAAATTCATATTTTACATTAATACTTTCATCATCATCAATATTGCTGATGTTAATTATGTATTTCATTTCTTTTGTCATGTTTTTCTCTTGAAATTAGAAGTTATTTTTTTGCCAAGTAAGAACTACCCTAGCTCATAACTATATCACCTCATACTATTATTTGAATCAGAATTTATTTAGAATTAATTTGTATTTTAAATTTTATACAGGCATTTTTAAGCACTGATATAAGACCTCTTAAACTAAAATGTTTATGGTCAAGCCTTTGCTCATCTATACTTCTATACTTATACTTATATGTAAAGTTTGTTTATTTGTTAAGTTGTAAGAGGTAATCTCGGGATCTACTGAACCGATTTTAAAAATTCTTTCACCAATAGAAAGCCACATTATTGCTGAGTGTCATAGGTTATATAAAAAACCGAAAAATATAAAAAAAATTACGTGGTAGTCCGTTTTGCAAAGTGAATTGAAGAAAAAACGGTCGAATGAAAGTGTTTCTTACGAACGCTGCCTTAACTATGAAAGATATATTTTTGAGTTCTAGAGAAAAGATGTGGAGCTTAAAAATGCCTACAAAAAAGTCAACGACAGCATATGTCTAACTTTTATATTTAAGTGACAAAAAGAAGTAGTTTTTTTAATATTAGTATAGATAATTTAATTTTTAATATTAATAAAATAATTTAAATTATTTAAACACTCTGTACTAAAAAAGGATTATTAACATTATGCCCAACAAAGTGGGCACGGGTCAGCTAGTGCTAAATACTTTGCTTAATGCTTATTATAGTTCATTAATTATTAAAATTGACCATATAAATCTTAAAATGTTTTAATACTGACATTATTAAACATATAAACTATAAAATATTGTTCACCAGAAGTTATTAATGTATTCTCTATCAATCTGACTTATGATGATGACTGATTTTGGAGTAAACAGTACTATCCGTGATATAAAGATTCCAGTGTCACAATGTTAGCTTGTGATTCAATTCTGAATTGTTGCTTGTTATGTTAGTCCAAAAAAGTTAATAAGTGATTATATTATATTCATATAATCCTCATCAGGAAAACAACTTTCATGATATGATTTTCCATTTCCCACGAATTTCCCATGTGAACCCATGGTGGAGTCACAGATTTATGAATAATATAGGACTCAGGAGGGACTTGTGAATATGCAATGAATGTAAAAATTGTGGGTAGTTTGGTTATATTACATTGTAGTTCTTGTTGTATGAGGAAGTCTGAAACTATAAGACAAACAAAAATCTGTTCTTAGGCATCATGTCATTCATTAAAGTGACAAGAAAAACTGCATTCATACAATAAAAAAAAACTTATACCAAACTCTGGAATTGAACCCTGATGTTTCAAAAATAAAACTGACATTGTTTCTATATTTTAGATATCGATTCTGTAGGCCTTAAGCTCTAATGAACATGATCTAAAATGAATAAAATGCATTGTTTTAATATCATTTAATTTATTTTAGTAGGTGTTCGAAATGACTTCTATTTTTTTAATACAAAATTCAACTCACAGTCTTGGATAAACTGGTGTGAGCCCGAGCACATTGTGGTCACAAGACTGTGAAGGTGTTAAATTTGATAATTTAATTCCCATAATTACTATATTACACTATTAGAGGACTAACGGCCTGTCCGCACTGAGAAATTTCGCCGCGCGAATAAAATTCGAGCGATTTATTTTCCGATATATAAATCGACTCTTTTCGACCCTTACCGCAACGGAATGCGTTCAATTTGCATCAAATCACTTTTTTTTTCCGCGCGAATTTTAATTTCGCAGTGCGGACAGGCCGTAATTTAAATGAGTTTGTTCACTAGGGTGTGGAACGTGGAAGTAGTTGTAGCGGTGGGGGCGGTGGTGGCAGCATTGGGGATGAAACACTCAACGGCATGGGGACGCCGGAACATATCGACGAGCCACCTCGGAAGCGGACAAAACTCATCGGAAATGATGAGGTGTCCGCACTCAGGAAGCGCGTCCTCGAGTACAAGCAGTTGAGACTGAAGAATCTCCGAGACAGGTGAGATCAGATCTGTAACTTGTCTGTATTTGCCGTACCGCGTCGTGGACGCGTCGCCGCTCTAGCGCCGCGCTCGGTTACAGGTTCACGGAGCAACTGAGCGAGCTGTACTTCCTTCAGGCGGGTGGCAACATGATGGACTACATGGCGTGGCGGAAGAGGCCGCCCGCGCCGCAGCTGGTGGCGTTCCTCGAGGCGCGCCGGCCGCCGCCCGCCGCGCCCCCGCCGCCGGAGCCGCCGCCCGCCCCCGCGCCCGCCGTCGCCCCCGCGCCCGCCCCCGCCCCCGCGCGCACGCCGCCGCCGCCGCCGGTGGTGATGGCCGCCGCGCCCTGCGCCGCGGTGGCGCCTGCTCCCGCCACCACTCCCGCAGACGAAATGGTGGAGAAAGCCAAGCAGGAAGCGTACGTAGCGGCCCGCGTGGCGGAGCTGGCGCGCGCGGGGCTGTGGACGGAGAGGCGGCTGCCGCGGGTGATGGAGCCTCCGCGACCGAAAACACACTGGGATTATCTTTTGGAAGAAATGGCGTGGCTTGCTCAAGATTTTGCATATGAACGAAAATGGAAAAAACAAGCGGCAAAAAAGGTATGTTAATAAAATTAGTTTAAGAGCTTTTGAAGATGTTTATTTCTATTATTAATAATAAAAGATTGAAGACTGTGTTGTATGATTGTTTATTTCTTTGTGCTTACAAATAATAGGAATTACTAATAGTCAAACTCTACAGAGGAAGCTTAAACTCATCATTACAGAATGTTCTTAGAATTAAACTCTGACGCAACAATTACTAAATAAACGTAATTATAATTATAATATCGTAATAAGATTTTATATTATATTTATAACTAAGAAAAATATGATAATTAATTTTGTACTTATAGTGTGCTCGTGCAGTTCAAAAATATTTCCAAGACAAAGCTGCCGCCGCTCAGAAAGCAGAAAAAGCTCAAGAGTTACAATTGAAGAAAATTGCCGCATTTGCGGCAAAGGAAATACGAATGTTTTGGACCAATGTAGAAAAGGTAAGGTTATGGATTGGCCTTTTCTTTGTGAATATTAAATTAGTACATTTCAATTTAAAATGATTATTGATTTTTTATAGCTAGTCGAATGGAAAAGAGTGCAGCGAGTGGAGCGCGCGCGCAAGGAAGCTCTGGACGAGCAGCTGAGCTACATCGTGGACCGCACGGAGCGCTACTCGCGCCAGCTCGCCGCCAACCTGACCGCGCCGCCCGCCCCCGCCCCCGCCCTCACCGCGCCGCCCTCCGACGACGAGTTCACGCCGCGCGGCGACTCCGACGACGACGAGGAGACAATCGCGGCCGCCGAGCGCGAGGCCGCGCGCGACGCCGCCGACCCGCGCGACGAGATCGAGGCGCTGCGCCGCGAGTCGCACCTCGACCTCGGCGACCTGCTGCCGCCCGGCTACCTGCCCGCGCACTCGCCGCCGCCCTCCGACTACGGGCCCGACGACGACTCCGCCGACGACGAGGACACCATCGCGGAACAGGAACGGAACGAGCGCCCCGAAGACGACGCCGCCGAGCTGGCTGCGCTCAAGGATGAAGCGGATTTAGACATCGACGAGCTGGTCAGTCGGTACGCTGGCGCCACGCCGCCGCCCGCCGACGACGACGACGCCTCGTCGGCTACTGAATTAGATTCCGACGACGACGAGGCTGAAAATGACAGAGACGACGACGCAGACTCCGACAGTGGGTCGTCGTCGGCCTCCGAGCAGCTCGAGGCGCTGATGGACGCGGGCGAGACGGCCGAGGCGATGCTGGGGGAGAGCGGGGAGGGCGCGGGCGAGCAGCGCGTGGAGGCGGCGGCGTCGCTGGCGGCGTCGCTGCAGCCGACGGGCACCACGCTGTCGGAGACGGCGGTGGGCACGCCGGTGCCGCGCCTGCTGCGCCACGCGCTGCGCGAGTACCAGCACGTGGGCCTGCACTGGCTGGCCACCATGCACGCGCGCCGCCTCAACGGCATCCTCGCCGACGAGATGGGGCTGGGCAAGACCATCCAGACCATCGCGTTGCTGGCGCACCTGGCGCTCGAGCGCCGCGACTGGGGGCCGCACCTCGTCGTCGCGCCCACCTCCGTCGTGCTCAACTGGGAGATGGAGTTCAAGAAGTGGTGTCCCGCCTTCAAGATCCTCACCTACTACGGCACGATAAAGGAGCGGAAATTGAAACGAGTGGGATGGACGAAAGCGAACTCTTTTCATGTGTGCATAACGTCGTATAAACTTGTAGTGCAAGATCATCAAAGTTTCCGGAGAAAAAAGTGGAAATATCTCATTCTCGATGAGGCTCAGAACATTAAGAATTTTAAATCGCAAAGGTGGCAGATGTTACTGAATTTTCAGACAGAAAGGTAAACAATTTAGGCAATGCATGCACCGGGTGTGTCGTGTGTGTCGTACGTGTGGCAGTGACGTGAGTGTGTGTTGTGTTTTGTTGCAGGCGGCTGCTGCTGACGGGCACGCCGCTGCAGAACAGCCTGCTGGAGCTGTGGTCGCTGATGCACTTCCTGATGCCGGACGTGTTCGCGTCGCACGCGGAGTTCCGCGAGTGGTTCGCGCCGGTGGCGGGCATGGCGGAGGGCGCGCACCGCTACAGCGACGCGCTGGTGCGGCGCCTGCACGAGGTGCTGCGCCCCTTCCTGCTGCGCCGCCTCAAGGCCGACGTGGAGCGCCAGATGCCGCGCAAGTACGAGCACGTGCTCATGTGCCGCCTCTCCAAGCGGCAGCGCTTCCTCTACGACGACTTCATGTCGCGCGCCAAGTCAGTATTCCTACTCTTTGTTACAGTACCCGACGATATATAACACATCGACCAAGCTATGGGCAAATTTCGGTTTCGTATGGCTTAGGTGCGGAATTTGCGGATAGTATGAGAATTAGTTAGTAAAAAACAAAACGATGTTATCTCAATTACAGAGTTAATTGCATATAAAATTCACTCGTTGTCTTATATATAGCGGTAACTATGACGATAAAATCTAAAGAACAAATCTCAGATATTGAGGTTTGCCTCGTCACATTAACAGAGGTAATTCAGTGCCCAAGTGATGGGACCTCAACATGAGTTAAACAAGTTTCAGTGTATATAAATGCGAAAAACACTCACTCATCATGATTCACGAAATCTTAAAAACCGCTAGAAAACGAAAGAAATTCTAAAAAATAGTTAAAATTTAGTAGATGTACATAGAAAAAAACATTAATAGTTTATAATAAGAAAATACAATAAATGCTTTACAGCTTCTTTCTAATAGATATCGAACTGTTAGATTTTCGTGCCAAAGATATAACGCACTACGGAGCCGAAATTAGCCATATTTATCGCCTGGTATTGTAACATTTCTTACTTATAATAACATTTCTTACTTATAGTAAAATTAATTACGTATTATTAATTTGTTCTCTGATGTGGATAATTCTCAATTTGATAATTTTTAAATAAAATTTTCCTGTATCATTTTTTTTTTGCATAATTATATTTACGATCTTTAAACCACAATTTTTAAAACAACAACTAACATAAATGAATACATTATTCTTAAATCCAGAACAAAAGAGAGTCTCTCGTCGGGGAACTTGCTCAGCGTCATCAACGTGCTGATGCAGCTCCGAAAAGTGTGCAACCATCCCGACCTGTTCGAGCCGCGGCCGGTGTGCTCGCCGCTGCAGCTGCCCGCGCTGCCCTGCCGCGTGCCCGCGCTCGCGCTCGCGCCCGCCCTCGCGCGCCGCGCCGCCCTCGCCGCGCGCCTCGGCGGCGACCTCGCCTCGCTCGAGGCCGCCGGCGCCGGCGCCTTCGCCGCGCACCGCGCGCGCCACCTCGCGCCGCCGCGCCGCCTCGTGGAGGAGCTGCCCGCCGCGCCGCCGCGCGCGCCGCGCCCGCCGCCCGCGCGCCTGCGCCTGCACCTGCGCCTCGTGCCGCGCGCGCCGCCCGCGCCCGCCGCGCCGCCCGCCGCCGCGCCCGCCCCCGCGCCCGCGCCCGCCGCCGCGCCCGCGCCCGCCCCCGCGCCCGGCGCGCGCGCCCGCCTGGCCGCGCAGCGCCGCGCCTGCCTGCGCCGGCTGGCGGCGGTCAACGAGCGCCGCTGCTGGCGCCTGCCGCTGTACGGCGCGGACCTGCGCGCGGCGGTGGACGCGGGCCCGCCGGTGCTGCCCGCGCGGGACATCGCCGTTGTCCTCGAAGAACTGCACGATACTATCGATAGGTCGGTCATATTATATTACTAGCAGTACCCGCGGCTTCGCCCGCGTTATTTTTGAGTTAACAATTAACTGCCTTCCTACCAAATTAAAGTTCGTTGTATAAAAATGAAGACTTTCATACAAACTTGCTATGGCCCTAAGACCTCCTGGACTCGACCCGTCGCAAAATAAATGCTAAATTTTAAGTTTGAGCACAATAATGAACGACTTTTATACAAAATAATGAAAGCACTCAGATCACCTTAATTCGACCCTGTCGCAAAGTTTAAAACACAAAAAATAAAGGTCTTACTTCTACACACATTAACTACTTTCCTGCCAAATAGTTGGTACGAAAAAATGAACAAATTTCATACAAACTTGCGAGAGCTCTTAGAACCTTCTTAATCCGGCCGCGTATTGCCATTGTGTATATCAGTACAGACACCCATAGTCTGTACTCGATCACTTTGTGCTCTTAAAAATAACAAATACTCTAAAGCAAACCACGTAGGACTACAGACTAGTCTGTATAAGTATACGGTTTGTTCGCATATGTCTAAAGCAAAATGTGACCGTGTATTGTAGGGTATGTGAGGTCATAAGACTTTAATTAGGTATATGTTGCAGTGTACTACGTAACAATATTGAACATAACTATGTTGTACGTGTTTATATTCTCTGAGGGAAGCTTCGTGCGACCCCCTCCATAGAAAAGGATACAACATTTTTCTTCTTCTAAAGATTTTCCGATCTCTATGCTATTTAAGTATGTTTATCAACATAATTAATAACTTGGTTTAAACGTTTTATTCTCTATATAAAACGTATAAGCCTAGGTATTTATTATGAAAATAACATTCTTAAATACAATAGAATTCTTAAATATAAATATATAATAATATTTTATATTAATCTTTATTAAAAGGGGAGCAATAAAACAAAGACCTAATTATTGCGTTTCTTTATAGCAAAAGAAAACAACATTTAAGTCTTTATTTCCTTGAAATTATTAAGAAATTAATAACTTAAATATCCTTCAACAGTAAATTACAATTCTTGACATTTTTATATAAAAATCTTTTATAATATTATTTTATGCCAACTTTGACATCCGTTATTATCTAAAACATAATATACAAACTTTTTATTAAAGAAATACATTTCTTTACATCTCCCCCCTTCAGAGAGTAAACAAGTGCAAATAATAATGTATGCAATTTGTTTATTAATTACTAACTACTGGCGTTAACTTTGTAATGTGGTAGAGGTTCGATTCCGCTTTCTTGTGTCCGACATCAACCTCATAGATTGAATTAGATATCTTCTTCAGAACTTTGTATGGTCCAATTCTCAATTCCTCCATTTTCTTCCGATTAAGTCGATTTCCGTTTTTTACATAGACTCTGTCTCCCACTTCCAAATTATATTCTTTCCTATGCTGGTCAAATATTTTTTTGTTATAATTATGAGATTTTATAGTGTTGTCAAACGCTAATTTCCTATCTCTCTTGAGATCCTCATTTGTACATCTTGATTTCAATTCAAATGGAAGAATATTGACATCTTCGCCTTCTAAAAGTTATTTTGGAGCAAACTTCGTGACTGTGTGTTCTGTTTCGTTATACTTTTCTACACATTTCTGTGCAATAGTAGTCCACGCGGTTTTTTTATTACCTTCAATTTATTTTACATCTTATTTTATTGACTAAAGTCTAATTTAGCCTTTCATTAAGCCCATTTGAAAATGGTGCGTCAACAGCAGTAAAAACCATTTTTATATTTTCTTTTTTAAGAAATTCCTTAAATTCTTTGGAATTTATCCCAGGATATTGATCCGTCAATACCATGCCAATATTGTAACTTTGTGTAACTTTTTTTATTAGTTTTATGAAATCACTGGAATTTTGATATTTTGATGTAGAAATATACGCGTATCTTGTGAAGTGATCAACCAGTAGATGTAAATATTTCTTTGTTGATCGCGATCCGCCAAATCCTCCAATGGTATCGATAGATATAATTTCGAATGGGTGTGTTGCTGGACCTAACTGTGACATTAAACCATATTTTGTCTTTCTTCTTGATTTGTTTTTTATACAAATTTCACATTCATCACAAATTTGTTTAATGTTTGTGATTATATTCTTTGCTGTGTAGAATGGTGTTATTTTATTTATCATCTGGGTTCTCCCAATGTGACAGTAAGTATTGTCGACATCCTTTATTAAAGTTTTGCTAAGTTCTTCGGATAGTAAGATTTTTTTCCTTTTCCTCTTTCTCGTGTAGTAAATTTCATTCTCCAATATAAGTTTTCCATTATGTAGATCTAGATTTGTGTGTTGGTCTTTTTTTATATCTTCGAGTTTAATTAAATTTACTACTTTTAAAATATCGTCAGTGTTTTCACAAGGTTCTAGAACTGGATTCCTGCTTAAACAGTCTGCCTCTTGGTTCGTTTTTCCTGGGTTATATTTTATAATAAAATTATATTGGGATAAGTAATAGGTTAAATCGCCTAGTTCCTCATCAGTTCTAGCCTTTATATTCATATTTTCTAAAGGTTTATGGTCAGAGTAAACTGTAAATTCCTTTCCCATGAGCCAGTGCTGCCAATATTTCACAGCTTCTGTTATTGCCAGACATTCTAAGTATATTGCTTTCTTCTTTTTTTGAGTTTCACTCAATTTTTTTGAAAAATAAGCAACTGGTTTATTGTATCCATTTTCATCTTCTTGTTTCAACACCGCTCCTTTAATACTAGCATCTGTGTAAATGTTTATTGGTCGTTCAGGGTTAAAGATATTTAGAAATGGTTTCGAATATAGTAATGCTTTTATTTTATCAAATGATTCCTGACATTCTGGAGACCATATGAATTTCACATCTTTTCGTAGTAAATTGTGTAGTGGGTCCAGGATGATTGCACTGTGTGGTATAAATTTATGATGGAAATTTATTTTTCCTAAGAACTGACGTACATTTTTCTTGTTTCTGGAACCGGAAAATTTTTGACAGCAGTTAAATAATCTTTCAGAGGTCTGACTGAATTGTTTTCTATAGTGTGACCTAAATATTTGGCGTAATTATTTGCAAAAGTACATTTCGAAAATTTTTGTCTAAAGCCTTCTGTTTGTATTGCCTCCAGTAGTCTTGATAGATGTATTATATGTTCTTTAAAAGTTTTAGAAAAAATTAAAATATCGTCTATAAAATTTACTGCAAAACTAGATAGTTCATATTTTCTTATGATGTTGCTCAATATTCTTTGAAAAATGGCTGGAGCAGTTTTTAAGCCAAAGGGAAGACACGTCCATTGAAAATGGCCGTCTTGTGTAACAAAGGCAGTTTTGTATCTATCTTGAACTTGAACGTAGAGAAATATTTACAGTTTACAGTTTTTACCATTAAATCTTCGATCAAAGGAAAAGGTTGGGCTTGAGGGGTGACAATTTTGTTTAATTCTCTGAAATCTATACATAATCTTGTTCTTTTTCCATCTTCTTTTTAATATGCTAGAGTTACTGGAGCACCGAAAGGACTATAAGATTCTTCAATCAAATTCTTCTGTAATAGTTTTGATATTTGATTTTCTATTTCTTTTCTATCTTCAAAAGTGCACCTATACGGACATTTGTAACAGTATTTATCCACCATTAAGTCAATATGAGCTTCATAGTCTCGTACAGTACCAATGTCATATTTATCCTTAGCGAAGACTGGTTTGTACTTTTCTATCAGTGCTTCAATTTCTGACTTTTGACACAAATCTAGATGGTTTACTAAAATTTCAAATCGATCTGAATTTATATATTCATTGAAATTTATTTCACATTTATTTATGTTTTTATTTTCCTGTTCTAATACCTCAGAGTCACCTTCTTTATTTTTGTCACCTAGTACATCAGGACTATCAGAAGTCGTTCTGGTCGGCAATCGTGTCGGACGCGCTAACGGTCAACCGCTAAGTTTTTTCCAAATACCTACGTTTGCGCCAACAATGGCACCTAAGAAGTGTTCTTGCTGTAATAAAAATATAACACCAAAATCTCCAGGTCTAGAATGCAGCAGGTGCAGTAAGTCTGTTCATGCAACAACTATCTGTTCCAAACTAACCAGCAAACCACTAGCTGCCCTACGGAACTCTGAGGGACTCGAATGGAGCTGTGAAAACTGCCTTAATAACCTTTCTAGGCGCTCATCTATCTTTGTTCCAAATGAAGATAGCTCTGATGATGAAGACTGCATCTCTGGTATCAATCAAAGCAAATTAATTGAAAATATCACACGCGAGATGCAAAAGATAATAAGAACAGAGTTAAGTGAACTAACAAAGGCCATGGACCATATGAGTGGACAAATAGCTGATTTAGAGAACATTGTTAAAAAGCAAGATACTACGATAAAAAATCTTTTAAATAAAAATACGGAGTTAATTAATAAGAACAAAAATCTGGAGCTTCGCGTATTAGCTGTTGAACAACGTGTTAATGAATGGGAGCAAAAAATGCTGTCATGCACAATGGAAGTAGCTGGAATCCCGGAAACTCCTACCATAAACCTCAATCAAATAGTATCAAAAATCGCAGATAATCTGAACGTCAACATTGAGGACGTTGTGAGTACGCGCCGAATGCCAAAGCCCAAAGACAGGCCACAGCCGGGACATATACTGGTTGAAGTCAAATCTAATGATGTGCGTAATCGGTGGGTGAACGCTGCGAAAATTAACGAACTGACGGTAGGAAATATCCTTACACCGCCACTACTCAATGAACAAAAAAGTCGTGTATATATACGTGAAGCTTTGACACATCACACCAAGACCCTACTATATAATGCTCAACAAAAACTCAAGCCGTCATATAAGTTCGTGTGGTGCAAGTCGGGAGTTATATATGTGAAGAAGAACGAAGACAAGAGTCGTCCCCACATAGTGCGTTCCATGTCTGATATTGATACATTAATCACTAAACAACAAAAAGTTTAAAAAATAAATGAATAGGTAATATTAACTGCTGTGATACATCTTATACATTATTTTTATTAAAATGACTAGTGATATAGTTGATGATTACTTGCATACACAAGAAATATTTGATTGCCCTTCAGTTAACTCTTTTATAAAGAAAATACCATTTAATAAACAAAATATTGATTTGTTCTGTATTCACGTGAATATCCGATCAATAATTAAAAACTTCAATAAACTTCTTATTATGATAGAATCCTCGAAGATTCCTATAGAAGTCATAGTTCTTACAGAGGTGAACATTAGTGATAATATTAGTGGTATATATAACATACCGGGTTATAGAATGCACACTAAGTTACGTTCCAAACAAAAAGGAGGCGGGATAATAATTTACGTCAAGAATTATCTCAAGTTCACTCCCGTAATCACAAAAACAATGCACTTTGAGACGATCCAAGGTACACTCAAAACCGCGAACCAAAACACCATAACTTTGTGTGCAATCTATAGACCTCCATCTTCTAGCAAAACTGGATTTATTTCCGAACTCTCGCAGTTGATTAATAAATATGTAATAAATGATTCAATCATACTCGGAGACGCCAACATAGACCTTAAGGCAAATGATACTATAAAGAATAAATATATCGACATGCTCTCTGGGCACGGATTCATGTCTGGAATAACAGATTACACTCGAATAGAATTAAGACTAAATAAAATATCTAAATCATGCATTGATCACGTGTTTACGCGACTGACGAATATGAACCCGTGCACAGCGGCGGTCGATACGGTACTGGCAGATCATCGCATTGTATTGATAGTGTGCGAGGGAATTCGCTCGGCGCGCATACAGGATGATATTAAAACTTCTAAAATTAAATGTTTTCATAGAAAAATTCTAAGTGAGGAGTTAAATAGCATAGACTGGGCAAAGACAACAGATATGTCGTGTCCATATAAAATATATAAATTTATTAAATCAGCTTTTGAATCTGCGTACTATAAATCGTTAAAAAATAAAAACCAACATACAGAAAAGAATATCAAGCAACCTTGGGTTAAAACATTTATGTTAAAACTAGCCGACCAGAGAGATAACTTATACAATAAGATGAAAAAAGATCCCACAAATAATATACTTCGATTAAAATATATAACGGTACGTAATAAATTACATAAAATTTTGGAAAATAGCAAAAATAATTATTATCAAAATAAAATTAATGAAAACAAAAAAAATCCCCGTCTTCTATGGAAAATAATTAATAAAATAAGTGGTAGGGTTACGAAATCAATTGACGACACAATTCTAAAAGCTTTCGATATAAATAACCAAAATTACACTGAGATTGTTAACAAATTCGCCTCAGCATTTAAGGATGCTGTTAAAAATATATTACCAACGTGTTCAACCAAGCTCCTAAATAAGAACGATTACAGTAAATCGGTCGATGTAACTTTTTTTTTAAAACGAGCAGAGCCAAAAAATATTGAAAAAATTATAAAAAACCTTAAAAATAAAAAAGCACCCGGTAACGATGGAATCAAAGTAATAGACATTAAATTAGTTGCCAAAAAAATATCAGTAAGTATCGCCCAATTAATTAATACTAGCATTCAATCAGGATTTTACCCAAATGACCTTAAACAAAGCTGTGTCCGCCCTGTTCACAAAAAGGGTAAACAAGACGACATTAGTAATTATCGTCCTATCTCCCTCTTACCCGCTCTTGATAAAATAATCGAAAAATACTTCAGCCAACAAATTTATACCTTTTACGGCGATCACAAAATAATTAGTAAAAATCAATACGGTTTCCAGCCAAAGAAAAGTACCACGTCACTTTTATCTAGATTTGCGGATGAAGTAAATGGATATCTACATAGAAGAAAACACGTTTTAGCTCTTTTTATAGACTTTTCTAGGGCATTTGACACCCTTAACCATAGCACCATAATTGAAAAGCTTAGTAATACAGGCATTAGAGGCCCCGTTTTAAAATGGTGCAAAGAATACTTAAGAAACAGGTCCTATTTCGTAAAAATAGGCGATGTCACAAGTGATGTTATATCTGTTTCTGAAGGCACAGCGCAAGGATCGGTGCTTGGTCCTTTGCACTTCATAGCGTACGTTAATGACATGAATAATATATTTAAATTTTGCTCATCGTATCAGTACGCTGATGACACCTGCCTCTTAATAGCAGATTCAAACGTAAACAAAGCACTGGAAAAAATACAGCAAGATTTTGATTTGCTAAATAAGTGGTGTCATGACAACGGGCTTGTACTGAACGCATCCAAGACAAAACTAGTTCACATACGCTCACCGCACACCAAGACGTTCTGTGAAACAAATAATCGACTAATAGCCCATAATCATAAATGTCTTCATCTAAATATCAAGCAATGCAAGTGCCCAGTCATAGAAACTGTTGATAAGCATACTTATCTTGGATTGGTGGTGGACTGTTATTTTAACTGGAAACCTCATATAAGTACTGTATGTGACAAACTCAGAGCCTTCTTGGCTAATATAGTTATAATTAAGAAGAGAACTCCATTTAAAATTTTACTTATGCTTTATAATGCTTTAGCTGAGTCAATCATAAGCTACGGTATCACGACTTATGGTAGAACGTTTAAAACCTATCTTAACACTATAAAAAATTTGCAAGTTAGAATTTTAAAAAAAATCGTTACTCTAAAAATAAAAGAACAATATAAAAATGATGACAATAAACTTTTTAAACATTGCAACGTGTTACCGGTAGAATACAAATTTCAATATAACGTACTAAAAGAAAACTTTTTCAATATGGACATACAGCACAAAATTCAACATAAAATTAATACACGACAAATAACAAAACAAAAACTTATAACAACTTCCGCAACAAATAACGTATATGGTGAAAGGACCACGGAATATTTGACTCCTCGCTTGTTAAATGCACTGGATGTGGCTCTTAAGAACAGAATCACCATAAAAAATTTAAGAAATGAGTTGAAGTCATTTTATCTGAACATCCTGTAACTGTTTGTAACAAACCGGTCTAGCGTGTCGATCGCCTTCCCCGCGTACGCATTTACACCGATGTAAAAGATTTCTAACTTACTTAAGTTTGTAGAATTACCCTCTAATTATTTGTTAATTCTTTGTGTTTTTGTTAACTAATTTCCTAAATGAACTGTATTGAAATAACACTCCGGACAAATCCCTGCGATTTTTGGAGTGTAATATTGTAAATTTTGATGTAACATGAGTTTAAATAAAAATAAAAAAAAAAAAAAAAAAAAAAAAGGAATATTGACATTTATATTGTTTTGAATTGTTACATTGTATGACCTTCAATTCTTCATTTTGCATTAATTTGAATTTTTTTATACAATCCAAACCAATTAGAAAGTCGTAATTAAAATTTTCATTATCTACTACAAAAATATCCATAATTCTTTCAATATCTTTTATTTTTATTTTTAGTGTTACCATACCTTTAGTTTTCTTCTCACCATTAATAGTTTTTAAAGTTACCATTTGTATATTCCTTGGATTTTTTTCCGGCCGTATCTTCAATAATTTTGCATTAATTAATGAGACATTATAACCTGAATCATAAATTCCAGAAACTTTTAAAATGTCATTTAATATTAACTTTACTTCTATTAATGGTGGTACCTCTAGTTTTTTGGATTATTCTCATTAAGTTCAATTTCCAATTCTGAGTTGTTTACGGTTTTCACAACTGCGTTTTGTATTTTCCCTTTAAACCAGCAATTTTCCTCAGTGTGGTAACGTTTCCCTTTTTTCTCGTTAACACAAATTTGGCATGGTTTTTTTTCTTCAATTTTTTTGGATTTAGTATCAGTGATACCTTTCTTGTCATATTTATACTTCCCAACAAGGTGTTCCAATCTTCCTATTTCGTTATATAGATCTTCCGTTTGTTTTAAAGTTTGTCTATTAATTTTATCAGCTACATAATTAGGTAAGCCAAATGCTATGAGATCTATAAGTGTCCCAGTATTAATTGATTTTCTTACTTCCAATAATAATTTTTCTTTTTTTAGAGCATATTCAAGTAATGTACCTGCTTGATATTTAAAGGCAAGAGCATATCTAATGGGAGACCATCCTTTATTTGCAAATGTCTCACAAAAGTTTTTTTCCCATATGTTCCATTCTGATTCCACTGTGTGTTTCATTAGCATGCAGTTGTACCAATCAACACTGGAGTTTTCCAAAAAGTGTTTCAAAATTTCAATTCTTTTTTTATCTTCCTCAATTTTAAAACGTTTACATTCTGTATTAAAATCCTTTATCCACTGGAAAGCGTTTGAGTTTCTACCAGTGAATTTCTCTATCATAAAATTCTTAGCAATTTTGCCTAAATTTTGAGTTTCCGATTTTATTTGTTTTTCTTCAAGTAATTTCTCTAATAGTTTTTCTAATGTTTGATTTGAGCCATTAGATATAGATTCAGCATTAGTATTTTTTTCTAAAATCTCTTCTAAATAAATATCATTAAATTGTAAGCTATTCTCTTCATCTAAATATATTTTCGAAATTTCATCTGTCATGGTTATCCATATTTTTCTGGTTTGAAATCTTTTATTCAATGATTTTCTTACCTTGCTGGTATAGCAAAAATTTGTCCATCAGTTGTAGCTAACGATGTTATGCACAGCATGTTTGATTTTCCATCGCCTGATGATTTTACAGTTAAGTCAAATCTTAATTTTTCCATTAGTCTTGAAATACTTGCAGAAAATGTTGTTTTATAATAATATTTTATATTACTCTTTATTAAAAGGGGAGCAATAAAACAAAGACCTAATTATTGCGTTTCTTTATAGCAAAAGAAAACAACATTTAAGTCTTTATTTCCTTGAAATTATTAAGAAATTAATGTTGCGTTTTAGGGTTCGAACGATTTGGAGAGAAAAACCTGCTGACTCTTTCAGAGACTTTATTTACTAGCACTAGGTCCGACACAAAGCACTATGTACAAACACTAAGCACTAGGTACACTCACTAAGCACTATCGATGTCCGAGGTCGTAGCCAATGTCGTAGATTTCCGCTGGTATCACTCTTGATCACTAGTCTTCACTTCGAAGTCGCTTCGTTGATCGCTCAAACTGAACTCGCTCGGCCACCCGCGGCCTATTTATACCGGCCGAGTCTAGTCCCAGACCATTCTGGAACATTCGCGCGTGTACTCGATTTTCGAGTTTATTCCTCTATATAGCTCCTCTAGCGCCATCTAGTATTGAGTGGAGGTTTCACGTTCTGTACAGCACACAAAGTGGTTCCTTCGCTCCACACTAGATGGCGCAAGCTCCTTTACTCGTGTATTCGTAACACTACTCCCCTCTTAGAGATGCTCGTCCCGAGCATCGTTGTTACTGCCATGGTAACGCGCCAGACGGTCTATGTGTACCACTTTGAATGTCCCTCTTGGTTGCTTTTGAATCCTATAAGTCACATCATTCATTCGGGTAACCACTTTGTATGGACCGTCCCACTTGGTCTGCAACTTTGGAGATTTCCCTTTCCGGCGGATTGGGTTATGCAGCCACACCAGTGACCCTTCCTCGAATCCTCTCGTGTTCGATTTCCGGTCGTATCTGGTTTTCATGTTCTCACTTGACTGTAACCCATTTTCCCGAACCAACGCGTGTATATAGCGCATTTTCTCCCTTAAATTGCTGACATAGTCTTGTACGGTCTCTGTTCCCTCCGGTGACCCTCCTGTCAATAGGTCTACTGGTATTCGTAGTTCTCTACCGTAATTGACATACGCCGGGGTAGCTTTTATGCTCTCATGCTCGGCGGTTCGATACGACAGAAGGAAGAGTGGTATATACTTGTCCCAATCCTTTTGTTTGTCGTCTACCAATTTCGCCAAATGCCTCTCAAGAGTCTGGTTAAATCTCTCAACCATTCCATCGGACTGTGGGTGGTACGCGGTGGTCCTCGTCTTATGCATGCCCAAAATTCTGCACACTTCCTGGAACACTTGCGATTCGAAGTTCCTGCCCTGATCAGAATGGATTTCTAGAGGCACACCAAAGCGACATATCACTTCTTCGACTAGCTTAGAAGCGACTGTTGTAGCTTCTTGGTTTGGTATGGCGAACACTTCGGGCCATTTGGTGAAGTAGTCAATGACGACCATAAAATACTTGTTTCCTGATTCCGTTACAGGAAATGGCCCGGCTACGTCAACTGCGATTCGTTCCCATGGTGCACCGACGTTATACAGCTGCAGCTTCCCACGGCTCCTGGTCTGTGGTCCTTTTACAGCAGCGCAAGTAGTACATTTGCGACACCAATCCTGTACATCATCTCGACAATGCAACCAGTAGAATCGTTCTCGCACTTTTGTTAACGTCCTCTTGACACCTAGATGACCTCCTGATACGCCATCATGTACTTCACGGAGAACATCTGGTACTCTCGATCTTGGGACAATTATCTGAAGGTGGAACTCTCTGCCGTTAGTCTTCTCCCATTTCCGGTAGAGTATTCCGTTTTGAAGTATCAGACTGTCCCATTGCGCCCAGTACGACTTTGTGACAGCGCCAGTGGGTGCAACCTCACTCCAGATTGGTTTTACTTCACCCCGTTTCTTCCATGTGATGATGTGCCCAATGTCGTCATCTGTTTCTTGAGCCTCCCTCATAGCATCATTCTCCCAGGGACCCAAAGGACTTGTTCTCGTTAGCTTTAATGTTACTTCATTAGATTCCTGCTTAACACAATGTTTGCAGTCTTCCGAACACGGCCTTCGTGAGAGTGCGTCAGCGTTCCCATGCATCTTTCCGCTGCGATGTTCCGTCTTGAAGTCATACTCCTGAAGCTGTTCAATCCAGCGAGCTACTTGACCTTCTGGGTTCTTGAATTGCAGTAACCACTTCAAGGCTGCGTGATCAGTTCGCAGTAAAAACTGTCTGCCAATGAGATATTTGTTGAAATGTTGTAGCGTCTTTACAACAGCCAAGAGTTCTCTCCTTGTTACACAGTAGTTTCTCTCTGGCTTGGATAAAGATTTGCTGAAATATGCAATTACAACTTCTCTTTCACCCTGTTTTTGCGATAACACCCCTCCAATGGCCGTGTTACTTGCATCTGTGTCGACTATAAACTGACCTTCAGTTTGTGGATAGCCCAGGATTGGTGTTTCACACAGATGTTTCTTCAGTTTCTGAAAAGAATCTTCACAAGTCCCATCCCAACTAAATTGTCGTTTATCTTCGGTCAGCCGATGTAACGGCTTGGCTATCTCTGAGAATCCCTTAACAAAACGCCTGTAGTATGAGCATAGGCCGAGAAATGCCCGCACTTCGGTTTTGTCCTTAGGGGTAGGCCATTTTTGAACTGCTTCCAGTTTCTCCGGGTCTGTCTGGATTCCATCACTGGAGATAACGTGGCCGAGATAATTGACCTTGTTCCTGAATAAATGACACTTTTTCGGGTTCAACTTTAATTTAGCTCCCTCTATTTTTGCGAAAACTCGCTCCAAGTTTTGCAAATGGTCCTCGAAGTCACGGCCGATAATGATGACGTCATCTAAGTAGACTAAGCAAGCCTCTCCAACTAAGCCTGCTAGTACACACTCCATGAGACGCTCGAATGTGGCAGGTGCGTTGCACAATCCGAAGGGCATGACGTTAAATTGCCATAAACCTTTACCGGTCGAGAAAGCTGTCTTCTCCTTGTCTTCTGGATAAATTTCCACCTGCCAGTATCCAGATTTCAGGTCTAGGGTCGAAAACCATTTCATGCCACTCAAGGTATCCAAAGTGTCGTCGATTCGAGGTAACGGATAACTGTCCTTCTTAGAGACATCATTGAGACGCCTATAGTCCACACAAAATCTCGTGCTACCATCTTTCTTCTTCACTAATACAACAGGTGAGCACCACGGACTTGCAGACGGTTCAATAATCTTATTCCTTCTCATGTCCTCCAAAAGGCCTTCAACTTCTTTTTCCTTAGCAATTGGTATCCGTCTTGCTCGTTGACGAATTGGTCTCTCGCTTCCGGTATCTATCCTGTGCTGAACCACCGACGTTCTTCCAAGGTCCCCATCGTGACTGGAGAAGATATTCGCGTAGCGCTGTAAAAACTTCTTAGCTTTCATGCCCTGCGAATACGTTAGGTTCCTCTTGCAGTCATCGAGCAGCTCAGTCACTATTCCGTAGTTGTTGCTGTTTACTGAGTCTGTGCCTGTTATCGAACTACACTTTTTCATCCAGACAACTTCCTCGCACTTTCCAATGACGTCACCTTTGTTCAAGCAGATATCGCGATCACCAAGATTAACAACCTTGACCACAGCGTTACTGCTTCCACTAACAAGGGTTCTCGCCGTCATCAGTTTTTGCGCCGATGTCTTGGTAGGTGTGTCTTCTATCAACACGCATCTGTTTGCCTTTTGCTTTGCAGCTGGCGGCAGTTTCACCAGCACCTGAGCTTCCGCTCGTCCAGGTATAATGACTTTCTTTATACATGCGACTTTCCCGCAGGCACCTCCGAGAATGAAGATTTCTTCATCACCACACCTGAAAACTCCGTCAGCGACGTTAATTCTGCAGTTGTGTTTCTTCATAAAATCCAAACCCAAGATGCAATCATCCATAATCTCAGCTACGATAACGTCATGGGAGTATGAGGACCCCCCTACATCCATCGTAACTGACATTTCTCCCAGGACGGGTATTGGCTGACCGGAGGCCGTAAGAAGCCGACAGTTAATCCTCCTCTTGTGTCCCCTTGCTGCTTTTACCAGATTTGGGTTCACTATTGTTCTAGAGGCTCCTGTGTCTAGAGTCATTTTGCAATCCGTCCCGTTAATAGTCCCCTGAATCGCAAGACTATTCTCGCTGCATGCCTGGGAGATAACGGTTATCGGGGCTTCCTTCGCGTCAGCCAGTACTCGCCCCATAGTCCTGGCTTTTATTCGTTTCCCTGATCCCGGGCAGAGGACGAAGCTCCTTGCTTCTTCAGCTCCTCTATTTGATCCTCGATCCTTTTCATCCTTGCCAGATGGGTCTCCTTCTGCGGGCAGTTGAGCTGAAGATGCCCCCTCTCGCCGCACTTGTAGCACATGACTCCATAACTTCTCTTCGTAGGAGCCTTAACCTGCTTGGCTTCCTCAGAGACCTCGCGGATCTTATGAGTCTGCCGTACGTCATGGCGAACAGCCTCGACCTCTAAAGCATGCGCCAATGCTTCCTTTAGCGAGGTATGGTGACGAAGCCTCACTGCAGCTCTGACCTCCAGGTCTTTGATTCCGTCGACAAATGCTTGAACAATGTTCGTGTCTACCATCTTGGTGTCGGCTCCTGGGTGTGCCTTCCTGACGAGTTTTTCAATTTCCAGCGCCCATTGTTGAAGTCCTTCTCCTGAGCGTTGGACTCTGTCACGCAGTTGGGCACGGAACACGTGTTCCAGGTGTCGCTCCCCGTATCTGGATTCAAGTGCCTCCATCAGGTCTTGGAACCCATTTCCTGTGCGTGGCAGTGCTTCCAAGACAGACAAGGCTTGCCCTCTGAGCGCAACAGTGAGAGCGGTCAGACATTGTTCTTCCGTCCATCCATTGGCAGTGGCAACAGTCTGGAATTGCTGACGATAAGCGTTCCACGAAGTAGTGCCGTCGTATGGCGGCACTTTTACTCTTGGTCCTTGCGCCCCTCCGGTAGTTCCACTAGACATCGCAACTCCCGTGGTTTCAAGGCGCACTACTTTCTTTTGTAGTTCAGCGAGACCGGTTTTCACATTTTCGACATCCAATCCTAACCCGGTAACTCGTTCTTCCACTTCGTCGACATCTTTTCGAAGCTTACCCACCGTGTCACTAACATCTTTTATAGCCAAAAGCGCTTTTTGTTGGAGGTCTTTTTGTTGCTCTTGTGATTCTTGCAAAGCCTTTTGTGATTCTTGCAAAGCCTTTTGTGATTCTTTCATTACCTCTTGTGATTCTTTCATTGCCTTCATTAATTCAAATAAACTTCCTAATTGAAGTGCCACTTGAGGGTCTGTAGAAGCTACGGTGCCGCTGATGGGCGTGGCCTGTCCGGTGGGCGTGGCAAGGTGGGTGTAGCAAGTGGGCGGGGCCTGAGTCAAAGTGGGCGGAGCCTGAGCCAAAGTGGGCGGGGCCTGGTAGGCGGGGCCTGAGGGGCGTGGCCAGTGGGCGGGGCCTGGTAGGCGTGGCAGTCGCAGCTCGTTGTGTCCTCGTCCTGACTCCCTCCTTGGGGTTCTCTCTCGGAGTCAATGGCATCTCCAAATCCCACTTCCGACACCAGTTGTTGCGTGTTAGGGTTCGAACGATTTGGAGAGAAAAACCTGCTGACTCTTTCAGAGACTTTATTTACTAGCACTAGGTCCGACACAAAGCACTATGTACAAACACTAAGCACTAGGTACACTCACTAAGCACTATCGATGTCCGAGGTCGTAGCCAATGTCGTAGATTTCCGCTGGTATCACTCTTGATCACTAGTCTTCACTTCGAAGTCGCTTCGTTGATCACTCAAACTGAACTCGCTCGGCCACCCGCGGCCTATTTATACCGGCCGAGTCTAGTCCCAGACCATTCTGGAACATTCGCGCGTGTACTCGATTTTCGAGTTTATTCCTCTATATAGCTCCTCTAGCGCCATCTAGTATTGAGTGGAGGTTTCACGTTCTGTACAGCACACAAAGTGGTTCCTTCGCTCCACACTAGATGGCGCAAGCTCCTTTACTCGTGTATTCGTAACATTAATAACTTAAATATCCTTCAACAGTAAATTACAATTCTTGACATTTTTATATAAAAATCTTTTATAATATTATTTTATGCCAACTTTGACATCCGTTATTATCTAAAACATAATATACAAACTTTTTATTAAAGAAATACATTTCTTTACAAATATTTAGAAGTAGAAAAACGTTTCCTTCTTTTGTATCGAGGGCTTTTGCTATCGAGGGAGTTTGCTCACACTGAAACATGCCATTGTTCATACCACGGCAGCTAAATTGTCTGCACTCGTATGTGTTTTGCCCTCACGGATTAGAGCAAAGTAGTGTCCGACCGAAACTGGTTTTTACGACCGAAATCGAAACCGAAAACGAATTTCGGCAACGGTCTCAGTTTCGGCCGAAACCGAAACCGAAACTGAAACTTATAAGGATCATGTTTTCAGAGAAAAATAAATAAAATGTATTATAATCAGTCAGTTTTAATTACCAATACTCGTTCAATTATAAGTGTTAATTTGTAAAAAAAAAACAATTATTATATTGGTACCTACTTAATAATTATTTAATTGAACGCGAAACTCTAAATCCTTAATATTATCACCACTAATGCACTATAGTAAATACCATGTATAATTCGCGTCATGTAAAAAGAACGCTGGCTGTCAAGGCGATTTATCGGCCAATTTGGTGGTAAGACGCGGGGCGCGGAACGTCAAGGCACGCGCCGCATGCTTTCCGGCTCGCTATTGGTTCGTCAGTTCAAAATACCATCGCGCACACAAAAGTTATTAATTACGAAATGGTTTTATATAAAAAATAGAGAAAATTATTTATGACTTATATTGTTTTTTAAAGAGAGAGTCTGATCATAATGCAGTTAATAATTTAAAAAAATATATTAAAGAAATTAATTAATTTTTTGCTAGTAGATTAAACATTCTACACTGAATCAAACATATTTTATTAATTAATAGAATTCTATTTAATAACTGTACGGGCCAATACATAATATTTGTCGCGTAAGCACTTTACGCCATATATATTTCGATTCAGTAGTAGTCGTGAGCACTCGTAGTAGCACTCGTCGCGGTAGTCGTCGTCGTACGCGCTCACGGGTCGTTCTATCAACCTATCAATCTATCAAACTATCATACTATCATTCTATCAATAAGCTTAGTTAATATACAATCAGTTTTAGCCTGGACTATCATTTACCTATCAATTATCTATCAATAATTCCTATCAATATCAATATCAACCAAAGACTGTAGGGGTTTTCGTCTCAGCCCGTACATCTTTGTGGTCCTTCGAGCAACGTGACTGTAATCTTTCGAGTGGACCTCGCGTGTGTTCATAGTGAGTTTTATTAGTGCCGTGTATCACATGTGAGGACATACGTATCAGGAGACGAATAACGTGAACCAACGACAGTTCCGGCGCTTGGATTTTATAACCATTGCCTATCACTTTGGTTGGTGGGTACAAAGGGCTCGCCAACGCAACGCAACGCAACGTGTCCAGCTTCAATCAAGTAAGATCTTTCCTTTGTCACTATCATCACTATCAGCATGGCGAGTATGGAAGATATATTAGCAAATCAACAACAACTATTTGAGGCAACTGAGCAAATTTACACTAATTTTAAAAAGGATAGCGCCGACCGAAAGACGCCTGACTACATCAGGCGGAGGTTGGATACCTTAGATAAGTACTGGCAGGAACTGCAATCAAATCATTTTCGATTAGGCGAAATCGAATACGCCAAGACACATTCTTATTTTACCAGCAATCAATTTGAGTTTATTAAACAAAGGTACGATAATATTGTATCAGCAATTTCTAACTATCAGAGTAAGGAAGAGAGGCCCGAAAAACCTATACAAAAATCAGTTAATCCATTACCTATATCTGGCCCGTCTCGTCAGTTGTCATCGCAGTCTCAGGGGACAAGCAGCAAGACTGACGAAATGATACGTAGGCAGACCAGCAATTTTAAGGCATTTGAGCACACAATATCAAATATTGAGTTACAATCGATATCAGAGAAATGGGAATTCGAGCATATATTAGCAGCAGTACAATCGCGTTGGTCCTTAATTGATACCTTACACTGGGAATTAGACAGTGAAATCGGGAATAGCAACCCAGAATACGTATCATTATTTTTTAAACACGAAAAAACTTATAATGAAATTGTAAAATCTATCAACCGGAACCTGTGGTCCGTATCACATAGGGACCAGTTGACGCCGCACGTAGAGATACCAACTTTCAGCGGTAGTTATCATCAGTGGAGTTCGTTTAAAGACTTGTTCACCGAAACAATCCATAGAAGTCCGGCACTATCTAATGCACAAAAGATGCAATTTTTAAAATCAAAGGTAAAGGGCGAAGCAGAAAGGCTTATACAACACTTGCCTATTACCTCTGATAACTATACAATCAGTTGGGATATTTTAAATAACAGGTATAACAATAAGCGATTAATATTCCGTTCGCACATCGATATATTATTAAACATCCCTGTAATACAACAAACATCATTAAATCATATTAAGCGTCTTCACGATACAACTTTAGAGACATTAAACGCTATTAAGAACTTGGGTGTTGATGTGGAATCCTGGGATCCGCTACTTGTTCACATTCTTTCTCAAAAATTGGATACAGAAACATACCATGAATACCTATCAGCCGTAAAACAACCAAGGGAGATACCTAATTTGCAAGAATTTTTGTCATTCGTAGAAAACAAATTTACTAGTTTAGAGTCAGCTCGTAAGAAACCAGAATATCATAATATGAATAAAATACATAAGACAAATAATTATACGCCGCAACAATTGAATAAATATAATAAAAGTTTTAACAAGCAAGCATTTCCGGCACATAGTAGGTTAATTTCGCAACAAGCTAATATCAAAAACAACAGTTCATGGAAATTTTTCAAGTGCGGAATATGCAAAAGCAACGAACATTCATTATTTTATTGTCGCCAATTTTTAAATATGACACCGCAACTAAAACGCCGAACTGTATCAAAACTTAATGTATGCGAAAACTGTCTTTATTCGCATAACGGCAAACCATGTATTTCTGAAAAACGATGTATGAAATGTAATGAAACACATAATACGATTTTACACGAATCGTTTGCGCAATCAGGTCAAACAAATAGTTTTAATTTAAAGTCTTCTCAGCAAATTCAAAGCAACTCGCACGTGTTGTTACAGCGCGGCATGCCTGAAGTACTTTTAGCTACAGCCGTTATTAAAGTACAGAAATATGATGGGACTTTTGTTAACATGCGAGCTCTTATAGACCAGGGATCCCAAACTTCGCTTATCACCGAAAATGCAGCTCAAATACTTGGTCAACCTAGATCAAGATGTCAGGGGGTGATATCAGGGGTAGGTATAAAGGAGAGCAACTGTAAGGGTGTCATATCTATTAAATGTGTATCGAAGAATAGCCATTTTGAATTTGAAACCGAAGTTTATATCATGAAAAGCCTTATCAAGAATTTACCCAATTATACATTTTCTAAACCATCGTGGCATTATTTAGAGAACATTACTTTAGCAGACCCCGAGTTCTACGTTAGTCGTCCGATTGATTTACTTCTAGGAGCGGATATTTATTCATTAATTTTATTAAAAGGAATTCGGAAGGCCGATAATCATATACCAATAGCACAAAATACACGTTTGGGCTGGATATTAACGGGAAACGTTAAAACTTTACAATGTAACGTAATTATCAATAACCTAGAGGAAATACAAAAATTCTGGGAAATTGAAGATATCAGTTTAGAATCAAATTTATCATTCGAAGATCAACAATGTGTGGAGTACTATAAGTCCACCACGACACGACGTGAAGATGGGAGATATCAAGTTCGTTTACCCATGATGCAAAATTTTCAAGACAAGCTAGGAGAGTCGAAAACTAAGGCTATAGCACAGTTTAAGTCTTTAGAGAAAAGATGGAACAAACATACAAACATAGCAAAACAATATAAATTATTTATGAATGAATATCGCGCGCTCGGTCATATGATACCCGCGCGCGGTAACTCGAGTCCGGAATGTTTCAACACGCATCATTGTGTACAATCTGATGATTCGATAAATTCTAAGTTTAGAGTTGTATTTAATGCCTCTAGTAAAACGACATCGGGAAACAGTTTGAATGACGTTATGCAATGTGGCCCAAATTTACAACAAGATTTACTATCACTTATTATAAGGTGGAGACAGTATCAAATTGCATTTACCGCAGATATTGAGAAAATGTTTCGGCAAATTTGGCTTCATCCCGAAGACCAACAATTATTAAAAATAGTTTGGCGCGATTCAGCATTAGAACGTATCAAAGAATATCAGCTTAGTACGGTTACATACGGTACTAAAGCGGTTCCTTTCTTAGCTATGATGACGCTCAAACAGCTTCCTAAGGATGAGAGTACAAACTATGTAAATAGTCAAGCTATAGATGCATTAAATAATTCATTTTTCATGGATGACCTTATACACGGGTGTCACACTATCAACTCAGCAAAAAAGTTACAGCTAGACCTTATTAATTTATTAAAGTCGGGAGGTTTTCATCTAAGAAAATGGAAGTCAAATAACCAAGAGTTATTACAAGACGTTGAAGTAGACCAAGCCTATCAAGATTCATTTAGCTTCAAGCACGCGGAGCATATCAAGACGTTGGGGTTAACCTGGAACCCACAAGAAGATATTTTCACATTCAGTTCAAGGTTAGAACGAACAGATTTAACAAATAAAGTTACGAAACGAAGCCTCCTATCAGACATATCAAAGTTATTTGACCCACTGGGTTGGTTGTGCCCACTATCAACGAAATTAAAAATCCTTTTTCAACAAGTATGGGCGGCAGATATTAAGTGGGATGAACAAGTACCAGATCATATTTGTAAGGAATGGATTAAAGTTCGAAATGACATGCATAATATCAATAACATAAAATTAGAGCGATGGCTACATACCCGCGAGAGTGACAATATTGAGTTACATGGATTCTGTGACTCGTCTTTAAAAGCGTATGCATGCGTTATATACTGTCGTATCAATAGGAATAACAAATCAACCATTGTGTTATTAGCGAGCAAAGCAAGGCTCGTTCCTATCAGCAAATCCGTGACACTACCCAGGCTAGAACTGAGCGGAGCACTACTCCTATCACGACTTATGAAAAAGGTCGAACAATGTTTGCAAGGCCATAATATCAAGGTTTATGGCTGGGTTGACTCAACGGTGGTGTTGGGTTGGCTTAATGGTAGTGCGGCCAGATGGAAAACATTCGTGGCCAATAGAGTGAGTGAAATTACTCAAACCATGCCATCGAACTGCTGGCGTTACGTAAAATCAGAAGAAAACCCTGCTGATTGCGCCAGTCGTGGTTTGACGGCTACTCAGTTGAGAGAACATCATTTGTGGTGGCAGGGTCCAACTTGGCTGGCAGCTTTTGAAGAGGATAATAATAATAAGATTATTTATTCAACGGACCAAGAACTTAAATTATCAAAACAAGTTATTTTAGTTACACAAAAATGCGACGATATCATAGAAAAATGTTTATCAAATTGTAGTTCATTTAATAAATTAGTTCGAATAATAGCATGGGTACGGCTATTTATTTATATCAAGAAAAAACAATACGGTAGTTTTTTGTCCGTAGAAGAACTCAAACAAGCAACTTTGTTAATAATTAAGAAAATTCAACAAATAGAGTACTATCAAGAAATTTCAAATTTAAGAAGCGGTAATAAGATAAATAGCAAAAGCAAAATTTGTGAGTTAAATCCATATCTAGATAAATATGAGATACTTAGAGTGGGAGGTAGGTTGAGAAATGCGAACCTGGGCCCGGATATGAAAAATCCTATTATCATACCTGGAAAAAATCGTATTGCGGAGTTACTGATTGATCAATCACATAAGCTAACCTATCATGGAGGCCCTCGATTAACATCAGCATATTTACGACGAAAATATTGGGTGGTAGGTGGCAACAGAGCTACCAAGAAGAGACTACGCCTTTGTATCCAGTGTAGGAAGCAAGAACCCAGCAAACACTCTCAGATTATGGGAGACCTGCCTAGTGCTAGAACAAACCCTTCTAGACTATTGTGTCCGCTCACTGTGGATCATGAAGATTTAAATTATTTAACTCCATCGCATTTTTTATCAAGTGGGCCAATACTATCAATTTATGAAAATGAATGGGATTTAAGGACAAGGTGGCATCTCCAACAAAAAATATTCCAGGACATCTGGAAGAGATGGCAGCAAGAGTACCTCACCAACCTATCAGCGCGAAGCAAATGGCGACAACCGCAAGAAAATATCAAATTAAATGACATCGTTATCATAAATGACGCGAATCTTCCCCCGGGAAAATGGGCGTTAGGCCGAGTACTGGCGTTGCATCCCGGAAAGGACGGTCATGTGCGAGTAGTAACATTAAAAACAAAAAATGGACTTATGAAGAGGCCAGTTATAAAACTATCAATTCTGCCCGTACAACAAGAAACACCCGTAGTTGAAGCAAAAAGATGTATACGTGAAAGAAATCCGAGATGTATTAAGAAAAAAATCAATTTTGCTACAGTCGCTACTTCTATCATATTATTTTTTATGACTTTAATGACAAACGCCTATGGGTTATATAATAATACGTCTTTACAAAATAATCGCGGTTTGTTCTTTGATAAAATTGCAAACATGCATTTAATTCAAGATGATTGGCGGTTGGTCGTATATTATGATATCAACCCATACTGGGAAGGCACTAAGGCGGCAAATAAATACATACAATATCTACAAACCATATGCACAACGATAAGGGATCGTTCACCTTGCGACGGTGTTATGTATCAATTAAATCACCAGTATTCCGACCTACAACAATACAATAGCAAGTGGCTAGATCAGCAATTCGACGTAAACACGCGTCAGCGCCGGCGACGCCGAGGTCTTATTAACGGTATAGGCAATATAGCAAATTCATTGTTTGGAATATTGGATAGTAATTTTGCAGATAAATACGAACAAGACATTGGTTTAATTAGAGATAATCAAAAACATCTGATTAAGCTATGGAAAAATCAAACGTCGATCATTGAAGCGGAATTTAACCTTATCAAAAGGGCTGAATCTATCATGAACAAGTATCATAAAACAATCAACAAAAAGCTAATGGACCTAAATTCATCTGTGAATATTCTTAGATCTGAGCTTCAAAATAATTCCTATATAACAGATTTTACTTTATCAGCAATGATCACAAATAATATGCTACATGATCTTAGAAACATTCAAGATTATCTCCTGGACACTATCACCGACGTGTTCCACGGAAAATTTAGTGTACACCTTCTCCATCCCGAGCAATTACAACAAGAATTAAGTGTCATATCTAAAAATCTGCCCAGAGATCTATCCTTACCAACCGACCACGCGGACCTATCAAAATTATACAAAATATTAAAAGTTAAAGCACATCTATCAAAGGAGTTTCTCATATTTGAAATTCGTATTCCCTTAATCACAAGAGATTCCTTCGAAATATTTAAAGTTATATCTATTCCAAAGCAGGAAGTAAACAACATGATCAGCATTTTACCTTTAAGTGAAATGCTAGCTATTAACTTAAACAAGGATTTGTTTTTATCTTTAACGGAAGCCGATTTAAATTTATGTATTGAACAAGATATTGATACTGTGTTGTGCTCTGTTAAGAAACCGATTTATCATATGAAGAATGACCAAAGTTTGTGTGAGAAAAGAGAGAATTCCAATATATGTAAAACTATTATCAGTCCCTGCAAAAATATTTTCACTCGAACGAACAAACTAAATACATATTTTTATTTCTGTTGTAATAAATGCCACATCCGATTACTATGCAAGAATCAAGTTACCGCCATACAATTAAATAATACTGGACTGCTGACAGTGGATCCGGGCTGTCATATAAAATCAGCTGATTTCTCTTTTTATTCTCAAAATCAATATATTAGTAAAATGAACACAAAACTCGATTTGATATTACCAGAAATTGCACCAATTAACAATTTAATTAATATTTCGGTACCCGATTCGCCTTCCAGTACTAGTTTAGAAACTGTAATCAATCAGAAACAGCTACTTGCAATCCAAGACCAATTGGATACCATAAAAACAAGCGAACCAATTATAGAAGGAGTATCATACCATCATATTCATCACTACACCGTGACCTACCTACTTGTGGCGGTAGTCGCCGCGGCCGCAACGGTATATGGATGGCGGCGCGTCAGACGCGCGCGTCGCCGACTAGCGCCTCGCGCTCGAGGAGAAGAGCCGGGAGACAGTGAAGTGCACAGTGTAAAGTTACAAGTGTTAAGTGACGTAGGGCAGTGTAAGAGCAATGTAGCAAAAAGTGAAGTGAGTGACAAAGTTATCAGTGAGCGTAGATTCCGTCAAAATAGAGGCACTTCGCCAGTGCTTCAGTCAGTTTTCACTATAACTGACACCGGGGTTTAGTTTTAAAATTTAACTGTTACTTACATTTAATTATCATAAGTATAGAATTAAGTGAAAATGCCCATCATGTTGTTATTAGTTTAAGTGCACCTCATCAACATTCCCATCTTTCGGCCCGGGAGCATGTACGGGCCAATACATAATATTTGTCGCGTAAGCACTTTACGCCATATATATTTCGATTCAGTAGTAGTCGTGAGCACTCGTAGTAGCACTCGTCGCGGTAGTCGTCGTCGTACGCGCTCACGGGTCGTTCTATCAACCTATCAATCTATCAAACTATCATACTATCATTCTATCAATAAGCTTAGTTAATATACAATCAGTTTTAGCCTGGACTATCATTTACCTATCAATTATCTATCAATAATTCCTATCAATATCAATATCAACCAAAGACTGTAGGGGTTTTCGTCTCAGCCCGTACAATAACATTCTATCTAATATATTTTTAAATGTACCTGCCTAAAACCAATATACGTCGCGAGCAAGACTAGTTAAAAAAAAAGAATAGGCTTAGTAATTTCTTATGCGAATGTACCCATGCGCAAACACACCCACCACCACCTTCTTCCAGCCTTCTTTTTACATGACGCGAATTTTACCTAACTAATGTTTGTTTACATATAGCATTAGCGAAAGAGTTAAATTAACCACAAAATGTTTAGATTTTTCATTTTTTATGGTAAACTTGATTCTACTATAATCTAGGTACTCCTTTGTTATATTAAATTACTTTTCGAGGTACTCTTATATTATATCACATGATAAAACATACCGAATTCAAAACATATCACACGAAAACTCACAACAAATAAAATGCACTGCAGGTTACGACAGGTTAGGACATGATTACGCACGTGGACGCGGCCAAATGTCATCGTCGATTGGATGTCATTTACCGCGCCGAACACACCCGAGCATAGCGCGGAAACTCCCGAATGCAGTTTCGGTTTCGGTCATAGTTTCGGCAGGTTTGCTGCCGAAACCGAAACATAACCGAAACTCGTTTTTTTGCCGAAACTCGACCGAAACCGAAACCGAAACCGAACATTTGGTCGGACACTAGAGTAAAGTGTATTTTATTTCAGTCTGTCTCTGTACTGATATGCAGTATGCTCTCTAGCTACAAGAGCATATTGCATGCGATAACAGAGCAACCCCTGTCTGTGCTAGTATACATTATGGCAATACGCAATCCGGCCCTGTCGAAAAATTATTCTTGAAGGAAAATACTCCCTAATAGAATATTGATGTGATTGGTCTGCGCCAGGTTCGTGATCTGCTGGGCGCCGTGCCGCGCGGTGGGCCCGCAGCTGACGGCGGGCGCGGGCGGCGGCGCGCGCGCGTGGCGGCGAGCTGCCGCCGAGCTGGGCGCGGCGCTGGGCCCGCCCGCGCGCGCCGCGCTGGCGCTGCTGCACGCGCCCGCCGCGCGCGCCGCCGTGGCCTTCCCGCACCCGCGCCTGCTGCAGTACGACTGCGGCAAGCTGCAGACGCTGGACGGCCTGCTGCGGCGGCTGCGCGCCGGCGGCCACCGCGTGCTCATCTTCACGCAGATGACGCGCGTGCTGGACGTGCTGGAGGCGTTCCTCAGCATGCACGGCCACACGTACCTGCGGCTGGACGGCGCCACGCGCGTGGACCAGCGCCAGCCGCTCGTGGACCGCTTCAACGCCGACGCGCGCGTGTTCGCCTTCATCCTGTCCACGCGCAGCGGCGGCGTGGGGCTCAACCTCACGGGCGCCGACTGCGTCGTGTTCTACGACTCGGACTGGAACCCCACCATGGACGCGCAGGCGCAGGACCGCTGCCACCGCATCGGCCAGACGCGCGACGTGCACGTGTTCCGCCTCGTCACCGCCGCCACCGTCGAGGAGAACATCCTGCGCAAGGCCGAGCAGAAGCGCGCGCTCGGACACCTCGCCATCGAGGACGGGCACTTCACCACCTCTTACCTTCGCGCCGTGAGTGCATTGACGTTATACGTACTGCTTGAATTGATTACGGTTTCATGTTGTTTAATGGTTTTTTCATTTTTAAGGCGAATATAAAAGAATTGTTCAACGGCGAGGGAGAGGAGAGTGGCGGCGCGGGGGCGGAGGCGGCGGAGGGCGCGGTGGCGTCGGAGGGCGGCGAGCTGGAGTCGGCGCTGGCGGCGGCGGAGGACGAGGCGGACGCGGCGGCGGCGCAGGCGGCGCGCGCGGAGGCGCAGGGCGACCTGGCCGAGTTCGACGAGACGCTGCCGCTGGACGACGAGCGCGCCGCCTCGCCGGCCGCCGCGCGCGACAGCGACGCCGGAGAGTTCGCCGCGCTCATGAAACAGGTACACACACACACACACACAAACGCACGCGCGCACGCTACATACTAGCTCTAACAGTGCAAGATTTATACATATCTAATAGCAAACATGTGACATTGTTTATTAACATTTCACATATAAAAAAAAACATTTTTTGAACTAATTAAATTTTTTATGTGATGAGAGCCCATATTCATAATATTTTATTTTTTTAAGCGATAGCACAATAATAGTTTAATTATCTTTGAAACATTTTTTTTGTTTGTGTTAAAATATTTTTGAGTTTTAATGCTAGATATAATTCGCGTCATGTAAAAAGAACGCTGGCTGTCAAGTTGCGCAGAGACGATTTATAGGCCAACTTGGTGGTAAGACGCGGGGTGTGGAACGTAGAGGCACGCGCCGCATGCATTCCGGCTCAGTATTGGTCCGTCAATTCAAAATACCATCGCGCACACAAAAGTTATTAATTACGAAATCGTTTTAAATTAGAGAAAAAATATTTTGAACTATTTATAAAGAGGGAGTCCGATAATAATGCAGTTAATGATTTTAAAACATATATTAAACGAATTAATTAAGTTTTTTGTAAGTAGATTAAACATTCTAGACTGAATGAAACATATTTTATTAATTAATAGAATTCTATTTAATACATTCTATCTAATATATTTTTCAATGTACCTGTCAATAACCAATATACGTTGCAAGCCAAAGGCTAGTTTAAAAACATAAGAATAGGCTTCGTAATTACGTATGCGAATGTACCCATGCGCAAACACACTCCCCACCACTTTCTTCCAGCGTTCTTTTTACGTGACGCGAACTGTATTTCGATATTATTAAAAAGTATACCAGTGTTAACGTCAAGACATGGTTTCCAGTTGACACCAGTGGAAAAGTATGCGATGAGACTAGTGGAGACCAGCGAGGCGGCCACCGAGGCGGAGCGCGCCGCGCTCGGCGAGATGCGGCGGCAGCTGCGCGAGTGGGAGCAGGCACGGCGCGCGCTGCGGGACGAGCCCGCGCCGCCCCCCGCCGCGCCCGCCGCGCCCGCGGACCTCGACCTCACCTACAGCCGCGAGGACGCGCGCGTCAAGGTGCGCGCCCGGCGCCGCCGCCCGCCCCCGCCGCCCTCGCCCCCGCCCTCGCGCGCGGCGGGGGCGGGCGGGGCGCGCACGCGGTCGCGCGGCACGGTGCACATCAACCTGTGGACGCTGGACGAGGCGGGCGCGGAGGGCGGCGCACGGCGGCGCGCGCTGCGCAACGGCACGCTGGACTCGTGGCTGGCGGGCGCGCCCGACAGACAGAACAATAAATGATTTGACACTGTACACTTGCGTTTTATATTTCTGACGTTCGACGTTTTGGTGCCGCTCGATACTCGCCCGTAAATGCTTGACCTCGCTCTCGGCTCGGTGTTCTCGCGAAATGCCACCAAAACGGCGACGCCGCGAACGTCAGGGATGTAAGGCGTGCAAGCATTTACGGGCGCGCTCGGCTCGCCTCGTCGCCCTCCCCGCCCTCCTCGCGCTGGCTACACTTGAATAGTGCATATAATAATCAATGATCGATTATTTAGTTATTTTATAAGCTAAAAGGTTAATTCTAGTCTTGTCTTAAATGAACACTTTAAAATAATACCCTTTATAGACTATACAGAATGATTTATTTTTTTTAAATAGGCATTGAAATTATAAAGTAAAAAATACATTCAGCTTCCATTTGTAATTAAAATAATTAAAAAAAAAAAATTTATACCTGAAATTCACAAAAATTTGCTTTATTTCAAAAGTTCCAGATACTGTTCATTTTTAAGTTTCCAACTAAGTAGGTAGCATATTAATATAATTTTTACATATTATTTCATCAATTCAATGTCAGTAGAGTCGGAAGAGTATTGAAGATAAGTTGTGTAATTTTTATGTAGTATAGTAGGTACGTAACAGATACATCGTTAGACAATTTTTTTGTCTAAATAATCATATCTCGAGATGATCCTTAAATTCAGTTAAGTTTCTAAGACTATCATAAAACCAACAGCTGCCTTCAACTTTTTTTTTGTTCTACTCAAAAAAAGTAGACTGCTAAAAGTAGACACTGATTGCAGATACAAAAGGAAAAAAAATATAATTAAGTAATAATAAAAGTCTGTAATAAGCAAGTTCCACTCCTCGGAGATTCTTGTTAGATAGATTCTGACTTAATAAGACATTGAAATTCAATTTCTTGATGTATGAAATATATTATAAAAAAAATAAAAAAGAGTGTGCGCTTAAGACCGTACGGCAGAAGTGAAAACTTCATTGGCCAATCCAATTAAAATATCATGACGTATCAATTATAACTTTATTTAACACAGACAATTAAGACGTAAGAATTAATCATACGAAATACAGCGATACAACTTGCGAAGAGGAGAGCAGCTGTATAGCTGTAGAGACTATCTTTCTCGCTCGCTTACACTCGGCGGTCCTGAGTTTACACGGTCGAGCGTTTCACCTCCTAGCATGACGGATTAGCCTTTCTTACTACCCACAAATATGTGTGCGGTGCGCCTAAAGAAGTTTTCACTTCAAAAACAAAATAAATTTTAGTAATTATTTTATCTATTTACTCCAGACATATTCGATACAGTACAGTGTAGTATCCGTATTAGAATATTTTGTTACTTTTTGTATGGGGTGAGTCAATATATATTATAGTGATGATGATGATATAGTCGTTTTTATATTGTGTTATCGTTAAAAGGATATCGAATCAATAATGAAGATATCATTTTCCCTCACAGGTGTGGATCAGCGACAACGGCGTCATAGAACAAATGCCGGTAAGTGTGGGCGTGTGTAGGTTAGTGAGGTACTCCCGCGAGCAACGCTAACGCCCGACGTTTGCAGATGTGGTGTCCGCCGACGCCGCCCTCCAGCGACGGCGACGTGTACTGCGACCGCTGGGCGCGCGCGCTCTACCGCCGCGGCGCCGCCTCCGACGCGCTGCTGCCGCCCGTGCGCTGGCGGGCGCCGCGCTCCCCGCGCCGCGCGCGCCCCTCCCCCCGCGCCGCCGCGCCCGCGCCGCCCTCGCTGTTCGAGCGCGCCGGCCCGCGCCCGCGCCCGCGCGCGCCGCCGCCCGCGCGCGAGCCGCCCGCGCCGCCGCCCGACTGGGCGCCCTGCGAGGACGCCGCGCTGCGCCACGCGCTGCGCCTGCAGCGCCTGCCGCCCGAGCCGCCCGCCGCGCACGCGCCCAACTGGGACTGGCTGGCCGACGTCGTCAACGAGACGGCGCGCGCCTTCCGCTCGCCGCGCGCCTGCCGCGAGCGCCACGACGCGCTGGCCGACCCCGAGCGCGCGCGCCGCAAGCACCGCAAGCCGCCGCCCGCGCGCCGCCGCGCCGACGACGACGCGCCGCGCCCGCCGCTGCCGCGCCTCGACGCCATGCGCGACGCCGCCGAGCGCCGCCGCGCCGCGCCCAAGCGCCGCCTCGACGACGCCGCGCACCACAACCCCAAGCACGCGGCGCTGCTCGCCGACCACGGCGTGGACTACGACGCGCCGCCCACGCCCATGGAGGTGGCCACGCGCCGCGCCGAGCGCATCGCCAAGGAGAAGCTGAAGGCGGGCGCGGCGGCGGGAGGGGCGGGGGCGGGGGCGGCGGGGACGGCTGGGGCGGCGGCGGGCGCGGCGCCGCGCGTGGTGGTGGCGGCGGCGGGCAAGGCGGAGGCGGCGCGGCGGCGCGCGGGGGAGGGCGCGCGCGCGCCGGCGCCGCCCGCGCAGCTGCTCTACCGCCAACAGTCGCTCACCGCGCGACACCACCTCAAGATACTGCACCACGCCCCGTCGCCGCAGCCACAAGCCATTGTGAGTTTGTTACATACTTATAAAAAACATGACATTACAACAAGGTTCCATTAGGTTCTTACATTTTTATTGTTCATCCACACATACGTTGAAGATCACCAAACTACAGTTAATGAAGAAAATACAAAAAAAAATCGAGGACCATAAACAAAGCAATGGTTGTTAAAAGAAAGAAACTAGTAGTTTCATATTTTCTAATATTTCTTTCACTTGCTCCAGAGTAATATTTTTGCTCATAGATTTCCGTTTAGTGAGCAATTATAAGTTTAACAAAAAAAAAACAATATGTCGCAATATAGTTTATGAGTTTCACATTTTACATATATTTAAAGAAAAGGAATATATAAGTACGTTCCCGCAGGGCGGAGCCGCGAGCGTGAGCGTGAGCGCGGGCGCGGAGGGCGGCGCGGGGGGCGGCGCGGGGGCGGGCGGCGCGGCGCTGCGCACTCTGCAGCTGCAGCAGCTGCGCCGCGCCGCCGCGCGCGCGCCGCCCCACGTCGTGCTGGCGCACCTCGCGCCGCCCGCGCACCCCGCGCACCCCGCACACCCCGCGCCCTCCGCGCCGCAGCCTGATGCGCAACAATAAAAAACATTAACTATTTCATATTGTTTTATTTATCTCTCGACGCATGAAACGTATCAATAAAATGACACAAAATGTAGTTAAACTTGTGTGCACTGATGCCGACGTGCGGCGGCGCAGTGGCAGACACGCTCGACGTGCACGAGGCGCGGCGCGGCAAGAAGGCGCGCCAGCGGGTCGAGCGCGGCGGCGGGCGCGGCGGCCAGCACGCGTGCGGCGGCGGCGGCGGCGGGCGCGGCGGCGGCCAGCGCCGGCAGCGCCGCGTCCGCCGCCGCCGCCGCCGCGCCGCGCACCGCGCCGCACAGGCTCTCCAGCACGCACCTGCCAAAACACAGTCGGTCACCTAGACTTCCACCTTTCAGACGACAGACGTTTTAGAGATAAGCCGGAACAAACAGACAGACAGACAATAAGTACAGCATAATCTTCTACAAAAATGAAACTTGGCAGCGAAGTAGTCTTAAGTAGTAGAAGAAGGTATTCTATTGGCTCTCGCTAGTTTTGTTTCTTTTGTGCTACCAAACTTTTAATTTGGCGGAGAGGTAGGTAAATGTTACTAAACGTCCCCTAGAACGAATTTTGCAACAGGGTCGGATTAAGAAGGTATAAGGGCTGTAGCAAGTTTCTGTGAAAAATACGGAGCTAATGTTTGCTACAATACACAAATACCCTCTTATTTTTTTTATTACAAATTACAAATTTTAAATTTGGCAAGCAGTTAGTTTTAAGTCCGTAGATAACTTTTAGGATAATACGAATCAGACAAAAGATTACGAATTTAAAATTATCAATCTAAGCAAAATACCTATACTATCAGAAAAATAAAGCTCAACACAGCGGGAAATGGGGAGATAGAGGGGTGCGGCAAAACCAGAGCGGGAGAGGGGCGTGCACATATATACTAACGATAAGTTCTGAAATAGCTCGGGTAATTTTGAAGAATTTTTTGGGCATCTACAGGTCCACCCAGCGAGAGATCGAATGAAGATTAGTATCGATTAGAAAATAAACGCAGGCGAAGCCGCGGGTATTGCTAGTATACTTATAAGTATATGTATATGCATTTAGTGAAAAGCTGTTAATTTGAAATTAACAACAGACACTTTAATTTTATTTATATCTACTAGAACTATGGCGTACGGCACGGTACTGTAGTACGGCAATAGAAGACCATTTTAGGAAGTCAAATAATTAAAGTGTCGAGCTAAATAGTGGATATTAAAAATGTCAATTAAAGTATCGAGATTCTTTAGCATTAGTTTGTAGAACGCGTGATAGAAATTATTTAGTGGAAAATGTTAGTATTTTAATTATTAGTAAGGTCTACAGATTGTAATTTCATTGTTGGTCAGCAGATTTTTTTTCTTATAATTTTATTTTTTTTCAATTTAAATATCGGAACACAATTCGATTAATCTACTTATAATTATTATGAATGATAGTATCTTTTTGGATTTTGTCGCGGTTTATTTTGATTTTTGGTTCCCGAGCCCGACGTTTCTTTGCAGACTACAGTAATCGATAATCATAGTCCCGTGATCATGATTGCTGTAAAGTCAAGTCAAAATCCGGTATATTTGACATAAAAGATAAGTTTCATTTATATAATGTCAAATATTCGCGTAAACCTAACATCGATTAACCTATTTAGAATCAAATTTACGAGAGAACTCGTTGTGAGGGACGTACAGTCACGGACAAATACAATTGTATTAAATAAATGTATTTGTTATATCCTCCCTTAAAATTTGCTACAGTTCGTAAGAATAGCTTACTACAGTTTTCGATGCATAAACTTAGCTTTACATTTGTGTGAGTGCAGTGTACGGATAGGCACGACCGAAGGCGTAGCGCGTTGCGAGTTGGTTTAAACCTGTTTCAACTGGTTTTTGATGCGCGGCTATTGGCTTTTAGCTATCACTCACACAAATGCAAAGCTGAGCTTACGCCTCGAGAACTGTAGTTTGGGTTGAAGCATCAGTACCACAGTGTACAAGTAGCGCAATAATAATAAAAGAATGATCGGAACCTTTCCACCTGTATGACGACGGCGACGAGCGCGGCGACGAGCAGGCGCGGCGCCGCCAGCAGCTCGCGCAGCGCGGCGGCGGCGGGCCGCGCCACGCGCCGCGCCGCGCGCTCCAGCCGCGCCGGCGCCGGCCCGCGCGCCACGCACCCGCCCACGCGGTACACCGCCACCCGCGCCGGCGCTGCCGGGACGAGGAGTCAGAACAGCGCAATCATTTTACGCTAAAGAGACTTATCAAATATTTACCGTCCTCGAACAATTCCAAATCTTCAGTTCTCTGTCCATTCGATTTCTTCCAAAAAAACTTTTTTGTGATTCTCTAAAAATAAATATAAATTTATTGATAAATACAAACTCTCTTATTCACATAACCACAATATTTTGAGTTACAATTGCACCTTCTTTTTTTTATTATCTTGCTTCGTTGTGGTGGTACAGGGCGAGTCGCCTGACGCACGATGCAATGCCTCAGAAACCGTTGTGTTTTTATTACCACATGACAGAACTTTGTCCCACCTTACAAAAAATACTAGAATCAACTAAGATTTTACACATTATAAGGCGCTATTTGAAGGAGGTCATCTTACGATTGCTGGTTAAGTGCGGTATAAGCTGGACAGGCTAACAGGACGGCTGCAGGGGCGCCGCCATTCTCGTGCATAGTCTGTATTAAAAATAACTGTATTTAAAATATTATATTATTTTTACGTAGGAAAGTCTAATTGCTATAGTAATTTTGTATGAAAGTCCTTTATCTTTAACCGTTAGTAAAAGTCCGCTAAAAATCAATTTTGCAGGCAGTTAGGTTATTTAATAAATAAGTTTTAGGATAATATAAATCGGACACTGCATTCAAAAGATATTACGAATTTAAAAATGTCAATCTTAACAAAATAATAAGAGAAAAATAAAGCACAGCGGGCAATGGGGAGAGGGAGAGATAGATAGCCAGCTCAGGAGTATAGTAACGATAGGTTCTGATATAGCTGGAGTCATTTTCAGGCAATCTACAGTTCAACTAAGCGCGTGATCGAATGAAGATTAGAAGCCATTAAACGCGGGCGATGGCGCGGTTACTGCTAGTCTATATTCTATACTAATATTATAAACATGAATAGTTTTGTTTGTTTGAAAACACTAATCTCAGCAACTACTCCTGGTAGCCTAGTAGGTCCTGGACTGGACAAATGTTGCAAAAACAGAAAAAAAAATCTTGAGAGTTTCCGTCGCATACGCTGCGTTAACCGTTTACGGTTAAAGTTATACAAAAATCATATACGACAGAATTGTTCCCCTTTAAAGGTACTAAAAAGTCAACGATGGTTATGTCTATCAATTAAGATTGACTCGCTATAACCTTTTTTATGGGAATTAAATTTGTTTTAAGATAATGCATTATTTGTGGAGGTGTTATAATAAACATTGTATTTATCCTTACCTAAATAAAAACTCATTACAAGTATTTTAGTTTATAGTTAGTACTTAGTAGAGATATTCCGCAACAAAATAATGATCACCGTGTGCATTGTGCAAGCCGGGCGGTCGTAAAGGGGAGGGGCGCCTTTAGTACGCGTTTTTGTTATATTCTGAACGGGTTTGGATTTATGCCACAGAGATATAGTATGTAATAGCACATGTATATTTTTTAATTTAGGATTTTGCCTACAATACTTACTGGAAAGCTGGTGGGTGTGAAGATGGCAGCGGGCCTTGCGGCGGCGGGGCTGGAGGCCGCGGGAAGGCGCGCGCCCGCCTGCCCGCTGCGATGTTGTTTTTGCACCACCACCTTAAAATATTAATATACGAAATGTAACAGCGTACTTTTAGATATCAACATGACTTGAAACAATTTGTCTCTTTAGGAATGAAATATTTTTCTTCAATAAAAGGTATTTTGAGTGTTGGCCATACTATTTTATGGCAAGAGCTTTGCAAGCAAGCTTTGACTTAAAAAAAAACAATGATTTAAAAGTGACCGAAAATCTAAAACCTGTATAAAAGACGCTGACTGATCGCTTAAAAGTAAAGGCGATGTCTGACGCGGCGCATCTCCAGCTGCGAGAGCGCCGCTCTCTGTGAGGGTGCGACTCGAACTTGAAGTGTCGACATCTGTACATATTGACTAATAAATAAAAATCTTTCTTTACTTTCTTTACTTTATGTGAATAGAAACATCTAAACCTAGCTGTCGAGTGCTTCCAATATCGATTTCTTTAGCTTCTACTCCTTTATTAACGGTTAAGTTTGTAAAAGTGGTGCCTAGTTTTTTGAGCGACATTGTCATTTATGTGTTGCCATTAATTTATTTTTTCTATCAAATATGTTTTCGTAATGGCTCAAAATAGCCTCAACAGGCACAGTTTATTGAACCATGATTGTAACAAGCAGGAAACTACATCCTACCGTACAAAATAGGTATATTATGTGACTGTAATTCTCGATGTCTTGTGAGATACCTATAAGTTAGCTCTGAATAGAGCTGTTAACGGACCATTTTATTTTATTGATTAATCAGATTGATTGACAGAAAAACTGGTTGATTAAATGGGCCATAAATCGTAGAAGGCAAGTTTTACAAAAAAGTTTACAGGAATTAAAAGATGTGAATTTTATTCTCTACAATATTTATTTTTGGTCTAAAGTGCATAGTTTCTGAGATATCAGCCAATTTTTTTTAATACCTATGTGAAAATCAATATTATAAAGATTAAAGTAACGTTACTCACTCATCACGAAATATCGAAAACTGCTTCACTACATAGTATAAAACAGTCGCTTTCTCTGTCCCTATATACCTATTACCTATGTATGCTTAAATCTTAAAAACTACGCAACGGATTTTGATGCAGTTTTAATAGAAACAGTGATTCAGGAGGAAGGTTTATATGCATAACTAGCAGATCCCGCGGTTTTATCTGTGCTAAATCTAGGGAAGAGCCCGAGCGAAGCGAATGCGAGTCGCTATTATTTCGCAGGGAGGTAAAAATAAATAAATGTATGGTACAGTTATAGTTGAGTGAGAGATGACGTATGTGAGGGAAGGTTATGAGGGAAACCAAACCCAATGAAAGTCGATCCAACACTGAGTTTATTAAGATAAATTAACAGTATATATAGGCAGAAGTACAGACGTCATACGTTTCGTACAAATAACAATTTCATTAGAAATCTGTATTAGGCAAATAATAATGTTGTGAGAAATAAGCTAAATTAAGTAGGTGATTACTTTGCATCTGTATCAATCAATAACAATTTCGTAATAAATAAGCTAAATTAAGGAGGTTGCAAGACAATCATATTGCTCAATGTGCGTTGACCCGTACATCCTGCCGACTCAAAGAAATGTGCGTTAACCCGTACATCCTGCCGACTCAAAGAAGGAAGATAACCTATATTAAAGTTTACAATAAATAATAAAAATACAATTAAGACTAAGTACATAGATTTAAATAACTTCTAACTATATACTAATCATCACTGCACTACACTTTAAGTGGAATGTCCAGTCGAACTCGCTCTCGGGGGAGTAGGGGCCTCCTGGTCTTCGTCCGTACCTGCTGCCACTGGAACTGAGGTCGATGGGGCATCTGTCACAGTCGTACTCCGTATATTTTTGTTTCTGCGACATCGCATGGTTCCGTACAGACATCCCGCAACAATGATACATCCCAAGATTATGTACAAAACAGAGTACTGGTGTATATCGTGTATGCTAAGTGATGCGGTTTCCTGATCCTTGAGGTTAATGATTTGAGACTTCATCCGTTGCCACAAGTCTTCATGATCCTCTGGTGTGAATGGTTGGAAATCTGAAGTATTTATTATGGAATTTAATATTGAATAATCTGTTGGGATCGGTATATTTTCTTGAACCTTAACTTGGCTCATGTAGCTATTTTGCCCGAATATAGAAAACATGTCACCTTTAATTGTGCAACCTTGACCGATTTGTAAATGGCCATTCCCGGTCAGTTTCGTCATTATAACTCCAGTGTCAACGCAAAATATGCGCACTGTGCATTTCCCACAGCAAGAATAAAGCCACATGTTATTGTTATGTAACTTGACCCAGCGCACGCGACACGGAGACTCCTTTGTTTTGCATATTGTTGTATTATGTATACTCAAATTACAAATTCCGCTAGTTAATTGTAATTCGTATATCGGTTTATCGAGAGCGCATAATAGTTTGTTTGTTTGTATATGGACATAACTTTCTACATCGGAGTCTGTCAGGACGAGTAGTAGTACCTTTTGTAGGTTTGGACCACGCTCCATCAAATCATTTAAGCTGAATCCACTCGATGTTTTTGATGATCCATTGAATACTGTTCGTAGTTTAGTTGTTGTTGAGTCAGTTTTTTGTACACCGTGATGAGGAAGATAGTGTACTATCGAATTACGTTTTGTAACTGGAGACATGTGACCACTTTGTTCGTATTCTTTCATAAAAATTTTGTAGCTTTCCGCGAAGCAATCATTTTTATTCATTCTTTTTTCTAAGTTATAGAACTGAGCTATAGCCTTTGTTTTTGATTCACCGAGGTTTTGTTCAAATCCCGGTTTCATTGGGAGGGCAACTTCATATCGTCCGTTTGATAAACGTTTTGTCGTGGACTGATAGAATTGCTCACAATACTCTTCGTCTGGTGTCATTTCGATAGAAGAATCATTGACTTCCTCTAATTCCCAATATTGAGAAATCGCTGATAAGTCGGTAGTAATCGCGTGACATTTAAAAGTTTTCACGCTACCCGATAGTGTCCAGCCTAATTTCGTTTGTTGAGCTATTGGAGCCATGTTCGGGCCCTTGATCAGGCCGCTCATTATAATCTCAGAATATATACTTGCGTCTAGTAATAGATCGATAGGCCTAGATACATTGTATTCCGGGTCCGCTAGTTGTATGTGTTGTATATGAGGCCACGATTCTTTCTTGAAAGATATGTTGGGTAAATTGTTAATGACGTGATTGATGACTAATGCTTGCGTCGTAAACGCGTAGTCTTGGTAAATAGATTGACATTCGAGCTTGACGACTCCTTTGCTATGTTTCGATCCATTACCAATACCAGATACCGAAGCGTGGTATCGTTGCCGAGGCAAGCCCAGCATCTGGGCGGCGTTTTCCGATATCAGGGAAATCTGAGAGCCTTGGTCGAGCAGACATCTCAATGTCATATATGTTCCATCAAAGGCCTTAACTCGGATAGACAGGGTAGTCAGTAAAATCTCTTCTTCATCCGTAGCGACGTGATTAACGCTATGTTGCTTAGTATTTTGTTGCATCGACACTTGATATTTTGGCGGAGTTTCAATATTCGTCTGGGTTGATGACCCACTGGACATGTCAGTCAGCGTATCTGTAGACTGTTTATTAAAGTTCATTGTATAGGCGTCATGTAACATTGTATTATGACTCCTTTTACAAACTTTGCATTTTTTAGTTGACACACATAAATTCTTGTTATGTGCGCACAAACAATTATTACAGTAGTGAAGATCTTCGATAATTCGTAAACGCTCGCCCGGTGTATATTTGATAAACTTGGCGCACTTGTATAAGGGATGTTTATCGTCACAAATCGGACAACTTGACATGTATGTCGCAACACTATGGAATTCCTTATTTATTAATTTGCCATAGCGAGATTCCTTTTGATATTGAGGCTTGTAAGTCTTGTTATTCAATGATTTTTGTTGATTATATTTTTTGAATGATGACGACGTTTCTCTATCTCTTGTGCCGATTGGTTCTAAAGCGATTAATTTGCTCTCTAAGAAGTCCATTAGCTCCGAGAGTGAAGGTAACTCTCGTGGCATTTTCCGGGCTTCCTTGTAGTCGCTGTAGGTGACTGTATCCAGTTTCTTTGTAATAATATGGACCAATAAGGGGTCCCAGGTGCTTGTATCGATACCCAGGTTCCTTATAGCGTGGATACATTCCATTGACGTGTCATAAATACGCCTAATCTCATATGCGGATTGTTTTTGAGCGGCTGGCAGATTGAGAAAGATTTCTATGTGTTTAGTAAATAATAAATGTGGATTGTTGTATCTATGTGTTAACAATTCCCACGCTGTATCGTAGTTTTCCGCTGAGATGTTTAGATGCTGTATGAGTCGTTCAGCATCTCCTCGTAATTTGCTCTTTAGATGTTGCATCTTCTGAGTTTTCGTAAGCAAATTATTATTGTGGATACTTTCTACATATAGATCGTAAAAAGTAGGCCATTATGTTTATTTGCCTGTAAATGTAGGCAAGTCGATCTGTGGAGTCGATTTTTGCTGATGAACTGTCGACGTGAGCTTGAGATACAAAGCCTTCTTGATTGACTTGAATGAGTCTTCATACTCGTTAAACTCACTATCATACTGGGTATCCGATCCTTGTAGGATATTGTCTATTTGTAAATGCAAAGCGTCGATTGCATTCCAGCGCGTTTGTAAGTTGCGTAATTCGTCTTCCAGCTCCCATTTGTCCAGGATTTCATCGATTTTCAAGCGACTTACTTGTCGATGAAAAGCTCGGAAGTTTGTTCGTTGTAGTGACATTAATTCGTTTGCCTGACCTCGATCCGTCGGCGAGGTCGTAGCGGCATTTGAAGTTGTTGGCAGTGTGAGTCTGGGCTGTAGCTTAGGCATGGTCGGAACTGCGGGTGATTCCAGCGGTTGGCGAGCTTCTGGTGTTGGTGATACAGAAGTCTCTCTTGCCGGCGAAAATGACGCTACCTTCATGCGTACAGAGTCAAAGTACTCTCTTGCCTGTTCGTATTGATTTTCCTTAAAATAAGGATCAGTACCATTATGGTAGAGTGACAACCGTTGGTTGTTTCCTTGGAACTCAGCCCATAATTTGTCAAGAGCATCGAGTCGCTCGTCCAAGTATTTACGGGTCTTCCGGGATACTGGATCTTTGCCAAAGTTCCTTTCTATCTTTTTTATTGCTTCGACAATTTCTTGTTGTCGTTGCAGTATACTCTCCATATTATTATATATGGTTTTATGATTATGGTGATATAATTGATAGGACCGTCTTCAGTGGTCCGGGCCAGTCTGTCAGTGGATAGTGCGACCTTGTATGTGCCTTCTCAATTGAACTGGTGGAACCCGCTTCTGGGAAGCCAGTCAACCGATTCGCAGTCACACAATTTCCACGAAAGCGTTATGGCCGCTGTATCTGGATTCTCCAAACGTCGATGGAAATCCTTTTGAGTTGATAGTCTTGATTGACTTGCTGTCTTCTTCTTTCTTGAGTGATTTTTCTCGAAGAAAAATTTTTTCTCGAAGGACCAAAAATTAACTGTATGGTACAGTTATAGTTGAGTGAGGGATGACGTATGTGAGGGAAGGTTATGAGGGAAACCAAACCCAATGAAATTCGATCCAACACTGAGTTAATTAAGATAAATTAATAAAATAAGCTAAATCAAGGAGGTTGCAAGACAATCATATTGCTCAATGTGCGTTGACCCGTACATCCTGCCGACTCAAAGAAATGTGCGTTAACCCGTACAATAAATAAATAAAGCTTTTATTTGATTCCTAACATTGCATGCGTTACAATTTATATTATCTATTTAATTACATTTCTATTATATTTTATCTATCCATTAATTTATAACAATTATTTTTTTCTAAATTTATATAATATTAATTATCTATCTAACTGTGTTTCTTTTGTTATAATTTAAAGAATATTAATTTGTATTGTTACGTTATTTAATTATTATATTATTTTTCGCCATCTATATATAAGGACCGCCTATCGCGGTAAAAGCCTCCTCCATGCTTCTCCATTTGTTTCGGTCTTTAGCTAGTCTACTCCACGTTTTTCCGACTATTTTCATTAAGTCATCACTCCATCGTTTGCAAGGTCTACCTTTCTTATGTTTCTTATCTATTGGGTACCAATTAGTTATAGTTTTTGACCATCGGTCATCTGTTGTTCTTTGCAAGTGGCCCGCCCAATGCCATTTTAGTTTTAAGATACGTTTTACTACACCTAAAGCTCTAGTTTTCTCTCTTATCTTTGAATGATTAATTTTTTCTTTTAATTTTATCCCAGTGTAGCTTCTTTCTATTCCCCTCTGGCACGTTCTTATTTTTTGCTTAGTTTTATTAGTATTATTCCAAGTTTGGCAGGCGTAAGTTAGGCAAGGTAATAAACATATTTCCATGGCTTTAGATTTTAAATTGATAGGCAGGTTTCCTTTAAATATTTCTTTCATGCTCTAAAGTTATACGATTATTATTCTTAATTTTTTCATTTATTGTTCTGTACAGTAGACTTAATTGTTTCTTTTCTTTTTTCGTTTTATTTTCTTTATTTTTCAGATTCTGTCTTTGATGTATTAAATCAATTATTTCATTAGTCATAATAGGTAATATTATTTTATTTTCTTTTCTCGTTGCCTTTGAGTATTTGTAAGTATTTTTAATTATTTCATTATAAAGTTCTTGTGTTGGTTTTGTGAGGACGAGCTGATTTAGATGAGTGGATAAATTAGCCTGAAGCTCAGGTTTGTTTATAAATGCTTTCGGACAGTTTTTATAGTGCCTTCTTGATGTTTTCTGTGTGTGTATTTTTAATGTTTCTCTCACCATGCGATGGTCACTAGGAAATGACAAGTTGCTGAAAATTTTGATATCTTCAATATTTTTGGGTTCATTAGTTGTAATAAAGTCTATTTCAATTTTTGTTACTTCATCCGGGGATCGCCTTGTTCATCTCATTTTCTGAGGTTTTTCAAATTTTGTGTTTATTATTGGTAGGTTATATTGTTGACAGAAAGCAATGAAAGTTTCTCCTCTTTTGTTTCTAGATCCATAGCCATATTTTCGTAATATATGATAACCATCATTTGACATCTGTCCTATTTTAGCGTCCATGTCTCTCATATATATTGTTACGTACTACGGGTTCGGGATCGGAAATTAAAATCGTTCTGGCACTAAAGAAGTTTTATTTACACCTTATATACACGCGCAGTCGGTACACAGCACTAGTTTAATTTAGTCTCTGAGCACTATAATCCACCACTTTTAATAATTCACTGTACTTTTCTTCACTTTTCCACTATTTCGTATCTCTTCGTAATCTTCACTTAACTCCGAACGTCAACTGAACTCTCGACACACTGCCGGCCTTTTTATATGCGTAAATTTAGAACATTCTAGTATCGAAAATTCAAAATGTTTCTAGTAACTTCCAAATCTTGAAAATGCTTTATCTCTTTTTGACACATTAAAATTTGTAATAAACTGTTCTTGTTATCTAATTGTCAAAAGTTATAAATTGACATTATGGTGAATATTTCATTTGGTGCATATTACAGTTCTGGCCATAAAGAATGTATAAAACGTTAAAATATTTTGATGATGATAATATTTATTTTTAATAAGCTACGGGTTCTAATGGACGCAACTCGTTGAATATGTATATTATTATTAGGTATGTGTAAAAAAAATTAACAAAGTCGTAAAATCTAATTACCATTTGTGTCCTTTTTCCAGATTTGACCTAATCAAAATATTTTACTAAAAAACTGTCCTTAAAGAATAAGTTATCATATATATTTATGATAAAAGACTATATAATCTATGTTTTATTTTTTTATTATTAATGAAAGAACAGTTTAAAGCAACTTTTTACTATTTTAAAAAATGTCCTTACACTTCTTCATAATTACCATTCAGCGACATGTTTGTGTCGATATTTTAATACTTTCGCATCACTATGTACCTTCATTCTCACAAAACGTTCGGCATCAGTCGACACTCTGCAATAGAGCAGTATACACGCATGAAAGACTGTTACCGGCAAAGTGAAATAAGTTTCTCCGGTTAAAATTTTGTGTGGTTTGGAATATTTCTACATACCGTTTCGATTATAAAAGGTAATATATTGGTTATTTTTTATTTAATTTTAGCTAGATGTAACCAACAATAGGATATCTTTTAAACAATAGACTGCATAAATCCATGACTCTTTAAAAAAACTATATTTAACCGCATATATTGATGAATCTAATTACCAAACTTCTAATTACCATTATTTACCATTCGTTTATAGTCGAATGATGATTAGAAGAAAGTAACGGTAATGATTTTAATGTTAAGATTTGATGAAACCTTAACCATATGAATTAACAATTATACTTACAATTAATGTTAAGTGACGCATTTTCGGAAATTAGATTAGTAAGCTTTTATTTTGGTTCTATTTGTCTGTTTGACCCCCACATACTTTAATTGTTTAAAAAAAACCAATAAAACCAGATTAAGGGCTAAAATAACACACAGAAAAAGATATTAAATTGAACCCAGTCTTACATGCTCTAGAAAAAGAAAAAGAAGTCCAAAAATATATGTATAAGATGAAAGGCGTTCCTTTCTGTCAATTGGTGATATGACTCCAAGAAGCAAAAGACAGCAAAGAAAAAGTGGTGAGAGACCATTTTTTTTAACAGTAAGGGGAAAACGAGTTAACAATCCGCGTTAGCTGGTAATGGTAAGTTTGTTGCCCCTCGACACCTGCAACATAACAGGAGTTGAGAGTGCCTCACATAATAGCGCTCAGAGAAAACCCCAGGAGGAACATCATTGCACATTTTGCATGTGCGGGCAGAAAGGAGCGAGATGCATGTTCATTTTTGGGATGCCAGGCATGTAATATAAAAGGATGACATCCAACCCGACAGGGAAGAGAGCGGTGACAGAAACGCCACGGTGGCATCACATCAAAAAGTTCGTCAGAACATTCCATTATACAGACGAAAGAATACACATAGAGAGCAACATCTATCCGAAAGCTTACGGGTTCTAAGTCGTATGTTAGTATGGGATCATCGACAATATGAACGGCTTGTCACATGGAAGAAGTTGGTATTGAGGAGTGCCAGCCCAGAGATCATAACAGTATTCCATGAGAGGGTGAACCTGTGATATATAAAGAACAGGAACTGAAATACTGTTTCGCTCCGTTAAGCACTACTATTGTTTTGGAAGCCAATTTGGCTTTCTGTTCCAACTGACGTGTAAACTGGACATGGCATTAAATCTCCGAGGATCACAACTTCCACGCAGGGATATAGCTGGAAAAGGAAATCTGACCCTTCTTGGATGTCCGAAGGGTCGGTCTATTTCGGCGTTTCCACTATGAGATACACGTCTATATTGGAGTATGTCCCCCATATTTTATACGTGACCATAAAATTGACAGGTCAGGACGGGGTGGCGACAACTGAGTGATATCTTCCCTGACGAACGTACAAATCCCAAATTTTGGCAGAAAGACATTTTCCAAGCTGTAACTAGGACATTTTAAACAAGATGTATCGGCAGGATAATATCTGTCTCCATTAAAAAAAGTAAGACCGGCTTATCTGTTTCAAGATAGTGATGGACAGCATTGAGGTTGGAATGGAGTGCCTTTTTGTTGCAAAAGTCCACATTAAACGCGGAAGGGGTGGCCGCTGTGCAAATTTTTCTTACGTTTGATGCAACCATAGTGTGTCAAAAAGGGGGAAAAAAGGAATTCTGAGATTTCGGCGGACTCGGGTTAAATAAAAATATTCAGTATGTGTATATCTGCACCACTCAAACTGTGTATTTTGCTGGCATGGGGGATAGATCTGGGTACAAACAAATGAGCGGCCAGCGGTAGAGCGTTTCATCAGGTCTCCATGGACTCCATGCCAACACGACACACTTAAACAGAAGCGATGGACTTCATTTAAATACCGATCCCGAGGTCGCCGAGATCATCGGAATTTAGGAAAGCAGCTTAGGAAAGCCAGCCCGGCTTTGAACATATCTGCGACTGGGACGTTTAGCGATCAAGTTCGATATGAAACTGGTCGCGAGCCAGTAGAGAGCAATACTGGCAAGTTTTAGTGGTAGAGGGCATTGGTGAGTTACTCACATTTTAAGAGCAGCTTTCACAGTGGTAGGGGAGAAATGTATTCTAAACATGTCACAGGAACAGTAATGAATATTACCAAAGAAAACTTTTGCTCTGTCTTGACGTAACGGTGAGTAAAAGTGCTAACACACCAAGTTGCAGTGGTACATGAAAATTATAAATCGATTAGTGTTTATTGTTACAAATAAAAATTGACAATTACTATTATTTACTTTGAGTTGAAATTCCTTTTTTATGATTGTTTATATTATACGCGTTTGATTATTTATACTAATTATGTTTCCTCTTTGTTACTTATTACAAATCATATTTAATTGTTAACGAATAAAATGCTGATTAAAGTACTCTGATGTTATACTTTTTAATATATTTCTAATCACCATTTGAATAAATCTCATTACCATTAGCTAAATATCAATTACCGTTCGTGCTAATCTCATTACCGTTTGTTAAAAAAAACAAAGCCCTATATCTTCAATACTAAACGTCACATTACTGTACCTCCTTCATATTTAGTTTATTTTCATTATATATTGTACAAAAAAATAATAAACAACACCATCAGGCTTAATATTTGATTCGTCAAAAAAAAATGGAAAATATGCATGAAATGAAATATTCACCCATTAGCTGTTGCAAGGCATGGTACAAGCGTGCTATTATGACGGGTTCGCACTCTATTCCGCGACAATATTATATTTTTACCACATTTGTCTATTGCTTCCTGTAATGATTTGTAAAATCTTTCAAGTTCCTCTTCAGTGCATTTTTCTGTTGGTGCATAAACTTGGATGATAGAGTATGAAATAAGTTGTATTTTGACTTTCAAAATTGATATTCATTCATTAATCGGTATAAAATCATCTACTTCTACGTTTTTTTGTTTTCGAACCATAAATCCTATTCCTTTTTCTCCTTTTGTTTCACCAAAATTGTAAAATATGTATTCGCCCCTATCTTCAATAAAACATCCTTGTCTTCGAACTTCGGCCAATCCTATTATGTCCCAATTTATTTTCGATATTGCATGTTCTAGCTCTAATATTCTCGTTGTTTTTGCTAGAGACCTTACGTTGAATGTAGCTATGTAGTATTTATTTTTGCATTGAGGGTTGTTGTCTACTACCCCCGCGGTGACAGGCCGTATTGGGGGAGGTGGAGTGGCTAATTTTAATTGCTAGGTAGAGTTGTGTCGGTGCTGGGTTGAGTTTTTGTCTATTAATTGTGTATGAGTTCTGTTATTTGAATTATTTCGCGTATTGGGCGACATGTAGGAAGAGATATCATGTGATTTGTTTCTTTTTGATACCTGGCTATTCTTTCTCTGATCTTGATCTCCAGAATTAGTTCTACTTGTATCTATTTCTTCTAATGAGTCTGATAAATTTCGTTGTCTTCTGTGATTCGACTTGTTTTGTAGTGTTTGCTTAGAGTAATAATTTTGTCATAGCGTAATCCTAAATTTTTTCCATTTCGTCTCTCTTTCTCTACCTCTTTTTGTAATTCTTTTCGTTTTTCTAATACATTCCGGGGAAAGTATTCTTATATATATATTGTAGTGTTTTTCAAAGTTTTATTTTTCCTTAGTAAATTTAAATTTTGCGGCTTATCGATGTTAGAGTCATTAATATTGGTCTAATCTTGTTGTTTTTGCGACATAGTCTTCGTATCTCTTCAATTTCGCTCTCCTGTATACTTATTCCCATTGTCTGATGTTGCAGGCAACATTAATAATATTTATAAAAAAATTGTTTTAATGTGACAACACTGACTTCCGTGTGTCCCTTCCATTATATTCAATGTACGCTGTTGAACGTGATCTGAAAAGAAATACAGTTTTTTCTAAGTTATTTGGCGTTTTGATTATTTCCTGCACCATTGACTCCCTCTGCAACCAGCAACAGGCACAGACAACGGCGCACAGTGGTCCTTCGAGGAAAACATCAGGAAAGTGCAGCATTTATTTTACTGTGAGCAGTACCGTAGCAGCCATTATTTACAAGAACACTTCGTGCAGTGAGCACGTCTTTTACGCCGAAGGGGAAGCTCGCAGCTACGTAGCACGCCACAGGAAAGAAAATTACACGGGTTCGTCAACAATATACTACACCTACCCAGTGTCAGTAACAAAATTTCAATTCCATTCAAATTCAAGACGCCATCTTTTTACATACCATATCTAATTGTAAGTCGAAAACAAGTTCAAAGTCCAAGTCAAAGACAAGACACAGATTATTCAATATACAAGTACAATACGCGACGCGAGTCATCTTCCGGCTGTGACGTTCGGCCAATCAGCGCGCAGCAGACTTTCAAACGCCGAGAGGTGATTGGTTGGGATAACAAGACGCTTCGTATGTGTACCCCGACGATAAGATCGACGAAACAAGCTGCGACTGCGACGCCATTATTTCATTCATTGTGTTAAGTGTTTGGTTCTGCCGACATAGTTTTTATTTTTATTGGACATTAAGTGCTTGTTACACATAAGTTATAGTATTAAAATATTTAAAATGGAGAATTTTTTTTGTGATTTCTAGAATTAATTCGATTAATTCTTTGTATTCGATAATTTTTTTGTCGCAGGGAGGTAGTTTATATTTAATAGACGTCTGCTATAAACGGATGTTGCGACAGGGCTACATTAAGGGGATCTCGCAAAGTAGCTACCACAGGGACATTGATCCATTCACATTTTGTACATGTAACTTGATAAACCTCCCCATGGTCGGCCCATTCAGTCTTTCTGCAAATACATTCAGGATGCTGTTGGTGCTAACCCTCACCCTTAGTATTACTAACGCCACCTTCTTATGCATTATCGCGAAATAATCGTCAGTGAGCATCTTCAAACATGCATGACGCACTACAATAATAAGGGAGCCTCAACACCGCCCTGAAGGTATTATTGTATTGAATTTGCAGGGCGTGTGCCGCTCTTAGAGAACAGCTAGCCCAAAGGCAGCTGGTGTAAAATGTTTTGCAGTAAGCCTTAAACAGTGTAATTTTAAAAGGTACTGAACAACCAGCAAACCTTCGGGACAGCATATTGGCCTTACCACAGAGCAGGTGAATATAGAAAAGAGGCCCAAGCTGCAAATTTCTATGGAAACCACTGTCGCCACTAAAGAAATATCGCACACATGCGCAGCGTCTCACGCAGCCTGTGATTGGTTAACACACACATGCAAACGAAATTACAAGTACGCTAGTGGTTGACAAATGAAAAAATGCTATCGATATTTTTGTCGACTCTGTGTATTAAAATAAATTTATGTAATATTTGTTTTTTTACAGTTATTTAAAACAAATATTATATTTGGATTAGATTAATTCAATTATAAAAAAAACAAAACGTTTAACTTTTAACAATATAATAATAAATGTATTTTAAATGTAATATATGTGGTAAGTGAACTCTTAATTAGGTTTAATAACAAAATTAAAATATGCCGTTGCCCACTAATTAAGATCTAATAATATCGATACAATAAAATTTATTATAACAATATTCGTAGACAAACACATAACCTTTCAACTTGAATTTCATTATTTTACGTTATTTTCAAACAAAAGAAACCATATAAAACATAATATGCGCTGTCAGTTGTTTTCCTACTATAATGAAATCTATACAAAAAAAATATTATCTTATCGATTATTTTGTCTTACAACAAAATCACAACACAAGCAATAAAAGTGAAACTGTGTGGGTTTCGTAGTGGACGCTATCCATTGCGGACAACGATCGTGCGTTGCTTTGAATATGCTCATGCATAGCGAGCAATGTATATTGTTGTTTTAGCTTATTGCAATAATATCGTTTGTTTTGAATTTTGTAGTCGTTGCTACATTTTTGTAAATTAAAGATGTAGCAACGACTCGAAGTCTGACTACTTGCCTTGCAAGTTATAACAGCACAACTCGGCATTGTAGCACTTTTTATAGGAGCTCTGTTCTCAACGCACTCTAAGCGCGAACTACGCATGAATCGGTTGAAGTATGCGCATTTACACATAGTTACGGCGACGCTTTATTGCCCGTATCTCCATTCAAGTGTTATTTGTCAATTCAGTGGGCCTTACAGCCAACGCCCTACGTTCTCTTTCGATTTCTTTGTCGTCTTTTAAATTTACAGTAACAATGTGTCCCAGATATTTAAATTCAGTTACTCTCTGTAAAAGTGCACCACTAAGTCTATTATGAGGGACACATGTTGGACTTTTATTTTTCCCTATAAAGACTAACAACTCACTTTTCTTAGGGTTGTATTTAAGGCCATGCTGCTCAGCATATCCTTCACAGATTGTAAGTAACTTTTTAATTCCGCATATTGAGGGACTTAGCAGCACCATGTCATCTGCATAATTTAAGTTATTTACACATACACGTGTGTTGCCGAGTTTAACAAGTAATTCATTAATATAAATATTAAAATGCCTCGGGGATGTGAAACCCCCTTGCCTTACCCCATACTCAAGTTTGTATGGTTAAACAAGTCAACAAACTTTTATGTTTTAAGTTATTACAGAATATATCCGCACATTTTTAACTTATTATTACACAATTGTGAGTAGGGAATGCAAATCTCGCGAGATTAGGGCTCAAGCGAGATCCCGCGAGTTTATGAATCCAATCTCGCGAGATCTCGCCAATTTCGAGATCTCGCGAGATTGGCAGTTTTGTGTTTTTTTTTTGCAAATTATCACAAAATTTAATTTGATTAGGAAAAAATAAAAAAATTGTGAGTATTATAAGATAACATTTATTTTCACGAATTTTTTCAATAGACTTTTATGCAACAAACATTGTTTGACGTATCTGTCTATAATTTTTTAATAAACTTCTAAGTAGTAAACTTTGACGTACGTATCTATCAAATAACAAATGAAAAAAAACAACTAGTTTTCTATTCTAATATCAAAAAACAAAAATATTTTAGTAATAAAACAGTTCTTTAATAACAAACAAAACATTGACTATTAAACTGAGATATTATTATCAATTAAATAAAATAGGACGTTCAAATAGGACGTTTTTATGCTCGAGCGCAATCTCGTTAATCTCGCGAGATCTCGTCGTTTTATCGTTCGAGATCAATCTCGCTAAAAAAGGCCGAGATCTCGCAAGAACGAGATCTCGCGAGATCGAGATTGCATTCCCTAATTGTGAGTATATAATTCTTGCCGCCGAATGAGTTACGAGACAGTGGTCTAGCCAACGTGAATCACTTATATATAAATACCAAGGTAGTTAATATCAGCACACAACAATTCTTGCTCAGTACAAAAACTAAGAAGTTCATTAAATTATTTTTAACAAAAATGAAAACCGACTTCAAAACGTTACAAATCGAAACTAAAAAGAACAAAAAATAATCTTAATTACTTAGTTATTGTTGAAGTCGGTGCCAGTCAAGAAGGACAGTTTTATCCTGCCTTTGCAATCAACTTTCGAACGGATATTTTGATTATATTTATAAATTGATACATTAATTAAATTGTATTAAGATTATTTTGTTTTGGCTGGCACCGACTCCAACAATAACTAAGTAATTAAGATTATTTTTTGTTCTTTTTAGTTTCGATTTGTAACGTTTTGAAGTCGGTTTTCATTTTTGTTAAAAAAAAAAAAGAATTAATTTTTTTTTGTGGAAATTAGATATTATGTTTAAATATAATATTGGAAGGCCAACTAAACTACTGCTCCAATAAGTCAGCGAAGTTTTGAAATGAACGACAATAGTCAATCGAGATTTGTCCACGTCTATTTTTCCACGTAACTCGTAGACGTTAATAAGATTTACCTTCTATTATCAATCCACCTAATATCCTAAAGGAATACGTACGTATAATATTAAAAGAATTTTCTTTCAACTCAATCTCAACTAATCGTTGAGGAGATATACCTTACATCATCACAAATTCTTGAACAGCTTTAGAAAATATATGAAAACGGTAATCAGTGCCGATAAAATTTAAGGGTTGCCCTCAATTTCTCTAGGATCCATCATCAGATGCTGACTTGGTGATAATGAGAACATCTTAAATGTATACCCTACCGAACAAAAAGAAATTTTTAAAATCGGCCCACAATTCACGGAGAAATCTGTGAAAACACACAAAACAACTGTTGAGGAATTTTACCTTCCATCATCAGCTCATCCACATGAGATGATGATTTTCATACGTAAAAGCTTTATCGGTTTTAGAAAATATATCAAAAACATAATAGGTGCCTGTAAATTTTGAGAGTTGCCTTCGATTTCCCTGGGATCCCATCATCAGATCCTGACTTGGTGACAATGGGACCCCCTCGGAACTATACCCTACCAAACAAAAGAAATATTTTTAAAATCGGCCCACAGACGGCGGAGAAATCGCTGAACATGCATAAAAAAATATATCGACGGGTTATATTTTAATTGTATTAAGCGACACTCTGAGCGATATAGACTTTTATACATATTTGGAATCAGCGAATTTTTCGACGTCATTTGAGCTGGTTTTGGTGACGATCGGAGCACTTTTTTGTCGCTTAATACCACCGCATTTATGGGCCCATTTCGAACTGCAATGTATGAAGCGACACAAAATATTGACAAATTTAGGAACTGTGTACTTAAGCCGACTACCAAATACCAGGCAGTCGTTTAAACGTTTTTTCCTGGAGCAACAATTTACAGGACACGTACGTTAAAGCATTTAGCCTGACTTTATAAATATACTAGCTGACCCGTGCCCACTTCGTTGGGCATAATGTTAATAATCCTTTTTTAGTACAGAGTGTTTAAATAATTTTAATTATTTTATTAATATTCTTCTCCGCTTCCTTTTTATATTTATGTATTTTTCTTTTTCTTTTGTGTGGTACATAAATAAATAAAATAAAAATAAATAAATATTAAAAATTAAAAATTAAATTATCTATATGTAGCACCACGGAACGCACACAGCGGCGCGCCTCACAACACTGTTGCATCGGGCTCGGAATGCCATTCGTCGAATGCCGACGTCGACTCGGCAGTCTGCGCTAGCGTTCGCCGCTGTTTCCACGCATTGGAAGAGCTTACCTAGCATAGACGCCCTCCCCTCGCGCCCCTGCGGTGACGCATCCTACCTGTTTCGTGGCGAACCTCACGTCACGAACTGCTGGGAACGTACCGTGTCCTATGTTTACTGTCGTTCCGCACCTACATAGTTTATATACCTACCTACACCATTGTGAACTGGAATAAACATTGTTTACTTTGACGCTACGTTTTAATCATACCCGCTACAATCTGGCGCTCAACGTAAAGGCCCGGAAGCAGGCTAGCCCAAAATCAAGACTGAGAAGTAAAATTAAGGAGGAACCGCTAACCACCATGTATGTACCACCACCAAAATACTACAGTCCCGGTTCCTGTGGTCAACGAAGAGAAAACTACGCGGAGCGGCCGAAGAGTGAAAATTCCTAACTTCTATCGACCGTAGTTACGGTCTGGCCAGGGGGAATATGTGGCGTAACTCGCTCCAGTTAGGCCAAATACCAAACCCGCTCCGCTTATGAAGTTTAAGCCACGCTACAAAATCACGCCACTCGATGAAGACAATAGCGCGTCCCCCCGCTGCGCCCGCGCCGCATCGCCATCGCCGTCGCCTGACCGCAACTCATTCCGCTGACTACTTGCTAGGGAGCTAGGCGCGTGCGTGAATAACACTTCTCTTTGCTATCACTTCGCTTTTGCTAATTTAGTTTTAGTTATCTTAAAATTTGCTTGTGTTCGATATTAATAAATTCTTTTCGCTTAATATAAAAATAACAATCTTCATTCGATCTCTCAACCTTTTATTCTCTTCTCCTTCATACCCGCATTAATTTTATTATAAAAACCTGCTTGTGACGGTGCATTAAATAATGGAATGAATTGTTGGTAAGACATACATTTACGCTTAACCACAAACTTATCAACCGAGCAATTTGAAAAGTTACTGTCAGTGATTGGTAATAGTAATCAACAGCGACGAAGTTCTTTCGCCACATGCAAGATTACTTTTAATGGGGCCAGAGAAACTGAATCAGTGGAATCTTTTCTTGCTGCAACTTCGGTATTTAAATCAGTGGAACAGATATCCGACGAAGATGCGATCATGAGCATTCCATTAATTTTGAGGGACGAAGCAGCTACCTGGTGGAATGGAATAAAGGACCAGGTAAAGGCATGGACGGAGTTTGAATCGAGAATTCGCCACGCCTTTGCTCCTAAAAGACCTGCCTATCAACTATACCAAAACATTGTGTGCATAAAACAAGGTGAGGATGAACTGACAGAAGTGTTTGTGGCCAAGAAGAGGGCTCGTTTGCACAGTTGCCAGAAACACATACCGAGACCCAACAAATTGATATGATCTATGGGCAACTGAGGTACAAGATCAGAGTCAAAATGGCTCGCGAGACTGTCAATACTTTTGATGCCCTAGTGAAGGCAGCCAGAGGAGTGGAAGAACTTCTGATTGAAAAGAAAATGCCAGAAGAAGGGACAGTGAAAGGAAGCGAGGCAGAGAAAGTGACTTTTAAAAAGAAGAGATGCACGTACTGTCGGCTGCCTGGACATTCCATCGAAACATGTAAAAAGAAGGAGAAGAAGGATCTCGCTTCTGGTACTTCTGCCGAGAAACCTGCTCCTTCAAGTACCGCTATGGCAACCCAAGCGCCATCACCTTCTCAACCAAAGTTCGCTTGTTACGGTTGTGGGACACCAGGAGTGGTTCGGTCAAAGTGCACAACTTGCACTAAAGCTGTGCCGAAAATAGAAAAGGCTGAAGTGAGCTTCTGCGCCATTAACACTCAAGCAGATGTACGTCCTAGACCGGTTATTGGTATCGCCATAGGTAAAATCACTGGTATCGCCTACGTGGATACTTGTGCAAAAACGAGCGTCGTTTCTTACTCACTGTACAAACATCTACGAAAACTTGGATTTGCATTCCAGAGACAACAGATTGTGGTGAAATTGGCTGATGGCACGAAAACGACGAGAGAGGTGTTGACCGTAAATGCACCCGTCAGTGTCTGTTATCGTGTGGTTCAAACTACATTTATCGTGTTCCCGGAAGCACGAGAAACTCGCACACTATTGGGCGTTGGCTTTATTCAAGATGCTAAAATGGTTATTAACATTCCGCAGAAGACATGGCATTTCGAGGATAGCCCTGATGACGTCTTCGACCTCCAAGATGAAGGTGCTGAAGAGATATCAATGGCCAAGGTAGAAGCTACGCCGGTGTATTTCAATACTCAGTTGCGGTCTATGTTGAAAGAGGTTGAGCTGGCTGAGTTTGTTTCGCCCTTGTCTATAACTCCGCGGGATAAAGCCTTGCTGGAGCCGGCGTTGCCTCAAACTGGTGCGTGCGCACCAGCAACCGGCATTTCACAATCAGGCGAACCAGCATTGCCTGAAACAAGTGCCTGCACTACAAATACCGTACCGTATCGTGTAGTGCCAATTGATCTGTCAGAATCTCCTAGTCCGAGGAAGCGATCACGACCATTGTTTGATGGGTATTCACCAAGATTTGTTGATTTCATGGTCCGTGATGCACAAATACAGCTTCACGATACTACATGTGAGCTGTCACCATACTCCAGGACGCTCTTCCCGAGTGACCATAGCAATAACAGTAATGATGTTGAGGTGGGGTCTTTAGAGGTTGAAGAGGTGGCATCGGATACACTGGACGCAGCCCAGAAGTCTGAGCTGATGGAAGTGTTATGGTCCTATCAAGAAGATTTTGGTGAAAGTAGAGAACCGACTACCCTCGCTGAACACTGTATCGACACGGGTGAGAATAACCCTATCTCTGTACCACCATATCGCCTCTCACCGCCACGTTTGACTGTATTGAGGGAAGAGGTAAAGAAGATGTTGGACAGCGAAGTAATTGAGGCATGCTCCTCACCCTGGTCTGCACCTGCTGTAATGGTACCAAAGAAGGATGGTTCAATACGGGTTTGCATTGATTACCGCAGACTTAATGCCATAACGGTCCCCGATAAGTATCCTATCCCACGGATCGATGATCTGTTGCATGCTGCTAAGCCAACACCTTTCATGTCAACTTTAGATATCCGTGCAGGCTACTGGCAAGTGAAGGTCTGTTCGGTCAGTAACCGAGCATTTATGTGGTACTCAGCAGAAAATACTAAATTAGGCCAACGCCGTGCATTTTATTTCAGTGCATATTTTATCGTGTATTTGATCGGATGCGCTCATTAACATTTAAATAACATTTTTTAATAAACATTTTGAACCTTTAGTTCTTTCTTATTTAACATTTAAATAAAACATTTCGCTAAGGCTCAAGCATCCTACATTTTGGTCCTTCGAGCAAAAACCTCGCGCGTGTTAAAATATTCGTGGGTGAGGTGAACAGAGAACTTTGCACCGGTCAATTTCTAAATGGAGCTACATGTATTGACTTAGTAGACGACTTCCACTGCGCGTGCGCAGCGGGCTACGCGGGGAGGACCTGCGCCCGGGACGTGGACGACTGCGCTTCTAGACCTTGTCGCAACGGTGGCGAGTGCGTGGATCTTCTCGACGCCTACCGATGTATATGTCCTGTTGGATTCTCAGGCACGGACTGCGAGGTGCACGACGTTTTATCGCCATCTATACCACATCTATTTCACACCTATTTCTAATAATAACATTTACTAATATTTAATATTTTCGCAACATATAATTGTATTTTTCGTTGTAATATAGCAATTTAATAAAATACTATGGCACTAATACGCTTTCACTAATACACTTACAAAATATTTGCTTCTAGCTTACCTCCTGTTCGGGACGCTACTGCTCGGTGAGTTACTGATGTAAGAGGATGAATTTATATTATCAAATAAAATGAATGATATCAAGAGTATGTATCGAACGAATGTCTCGTATGCTTGCAGGACGACCGCGACCACTGCGCCGGCTCGCCGTGCGCCAACGGCGCGCCGTGCTACACCGCGCAGAGCGACTACTACTGCCACTGCGCGCCCGGCTGGACCGGCAAGAACTGCACGCAGCGCGCCGCAAGAGACCGTAAGTTACCCCATTTATTATCTTTTTTAGATTTATTCTGTTAATTTTCTAAGTATAAAGTTTGTGGTATTAAATTTTAGAAGTCGACGAATGTTCTCCGAATCCTTGTTACAACAACGGTAGCTGTGTGACCAGTACGACGGGCTTCACGTGCATCTGTATGGAGGGTTGGACTGGTAAATATTGAGTGCTTTTGAAATTAAATAAATTACAATTAACTCAACGAATCATTATTATATCATAATACTTCTTTCTAGGAGAAACGCGCGCAATGCGAGCGGAGCTACGCTGCGAGCTCCCCTGTGTGAACGGCGGTACTTGTGTACGGGACCTGCTGCCTACTTCTCCGGCGGCCGCTGTGGTCGCGTCGGCCACGCACTGCGTCTGTCCGCCCGGCTGGGCTGGCACTATTTGTGATGTACCTATAACTCCTCCCGTCAATGTAAATACTTATATAATATTGTGTATTAATATGTGTATTTGATACATTTAGTATAAAATATTGAATGAATACAATGATTTGATTTTCTTTTTAGGTGCCGCCGATAGTGACAAGTCCAGTTCAAACTGCAATAGTACCGATAACCGCAGGTTCCAGTGGGTTGCCTTGTACTTGTCTCCATGGAGGATCATGCGTAGCCGTGGGCGGCGGCGCGGGCCCCTGGGCGTGCGTGTGCCGGGCGGGCTGGGGCGGCGCCCGCTGCGAGCGCGCCGCCGACGGCTGTGCGTCATCACCCTGCCGCAACGGCGGGCGTTGTGTCGGCGGCTCCGGGTGGTGGGCTTGCGAGTGTGCTTCCGGGTGGACTGGCACAGATTGCTCGACGTCGACTTGTGACCCTCCTTGCCCTTCTTCCGCGACCTGTACTTCTACTGGCTCAGTCGCACGTTGTGTTTGTCCACCTCCTCCAGCAAGGCTCGCTAGACGTTGTCTCGAATGTAATTATTTAACTTTGATTTGAATATTTTATATAGTAATTATTTTTTTAATAATTGAAAAAAATTGGGGATCACAGTGATCGCCGGACTCGGAGCCGAGAGTGGCGAAACAATCGAAGGCACCGATACCGGCGTCGAGGGCGCGGCTGAATCCGGCGATACGCCCGGCGCGTGCGGCGCCGACAACGGCACGTGGTGGTGGGGCTGCAACGCGTGCCGCTGCGTGGGCGGCGCGCCCGCCTGCACGCGCCTGTGGTGCGGCCTGCCCGACTGCTTGGCACCCGCGGCCCTGCCTTGCCGCACCGATGAGGTATTAGCTTATTTATTCGTATTGGGGGTTGTAAAATGTAATACGTATAATGTGTGTGATCCCAAAAAAGCCGCAGGGAAATCCAGTAGTGATGCACGGAGCCGAGGATGTAATAAAAAACACTGGGTATTCCTGGAGCTTCACATTTAATCAAAACCAAAAATTTACTTATATACTATCTTAGTGAACCAAACGATAGCGCGATTCAATTAGACCGTAACGCCATCTATTGAACATTGGTTTAAACGAATGTTGAACCATACCATAATGTGTTTCTGAATTATGGCAGCGCCATCTAGTCGATATGTAATATAAACCCTTAACATACCCGCCCACTAAGGACAACAGTCCTTGATATAAACTAACAATTACAACAAACTTTAAATGTTTAACAAATCAACAAAACAATAAACTGATGAAACAAATCAATAAACTTAGGTTCACATACTAACTCATACATTAATTTTTACTAATAGGTAATATAACAATCTTGGACAGAGGTCTTTTTATATAAGATTTTTTGTAGCGTAACGTCACTACCCTAGTTAAATTGTCCACGCCAGGATGTTTTTTAACAATCTTGCCCATTAACCACCTAGCCGGTGGTAAATCCGGCTCCCTAACCAAGACGACATCACCGATTTCTGGTTCCGGTACTGAACGATTCCATTTACGCCTCTGCATCAACCCTGACAGGTATTCTTGTGACCATCGTTTCCAAAAATGTTGCAACATGCGTTGACACAGATGCCATCTTCTTAGTGAACCAAGTGCAGCATGTTCATAGTTACGCTCGGGAGGTAAGACTAGAGGTTCTCCCACTAAAAAATGACCGGGAGTTAAAGGTAAAATCTCATCCTGTTCTTCCATGTATGATATTGGTCTCGAATTGAGACAAGCCTCAATCTGAGATAATACCGTTGAGATCTCTTCAAAAGTTAGTGTGGAATTGCCGATTACTCTTGTCAAATGGTACTTGGTTGATTTGATCCCTGCCTCCCATAAACCTCCAAAATTGGGTGCATGAGGCGGGATGAAATGCCACTGAGTTCCGTTTGTAGCTAACCAATCTGAAATCTCCGCTCGTAAGTTGGACGTCTCATCGTGAAATAATACCTTCAATTCTCGAGCTGCTCCAACAAAATTACAGCCATTGTCGCTATACAGATTGCTACAATGACCTCGTCTTGCCACAAATCTTTTATATGCAGATAGAAATCCTTGAGTTGTTAAGTCACTAACCGCTTCTAGATGTATTGCTCGGGTTGACATGCATACGAAAAGACAAATGTAGCCCTTGTAGGATTTGTTACCACGTCCCTTGGAGACTCTGATGTTTATTGGGCCTGCGTAGTCTACGCCACTGAATAAAAATGCTCTAGATGCGGAAATTATCTCAGCTGGTAACTGGCCCATTAATTGGTTTTTAGTTTGAGTGCGATAACGAATACACTTTACACAATTTCTATAATAAGATTTAACTAAATTCTTAGCTCCTATGATCCAATATCTTGAACGTATATAGTTCAACATTAATTGTGGGCCACCGTGCATAGTTTTCTCATGTGCATCTGCTACTATAAGTTTAGCTAAGTGAGCGTCGTGGGAAATTAGTATGGGATGCTTTCTATCTTCTTCAATTGGAGCCAACTGCAGCCGCCCACCAACACGAAGTATTCCGACATCATCCAGATAAGGATTCAAAGAGGTAAGTTTGGATTTAGATTTTACATTTTTACCACTAGTAATCTCTTGTATTTCTTGCTTGAAATAAGTATTTTGATATTGCTTGATTAAACAATCTAATGCTTCGTGTATTTCCTCTTTCAGAAGGTATGTATGTTTTGGTATTTTATCTTTTTCTTTTTTCAGAAACCTTTTGCAATACGCTACTACTCGTAATAACCTGTTTAATGACGAAAATTTATTCCAGATATCTTCGGGTTCTTCTACTGCTAAAAATGTTTCGATGCTTTAACCAATCTGGTCCATTTATCCATAACTGGTGAATACTAATATCGGATGGTTTTACGCCACGCGATGCAGCGTCGGCTGGATTTGCTTCTGATTTAACATATGACCACTGATTTCGCTCTAAAAGTGACATAATTGTTGCTACCCTATTACCTATAAATGGTTTCCACTTGCTAGGGTGACTACTTAACCATGCTAATACCACCTCCGAATCAGTCCACGCATGCCAGTGTTCTTTGGGAACATCTAAAACTGTGCCTACTTCCACGAGGAGTTTTGCCAAAAGTACAGCTCCGCATAACTCTAACCTCGGGATAGACACTTGTTTAATAGGGGCCACTCTGGTTTTAGCTGATATTAAACTAACTTCAATGCTACCCTCACAAGTAACAATGCGTAAGTACACTACAGCACCGTAGGCCACGTTGGATGCATCACAAAATCCATGGATTTCTACAAGACGATTATTACTTTCACACTTCATCCACCGAGGCAAACGAAAGTTGGTAAGTTGCGTTAAATTTTTACGATATGAAATCCATTCTTCAAGCAAACTTGGCGACAATTCATCATCCCAAGCTAACCCCGACATCCACAATTTTTGAATGAATATTTTTGCGCTTACTATGCTTGGTGCAATCCATCCCAATGGATCATAAAGTCTAGATATATCGGATATTACCTTTCTCTTTGTTACAGGTGCAGACATGGCTGGTAAGTTAACTGCGTACTCAAATTCATCTTGACTTCGATTAAGTCCCAATATTTTATTTTTACCTTCTATTAGTTGTTCCTCAATCCCTTTACCTTCCTCTAACACCCTTTCTCCTTTAGCTTTCCTTTCTATCATTTCCATTACAGTTTCATTATTGCTTTTCCATTTTTGAAGTTGAAATCCCCCCTTTTGTAATAAACTATTCAACTGAATGTAAATTTCCATTGCTTGATTAACATTCTCACATCCTGACATAAAATCATCCATGTAAAAATCCCTTTTCACTTTATCTACAACTAATGGATAATTGCTTCCTTCATCCATAGCTAACTGTATGAGTGTTCTTACAGCCAGATATGGAGCTGATGATCCTTGTGTGCCAAACGTCACCCTCAATATTTTATATTCAATAAGATCCTTTTCAGGAGAGTCTCGCCAAAAAATACGTTGGTAATCGGCATCTTCGTCCCTTACACTTATCTGCCTATACATCTTGGTGATATCTGCTGAAAGACAAATTCGGTGTGTCCTCCAACGCAGTATGATGTGGCGAAGTTCTGACTGTAAGGTTGGTCCTACCAACAAATCATCATTCAATGATACACCGTTTCTTCCTTTACAAGACGCGTCGAAAACAACGCGGACTTTCGTAGTCGTCTTATCTTCTCTTATGACCGCGTGGTAAGGTAAGTGCACTCCAATCTTACTGTCTTCACTGTTAACTGGTCGCATATGCTGAAGTTCCACATACTCATCAAAGGTTTGTTTAAATTCCCTTTTTAAATTCTCATTTCTTGTTAATTGTTGTTCTAGTTTTAGAAATCTTCTTAAGGCTACTTCCCGTGTTTGACCTCGACAAGTAGGATTCTGATCCCGGAACGGCAACTTGACAACATAACGACCTGTCTCATCACGTGTAGTAGTTGTAGTATAAATTTCTTCACAGCGCTTTTCTTCTTCTGACATTATTTTCTGATCTAATTTTGGTTCATTTTCCATTTCCCAGAATGACTTCAAAAAATCATCTGATTGAACATGCATGCTAACTAAATTTGTAGAATGTGATTGTATTTGATTGTTTCCCGTTAAAATCCAACCAAAAATTGTGGCTTGAGCGAGCAACGACCCGAATGAACACTTACGAATACCCTCCATGATTATGTTACCATAAACATCTGAACCTAACAACAAATCAATTTTGTTAGGCGTGTGGAAATTCGGATCGGCTAACTTGATGTCATTCAATATTGACCATGATGACACTAAAACCCTTTGAGGAGGCAAAAATCCTGTTATTTTATCTAAAACGAAGGCGGTTACTTGGACGCTGCAGTCTGGATTATGCAGTGAATGCAAAATAAGATCTGTCTTAGATCTAGAAACCACATTTATTCCACCGCCTAACCCTGCAAAGTGACCCTTGACTGCTTGACCCTTTAATCCCAGTAGCTGAACTGCAGCTTGTGTTATAAACGAAATATGCGATCCCTGATCAATTAATGCACGCAATGGGATCGTTCCATTTTTAGACTGAACATAAACTATAGCTGTTGGTAATAAAGAAATTTGCTCTCCACCCTTTGAAACATGTAAACTACCCTTTTCCTTTTTTGTTCTAAAACCTGATCTGATACCAGAGGCTCCATTTTATCACTACCGGAATGAAGTAATGAATGATGTCGTCTTTTACAAATTTGACAAGAAGTTGTACTTTTACAATTTTTTACGGGGTGATTGATTCCCAAGCAATTATAACATAACTTATTATTTTGCACATACAAACGTTTTGCATCATTATCCAAATTTATAAAATTACTACAAGAACTTATTCTATGATTACCTTGACAATATGAACAATTATTTTGTGATATATGCAGAGTATTCTTAAGTTGACATTTAGAAGTTTTATTATATTTATATTCAGAAATAGGCTTATTATCTAAGAATTCCAAGGAATGAAATCTATTTTGCAAAAAATTTCGAAATTGATCAAAATCTGGTAAAACGTTACAATTAAATGTTATTTCGCTGACTTTAGCTTCCCACTGTTTTCTTGTCTCCGTATCTAATTTTTGTGACACAATATAAATAATGATTGCATCCCAAGACGTAGTGTCGATACCTAAATTTTTTAATCCTTGCATCATATCCGTGGTATTGTCCAGCAAATGTTTAAGGCTCGAAGCAGATTCTGTCACCTGACGTTGTGCGAAAAACCGTGAGAAAATATTATTCACCAAGAACTGTTTATTATTGTATCGTTTCTCTAATATATTCCAACACTGTTCGTAATTCTCGTTAGTTATAGCTATATGCCTCAACAACTGCTCTGCCTCTCCAGTTAAGTGCCCCTTAAGATAATGTAATTTCTGGACATTATCTATATCACCGTTATTATGAATCAAAGACACAAACAAATCTCTAAACGTAATCCAATCTGTGTATCTGCCGGAGAACGTAGGAATTGATATTTTCGGTAATCTTACAGGAGTTTTTGTGATCTTTGTCTCTGTGCAAGATTTACTTGAGGCTACTGAGTCACCTTTACTTTCATCTAAAAGTTCACTAAGTTCCGAAATAAAGTCCAAATAGAATTCCTCAACTTCGTTGTGCATGTCTTTTTGAAAGTAACTTGATCCTACAGTTTCTTTACATTTTAAAATTTCGTAATGATTTTGAGAGAACTCTTTCCATTTACTGTTAATAATGTCAATCCTTGTTTTTATATAAGATTTTGTTATTCTTTCCCTTGGGCTCTTTTTAAAGTTAATCTTTGCCTTTTGGAGTTGTAATCTAATATCGTCTTGAATTTTTATAAGTTCCATGTTTATTTAATTTTTCTAAGTTACTTTACGCAAAATATTCTAAGTTAAATTCAAATTGTATTGAATTTTTTAAGTCCAAATTGCATTAAATCTTCCAAGTTATAATATTAACTGTGTTTAAATATTCTAAGTCCACTTTATGTTAAATTTTCTAAGTTCAACTTGCGTTAAATTTTCTAAGTTCAAAAGAAGTCTGAATTTGCTTAAGTTATAAATATAAGAGTACTTACAGTTTATTGTCCAAATATCGCGTATTCACTTCACTGTTCACTACACTTATTCACTTCACTATCACTTTACCGACTGAAGTATTCCCCGTAGAGTTGTCCATCCGTGTAGACGCCGCGTTGCCGTTGCCCCGGGTACTGCCGTAGTACCAGGTGCTGCGTGATCCTCAACGACAATCCGCCGCCACTTGATCACGGGTGGACCTTGGTCAACTTCTTGCCCGGTATAAATCCGGCTCGAAGGACCATGATCCCAAAAAAGCCGCAGGGAAATCCAGTAGTGATGCACGGAGCCGAGGATGTAATAAAAAACACTGGGTATTCCTGGAGCTTCACATTTAATCAAAACCAAAAATTTACTTATATACTATCTTAGTGAACCAAACGATAGCGCGATTCAATTAGACCGTAACGCCATCTATTGAACATTGGTTTAAACGAATGTTGAACCATACCATAATGTGTTTCTGAATTATGGCAGCGCCATCTAGTCGACATGTAATATAAACCCTTAACAGTGTGTGAATTTAAATTATTTTTTAACAAAAATGAAAACCGACTTCAAAACGTTACAAATCGAAACTAAAAAGAAATAAAATAATTTTAATTATTTAGTTATTAACATCTTTAGAAAATATATCAAAAACATAATAGGTGCCTATAAAATTTGAGAGTTGCTCTCGATTTCCCTGGGATCCCATCATCAGATCCTGACTTGGTGACAATGGGATCCCCTCGGAACTATATCTTACCGACCAAAAGAAAATTTTTTGAAATCGGCCCACAGACGGCGGAGAAATCGGTGAACATACATAATAAAAATATATATACCTATACAATGGAACATATAACCTCCTCCTTTTTTGAAGTCCGTTAATTAAAGATTACTTTGCAGGTGTGCGTCCCGGCAGCCCCGGCCCTGTGCCTGCGCGCGCCGTGCTCGCCGCTGGGCGAGTGCCGGCGCGTGGCGGGGCGGCGCGTGGAGGCGCCCGCACGCCGCCGCCGCCGGGCTGCGCGCGCGCCGGCCTGCGCCTCGCCCGCGAGCGCGTCGCCCGCGGCGCGCACGTGGAGCGCGCGTGCGGGGCGCTGCGGCGCGCGCTGGCCGCCGCGCTCGCCGACCGCGCGCCGCCCGCGCCGCCGCTCACGCTGCTCTGCGACCTGGCGCCCGATGATGACGACGCGCTCGATCTCGCTTTGGTCAGTATTTCTTGTTAATGACCGTTTGTAACTATTATTATACCTACTGGTGTCCTTTATAAAAAAAAGTGTGTGTGTTTACTTATGTACACGCGTTAGAAGTTATACTTCCTTGGCATCATTAAATAATACATACGGATGGTTAACCTCAATTAAGTATATTGGAGCACTTAAAAAAGTATATTTAAGTACAAGTTTTTTCATTAATATTTACGAATAGTAAATAATATTAATCAAAATATTCGATTCGGCGCTCGGGCGGCGCTGGCGGCGGGCGGGGCGGCGCTGCTGCTGCTGGGCGGCGCGGTGGGCGGCGCGCTGTACGTGCGCCGGCGCCGCGCCGCCGCCGCCGAGCACTCGCGCCGCCGCGACGAGGAGAAGTCCAACAACCTGCAGAACGAGAACCTGCGCCGCTACGCCAACCCGCTGCGGCCGGAGCGGCTGGCGCAGCCGGCGGACGAGCTGCCGCGCGCGCACTCGCTGTACAAGGCGCAGAACGCGGACGCGCGCAACAACACGCCGCCGCGCGACAAGGAGCTGACCAAGCGTGCGCTGCCGCTGCCCGAGCCGCCGCCCGCGCGCCACCCGCCGCCCGAGCGCCTCACCGTGCTCGTCTAGTGTGATACTAGCCTTACCTAGCCTAACTAGCGTAGCATAGCCTAGACTGCGAGCGACTCGCCGCCTTATTTATTGTACTGTAGAATGATCGCGTTTTGTAAATATGTATTTTTGTAAATAATGTTAAAAAGAGTGATTTAATTTTGAAAGTTATAACTAGTAAGTATGTCTTACAGAATTGATCGAAACGATTTTATATTTGTAAAAAAGGTTGTAAAAAAAGAATTGTAATAAAATCATACAAAATTTTATTTTATTTTATTTACCTTTACTAATGAAATTATCACTTATTAATCCACCAAAGAGCCACCTAGTGAATGTTTTAGCGCACGTAATATAATATGTGCAGCAAGTGAGCAGATGTACGAAAAATCGTCGGAGCAGTTCGATTCGACGTCTGACGTTACGTTGTCCCAAACAACGTGTATCCCACGTACGTGTATCCCAAAAAATTGTATCGTAACCAACGTAACGTCAGACCAAAGGATCTAAGCCGCTTATTAATGTTTTTATATTTAGTTAGTTAGTTAATTAGTTAGTTATATCTTTACTTAATAAATTACTAAAAACTAAATAGAATAATAAAATCGACTTAATAAAGTCACTAATTGTTCATTAAAATATTGATTACTGTAATTTAGTGTCCGACCGAAACTGGTTTTTACGACCGAAACCGAAACCGAAACCAAATTTCGGCAACGGTCTCAGTTTCGGCCGAAACCGAAACCGAAACCGAAACTTTCTTATAAGGATCATGTTTTCAGAGATAAATAAACAAAATGTATTTTTTTTAATTAGTCAGTTTTAATTAGTAAAATAAATATAAGTGTTAATTTTATACGGATAACCAGGTAGGTATCTACTTGTTTAATTATAAGTGTTAATTTGTAAAAAAAAAACAATTATTATATTGGTACCTACTTAATAATTATTAAATTGAACGCGAAACTCTAAATCCTTAATATTATCACCACTAATACACTATAGTAAATACCTTGTACCTAACTAATGTTTGTTTACATTATAGCATTAGCGAAAGAGTTAAATTAACCACAAAATGTTTAGATTTTTATTTTTTTATGGTAAACTTGATTCTACTATAATCTAGGTACTCCTTTCTTATATTAAATTACTTTTAGAGGTACTCTTATATTATATCACATGATAAAACTTACCGAATTCAAAACATATCAAACGAAAACTCACAACAAACAAAATGCACTGCAAACAAACAGGTTACGACATGATTACGCACGTCACACGTGGACGCGGCCAAATGTCATCGTCGCTTGGATGTCATTTACCGCGCCGAACACACCCGAGCACAGCGCGGAAACTCCCGAATGCAGTTTCGGTTTCGGTCGTAGTTTCGGCAGGTTTGCTGCCGAAACCGAAACATAACCGAAACTCGTTTTTTTGCCGAAACTCGACCGAAACCGAAACCGAAACCGAATATTCGGTCGGACACTACTGTAATTTAAAACAATCTACCAAATTAGAACCACATGAGTAGATAACCGTTTATCTACTCATGTGTTAGAACTCTGCTTTTTAAGCCAGAACCTGGCCTGGAGAAACTGGTTACTCAATATATACTCATTAGTCATTACTGGGATATAATTATTATTATACTAACATTTCCCGCAGCTTTGCACGCATTCTAAAGAACCTCGCAGAACTAACGCTCGTCCTTCCCGATTTCGCAACAATTTTCATTGTTGCTCCGCTTCCATTGGTCGTAGCATGATGTAATATAGCCCATAACCTTCCACGATAAACGGACTATCCAACACAAAAAGAATTTTTCAATTTGGACCAGTAGTTCCTGCGATTAGCGCGTTCAACCAAACAAACAAACAAACTCTTTAGCTTTATAAATTTGTATATAAAACAGTAGTCTAATTTACGCTGCTAACGCCATCTATCATCATTATATAAAAGTAATACATTTTATTTATAAAATTATATAATAATAATATGTATTACTCAGTCTACGATATAATATCATTAGGATAAACTCATTATTTTTATAATAATTGATAATCTGTGACCGAGCTTTCAAGTTGACTTTACTTTTTATCGGTATGGCGCGATAGTAGATAGACAGAGTCTATGGGCGCGATATACGATTCGTTGGGCAATCTTAAGTTGGCGGAGGGTAAATAATTTTTTGCACTTTTTTTTGGCTCTATCAACTGTTCGTTAACTGTTCTTCATTGTTCTATCAAAATTTTTTTTGTTCGTTCTTTTTTTTTTTTTTTTAATTATATAAAATTGACATCGTAAGTTGGCGGGGGGAAATTAATTTTTTGCACTTTTTTTTGGCTCTATCAACTGTTCGTTAACTGTTCTTCATTGTTCTATCAAAATTTTTTTTTGTTCGTTCTTTTTTTTTTTTTTTTAATTATATAAAATTGACATCTTAAGTTGGCGGGGGGAAACTAATTTTTTGCACTTTTTTTTGGCTCTATCAACTGTTCGTTAATGTTCTTCATTGTTCTATCAAAATTTTTTATTGTTCGTTCTTTTTTTTTTTTTAATTATAAGAAAATTTCCCTTGTGGCAATCTTAAGTTGGCGGGGGGTAAATAATTTTTTGCACTTTTTTTTGGCTCTATTAACTGTTAGTTAACTGTTCTTCATTGTTCTATCAAAATTTTTTTTTTGTTCGTTCTTTTTTTTTTTTATAATATAAAATTGACCCTCAATTTGGCACGAACTATAGATATTTTGATGTTTTTTTTTTCTAATAGTTTAGAACTATTCAATAACTGTTCGTTCAAAATAAACAACTGTTCGGCTTTCATTATCCTGTAATTAAATAATTAACTTTTTTTTATAAATCTTAATTAAATGTTATTGCGCATGCGCAGCATCAATGCGCATAATTCTCATAAATTATGCGCGGCCTATTTGAATTCGATTCAAAGAGACAACACAACAATAACAGCAACAACAACAAAATCATCATCATCACCCGGTTTTTACTTTCATTTATATTTTGTTATTTTATACAAACAAAATGAACTCTTTCTTAACATCTAAAGTCGTACTTATCCATTCTTTTAACATTCCTGATTAAATATATTGATTGAGAAAAATAGAAAAGGATTAGTCCCATGCAAACTATATATTTATATATTGATACAATGTATTCTAGAACCAATTTCTTTTTCATTCTCAGTCAATATTTTTAATTATTCATTTAAAATAGATGATAATATAATTTAATTTTCGAATACGAAAACTTTAACAATTTTTTTCTGTACTACTCACGTTATGAGTTGACTTAGATTTTTACTTCAAAACTAGCTGACCCGTGCCCACTTCGTTGGGCATAATGTTAATAATCCTTTTTTAGTACAGCGTGTTTAAATAATTCAAATTATTTTATTAATATTAAAAATTAAAATTAAATTATCAATACTAATATTAAAAAAACTACTTTTTGTCACTTAAATATAAAAGTTAGACATATGCTGTCGTTAACTTTTTTGTAGGCATTTTTAAGTTCCACATCTTTTCTCTAGAACTCAAAAATACATCTTTTATAGTTAAGGCAGCGTTCGTAAGAAACGCTTTCATTCGACCGTTTTTTCTCCGATTCACTTTGCAAAACGGACTACCACGTAAAAGCCTTTTTATTTTTCGGTTTTTTATATAACCTATGACACTCAGCAATAATGTGGCTTTCTATTGGTGAAAGAATTTTTAAAATCGGTTCAGTAGATCCCGAGATTACCCCTTACAATTTAACAAATAAACAAACTTTACTTCTTTATAATATTAGTATAGATTAATATAAAAGAATTTTAATTTAAAATTAATATAAAAATCTAATAAATAAACTTTGCAAATAGAAAGTAAATTATGTATATTAAGTAAAACAATAAAGGTATTAGACGTCTCAGGGGGTTATATACTTGTTACAGACAGTGCCTACCCACAATTTTTTACAAATATTCAAAATGATAGACTATAAAATTATACATTTCAATTCTATACTTTTAATATTTTAAAATTTTAAATTATATTATAAATATGGCAATATTATTAACTTATTTTTAGCTACTATAATAATTATAATTATTATAATTTTCTAATATTTGTTAAAATAATATTAAGTAGTGTTGCTATTATTAAAATATGTATAATGTGTTATATTAAAATATAAATTATATATATGTAGCAATATACTCTATGTAAATTATTAAAGCAATATTAAACTTTCATATATTATAAATTAAAGATTAATAGTTTAAAACAACTTGACTTTTGATAATTTTAAGTTAAATATTAAGCAACACCTCTGCAAACTAAATCATTTCTAAACGTAAGAATTAAAAACAAACTATGATAAACTTGTAATAATTCAATTTCTTTATTTGTTTAGATAATATTTGGACGTTTTGATAGAGAAAGTTGCGAATGACGTCATTTTCCCGTGCAAATATTACACACCAGGATGTACAATGTTTATCACTACATAGTATAAAACAAAGTCGCTTTTTCTGTCCCTATATCCCTATGTACGCTTAAATCTTTAAAACTACGCAACGTATTTTGATGGGTTTTTTTTAATAGATAGAGTGATTCAAGAGGAAGGTTTATATACAGGATAATGAAAGCCGAACAGTTGTTAATTTTGAACGAACAGTTATTGAATAGTTCTAAACTATTAGAAAAAAAAAACATCAAAATATCTATAGTTCGTGCCAAATTGAGGGTCAATTTGTAAGGACTTTTTGTTACTTTTGTTTTTCAAACGAACAAATATTGTAATTAGATAAAATATCAATATCAGGTCTAAAATAACTAAGATTAACTTCCGTCTCGCGGGTATTTAAAATTTGTATCAATATTTTTCCTTTCTTTGGTTGACAGATACTTCCAGCAATAAACACACCCTCACATAACTCTCTTGGAAATATAACACACGACTCATTCGAATACGAATTAACTTGAAAAATTTTTTCACACCTTGGTGGTACCGTAATATAAGTATTCTTACCTAACTGTCCTAATCCTAAGGATATGGTTATTGGTCTTTCTAAGCTATTAAGAGTAAAAGTGTTATTTTCATAATTTATTACACAATTATAATTGGATAAAAAATCTTGCCCTATTAGGCCATCTTGAACACATGGTAAATTCTTTAAAATGTAAAACTTATGTTTGAATACTATTCCACATAAGGTAAACGGAATGTAAACATAGCCTTCGGTGTATGATGTGCCACCAATACCATTTATGGTTACGCGTTCTGGATGTATTCGAATATTCCTATCTCTTATTACATCGTATTTAATAACCGACATCGAGGCGCCTGTGTCAACTAACAGTCTATATTTGGTACCTAATATTGTTAATTCTACGAAATTATTATATGCATTGCATGATAAAATAAAGTTAGGATCGAAAAAACTCTAAATTTTGGTTATTTTCTGACGAAGAATTACCTTGTGCAACGCTTTGGGGTTGATTTAAAACATAGCCATGCTGTCTTTTACTGCTATTGTAATTACCTCGATACACAAAACGCCCAGAAGTACGTCCGCGTCCTCCAAAATTATTTGTGAATCCTCTATTATTTTCTCGGTTAAATGAATTAGCTACTTGATTCGGCATCGGTTTATATGTGCGATTTTGCGTATAAGTGTTGTTAATAGCTCGACTTCTGCTATACCCTTTATAAGATGGTTTGTACTTACCTCTATGTTGACTCGCGAAAATTGTCTCTGATGATGAGCCTTGACGGGAAAGTTCCTCATCTTTGGCTGCTCTTATGACATCTTTTATTTCTGAATAATTACGGGCTGCTAGAATAGTGCTTATTCGACTATTTCTCAAGCCTTCGGTGAATCGCTGTATTGCTAATTTTTCATTAACAGGTCTTAATATTTTAAATGCATTATCGTCACCGTTCGCTTGGGAAATGGTCAATTCAACAAACAAATCCTCAAGTTTCTTACCAAACTCCTCAATACTCTGCGAACCTTGTCTAGACTTTAACATCTCTAGCTGTAGCGCCGTGGCTGATTGCTTAGTCAACAGGTTATTTCTCATGTCGGAAACAAGATCTGTGAAAGATTCATATTTAGATGCCAAACGTAACTTGGCATTCTTAGATAAACGAGTTTTAAGGACAAATGAAATTAGTAACTGTTCATGATCCTTTTTAAGACTTTGACTATAAAATTCGATACAATCAATTAATTTCTTTGTAACTTCTTCATCCCCTGTCATAACAGGTGGAAGAGAGGAAGCAGTTTTTATATCAAATTCGGTCATGATGCTTAAATTTTGTTCACTTTCTAAACAAAATGTTTGAATTTTTTGATAATATGATTCAATTTCCTCACATACAGTTAATAAGTTATTTATCTGGTCCTGTTTGACATACCCTTTAGAAACATTAAATTTTAAATTGTCGCGGTATTTAATATATTCATTATATAAACATGTTGCCTCTAAATATTTCTGTTCTAACAACTTTTTAGTTCTTTTAGTTTTATTTAGTTTCGTTAAATTAATTTTTATGCTCTCAATTTGCTTTTTTACCTCTAATATATCATCCATTTAACTTCTTACAAAAATGTATACTTACTTATATTACAGTACAAAACAAAGTACACTACAAAAAAAACATTTATAATATTAAGTACATAAAACACAGTATATAATTTATATTAGGTATATAAAGATATTATAAAATATAAATATGTCTATAAATACCTACACCTTGTTCACGACACATTTCACTTTTTATTTATACCGCACTTTTCACACATTTTTTCACCACTCACTTATGCTTAGCCGAATCTAATCAGACTCAAAGCTAAACGATAGAGTCCTGATTTTTCTCTTCTTGCCTTGGTTCACGCCTGGTGGTCGAACGTCTGAAAGCGTTCCTGGCCATCTCCTGCCGCATCCAATTTATGTGACAACGTTTATATAGTTTATAAAGTATGACTTTAGCTCCCAAAATGACAATAAGAAGAAAAATCGCCAAAATAATATTAGTCACTTTTTGGTTATAGTGAAGTTGTTCCACATCTGCTGAATTTACGCCACCTGCAGCATTTTGAGCAATCACTATTTGCTCTTTACTTTGCTGCTTTCCCATTTTTTAAATCAATATGTAACTTGCGAATTAAAATAAGAATGTTCATAATCATGTTTCACATTTCACTTCGCAACCCGAAACCGAACCTTAAATGGCAGGGTCGCCATGTAAGGACGGGACTAAATAATAACGATGTTTACAGTTAGAAGATACATTTAATACTATTAGCTCTAATACATTGCATCTGAACTTATACTAATAATCATGAATATAGATATAAGACGTTGGTACGGCACAAATTTTTTTATAATAAAAAAAAAAAAGAACGAACAAAAAAAAATTTTGATAGAACAATGAAAAACAGTTAACGAACAGTTAATAGAGCCAAAAAAAAGTGCAAAAAATTATTTACCCCCCGCCAACTTAAGATTGCCACAAGGGCAATTTTCTTATAATTAAAAAAAAAAGAACGAACAATAAAAAATTTTGATAGAACAATGAAGAACAGTTAACGAACAGTTGATAGAGCCAAAAAAAAGTGCAAAAAATTAATTTCCCCCCGCCAACTTAAGATGTCAATTTTATATAATTAAAAAAAAAAAAAAAGAACGAACAAAAAAAAATTTTGATAGAACAATGAAGAACAGTTAACGAACAGTTGATAGAGCCAAAAAAAAGTGCAAAAAATTAATTTCCCCCCGCCAACTTAAGAGTCCTGATTCGTTGAATCAATGGATTTGGATATTTTATAAAAAATTTATTCGTAAACTAGAAACTAATATAAGTTTCTTTTGAGTTTATAATATAAATATAATATGTATTGTATAATATATTACTAATATCATCAAAATGTAAAATGAGACGTTTATCATGTTTTTTACTTACTTATTTCGAGTTTCCAACATTTCTCATACTCACTGTGAAAATGGCGTTAACAGAGCCAAAATCTCCTGTACAGTGTACAGTGTACACTCAATACTGTGTAGTATTATAGTTAAAATTCTCTTTGCTGTGCAGTTGTAACACTAAACGTGTACCCATAGAGTATATTGATACATATATATTATATAACGTGTACCTGTACACTCGCCGTGTCGGTGGGTAGTGTGTATACAACTGTATTACCGTTTACTATAAATCTATACTAATATTATAAAGAAGTAAAGTTTGTTTATTTGTTAAATTGTAATGGGTAATCTCGGGATCTACTGAACCGATTTTAAAAATTCTTTCACCAATAGAAAGCCACATTATTGCTGAGTGTCATAGGTTATATAAAAAACCGAAAAATAAAAAGGCTTTTACGTGGTAGGCCGTTTTGCAAAGTGAATCGGAGAAAAAACGGTCGAATGAAAGCATTTCTTACGAACGCTGCCTTAACTATGAAAGATATATTTTTGAGTTCTAGAGAAAAGATGTGGAGCTTGAAAATGCCTACAAAAAAGTCAATGACAGCATATGTCTAACTTTTATATTTAAGTTACAAAAAGTAGTTTTTTTTAATATTAATACTAATATTAAAAAAAACTACTTTTAATAATATATAATTTTAATAATAGATAATTATCTATACGATAATTTAATTTTTAATATTAATAAAATAATTTAAATTATTTAAGCACTCTGTACTAAAAAAGGATTACTAACATTATGCCCAATGAAGTGGGCACGGGTCAGCTAGTTACTAATAGATTTAATTTTTAAAGATAAAAATAATATTACATTTAAAAACACGTTTTTGGAATCATTTTTTATTCATTTTTTTTTTCATCAATGGCTTACGGGGAAGTACTTGCATACTACCATAGATAAATCACTACTCGTTAAATCGTAATTCGTATTAGACAAAGTAATCTTTTGTCTTCACTCTTCAAGTCCAAATATTTTGTTTTGTTACATTTAAAAAATATGTTATTTGCTATGTTCGTTTGTTTGTAAAATGGATTAAAGTGAAGTTTAAATATGATTATTCATAAATTATATACTATTACGAAATTCAGTGGCAGAAAAAATATTTTAAAAAACAACTTCGCAGGTATTTGTTTTTATTTATTTAAGATTTTAACGCGAATTCATTTTGATTCTTTTATTATTTCTACTTCCAAATAAACTAAAGCTTACTTCTCTGTTTTAATTCTTATCTTATTGAAATTATTCTTGTAATGTAACTCTCCAGTCAATCTAAGTGTGGTGTTGGATCGTTCCTCATTTTGTATATATATATTTTTTTCATATACTATTTACTTGATATTTGGCTCATCATTTTTCGAAACATTTTATTCATGTTATTGTAGATGAATATCCTCCAGTCTCACTTGTCTCAGTTTTTTTTGATATTAATGTTTCAGATTGAAGAGGAATCATCTGTAATGGTGTGTCTTCCTTCTTGATTACATTTGGAAAGTAATGTATGCTTAGTTGGTGCCCTTTGGTACTCTTTGATGCATTAACAAAAACATGTTGAATAACAGTTATAATATTCCAGTTTATTCCACAAATTGTAAGCTTGCACTAAAAGATTTTTTTTTCCTATTTCTTATGACTTTTATCTGCAGTTTCAAATTACACACATTATTATAATACTATGTTATGTTTTGTAGCCAGTTGGTAACATTTAGTTGAGATTTTTCAGAAACTAAATATTTTCCTGCAGTAAAAAGTATCCCGAGCTATCATCATACCAAATTTTATGAAAATCTGTTCATTGGTTTTCTTGATAATGCGTCTCACACACAATAATAAAATTTTATAAAAATAGAGAAATTTTAAAATGCTCCAGTTTTTATTCTGTTTATACTCTCCAGGCAAATTTGATGGAGCTGGCTTGGACCAGAATAAAAGGTGTATGCTGTACAGTCAATGTCCAGATAGAGACAGACAGAACTTTGAAAAACACAGATTATACAAGAAAATTGGATCAGTTCTCTTTTTTTTTAATATAGTACCAGGCTAAAATATATTCTTCAGTCTACTCAACTGATTACGGTCAAAATTCAATGAAATACTACATTTTGAAATTAACCAGACCTGTATATAACATCTAGAGACATTTTTTTTTTTATATAATTCTAATGATATTCTTATAATCTTGTATGTTTTCTTGATATAACATGTGACATAGTTTGTATTGATCCTACTTAATGTGCCAGCAGTAAGAGGTATATTATAACACATATTTGAAGTTATATGTATGTATTGTATCAACTCACTGGATCTGTAACACAAGCCTAATAGCTTACTTACCTCGGAACTAGATAGTGCTGTGTGATCATCACACGTACATATTATCTATACTATAGCGTATCATATCATTGTACTAAAATAAACAAAAATGTCTGAAGAACTCTCCGAGTACTGCAGAATTGAATTATATTAAATAATGCTCAATATGTACATTGCACTAGTACCTACTAGTATTTTCTTTGTATACAAAAATAACAAATTATTCAAATTTATAAATATTCTTATAATTTTTATTTATAGTAATTTCTATATACATATTTTTCTTTTAAAGTAAAGTAAGATGTTTAATTTTCATTGTAAATAAAAGTTAGTAGGTGCATTATTTTATTGAAAATTATTATATACAATGATTTTACGGCTTTCAGTTTCTTTGTTTTGTATTTCAGGTAGCTGCCACGTGCAGCTCCCTGCCTGCACGCGCCAGACCGCCGCCAGCGACAACAGAATTATATGGCTGATTTTAGAGTCACGCTGAGTGCGCACTGACCGTCGACGCTGCGACTAATGAGTGCCGAAATGTATGAAACTTCGGCAGCGTTTTTGAGTTACGCGTAGCTATCAGCGCACACGTTTTCAAATAAAATATTTTATTAATATTAAAAGTAATATTTACGAATAAAAAAAAAATGTAAACTTTAATTCTGATAAATATTATGCAATTGTTTTTCTTTTACGACAATAAAAAATATAAATTTTTGTCTTTCATTTCGTCAATATACATAATAGAATCGTACCAGCGACATGTAACGTCATAATATACCAAACGTCAAATGTCAAGTTCGAGTCTTGTCAAAAGTCTATAGAGTGTTGAGTCTATGGATATTGTCTCCATTGAGATAGTTTCTAGAGGGATGTTAAAAATTTTGTTCTCTAAAAATGATACACGCACGCATCTCTAGTATAACTTTCATTATATTATTATGTACATATAATATTGTAGATATTATGCACTTACATAAAACCTATTACCTAATCGATAATATTATAAATTTAACAACGACAAAGAAGTTATGTTGTTTGATAGATCGTGTAATACGTCACCTTTCCGATGCCGTTAGAGGCGTTACTCTGAATAATAAAATTGCCTCTACGTCGCATTTTACTTTACAGTTCAGTTATTCGTAAGACGTTTTGAATTATTTGTGACATAACGTTGTAATATTCTGTCATATTTTGCCTCATATTTCTTACGAATAACATTACAATTTAAATACTATCTCTGTTATTGAAATAATATTATGTTTTAATTGGAAACGTTAATAATATTTTATTACATATTGATGTATTTATTAAAATGTGTCGGAAATCAGTACTACTTTTTTTTTTTTTGGTTTAAAACTAACTCTTTAACCTAGCTTTCTCAAACCTAACTCCAGAACCTAACTATTCAAAACCTAACCTTCTCAAACCTAACTTTTTTTTTGAAACTTAACTTTCCAAACCCCAACTTTTCGAGACCTAACCTTCTCAAACATAACTTTTCCAGACCTAACTATTAAAAAACTAACCTTCTCAAACCTAACTTTTTGAAACCTAACTTTCCAAAACCCAACTTTTCGAAACCTAACCTTCTCAAACCTAACTTTGCAAAACCTAACCATCTCAAACCCAACTTTCCAAACCTAACTTTTCGAAACCTAATCTTCTAAAACCTAGCTTTGCAAAACCTAACCTTCTATAACCCAACTTTCCAACCTAACTTTTCGAAACCTAATCTTATAAAACCTAGCTTTGCAAAACCTAACCTTCTCAAACCCAACTTTCCAAACCTAACCTTCTCAAACCTAACTTTGCAAAACCTAACCTTCTCAAACCTAACTTTCCAAACCTAAGCTTCTACACCCAACTTCCCCAAACCTAACATTTCGAAACCTAACCTTCTGAAATCTAACTTTTCAAAACCTAACTTTTCAAACCTAACTTTCTAACACCTAACTTTTCGAAACCTAAGCTTCTGAAACCTAACTTCTCGAAACCTAACATTTCGAATCGTAATATTTCGAAACCTAAGCTTCTCAAACCTAACTTTTCGAAACCTAATCATCTCAAACCTAACTTTCTCAAACCTTTTTTTTTATATAAGGGGTCGTCCATAAATCACGTGATGTTTGAAGGAAGGGGGGGAGGGGGTTCGGAAAAAATCACGAAATATCACCAGGAGGGAGGGGTAGTGAGTTATCACGTGATTTTTTTTTTTTTTTTTTTTTTAAGTTTCCCAAAGTGGTAGTGCCATGCTTGTTACCTTCGGGTAGCAACCGAATGGGCCGGCACGCCCCGTATAGTTCATTAGTACCACTCTCTCACAGAAGACCGGCGTGAAGTGGCAGCTATGCTGTCGCGTTTCGTCCAGTGAGTGAGAGTCCGGGAGGCCCACTCTCCTTCCCCCCTCCCTCTTTCCATCATCCTCCGCCTTCGTTCCCCCCTCCCTCCTCCATCCCTCCCTTTCCTGAAAGGCCGGCAACGCATCTGCAAGCCTGGCTTGCAGATGTCCATGGGCGGAGGTGATCACTTCCCATCAGGTGAGCCTCCTGCCCGTTTGCCCCCTTTTTACCATAAAAAAAAAAAAAAAGTGAAACTTCTTTAGAATAGTTGTGATGTCAAACTCGATGAAACGAAAAAATAAGTCCATAGTACCAGGCGCTCAGAGACGGGGAAGAGTTAGCCTTAGTTAGATCTCGCCCACCGCGAGTCAGTGACATTACTAACTCTGTCTAACTCGTGGGTGTGACCTTCGCGCCATCTCCCTCTTTCGACGAGCTTAGGCGGGGTTATTTAATTTAAATATAAACGAAATTTAAAATTAGTTTGCCAAAGAAGTTTTACTTCTAACACACGCACTTTTTTTTTTTTTTACTCACCGTTGATTATCCCGCGGCGCAATATCAGCACTGAAAGTTTAAGAAAAGAATACTATTTTGACTTAACTTTAGCACCGGGTGATGTACCCAGTGCTTAAAGTTAATTGACCGTCGGCCGAAAGTAGAGGGTATGCATACAGTCAAAGACCATACATAAACAACCTAATCCCATTGATTTTGTTAATGAAAAAAAAAAAAAGGAAATTCTGGCAGGATTTCAGTCGAGTCGTAAGGATTCTGTAGGTGCTAGTGCACAAAAAAAAAAAAAAAACTACGAAAAAAGGAGCAGTAGCCAGTAAGTATATTATGCGTCACTCCCAGTCACATAGGCTAGACTCATACTTCCGCATGACTCTTACGGAACCCAACTTGATGGACAAGGAAGGACAACAGATCTTGAAAAAAAAAAAAAAAATTACTTTTAAAAAAGGCTGCAGAAGTCCACACAGAAGTGTGAAATAATAAGGTTATCGATAGCCATGACGTCTTACTGCCAGTTTCAATAACTCTATCTACCGATGACTGGTAGTTACTTTCATACTATTTTGACACATTAAAAGTTACAACCTGTCGCAATCGTATGAAAGTATCTACCGGTCTATACCGGTTAAAAAAAAAAAAAAAATACACGTGATTTTGAGTGGGGGGGGGGGGGGGGTGTAATCTTAAACCTCACCACGTATCACCATGGGGGAGGGGGGGTCTAAAAAGTTGCTTAAAAACATCACGTGATTTATGGACGACCCCTAAGCTTTACTTTCGAAAACCTAAACTGATCCTAACCGAACAATATGCGATCCAATAGTGAGTTCATTGAAAAATCACTTTTAACGACCTAACTATTGGCAACTTCACGTTTGGCTATCTAATCTAAACTTTTCGGAAACATCACTTTGGCCGCACTAGCTTTTGGAACATTTGGCTTGTTGTTGTTTACTATCGTAAACACCGTTTCGTGCAGGTTTCACTTTTCCGTGAACTTTACCGTCAACTTACCGTTCACTTTACAGTGAACTTTACCGTGAACTTTACCGTGAACTTTACCGTGAACTTTACCGTGAACTTTACCGTGAACTTTACCGTGAACTTTACCGTGAACTTTACCGTTAGGTTTACCGTTAGGTTTACCGTTAGGTTTACCGTTAGGTTTACCGTTAGGTTTACCGTAAGGTTTACCGTTAGGTTAGGTTAGGTTAGGTTAGGTTAGGTTAGGTTAGGTTAGGTTAGGTTAGGTTAGGTTAGGTTAGGTTAGGTTAGGTTAGGTTAGGTTTTTTTTTTTTTTTTTTTTTAAATAGGTGAATTGGATGTTCTTATATCTCGCGGCGCTAATGGTTTACACCACGAGACACAACATGATTACTGTTGCGGCTGCGTTACTACGTTCGTTCCATTGAACTCCTTCAGACTTTTTACAATGTCCGTCACGAGCCCAACGAACGCTGAAATTGTGGACTTATTGATTATTATTTGGGAGAGATCAAAATGATGTATGTCAAAATTATTACATGAGAGTTCATATTTCAATCGTATGGAAGCAAATCGAGGGCATTCCTCCAGGAGATGCTTCCAGGTTTGAGGCGAGGAGCCATCGCAAGGACAGGAGTCCTCGCCGACAATGTTGAACCTATGGAGGTACTCCTTGTGGAAGCCATGATTTGTAAGAAATTGGGTGATAGGGAAGATTGGTTTGATAGAGTTAAGAAATTCTAAAAGGGAAGAGTACGTAGGAAGAAGAGTTTTGGTGTAGATACAATGAGCTGGATTTTCATAAAATTCATGAGATGCAGAAGAGCATTTTAGTTTATTAAGGTGTTTAATATGGCTAAGAGGTACAGCATAATAGTCTGGGGAGCGATGGAGGTTGGCTGCCGCTTTAGCTGCAGCATCCGCCTGTTCATTACCATCGAGTCCAACATGAGCTTTAACCCAAGCAAACTCGACGGTAAGTCCAGATGATCGGACTGAATGTAAGCTTTTGTGGATGCTGACAGCGAGAGAGTTATGACTGTTGCGGTTAGATAACTCTTGAAGTCCGGACATACTGTCTGAGAGAATTAAAGTATTGGGAAGTTTTTTGTGTGAAATGAATTCGCAAGCTTCCCGAATGGCAAGCAACTCCGCCTGGAAGACAGAGCAACAGTCATGAAGCTTGAGCTTCTTGACCGAAGTCCGTCTCCCTGACGGGTCGAAAACGACGAAAGCTGCTCCCACTCTGTCGGCATGCTTACTTCCGTCTGTGTAAATTTTCCAGGAATTACTATTGCCAGATAGATTTGAGAGGTCGGATGCAGATGATATTTCCAGATAATTGATTCCAATTCTCTCAGACGGGTGTAGAAGAGTTGAAGGAGGGCAAAGTTTCTCAACTGGGACGTCATCGGGCAAGTGAGAGGTAACTCCCAGGAGTTTGGAGTTTTCAGTGTCGGATATGGATTCTACTTTAGATGGAAGGGGTGTGAGTTGGGCTATGGATATTGAGGCAACAGTACTTAAGGTTCTGAAGCCTTGTATAATTTTAATGGCAAATTGACGTTGTAGATTAAGCAATCGCTGGACAATATATTTGTACTTTAGAGCGCGCGACCAGATAGCCGCCCCATAACAGACAATTGGCTCTATTACCATAGTGTATATAGTGCGTACGTTTTCAGGGTGAATGCCCCAAGTAGGTCTGACAAATAAGCATAGTTTATGATAGAGCTTTTGAACTTTATTGATGATATAGTCCACATGCCTAGTGAATGAGAGACGACTGTCGATGATGATTCCCAGATATTTGATGTGATCAACGAACAGAAGCTGTTGATGTTTCATATAAACTTGACAGTTTGTGGCGCGGTTGGTGAAAGCGATGGCCTGAGTTTTGTCGGGACCGAATTCAAGCTTAACTCCCTCGCCCCAGTCGTGAATTCGGTCCAGAGCCGAGTTCACATTCTGTTCAAGAGAGTCAACATTATTGTGGCGTGCAATGAGTAGTACATCATCGGCATAGGCTTGCAGACTACATCCATCGGGCATTGGTATAAATAGAAGTTCGTCCAAAACGAGATTCCATAGAGTGGGCCCGATTACGGACCCCTGTACACAACCCCTAGACATGAATTTATTTACACTAGAATCGGCAAAGTTTATTCGTATTTCACGGTCTTCGATGTAACTCAGAAGGAGCCGATATAAGTTACTGGGGCAATTGCTGTCTCTAAGCCTTTTGAAAATCGCCGGCCACCAGGCTCGGTCGAAGGCAGATTTGATGTCAAGAGAGACAGCAATCACCTGTTCACCAGTGGACTTGGCAGAGTTAATAACCTCGAGTGCGCTGCTAATAGCCATAACTGTAGAAATCTGTGTTTTAAATCCGTACTGGTTCGATGAGAAGAAGTTATTTTTTTGCATGTGGTAGGTGAGTCTATTATTGATTAAACGTTCTAGAAGCTTGGCAAAAACATTGAGGAGTCCGATGGGCCGATAACTAGATAGAGAACTGTACTCCGGTTTTCCTGGTTTCGGTATAATTTTAGCTGTGGCAATTTTCCATGATTTTGGAAAATGTTCAAGTCGGAGGCAACAATTCAGAATTCCGAAGGTCTCTCGCGAGAACCATTTGGCGACCCAGTAGCAGATGTCGGGCGTAAGATGATCAACGCCAGGTGCTCTCTTCGCATTCATGCTGTGAAGGCTGTCCAGTATTTCGTCAAGAGTAAACGGAGGTTCTGAGGAAGAGCTAATGGGTTTATACATATCTAAGCGAAGACTAATTTGTGTAGTTGTATCTATGGTGTCGTCAGGGTAGAACTTATCAAGGAGTGCACGAGCAGTATCCTTAGAGTTCTTCGTATAAGTGCCATCGTCCAAACGCAGAGTGGCGGGCGCTTGTGCGAGTGGACGCGTTTTGATTATTCGATTGGTAACCGACCAGACGTCCTCCTTCTTTTGCCGGCTGCAGAAGTCCTTAAAATGTTCAGTTGAGGCGTTACAAAAGGCATCAGAGTATTCACGTCTGAGCCGGTTGCGTTCCTCAATCAGTTGTTCGAGTGGTTGTTTACGTCGGACAGCTTTCGATAATTTGTGGTGGATCTTGATAACTGATTTTTTAAGTGCCTCAAGGTTGTCGTTCCACCATGGAGCTCGCTGTGGAGGACCACGGGACTTCGGAAGAAGTTTGTCGCAAGTGAGTTGGATAGAAGTGATGAATTCGTCTACATACTGGTTAAGATTGTTGGTGTTCATGTCGTCAAAATTGGGACAGGATGGTAAATGACGAGTCATTTCTGCTTCAAATCGCTCCTGAAGCGATTCCCATTTTACAGAGCCAGTGTTGTATTTATAGGTGGAGAGTTTCAGACTTTTAACTGGTTTTTCAATGCCGAGAGATACGCCAAAGCGAATGGCGCTATGGTCAGATGATGGACAGATACTAGCATCGACCGACCAGTCCACAACGCTAACGACGGAGTTGCTCACGAGAGTAATATCGACAATGGAATCCCGTGGGACACCATGTGTCACCGTGTGGAAGGTAGGAGTGTCACCAACGTTGCAGACTGTGAGGTCCCGGGCGACCACTAAATTGGCTATGTCTTCTCCCCGGCTGTTGTTGGATCGGGAGCCCCAGATCGCGTGCCAGCCGTTGAAGTCGCCACAAATGACGTGTCTGGAGTCAGGAGTTTGAAGAAGAAATTGCTCCAATTTATCTAAGATGTTATTTTCATCATTGCGGGGTTCAACGTAGACAGATGTAAGAAAAATGTTGTTGCCAGAGCGGTCTCTAATGCGGACTATACAAATATTAGAGTTGGAGTGTTCAGTCACCCCTAGAGTTGATGCAAAGTTTTCGCGAACAAGGATGGCGGCCTTGACAAGGCGACCAGTATGAAATTGATACGTCGTGAATCCAGGTACTGGTTTAAGACGTTCGATATTAGACGTATAGGGTTCCATGACGAATGCCACGTGGCACTCGGAGTTGGAGAGGTGAACAGAAAGTTCATGAGTAGCGTTACGGCTGCGAGCAAGATTGATCTGTGTGCATATAAGTTTGAAAGAGGATGAAGGAGAGAGAGAATTATTAGACCTAATAACCATAGTTGGTACGGGAACGGATAGTTTGGAGCATAAAGGAGATTCGAGGACATTGTTGGGAAGTAGCACTATGATCAATTTTGCATTTTATGTTGTTAGACTTGGAGTGTTCGACGCAATTGTGACATTGGGCCTTGTCAACGTTGTTCTTATCGGGGCAACTACGGTATTCGTGTCCGGGGAGAGAGCAGTGAGAGCAGACCGCAACCTGACGATCACACCTGGATTTGGTATGCCCGAACTGGAGGCACTTGTAGCACTGGAGTAGAGGCACATAGTCCTCCGCATGTACTCGATGGTGGTCTAGGTTAAGTTTGACCAGCGAAGTGATAGCCTTCCAGACGGGGGGTGAGGTCATAAAGACCACATTGTATAATCGTTTATTGCGGTTAGCCCTCTTGAAGCGTAAAGTGAGGTCACCATCCGAAACAATGGCACTCTTGACTTCCGGGTTTTGGTTCCTGAGGATACCAACGAGTTCGTCAGCTGGTATGTCTTGGGGTACCCCTTTGAGTACGACCATAGGGCTGAGCAACTTCGATGCCTCAGCCGCAACAGAGCACTCTGGGCGTTTGAGTTTTTCAAGTGTCTCATCCCGGTGATTAACGTTATCAAATTCGACTCTGATCTTGTTCTTTGAAATATATTTCACGTTAGATGGAGCAAAGGTTGTGTCTCGGAAGGAGACCGAAGCCTTGAAGTTATTGTAGGTCTCTGCCGAGCTAAGAACATTTTTCTTTGAGGAGATTATAAGAGCTGGTTTTGTTTTAGGAGCAACTGGAGTAGATGGATGCATCTCCTTAGTCCGTGCCACCGCTGCAGCCGCCTGTGCATAGGTAAGAGAGGGGCCTGTCTTTTCCTTCACCTCCTCCATAGTGGTACTCACTTTATTGAGTTTGATTTTAACGTCTTCAATACGGGATATTATTTCTGCATTAGAACCAGAATTATTGTTAATATTAAGTTGGGTTTTCCTAATTTGTTCAAGTATGGCTGTATTTTCCCTGATATGTGCTTGAATTAGTGTCTGTACGTCTTTAATATCTGCCAAAGTCACATAGTTAGCAGCAGCGACGTCAGCATTTCTGGATGCCGGCACGAACACGGTGGAAGCGGTGGAAGCTGACTGGTTCTTCTTCCGCTCGTGCTCCAATTCAGCTTCCGCCTCCTTAGCGAGACGGTAAAGGTTATCGATGGCCTTTGTTACACCTATCTTAATATCAGTGCGAAGATTGCGGGAACAGGCCATGTGCGACTTAGCACTACTGTTCCACAACCTCGCCTGCTGCGACCTGGGCCTTGCTGTAATGTCAGCCGGAATAGGCGTAACCTCCACGATTTCTGTCAGAGCCTTAGGCCGACGCTTTGCCGGCGCCGAAGCATCAGCCACAACATCAGCCACAGGCTGCGCATCAGTCACAGGCTGCATATCAGCCACAGGCTGTACATCAGCCGCCCTCGCCTCCATCACCTTCGGGTCGGGCGAAAAAGGGGGAATCTCTGCGCAAAAAGCAGGAGATATTCGCGTCTCGTCAGAGGACACGGTAAATGTATGAGAGAGGTTCCTCTTTTTAGTGGGTGTGCGTTGCATCATGAAAATTAAATTATACTATTTCTTAATCTAATTTTATAATTATACAAAAAGTTTTAATTAAAATTATATTATTTCTAAGTCTAAATTTATATTATATACTAGCCTAATTTACCTATTAATATACAATTAATATAAATCTACAATAAAATTTAAGAAAACACTATTTAAAACAAATATAAAAATATTTTGTATGACCAAGGTCACCCAAATCCACCTTAGTAATGACAAAAGGGAGGGCGGGGGGGCCTTTTTTTCGATTTCCCGGTATAAAATCGGGAAACAAACGACGGGACGGTGTTGCAGGTAAGTATCCAATGAATTCAAGACCAAATTTGACAACGAAATGAAGAAAAAATATTTTTACGTAATTTTAAACTTAATATGAACTTTTTAATAAATGAACGAAATTAGATTTTTATGATGCGAATGAGAAGGAATACAACTAAAACTACTTAAACTAATCGAAACAAGATGAACAAAGCCGAATAAAAGACATTATTAGACATTATAAGAAATTTCTATAGAATGATGTATGGAACGATTGTATCGCTTAGGTAACCTCGGTTTAGGTATGTAGCGAATTTTTCGATTTCCCGGTATAAAATCGGGAAACAAACGACGGGACGGTGTTGCAGGTAAGTATCCAATGAATTCAAGACCAAATTTGACAACGAAATGAAGAAAAAATATTTTTACGTAATTTTAAACTTAATATGAACTTTTTAATAAATGAACGAAATTAGATTTTTATGATGCGAATGAGAAGGAATACAACTAAAACTACTTAAACTAATCGAAACAAGATGAACAAAGCCGAATAAAAGACATTATTAGACATTATAAGAAATTTCTATAGAATCGGTTAGGTTAGGTTAGGTTAGGTTAGGTTAGGTTTTTTTTTTTTTTTTTTTTTTTAGATTGATTATACAAAGGATCCCCCAACGGAAGTCGGAGACATTGTCCGAGATTGTTTTATAGTTATTAATTCTTGTCGAATGTGTGTGGATGTGTTATGATTTTATCTGTGTTATTGCATGTATTCAAAAATACATGGTAACTGCAGATCTATTATCATTATTTATTTTCAGTTATAATTTTGGTAACAATTTTGGTAGCAAATTCTAAAAATTTTGGTCTTAATCTATTATCTTCAACTATTGTACTTATTGATACTAAATCTATTTTAATGTCTAATTCTGTTTCTATATCCCTTCTTTCTTTACTAAATCTCGGACACACCGTTATTAAATGAACGGGCTCCTCGTCATTGTCATTATCGCATTTACATGCTGGGGAATCCGTCAGCTTAAATTTGTGTAAATATTTCCGAAAGCCACCGTGTCCACTAAACATTTGCGTAATGGTCGGGCTAATTTCGATTTTGTTAACAATTTTGTGCGCTAGGCAGACGTCCGGAAGAAAAATTTTTGTTGTGGCAGCTGTAGTACCTTCATTATAACGTTCTTGCCATATTTTTTGGGACCCCTCTCTGATAATCCTTTTAACGGAAGCGATTGGGTAGGCACTGTAGTCGGCAGCCGTCTTGCTGTAAAGGGCAGCTTGTTTAGCGAGACTGTCAGCTCGCTCGTTCCCGACATTTCCTACGTGCGCTTTAACCCAAAATAATTTAACCGAACGCCCCTGTTCTCGTACCGCCCTAATATTCCCCCTTATATTGTGCACCAATGGGTTTGAGACTCTTCCGCTCTTCACTAAGTCCAAGGCGGATCTGGAGTCGCTCAGGATCCAGGATTCGCTTTCATAGCTTTTCAGAGTCCATGATACGGCTCTATCCATGGCATACAGCTCGGCTTGGAATACTGTGCAGGACGAGTCCAGCTTTAACTTCATAGCTCTGATCTCCGCGCCATTTTTCCACACTGATACGGCCGCGCCCACCTTCCCCTCGATCTTACTACCGTCTGTGTAAATATTCACACGTTCTGTTGCACAGTCATTCGTGGTTTCAGTCATGGGGTTGTCCAGGTGGGCGTAGTCGACCACGGTACTGAGCGCGGGATGTTCTATATGCTGTGAAGTATAATCCAATTTGGTCTCTATCACCCTGTCATCGGGCAGCTGGTGGAACACTCCTCTTTTGGCCTCGTAAAGAGCGGCAGCCTCTTGAATTCTCAAGTCCAGGGGGAGTATTCCAGCCAGTACCAATGCCGAATTCAAAGAAACAGTGCGATAGGCCTTAACGATCTTTTGGGCGAAGCCTCTTTGGATGGCGTTCAGTTGCTTCCTCACACCTAGTTTTTTAGTTGCAGGTGCCCATGCGCTGGCGGCGTAGAGAACAATCGGCTCTACTACCGCAGTGTAAATAGTTTTAACCACTTGGGGGTGAAGCCCCCAGCTCACCTTTGCAGCCCTGCACAGCTGTTTGTATATGCCCTGTACCTTCTTGCATACATTGAGCGCGTGCGTATTAAAGGTCAGGCCTTTGTCTATGGTAAGACCAAGGATTTTAATTTCCTCAGTAAGCTCCACTTGGGTACCTCCCATGGTCAGGAGTGGGGAGTCATACTTCAGTCTGTTGGTAATTACCATGGCTTTTGTTTTATGTGGTGCAAATTTTAGCTTATTCCTCACTCCCCACTCCTGAACATAGGCTAGTGCCGAATTGGCCGCCACGGAAACCTCGTGCCCGGTGTCTCCGTCGAAAACGAGGACGACATCATCAGCGAAGGCCTGACAGTAGTCGCCCCGCTTCCCCAGGCCGGTCAGCAGTGGATCCAGCAGAAGGTTCCAAAGGATGGGCCCCCCTATCGAACCCTGGACACATCCTTTGGTCGTAGTTTGGACGTGTTCCAGACCGGCATATCTTACTCTAACTTTTCGGTCCTGGAGGTAACTATCTACAAGCCTTCTTATATTCACCGGACATCTTTCCTCAGCCAGTCGAAGCCTGATGGCTGGCCACCACGCACTATCGAACGCTCCCTCTATGTCTAGTGAAACCATAGTAATTATTTTCTTGTTGTTCAGCTTCATTCTAATGTGTTGTATCAAGTCATAGAGGGAGTCCTCGGTGCTTTTTTGTGGCATGAAGCCATACTGGCGAGTACTGAGTCCGGGTATTATATAGAACTTTAATCTTCTGACAAGCATCTTCTCCAGGACCTTACCGAGCACTGGTAAGAGACCAATCGGTCGATATGCTTTGGGGTTGGTGTAATCATCCCTGGCCGGCTTCCGAAGTACCAACACGGCCGCCTCTTTCCAAATAGTCGGGAAATGGTGCAGTTCCAGACATTTGTTCGCCAAAGCTAAGAAAACATCAGGGTCACCAGCGATTGCTTGCTGACAGATGTCTGGGGCCAATCCGTCAATTCCCGGGGCCTTCTTTGGGTTGAAACTTCCGACTGCACTGTGGACTTCTGCAGCGGTAAACGGAGGATCCAGGGATTCATTTTGTATCCTGTCGTTTACGTGCTCGGCAGCTTGTCTAATTTGCAGGTGATCTGCATTATCATCCCTTCCATGGTCTTCCGGGAAAAATGTTTCTGCCAGCATTTTTGTCGACTCCTGGGGATTGTAAACTTTCCCATCTTTTGTTAGGGGCAGGTCCTCCTGACCTCTGGCTGTTCTTTTAAAAACTCTGTAGATGCCATCCCAAAGTCCCTCTCTGTCCTGTCTGCTACAAAATGTCTTCCAACTATCTATCTGTGATTTTTTAGCTAATGTTTCATATTTTTCTTTGCTTTCCAGGTAGTCCTCAACGACCTTCGCTCTTCGGACCTGTGCGGCGCATCGGATGCGGCGTTTCTTCGTGACTACTTCCCTCTTCAGCGCGGCGAGCTCATCGTTCCACCAAGGTAAGTGTAGTTTTTTATTATTTTTCTTTTCAGGTATTGTTTCTTTACAAGCTGTTATGATTAAGTTAGTATATTTTTCTATTGTTTCGTCTAATTCTATTTTATATTTAAATTTTTCTATGTCTATTTTGTTAATCTGTTTACCGGCCAGTAATTGTACTAATTTCGCATGAAACTCGTCCCAATTCGCCTTCCTAGTGTTAAATATTCTAGTTGTACTATTAATCGTAATGTCTTTTGTTTTCTTTAAGTTTATTGTATATGTTAGGGTATTGTGGTCGGAGCTCGTCACGCTGTCGTCTACCTTCCAGTCGTCCACTAATGCCAGCATCTCCGAGGAGCACGCCGTGATATCGATGCAGCTTGAGTATCTCTTGTTCCCCCGAAAAGTATCAAAGGTCGGAGCACTTCCCTGATTTAAGATATGCAGGTCAAGCTCGTCCAGGGCTCCAACCATCTCATCGCCACGTCGATCTGTTGTGCCACTTCCCCACCAGGTATTTTTAGAGTTCGCATCCCCCCCCACAAGAATGTAGGGTCCGGACGCCTCCACTATTACCTTCAACTGATCCAGATATGGCTCGAGGGGCCGGTTTGGTTCAAGGTAGAATGAAATCGCAGCCATCTCCCAGGTGCCGGTTCTAATCTTGACCACTACGATGTTGTTCGTGGTGTAGTTGGTGTCTTGCGTAACTATCAGGTCCCTGTCGAAGACGGCTATGGCAGCTTTGACAGTACCGGCACCTGTGCTGGTGTTCTGGTAAATTCGTACATCTGCATAGTTCTTCATCCTACCTATGCCCCCCACGTAGGGCTCCTGTATCAGGGCTATCGCTGCGCTCCTCCTTTTGGCCTCAATCATCAGCTCGTAGGTGGCCAACTCCTTTCTTTGCAGGTTCGTTTGGAGAACAGTATGGGGTTTTTTGTCAGCTCGTGTCACATCCTGGGCGCCCTTAGCAGTACGCCACCCGCGCCCTTGCCAGGGCGTCCCACTTCCTCCTAATCGGGCATTCGTTATCGAATATATTATGATTCGTCGTGTCCAGTTTGGCGTTCTCACAGTTGCGGCATGTAGGCTGAGCTCCGGATTTGAACGCCTGGCATTCGCTTCGTAAATGTGGACCCGCGCAGTGGCTGCAAGTATCCACGGATTCCTTACATGCCTTCCTGCCATGCCCATAGCCCAAACATTTTGAGCAAGTTACCAACGGGGTTTGGTCTTTGACCGTTATATACTGTATATCGATATGGATTTTCCTCGCTTTGGTAAGACACTGCCAAACTGCCGGCGACACCTGCAGGACCACATGGTTTTCGTGCGGATTCCTCGCTCTTCTACGGAATTTTACACTAACCCTGCTGTCCTTGTCAGGTATCGCCCCCAGTATATGCCCGTTTTGCTGTTTGAGGGCTCCAAGGATATCTTCGTCAGTGTTGCTCTTCAGGACGTCATAGAGTATTACAAGTGGATCCCTATTTTCCATTTCCTGCGCGATCAGTCCTGGGTTGCCGTTTTTGAGCTTCTCCGCCACTTTGGCGAGCTCTTCTCTAGACTGGCAGCCCAGTACCACCTTTTGGTCTTTTGCTTTTCTCAGCCGATCCACTCGTATTCCTGAAATTTTTGCATTTACAGCCGATCTAATCTTGCTTATTACATCATCGCTGGTGTCTTGGGCGTCAGCGGAGGACACCACCATCGAATGAACCGGTTTGGAATACGTGTTCGTCATAGATGCCCTTTGGCTTGCGGTAGCCCCTGTTTCGTGTTGGTTGGCGGGCTGTGACGATACATATCTGCCAAGGTCGTTTTTAAAATCCGCTATAGTTTTTGTCAGCTTAGTGACCTCTGCGTAGGATAATCCTGGCTCTGCCTCGGGGATCCTCGGAATCTGCTTGATCTCCGCCGTTATTGTTGTATTTTGTTGTTTTATCTCTTCAAGATCCTTTTTGTATGTTTTCATGTCCTCTATGAGTACTTTTATCAGTTCCGTCTGTTCCGTCTGCGATGTCGTCACTTCGGTAATATTCGGCGCTATCTCCACCGCTCCTTGTTCTTTGTGCCCAATTTTCTTCTTTGCCATTTCAAACAGTTTCTTAGCATTTTCACTAACACTATTCTTTATTTCTGTTTTTAGATTCCCGGATTTACCCAGTGAGTTAATGATGTTAACATAGTAGGCCTTAGCCTCTGTATACTCACTGAGGTACTTGTTTTCCGGAGGCGTTGGGGTCTTCTCACTATCATCCGGTGCCTCATCTGTTGTCACTGAGTTCCTTTGCGAAGAGTGCGCTTTAGTCGTCTTCTTCTTTGGTGGAGCAGCGCGACTCTGTGTGGTCTTAGTTTTTTGTTGAGGCTTTGTTCCTGTCTCTGCAGGTGCCTCCGTCGTACATCCGGTAATGTCTATAAAATCAGCCGTTTCCATGACGCTATTTAAAGCGACCACAGGGGCTTCCGTCGGTGGGGCTGAAGGTCCTGCTGCTACATACGTCACATTTAACTCAGGGGTCTCTCCCCTGTGCGAATCAGGGTTTGGGCTTTGAGCCATCTTGGGGGCTTTTATGGGTGTCCGTCCGAGCATGTTGTAGTTGCTTAGCGCACTATTGTCTGTAACTTAATTGATTAAAGTTGCTTGGGTGTATAATCCCAGAATAGTCTTGAAATATTAGGGTTGTGTAAAGGGCAACCCTGAAGTCAAACACTAATATTGTATATGAGTCAATAGTTTCTATGTTATTTCCAGCCGGTGCTTGCTTCAACAGCTATCCTGAGGTAGCTGGAGCAGGTCACAATATAGTTTTATTTTATTTTTAAAAACTTTTTGATCTCAAGAAAAGTTATATAGAAAATTTTTGCTGAGTGTAATTTTAAAAAATTTTTTGGTTGGGTTTGTTATACTTTATACAAGGAACGAGAATATAAAATAAAATTCCGAAAAAGTTGGTTCTAAACTAAAGAAAATGCTATTTGAATGCTCAAGGTCACGGAAATCTACCTTAGTAATGACCAGTGGGAGGGCGGGGGGGCCTTTTTTTCGATTTCCCGCCTGAATTCGGGAAAAATGACTATGGGGGGTTATTATATGGCCAAATACGATATGTTTAAGCAAAAAATTTTGAATGGTTTATTTGAAAAAATTTTTAAATAATTTGAAAAATGTCGTTTTTTAAGTAAAAATTTGGTGTTTTTTGTTACAGGTCCTGAAGATTTCGCTGAAAACTACGAAGAACGATGGCAACTAATTAGTTCCAGTCAACGGAAGCCAAAAAGAAAACATTTTAAAAGAATTTTATACTTGTAAATTTTTCTTAAGATCAATGTAGTATGAAATGTTGTATCGCTTAAGTAAACTCGGTTTGATATTTTAATAATTTTTCGATTTTCCGCCTGAATTCGGGAAAAATGACTATGGGGGGTTATTATATGGCCAAATACGATATGTTTAAGCAAAAAATTTTGAATGGTTTATTTGAAAAAATTTTTAAATAATTTGAAAAATGTCGTTTTTTAAGTAAAAATTTGGTGTTTTTTGTTACAGGTCCTGAAGATTTCGCTGAAAACTACGAAGAACGATGGCAACTAATTAGTTCCAGTCAACGGAAGCCAAAAAGAAAACATTTTAAAAGAATTTTATACTTGTAAATTTTTCTTAAGATCAATGTAGTATGAAATGTTGTATCGCTTAAGTAAACTCGGTTTGATATTTTAATAATTTTTCGATTTTCCGCCTGAATTCGGGAAAAATGACTATGGGGGGTTATTATATGGCCAAATACGATATGTTTAAGCAAAAAATTTTGAATGGTTTATTTGAAAAAATTTTTAAATAATTTGAAAAATGTCGTTTTTTAAGTAAAAATTTGGTGTTTTTTGTTACAGGTCCTGAAGATTTCGCTGAAAACTACGAAGAACGATGGCAACTAATTAGTTCCAGTCAACGGAAGCCAAAAAGAAAACATTTTAAAAGAATTTTATACTTGTAAATTTTTCTTAAGATCAATGTAGTATGAAATGTTGTATCGCTTAAGTAAACTCGGTTTGATATTTTAATAATTTTTCGATTTTCCGCCTGAATTCGGGAAAAATGACTATGGGGGGTTATTATATGGCCAAATACGATATGTTTAAGCAAAAAATTTTGAATGGTTTATTTGAAAAAATTTTTAAATAATTTGAAAAATGTCGTTTTTTAAGTAAAAATTTGGTGTTTTTTGTTACAGGTCCTGAAGATTTCGCTGAAAACTACGAAGAACGATGGCAACTAATTAGTTCCAGTCAACGGAAGCCAAAAAGAAAACATTTTAAAAGAATTTTATACTTGTAAATTTTTCTTAAGATCAATGTAGTATGAAATGTTGTATCGCTTAAGTAAACTCGGTTTGATATTTTAATAATTTTTCGATTTTCCGCCTGAATTCGGGAAAAATGACTATGGGGGGTTATTATATGGCCAAATACGATATGTTTAAGCAAAAAATTTTGAATGGTTTATTTGAAAAAATTTTTAAATAATTTGAAAAATGTCGTTTTTTAAGTAAAAATTTGGTGTTTTTTGTTACAGGTCCTGAAGATTTCGCTGAAAACTACGAAGAACGATGGCAACTAATTAGTTCCAGTCAACGGAAGCCAAAAAGAAAACATTTTAAAAGAATTTTATACTTGTAAATTTTTCTTAAGATCAATGTAGTATGAAATGTTGTATCGCTTAAGTAAACTCGGTTTGATATTTTAATAATTTTTCGATTTTCCGCCTGAATTCGGGAAAAATGACTATGGGGGGTTATTATATGGCCAAATACGATATGTTTAAGCAAAAAATTTTGAATGGTTTATTTGAAAAAATTTTTAAATAATTTGAAAAATGTCGTTTTTTAAGTAAAAATTTGGTGTTTTTTGTTACAGGTCCTGAAGATTTCGCTGAAAACTACGAAGAACGATGGCAACTAATTAGTTCCAGTCAACGGAAGCCAAAAAGAAAACATTTTAAAAGAATTTTATACTTGTAAATTTTTCTTAAGATCAATGTAGTATGAAATGTTGTATCGCTTAAGTAAACTCGGTTTGATATTTTAATAATTTTTCGATTTTCCGCCTGAATTCGGGAAAAATGACTATGGGGGGTTATTATATGGCCAAATACGATATGTTTAAGCAAAAAATTTTGAATGGTTTATTTGAAAAAATTTTTAAATAATTTGAAAAATGTCGTTTTTTAAGTAAAAATTTGGTGTTTTTTGTTACAGGTCCTGAAGATTTCGCTGAAAACTACGAAGAACGATGGCAACTAATTAGTTCCAGTCAACGGAAGCCAAAAAGAAAACATTTTAAAAGAATTTTATACTTGTAAATTTTTCTTAAGATCAATGTAGTATGAAATGTTGTATCGCTTAAGTAAACTCGGTTTGATATTTTAATAATTTTTCGATTTTCCGCCTGAATTCGGGAAAAATGACTATGGGGGGTTATTATATGGCCAAATACGATATGTTTAAGCAAAAAATTTTGAATGGTTTATTTGAAAAAATTTTTAAATAATTTGAAAAATGTCGTTTTTTAAGTAAAAATTTGGTGTTTTTTGTTACAGGTCCTGAAGATTTCGCTGAAAACTACGAAGAACGATGGCAACTAATTAGTTCCAGTCAACGGAAGCCAAAAAGAAAACATTTTAAAAGAATTTTATACTTGTAAATTTTTCTTAAGATCAATGTAGTATGAAATGTTGTATCGCTTAAGTAAACTCGGTTTGATATTTTAATAATTTTTCGATTTTCCGCCTGAATTCGGGAAAAATGACTATGGGGGGTTATTATATGGCCAAATACGATATGTTTAAGCAAAAAATTTTGAATGGTTTATTTGAAAAAATTTTTAAATAATTTGAAAAATGTCGTTTTTTAAGTAAAAATTTGGTGTTTTTTGTTACAGGTCCTGAAGATTTCGCTGAAAACTACGAAGAACGATGGCAACTAATTAGTTCCAGTCAACGGAAGCCAAAAAGAAAACATTTTAAAAGAATTTTATACTTGTAAATTTTTCTTAAGATCAATGTAGTATGAAATGTTGTATCGCTTAAGTAAACTCGGTTTGATATTTTAATAATTTTTCGATTTTCCGCCTGAATTCGGGAAAAATGACTATGGGGGGTTATTATATGGCCAAATACGATATGTTTAAGCAAAAAATTTTGAATGGTTTATTTGAAAAAATTTTTAAATAATTTGAAAAATGTCGTTTTTTAAGTAAAAATTTGGTGTTTTTTGTTACAGGTCCTGAAGATTTCGCTGAAAACTACGAAGAACGATGGCAACTAATTAGTTCCAGTCAACGGAAGCCAAAAAGAAAACATTTTAAAAGAATTTTATACTTGTAAATTTTTCTTAAGATCAATGTAGTATGAAATGTTGTATCGCTTAAGTAAACTCGGTTTGATATTTTAATAATTTTTCGATTTTCCGCCTGAATTCGGGAAAAATGACTATGGGGGGTTATTATATGGCCAAATACGATATGTTTAAGCAAAAAATTTTGAATGGTTTATTTGAAAAAATTTTTAAATAATTTGAAAAATGTCGTTTTTTAAGTAAAAATTTGGTGTTTTTTGTTACAGGTCCTGAAGATTTCGCTGAAAACTACGAAGAACGATGGCAACTAATTAGTTCCAGTCAACGGAAGCCAAAAAGAAAACATTTTAAAAGAATTTTATACTTGTAAATTTTTCTTAAGATCAATGTAGTATGAAATGTTGTATCGCTTAAGTAAACTCGGTTTGATATTTTAATAATTTTTCGATTTTCCGCCTGAATTCGGGAAAAATGACTATGGGGGGTTATTATATGGCCAAATACGATATGTTTAAGCAAAAAATTTTGAATGGTTTATTTGAAAAAATTTTTAAATAATTTGAAAAATGTCGTTTTTTAAGTAAAAATTTGGTGTTTTTTGTTACAGGTCCTGAAGATTTCGCTGAAAACTACGAAGAACGATGGCAACTAATTAGTTCCAGTCAACGGAAGCCAAAAAGAAAACATTTTAAAAGAATTTTATACTTGTAAATTTTTCTTAAGATCAATGTAGTATGAAATGTTGTATCGCTTAAGTAAACTCGGTTTGATATTTTAATAATTTTTCGATTTTCCGCCTGAATTCGGGAAAAATGACTATGGGGGGTTATTATATGGCCAAATACGATATGTTTAAGCAAAAAATTTTGAATGGTTTATTTGAAAAAATTTTTAAATAATTTGAAAAATGTCGTTTTTTAAGTAAAAATTTGGTGTTTTTTGTTACAGGTCCTGAAGATTTCGCTGAAAACTACGAAGAACGATGGCAACTAATTAGTTCCAGTCAACGGAAGCCAAAAAGAAAACATTTTAAAAGAATTTTATACTTGTAAATTTTTCTTAAGATCAATGTAGTATGAAATGTTGTATCGCTTAAGTAAACTCGGTTTGATATTTTAATAATTTTTCGATTTTCCGCCTGAATTCGGGAAAAATGACTATGGGGGGTTATTATATGGCCAAATACGATATGTTTAAGCAAAAAATTTTGAATGGTTTATTTGAAAAAATTTTTAAATAATTTGAAAAATGTCGTTTTTTAAGTAAAAATTTGGTGTTTTTTGTTACAGGTCCTGAAGATTTCGCTGAAAACTACGAAGAACGATGGCAACTAATTAGTTCCAGTCAACGGAAGCCAAAAAGAAAACATTTTAAAAGAATTTTATACTTGTAAATTTTTCTTAAGATCAATGTAGTATGAAATGTTGTATCGCTTAAGTAAACTCGGTTTGATATTTTAATAATTTTTCGATTTTCCGCCTGAATTCGGGAAAAATGACTATGGGGGGTTATTATATGGCCAAATACGATATGTTTAAGCAAAAAATTTTGAATGGTTTATTTGAAAAAATTTTTAAATAATTTGAAAAATGTCGTTTTTTAAGTAAAAATTTGGTGTTTTTTGTTACAGGTCCTGAAGATTTCGCTGAAAACTACGAAGACTACCTACCCCAGGTAGGGCGCACAAACTTGCATATGGACCGGTGTATTTTATTGGCTTTTTGTGTGATGTATTTGGCATGGTGGATGAATTTTAAGTTACTATCGAGGATAACGCCTAGGAGTTTAATTTTATTTACTATTTCGACTGGTTTATTTTCTATTGTCACTCGAATGTGTTTGGCTCTAGTTGTAAATGGGATGACTTTAGTTTTATCTGGTCCAAATGTCAGTTTTACGCTGTTGCCCCAGTTTATGATTTTTCTTAGTGCTGCGTTGGTGTTTAACTCTAAGGTTTGGATGTTCTTATTGGCGGCGATTAGTAGGACATCATCTGCGAACGCCTGAATGTAGCATCCTTCAGGGAGAGACTCTTCAAACAGGTCGTCCAGGATGACGTTCCAAAAGAGCGGTCCGAGTACTGACCCCTGGATGCACCCTCTGGTCATAGTTTTCCCCACAGTACTATCTACGTAATTCAGAGAAATATGTCTATTTTTGAGGTAATCTTGTATTAGTACATATAAATTCCTTGGACACCGCATGGTTTTGAGCCTCTTCAGTAAGATAGGCCACCATGCATTGTCAAATGCGGCCTGAATATCCAAGGAGACAGCTATTACATGTTTTTTGGAACTTTTTTCCGTTTTGATTTTACTAATGGCGGAGTGGAGTGCATCTATTGTAGAGGTTTGCTGTTTGAATCCAAATTGAAGGGGGTTGTTTAAATTGTTTACGTGGATGTGATGGGTGAGGCGCTGAGCTATTAGCTTTTCCAGGAGCTTTCCGAATACATTTATTAACCCTATGGGTCTGTAGGATGAGATGCTGTTGTAGTTTTCTTTGCCGGGCTTAGGTAGTGCTATGATGTGGGCCACTTTCCACGGCGTCGGGAAATGACCAATATCTAGGCAGCGATTTAGGAGTGCGTTAATGAGAACAGGGTAGGCTTTTATGACTCTACTGCATATGTCTGATGTGAGATGATCGGGGCCTGGTGCTTTGTTAGGGTTCATATTATTGATGCAGTCTGTGATTTCGTCTAGGGTGAAGTGTTTATCATTACTGGTATTTGGAGGGTTGTTAGCGGTTGCTCGGATTATAGATTGGTTAATATTGTCTGTTGTGTCGTCCGGATAAAATTTGTTTGTGAGTATGGTTGCTGTTTCTTTGCTATTGCTAGTGTACGTGCCATCTGGTTTGCAGAGAGTGGTTGGGGGAGTAGGAGGTGGGCCAGATTGGAGGAGGCGGTTTGTCAGGGACCAAACGTTCTCCTTGCCCTGCATCTCGCAAAATTCCCTGAAGCTCTTCGTGGATTCCGTTGTAATGGCTTTCACGTAAGAGGCTTTGGCTTCCTCCCTTTCTTTTAGTATATTATTAATTGGCTTGCCGCTGCGCTTGAGGTCAGAGATCCGGTGGTGGAGCTTTATGAGGTGTTTTTTGAGTTGGTCCAGTTCTTCATTCCACCACGGAATGCGTGTTTTGTATTTAGGTTTTGGTTGGAGTGTTCTATTGCATGTTTTTTGAATAATGTGGGTGAGTTCGTTAATTACGTTATCTGAATCAGTTTCGTTTAGCTGGTCTATGGATGTTGATTCTATTCGGCTACGTGACATTAGTTGCTTCAATTCGGTGTTAAATTTGTCCCAGTTGGCATTTTTAGTTGTATATTTGAAAGTGGATTGTTTCTTTCTTTTGATTGTTTTATTGCTTCTAAGTTCAATTATGAAATCAATAGCGTTGTGCTGGGATGTGATGCAGGCATCTGGGTTTACGGTCCAACTATGTATTATATCTGCTATGTTTGAGGTGGTTATCGTGAGATCTATTATGGAGGTTCTGAGTGTACTATGGGTAACTGTTTCAAAAGTTGGAGCGCTTCCGGTGTTGCTAAGGGCGAGATCATTTGAGGCGATCAGACGCATGATGTCATTTCCGCGTTTATTATCTTTGATCGATCCCCATTGTCGGTGCCATCCGTTGAAGTCACCTCCTATTACTACCTTGGAGTGTGGATGGTGTTTTAGGAACAAGTCGAGTTTATTGAGCGTGCCATCTGCGTCTATTTTGGGTTCTATGTAAATACTGACTATATATAAGTTAAATTTTTTCGATGAGAGGTAAATTATTGATAGGTTGGATGAGGAGTAGTTGATGATTCCAACAGTGGCGCCGAGGTCCGCCCTGACAAGGACTGCAGCTTTGACTCTGCCTGTGGTGTTAAATTGGTATGTATTTATGCCGGGTGTGGTTTTAATGGAGCCTGTGCTCGATGTATAAGGCTCGGCGATTAGTCCGATGTCATATTTATTAGCTGTGAAATATTGAAGATACTCATGTGTGGAGTTGTAACTGCGGTCTAGATTACTTTGCAAAAATCTTATTTGTTGGTTATTAAAGCTGTTTTTGTGTTGATTGTTGGAGTTAGCAGCCATAGTCTATGTTGAATTTTACTTTTTCAGCAGCCGCTAACTTACGCGGACATGCAGCTGAAGTGGATGAGTGATTTGTTGCATTTTTAAGATTAAATTTGGTGTTATGATTTTTGCAGTTATAACATAAGACGGACGTAGGGTTGTTCTTATGGGGGCATTTGTTGTACAGGTGGTCGGGAGCGGCGCAGTGGGAGCAGTTGGATTGAGTGTTGTTACAATGCTTTGAAGTGTGCCCGAACATCAAACACTTAAAGCACTGCAGCAGCGGGATGTGTTCAGATGCATGTATTTTTTGATGGTCAATATTGATTTCTGTAAGATTGAGCATGCTACGCCAAACCTGTGGGGTAGCCCATAAAACTGCGTTGTAGAGCTTGGGATTTTTGTTGTTCCGCTTGAACCTGAATGCCAGATCGTCGGCTGCCGAAACTATTTCTCGAATAGTTTCGTTTTGGCTTAGGATGATGTCCACCAGTTCTTCCGGCTTTACGTCAATATGGATGCCTTTTAGGACAACCATGGGCCGGAGTCTCTTAGCAGGTTCAGCGCTGACTATGTTAGAAGAGCTGAGTTTTTGTAGCACCTGACTCTGCTGTTCGTTGTCTTCGAACTCAACTCTCAGCTTATTGTTTGATATGGGTACTGTACGAAATGGGGCAAAGCTGGAATTCCGGAAAGAAATGCTTTTTCTCCATGCGCTGTACAATTCTTCCTTACTCTTCACCTGTTCCTTGGCTGAGATGATAATGGCCGGTTTAGATGCCGTGGGTGGTTTCGGCTTTCTCTTGGGTGGCGCTGCTGCCACACTAGCATAGGTGTTATTATTTTGGGGAGTAGCAGGTGAGGAGGAGGAAGTTGTCGATTTAGGTGTTTTACTCATTTCTTCCCGTATGGTGTCTCGAATTGTTTTAGGTATGTCAATTTGCGTAGGATGTGAAGGTGGCATCTCTTCTAGTGCTTTGCCAATTTCCTCTCTAACAGAGTCTCGAATGATTTGTGGCAAGTCTATTTGGGTTGGCTGGTCGATAATTGTTGAAGCAGATTTGGCAGTCTCCATGCCTTTCAAAATTTTCTTAACATCTTTGATCTCCTTAAGGAGTTCTGGACTTGTGTCTGTCACCGCTTCGATCGTGGGCATTATTTCTATAACATCGCTGTCGCTCAGTCTCCCCATCGTCTGTTCGCTCTTCTTAACGAGATCGAAAAGGCCTTTGATACAATCGAGAACTTTCTTCTTGATGGTTGTTTTTATATTGCCAGACATAGCCATCTGGGAGTTAGCTTCAGTGTATAAAACCTTGGCCGCAGCAATGAGAGAAACCTGTTTTTCTGGTCCTTGGGCTGTTTTTTCAATTACTAGCGTCTTACTAATAAGAGCTGTAGCCTGTGCTGCTGCCGAAGGGCCGGGTGAAGCTGTTGGAATTTTGGTTGGAGCATTGGCTGTCGGCGAGGTCGAGGGCATGGCCTTTACTGGCGGCGATATGCAAAAAGTGGTATTTTTCTTAGGGATTGTACCCTTTTTACTTGGGGAGCGTGGAATCATGTTTACAAATAAATTATCTATATATGCTATCTAAAGTTAGCCTAATTAATCTATATCTACCCTAAACTAACGAATCTACAATAAAAATCCGTAAAAAGCTACTACAAACAGCTACAATAAAGTTTATAATTCCCAAGGTCACCAAAATCGATATAGTCAATGAAGAAAGGGAGGGTGGGAGGGCCTTTTTTTTCGATTTCCCGCTTTAAAAACGGGAAACAAACTATGGGGCGGTGTTGCAGGTGAGTATACGATTAATTGAAGACCAATTTTAACATTGAAGTGACGAAAAAATATTTTTAACGTAATTATAATTTTTATATGAACTTTTTTATTTCAGATCGAATTTAGATTTTAATGGCGAGAACGAGCAGGGAGACTACAAAAACTACTAACACTAATCAAAACTAAGCAGAAAAAGACCAAAGGAAGACATTATTTACACTTTTTAAAATTTTAAAATAATTATTATATGAACTTTTTTATTTCAGATCGAATTTAGATTTTAATGGCGAGAACGAGCAGGGAGACTACAACAACTACTAACACTAATCAAAACAAAGCAGAAAACGAAAGGAAGACATTATTTACATTTTTTAAAAATTTATTTATATGATTGAAGTATGGAATGTTCGAATCGCTTAGGTAGACTCGGTTTAGGTATTTACTGTTTTTTCGATTTCCCGCTTTAAAAACGGGAAACAAACTATGGGGCGGTGTTGCAGGTGAGTATACGATTAATTGAAGACCAATTTTAACATTGAAGTGACGAAAAAAATATTTTTAACGTAATTATAATTTTTATATGAACTTTTTTATTTCAGATCGAATTTAGATTTTAATGGCGAGAACGAGCAGGGAGACTACAAAAACTACTAACACTAATCAAAACTAAGCAGAAAAAGACCAAAGGAAGACATTATTTACACTTTTTAAAATTTTAAAATAATTATTATATGAACTTTTTTATTTCAGATCGAATTTAGATTTTAATGGCGAGAACGAGCAGGGAGACTACAACAACTACTAACACTAATCAAAACAAAGCAGAAAACGAAAGGAAGACATTATTTACATTTTTTAAAAATTTATTTATATGATTGGTTAGGTTAGGTTAGGTTAGGTTAGGTTAGGTTAGGTTGGTTAGGTTAGGTTAGGTTAGGTTAGGTTAGGTTAGGTTAGGTTAGGTTAGGTTAGGTTAGGTTAGGTTAGGTTAGGTTAGGTTAGGTTAGGTTAGGTTAGGTTAGGTTAGGTTAGGTTAGGTTAGGTTAGGTTAGGTTAGGTTAGGTTAGGTTAGGTTAGGTTAGGTTAGGTTAGGTTAGGTTAGGTTAGGTTAGGTTAGGTTAGGTTAGGTTAGGTTAGGTTAGGTTAGGTTAGGTTAGGTTAGGTTAGGTTAGGTTAGGTTAGGTTAGGTTAGGTTAGGTTAGGTTAGGTTAGGTTAGGTTAGGTTAGGTTAGGTTAGGTTAGGTTAGGTTAGGTTAGGTTAGGTTAGGTTAGGTTTTTTTTTTTTTTTTTTTTTTTTTTTTTTTTTTTTTTTTTTTTTTTTTAATCGCCGAATGTCCTCTAACATGATTAGAGCCCTTGTTTTACAAATTTCTGTTACTACTTTATGAATGAAGAACCTTAAAGGTTGGAGATTGTTGTTCTATTATTATTGACTTCTGTTCTTATTGCATTACATGTTCAAATCTACTAATTTTTATATCTAGGTTTGTAATTCAAGTGGTGCTGTAACATTTAGTTTTTTACTATTGTGTGCATATTAGATGCAGATACCGCTACTTTAACATTACATTTTGTTTAGCTTATATATTACTATTTACATGGTTTTTTAACTTTTATATACTACTTATTCTATTCCTATGTTATTATGTACTTTCTTAGGTTACACGGTTTTATGTATTTTGTCTGTTTATACAACTTTATACATGGTTTTGTACTTATCTATTGATTTATAATCTTATTCTATAAAATGTTTTAAATACATTTTAATTATGACTAATTGTCATACTATTGTAAGAATCGTACTATTGCCAATATAAGTATTAGTACATAATATATATTATCTAAAATATACATATATACTGTATTCCTTACTATCTAATTATTACTACTGTTTTTTGTACTGTTTGTTTTTATATTTTTATATTGTTTTTTTTTTTTTTTTTTTTTTTTTTTTTTTTTTTTTCAGTACTATTTTATTTTACTTATTATATTACAATACGCCCTTCGTCGGTTGTTTTGTGTTGTGTATTGTGTAATGTGTTGTGAGTAGAACTTTTGTTGGCTTTTCCGACTCGCGTTTGTTATTAATGCAATATTAATACCTAGTATCGTCATGATACTATCCGCTGGTTCGTCTGATGCCGGTTACAGATGCAGTCAACAATAGGCGACGCTTGACCTCGCCAGTGCGTCCCATTTTAATCGGACTGGGCATGCTGTGTCAAATGCGTTGTGGTCTGCGTCATGTTTCTGGTGCTGGCAGTTTTTGCACTGCGGCTTTTCTCCTGCTAGTTTGCTAGGGCACTCCTGCATCATATGCGGCCCTGAGCAGTGACTGCATAGGTCCACGCTCTCTGTACACCACTTCCTACCATGGCCGAAGGCCAAACACCTTGAGCACTGCACAAGTGGTGAGACGTCAAAGACCGGCACCCGTTGGACATCCACGTAGATCTTGCCCGCCGTAGTCAGACTTTTCCAGACTAACGGGGAGACCTGCAAGACCACGTGAGACTCTTCCGGATTCCTTGCCTTTCTTCTGTGCCGCATCTTAATTCGATACTCATCGTCAGGTATGCTGTTTACTAATTCACCATTTTGTATTTTGATTGCATTTATGACTTCATCATCCGTGTTACTATTATTGACATTTCTTATTATTATGAGCGGATCTTTACATGCCTTCTCTTCAATTTTGAATTTTTGTTTGTGTAATGTCTCTTTTATCTTTTCGTAGTCTTGCTTATTTTCACTACCTATAAGTATGCGTTGACCCTTCACTTTTCTTAATTTCGAAATCTGCAGTCCTGTTTGTTTGGCCTTCAGTACGTCTTTGACTTTGGATATAACGTCTTCACTCGTATCCATTGTGACATCCGTACCTACAAGTAGGCAGTGGGTAGGCTTTGGTTGTATATTGGCCGCTGCTTCGGCGTAGGTCTTTTGTGCCTTGATTTCGCTTGGTTCGCAGATAGGTTCTTCGTATGATCTTGTTTTAATTGTTGCTAGTTCCTCTCTTAGGTTCTTTATTTCTTGGTTAGTGTTTTCCGCTATCGTGTCCTGGATCTTTATGTTGTCTAATAATTTATTGAGGTTTTCATTTAAGTCTGAGATATGATTTTGAGTTTTTGTATGCTGATCTTCCAATGATTTAATTCTATTTCCAACTAAAGTGAACTGTTCTTCCAATTTTGAGCTATTTTGATTTAATTTTCTTTCCAATCTATTGTATCTTTCTTCTTGAGTCGTAAAGTTTTTGATATTTCGCTGTTCTAGGTCACTGATTTTACTGTCTAATTTGTTATGATTTTCTTCTATTACTGGTCTAATTTCTTGTACTCCCTCTTGTATTCCTTCAATAATATTTAACTGAATTCCTAGAAACTTTGAAATACCTTCCAATGCTTCTTGATCCTTGTCCGATATTTGGAAAACTTCGCTGCATTTTTCAGCCATTTCTTTCACTTGCAAGGTAAGGCTCTCGGAAACCAATTCTTGTAATTTATTAGTGCTTGCTAGTATTTCGTCTCTTATTGATCTTTTTAGGTTTCCAGATAATTTTAGATTAGCTTTTATTATGTTCGCTTGTCTATTTGTTTCATCCACGATCTCCTGCGTTGTCTTTACTTTTTCTTGAACTATGTCATCTAATGGCTTTACTAGTGCTGCTTTGGATAAGCGTGTTGGTGTAGGTGTAGATGTAGATGCCTGTGATTCGACAGATGTTCGCTTGGATGTGGATGGTTTAACTGTCTTTGGTGTGTGAAACATTTTTAGGGATATTCGGTCGTCGTCAAAAAGTAAATAATGTCAATGAAATCGAGTGTAAAAGCTCGATTGTCTTATTTAAGCGCAGCTTAAATTAGTTATTCTTATGCTCTAAATATATACTGTCTTAGTCTAGAATTTTGTCAAGTTTACGAACATAAAACTAAAGAAAACTAACTTAAAAACTAATTTTACTAACTAACTTACTGACTAAAGGTCTGGGAGACCTAATCCTGTATAGGGGGAGTTAGGTCTTGTCAAGCTCTTTTGAAAGAGCCCAAACTCGATATAGCTAAGTCTATTTGTTCCTAAGTTATGTCAAAAAGAAGTTTAAGGGTTTATTGAGGGGTTGTTTTTAAGAAACTTTTACTTTTTAATTTTGATTATTGGTAAGGACCGTATTGTGTTTAATATATATTTTTTCCAAAAAATTTCTAGGAGTGGATTTTAAAATAATCTAGTTTTTTGGGGTTTTTGGCTATAGGGGGTGATTTTAAAAATTTTGAAAGGGGTTGATTAGGTGCGGCTTAAAAAGACCTTTCACCTGATACCAATTTTGTCCAAATCCGTTCGGTACTTTAAGAGATATTCGGGTTTGAAATCTGCGGGGGGGAGGGGGGTTGGGGGGGGGGGGGGGGGTTTCGTGGGTCGACGTTTGGCGGGGTCTAAAATTTTAAGATGTTAGGAATGGGGTAGGGGGTCCACTCGCCAAATTTGGGATTTTGGGGAGGAAAGTGGGGGGGGGGGGGGGGAAGGGGTATGCCCTCAAACAAGCCTATAAATTTGGAAACCTCAATAAAATTAGTTAAAAATATTTTTGACAAAAACCGAGGTGCGGGTTCGATTCCCGACCCAGACCTGTACCTATATATACAATAATAAATAGTGGTTACTATAACTAAAAACTTAACTAAAAATCGAAAGCTTCTCAAAGATTGAAAAATAATATAAATTAATTAGGATAAAAATCCTAAGTCCAAATGACGTCACTTAAATTTCAAATATTAAAATAATAAACTAATATTTAATCCGGTTGGCAACAACGGATCTATCTTGACTATGCGAAATCTAATATAAAAAATATACAAATAAATCAATGTCAATAGAGTTGAAAATCGCACCTAAACCTTCGAGAAGCTTCGATT